>CM060194.1:72316076-73566076 GCA_030549335.1 Pontederia crassipes | reverse complement strand
GCCGCTCCTTGTATTTTATTGTCACTTCTTCTGAACTATTATATCCTCTTATTATTTAATGTCATAATCCCACTCTTCATATATTATTATATTATTTGATTAGAATCTCTGGGAAGATGAAACGCCAACCTACCAACCTCTAATAAAGATGAACAACAAAATCATTTAACAACCTTTAATAACTACAAGTTTATATTTTATCAGAATATATAAAGAATGCAGCAATATATTTTATTAAATATATAAAGAAATTTTGGAAAAACTGATTTATAGAAAAACATTCAACAACCTTTAATAAATTAATTTGTTGATTATATGACCAAATATTTCTGTATTTTTTAAAACATTTAATGATCGTTTGTAGATATATTTTATATTTAATAATTAAAATGTAACTGGTTCATGACCAGATTTAACTAAATAATTTTAAAAATATTGTTTGATAATATTGTACCTATCTTTGAATTTATGTTCTTTATATAACCAACAGGATAGAATTATTAAATATTGCTAAGTTTTTTTGTAAACCGAGAAAAAAATATTGTAAAGATAATTAACAAATACTTAATAATAAATAGAATCTAAAGAAGAAAAAATTGATCCGGAAGTTGGAGTGTCGTTTCATTTTCCCATATATTTTAATAATATAAATAGTAGGATTATGCTATTAAATAACGAGAGTATAATAGTCTAAGAAAGAAATGGCATTAACGGCACCCCCATCTTAAATGTTCTATTTGCTGACCAAATAGAACCAGTGAAAGAGAAAATTTGCCTCAATAGTAACTAAAACTGCACCAAAACACAGTCTTGTTTCTATTATGATGAACAGAAGTTTGAAGAAATGCTAATTTCAATTTTTTTAAAAGTATAAACAATTTCCGTTTCGTACTTTCTGGCATCTCAGGTTAAAAAAAAAGAATTTGCATTAAGTATTTTCTTATTTGTACCCAATAACCCAAACAAAAATTGTAAATTACTTTCACAAATTTTATTTTCCACATAATTTATTCATTTTTTTGCTATAAGATTATTTTACTTAAAAATTGCGAACATAATTTTCAAGTTGCTAATGCCTAGGTAAATGAATCAACTGGTACATAGAAATCCTCTCGCATATCCCTGAAAAAAAGGCATCCACAACCAAGGAAAAAAAAAATTAACAAAACTGCAGCAACTTCTCAAAACTAGGGAGGAGTAGCAAGTTTAAGAAGTTGCATTAATTCATAGGCAATGGACTTCCAAAGGTTAAAGAGGAAATAACCAATGAATCAAACCCTTCAAGCTAGATTTCATATAGACTAAAATATAAAAATTGTGAGATGTAATGAAGCATGATATAGGAAGTCCTAAACGCTGTTGAATATACTCCAAGCCACTGGATACAAAAGCAGATGGAAAGCCTTATGTGATCCTCCCAGTGATCTTTCCTACCACATGATCCTTAAACATGTGTATGATGCATCCAAAGGTTGTATCACAGAGCTTGCATCTCTAAAGTGGCATGCTGGGGCTGTTGATCTCCAGATTCAGAGACACCTGAACCACGATTCTCATTCATGCTCATTTCCTGCACAGAAGGTGGGTTAACAACTGTCATAGGCATCGCAACATTGTCTGTGAGGCGTCCCTTCATTTCTCGGTGTTCTTGACAGATAGCACACCAATGCATACAACAGTGAACCATGCAGGGGTCACATGGGGAATTCTGCACAATAGGAAAATTAATAGAAGAAAAAACATGTCAACAAGTACAACCAACCTCCTTATTCTGAACCATAGAAACTTGCAGGAAGAGAAAAACGAATTATCCAGGCCATTGTGCTCATTTGCTTAACCTATTGGCTCCCAACCAACTGAAAGCTATCAATCTAGATGCAGTTGATGCATTTAGACTACAGAGAGTTATCCAGTGTAAGGTGACAGAGAGTTATCCAGTGTAAGGTGATTACTGGCTAGTGCATGAGATCATGTTCTTGTGTTCACATATTTAGCACCAGAAAAATAGGTGATTGTTCAATTACAGAAAGAGGTTAAACCTATTAACACTGCACATCAGAATGTTGAGAATACAGACTGTACCTGACGTCAGCTGCTACAAGACTATGTAGTTTGACAGATTATGCTCATAGAAGACCTAAAACACTGGTAATTGACAGTGTCCTTGAAAGATATTAAGAACATGATAGCCTGACGTTTAATAGGGGTATGAAGAATAAACAAAAGAAGTTATATAGTTGCTACAAAACTTCTGTTTAGTCACCAAATTCTGAGAAGAACCAATAATGCAAATTTGAAATAAAACTAGGTAGAGCAAGGATAAAACTAGTTTATATGCAAGACGAATTTGAGGACCAATGCCCCATGAAAGAAACCATACTGTCAATTTGGTCATAAATATGAGATGTGTGTGTAGCAACATAGTATCGTATAAAAAAAACATTTGCAGTACCACCAATATATGCAAAGCTAACCTAATAAAACTGCAGTCGAGCTTAATCAACAAATTTTCTTGTTTACAAGTCAACAAGTCAATATACAAATTCACCTGTTTGATTTGCTAAAAATTAATGCTTTGTGTGTCCCAGTTAACAACGACCTTGGGATAAGATACAAAATGTACAAGTAGTGCTTCTGATACTTCTTATGCCGTAAAATAGATAACCCACCTTAAGATGATATTTCTTCTGCAGTGACTGACGGAAAATGCCAGTATAGACGCCACACATCCACCAAGTAAACACTAATGCTTCTCCAATTAAAAATGATGTCCTTGGGTCAATACCATGGAATACAGCTGTAGCAGCAGCTAGTGCAATTCCACCTTCAATACAAATACCATGGCATATACAAGGACCAGTCCAAGGTGTATCTTCTCTAAACCTCTCTACATTGCGACCAAATAAGACACAAGGGCAGAACAGCCCAGTCCAACCTATCATCAGAAGTTGACAGTGAGGATTTGAAAATGGTACAGCATCATGCATTCAATCAATTCAGTAGTTAGATATGATTAGGTATAAACAGGTAAAAAATAATATAACAAAGCAACTGAGGGCACAAATCGTAAGCATCATGAAATTCTCTTCAGAAATTTAGTTTTAGACTTACAGGTGTGTCTTATATTGTTTGTACATTCACAATTTGCTCACAAATCATGCCAAGGTTTTTAAGTTCACAATTCTACAACTTACAAAACTAATGGAAGTTCTGATAGATAAATTATCTTCTCACTGCAGCTCCAAAATCAGAACATTACAGCATTAGTCAAATTGAGAAAACTGCATAATCCCATACATTTCTACCCTTGTCCTTGGGAATAGACATACTTCAGTTTTGTTATTTAAACCAGAAATCCCATAAGTCATAATATATATGATCAGAGGATCCTTATACCTAATTGGCCATCTTATTTCTAGTTGGATTTGAAAATGCTTCTTTTCTTGAGTTCCTTGCAGAGTGTAAAATGACAATAAACACTATTTTCCTATCTTATGCTCTGAATTGAAATTAAAAGATACATTTAAGATTGAGCAATTTACAAAAGAATCTGAACTTTCATTTTCCCTTAATTTTATCATAAAGTATACAAAAGAAACCAAGCCACTGACAAATTTCATAGGTAGCAATGAATTTATTCTTCGACTAAGTACACTTATAGCTTCCTTTGACTTTCTGAGATGAATCATTGTACAGTGGCCAGATATGACGACATAAATGGCATTAACAATAACAAAAGATGGAAAAATAAAGTTAATGAGTCCATAGCAATTATTATCTTGGCAATAATGATTTGTACCAGCATATCACATCAGCAAGCTACTGAAAACATATGATCGCAGTTTGACAAATAATAACATTTTGCTACAACTTCTAAAAGACTATTAGCTGATATATTTTTATGAAGTTTCTGGAAATAAATTAAAAGGAAAACTACAGAATTTTTTGTATTTATCATTTCAATTTCTATCATTTACTTTAAGATATCATTTTTCTGTTAGAGATGAATGCGGATGTAGAAAATTTTGCTTTTCGCCTCATGTATCTCTGATCAATCATTAGATCTACTAGGGTCATGAACCATATCAACTTTTTTTTGAAACAAATAAACCATATCAACTTAAGTACAAAGTACAAACAAATTGGACTTTTCAATCAAAGATAGATGTTGGAATACTGTTCTACGTTGGGTGTCTACATTTTCACTGTTACCTTTGTTGTGCACAAACCAACAACAACAAAGCCTTATCCCACTAGGTGGGGTCGGCTACATGGATCATACGACGCCATTCCGCTCTATTAGTAATTTCGTTGATCCATGTTCATGAGATTCGACAGGATTTTATGCTGGCTGTCGGGGCCTAACACAACCCTCCTCCTTTATCCGGGCTTAGGACCGGCTATAAAACATAGGCGGAGTTTGTTATGCACAAACCAAGAAGAAAATATGCACTACAAGTTTCATGGTTCAATAATCTGGCATATCAAAGTCCGACCCATCTAAATACATTTTCTATGTCTTTTAAGAAAGGTTATTCTGCCTATTTATGTACCACCAAACAGATTATTGGTGTTATCTTGATCCAATACATCAGTTCTTCATATAAGAGTATCCATTTGCTTTGAAAAAAAAATTAAAAGAAAAGTCCAGAAGAAATTAAGAGAAGAAAAATAAGCAAAGGAAACAGAATGGGAACGATACAATCTTATTCAAGTTATGGATAGCATACTTCTAGGAATTGTGCATCATGCATCTCATATAAATTGTGCATTACCATAGTAAATAATTTCCAAGCCGGAAGTCCTTATTCTAGAGATTCTCTTTAGTGTATTCAGGGATAACCATGTCACTAAACTATTTTACTGGATGTGAGACACTAGAACCTGATTGTTCCAACACCCAGAACTAGTTCAATTAATAAAAACATGTTTTTTTTTTAACCCAGTAGTCATTTTGAAGAATCTTCTGCAAAACAAGAAATGAGCATTACTCATTCGATTCTACTGCGCATTTCACGAAGGATTTAGCTAATCATCGTCGAGCTGTCAGCAACATGAAGACCGCAAAAATCTAACACACACAGTTCATTTGAAAGTACTGGACAAATCATAACATCTTCTGTAACACAAAAATACGACAGACAAGATCTTACAGCTCTCGGTGTCCTCGGCACATCCACAAATCCCAGTGGTCCAAGGCTCGTCCGCCGGCGGCTCGTAGCTCTCCGGGAGAGCTTGCCCGCATTCCATGCATCTACGAACATCCAGCTGCAACAAGCAAAATCAGTTACTGTACAGAAGTCGCATGCCCCAAAATCCAAAGAATAACATAAAGATCCGGTTACTTCACCGAATCAAAGAAAAAAGCATCTGAACCCAGAGCCACATCCAAAGCCCGGATGCGATGGCTACGAGATCTAGGGTTTCGACACGAACCTGAGGAACGTGGACGGGCTGGTTGAGCTCTCCGGGGCGGATCTCCTCCAGCGGCGCGTCCTGGTCCTTGGTCAGCTTCACGTACCTCGAACTGACCGTCTCCTCCGACATGATTCGGGATCCTACCAAATTTCAAAGAGTAATGGGCAAAAAATCGCGAGTCCGGCGATCGGATAGAGATGGACGGGGGGAAACCGTCCGAGACGACGAAATGGCTGTGTCAATTCCTCTATCCCCCAAATCGCAAGACCTCCTCGTTTGAAGGCGTGAGACGTGAAGTATTTATAACTGGAAGCCGTCGCGGAACCGCCATCGCCAATTGTAGTTGACTCCTGTGGATCCGACTCGCGTGCACCTGATTGGAGTCGAACCTTCCATAGACTTTTTGGGCTTATATTAAAATGAAAGAAGAATCCGAACATGTGATTTTTTAAAAAATTTTAATAATTGTGCATTGAGTATCTGCATACATTTATTTTAAATAATAGATCATTTTCTCGGTCATATTTTAAATTGAATTTTGATGTACCTACAAAATATTTTCCCGATAGTACAAGTTAAATTGGAATTTTTTTTATCAATCATCGGGAAGACGATATTTTTGCAGCATAACCCGAGCACAAAGTTGGGAAATGAAGAAAAGAACTAATAAAATTTGGATAATCTAGGAAAACACTAATGCTGTTGGGATTTCATTGTTAGGATGTTTGGATTGTGGTGGAAAAAAAAGGAATGAAATGGAAATTCACTTATACGGATAATCTCAGTCTAAAAATTAGTTGTGTTCACTGCGTTATCTTATTTACTTATTGTAATGGATAGATAATTTGAATTAGAAGACAATTCAAAAGGAGTATCTTTCACTTAAATGATAATGTCTGTTATTATTATTTTTTCCATATTTGATCTTTTCAATCATACATAAGAAAAATATAAAAAAACATATAATAGTAGCAATTATTATTATTATTATTATTATTATTATTATTATTATTATTATTATTATTATTATTATTATTATTATTATTATTATTATTATTATTATTATTATTATTATTATTATTATTATTATTATTATTATTATATTATTGTTGTTGTTGTCGTCATTGTCCTCGTCGTCGTCGTCGATTTTGTTATTGTTGTTGTTGTTAACTATTATTTATGTCGTATAATTCTTATTATTTGTACTATGACTAATAATATATTTATTATAAATATTTATAACTATTATTAGCAATATAATTAGTATGGATACTATATTTATTAATCAATTATTGTCATATTTTAAAAAATACATTCATTATTTATAAATATATTGTTGGATCACAAAGTACCAAGGGTCAATTAGTGTTTAATTGAAAAGATTAAGTTTATAAAATATATCGTGAAAGCACAAAACCAATTCTGTAAACTTAAAAGCAATATAATAATGCTCAAATCGCATTAGAATAAAGTAGGAAGGAGAGTGAGATAATGCAAACACAAAGAAAAGGAAAAATTTATTGACGAAGTTCGACTTCACCTTGACCTACATCTCCGCTTGAAGATGTCAAAATCATTGAAATTTTTACTGAACCCTTACTTTATTTTAAATAGGAAAAGGAAGAAATTATTTACATTATCTTCTTTTTCACTTTGAGAGGTAAGACAATCTCTCGTGACATAAAATTTTCACCCCTCAGATTTTCTCCGTTCAAGAGGTAAGACATGACCTTTTATCATTACAATATTATAAAAATACTTCAAATGACTCTCTTTTACAATTTGAAACCTCACACAAAAATAATAATGAAAAAATGACAACTTTAGGACACAAATAAACTTCACAAACATTTTTCTAAGTTTTTTTAAAAATTTTGATCATTCATTTGCCTTTGGTACTTTTTTATAGTATTCTTAACTCCATTTAGTCATTAGGATTTGTTTGTCACTTTGTTGATCCAAATATAACTGTTATAATGTACTAGTTAAATGACCTGCGCGATGCGTATAGACCTAGAATTAAACATAAATTTTGATTATAAAATAAGAAAATTTATTTGATTCAAAATTTATAGATTATCTAATCATTTTCTCGTATTAGAAACTTATATACGTAAAAATGTTATGATAAATTAAATTTATTTGAAATTATTTTTAAAATCTATTACATTCTCTTTCATTTTTAATTATTTTTTTCTTTATCTTTGTCATCTTAACTTTGTTACTTTGTTAACATCTATTACTTAAACTTTTTTTTATTTTATTGATGTTAATTTACATATGACAATATAGAAACACTGTGACTACTCCTTTGTATCTTTCTAATTTTGATATAATATAGATATAAATAGTAATTGATATCTATATTTTTTTAACAATATCATATCTTAAAATTAAGTAAATACTATTTTTTAAATGTTTTTAATAATGTCTATTATTTCATTTTTTATTTTATCTATTTTATTTTTATGTGACAATATAAAAATGTCATATTTGACATGCTATATGTATGTAAAGATATATATGTATGTAAAAAATGTCCACAACAATGCGTTCACTTCTTAATTAAGTATATTTTTAAAATAAATTATTTTAAAACATATACTTAATAGTTATAACTTTCTTCCAATAATCTATATAAACATTTTTCATTCTTAAAAATTAATTAATATTTTTTTTATCATACATGATCTAACTTTAAAAAATTAATTATCTAGATCATATTACATGACTTCGTAACAGGGTTACATTCAGCTTTTAACTCTCATTAAGGTGTGTGTATATGCATATTATGTATGTATTAAATATAAATAATCATTGAAGTTAAATATTTTATCTAATATAATTAAAAGAGCATATTTGGCGTTGATAGCATTTATTTTAATAAGAATTATAAGTAATATATATATATATATATATATATATATTAACATTACTATTTGAGTATGGATGGCAAATTTTTAAATTGATCATAAATTAATTCCATGCAAATTCTTTACATGAGAATATATACTTTTTTTTATAATATTTTACTTTTTAGTGCTTGATAATATTTACAAGAGAAACTAAAATAATATATGAGATATTTATATAAATTAATATTTCATTTATTCATGTTGTCGTTATAGATATACACAATATATTATCTAAAAGTAATTTTAAAAATATTATTTTGTGTGTGCTAGGTAGCATTTATTCCTCCCCTTCACAAATATAATTTGAATTATTATTAATACATAAAATTTATTTTTTTATTCATCATTTGGATTGTTCTCAATGAAACAATAGGAATATATTTTATTCTTTATAATATAATATAGATATGAAATATGATTGTTCTATTTAGCTTCTATATAACTTAGCATTAACATTTATTTTTAAAAAAATTATTTGATTATGTGTCACATGTTTCTAACTTTTAAGTCTTAAAACTTATATTGATTGATTAATTAGGAAAAATAGCTATAAAGTTTGTGAATTCTTCCTATTTTATAGTCCATCTTATCTATTTCATATTATAAACTTCAAATGTGTAATTAAATTAGATAGTTGAATATGCTTCCATTTTCATGTTATCTCATTCCATTTATATTTGGAAACCTTTGAATGTGGGACTAAAAGCATATTTGATAGATAGATACAAAAAAAATTAGTTTTATTGCACATCATCAATTCTCATTCATAATAGTTTTTAAAAATATTTATAATTATTTAATATAATTTTATTTCATATGTGGCATCATAAGAGTTTTTCATTTGACAATTTCTACCTCAACATATATATAGGGATTAATGGGGTGTAACCCCTCTTAGGTGAAACCTAGTGTAACCCCAAATCTAATGGCCCAGATCAAATCATATGGGTCGAATCCAACGATTGTGATTTTCCTCCCCAATCCTCTCCTCATCACCTGCGCGCCGACCACCATGACCGAGCGCCCACCGCCGGTCCCTTCCACCACCAACACCCATCGCTGATCCCTTCCTCTGAGCCCGCCACCCATGAGCGTCGTCGTCGATGAAGCCCTTCAAGCACGAGATCTTGCTGCCGTCGAGCGTGAGATCCCATCGTCGTCGAGCACGAGATCTCGCCGTCGCCTATTTGTGACCCCCGCACCGCACGAGATATGCACGAGATCTCGCCATCGCCGATTTGTCGATCCAGCGCTCAAATCAACCATCGATCTCTCACTTGCAGGCAGGTCGACAGATCGGCGCTTGCTCGCAGGCAGGACGGCGGTGGTGGACGACGCAACGATCGGCACAACGGGTGCAGCGGTGGGATGGGGATGTCGAACTGTTGGTCGGCCATTAATCCCCTTCGACCTCCTCTTCGTGAGATCCCGCCGTCGCCGCTGCCAAGCGCGAGATCCCGCCGCCGTCGAGCATCGTCATCCCCACGCCCGATCTCCAAACCCTATGCCGCCAATCTGTGACCCCCCTGCCCGATCTGCGACCTTCGCGCCGCCGATCTGCAAACTTCGCATCGCCCTGTTCGTCGTCGAGCCCATGCCTCTTCCCCTCAACTTCTCCTCATCTTCGACTCCGCCGCCGTCCGCCATCGCCAACAGCCGCCGACCACCGACGACCCCGCGTCTCTTCCCCTCATCTTCTTCTTCGCCACTGGCCGCCATCGCCAACCACCGACCCTCTTGAGCGGCCGTCCCTGCTTGCGCCGCCGCCGCCGTCGACCTCCATCCGCGGCCACCGCCCTCTATCAAGGAAGGGGCGAATGGAAGAAGCAAGATTTGACCCTAAATCTTCCGATCTAATCCCATCCGTCCATTAGATCGGACGGTTGTGATGTGGGGGATTACACAAGGTTGCACCATAAGGAGGCTACACCCCCATTAATATATATATATATGAGGAATATTAGTGTGAGATCTGAGATTTTGATCTCACCCTCTAATTAATAAATCTCGATCGTTATAATCATGCATCAACAGTCCACATCTCATGAGACTAAACAAAAGGCTGAATCAGTTTTTTTTTCATTTGAGAGAGAGAGAGAGAGAAATTAGTGTGAGATCAGAGATTTTAATCTCGTCCTCAAATCAATAAATCTTGACCGTTATAATTATGTATCAACGGTCAAGATCGTGAAGATTGAAATATCTTAATTGAACCGAGTTCAAATGAAAAAAAATCAGATTCAACCATTTGTTTAGTCTCATGAGATGTGGACCATTGATGCATGATTATAACGGTCGAGATTCATTGATTTGAGGGTGAAATCAAAATTTCTGATCTCACACTTATATTCCTCATATATACATGTGAATATAAATATATAATATATTCTCTTATAAATATTTTATTTTTATTATGAAGGAAATAAAATTTTGAAATTATAAATTATATCATATAGGGAACATATTAATCAATATCATTGTGGTATACATTAATTATGAATACAATAATTTTATTTATTATTATTTAACATAACTAACATACTTTAAAAACTCTCATTTAAAAAATAATTTTAATGATACATAGTTTAATGAGATAATGGTACTTAGCATCTTATAACTTTTCTTTTATATAGATATATAAATATGGATATAAATGTATCAACTTTAATAACCAACAAAATTTTTTTTAGCATCAAATGATGTGATACTCATCGATATTATTAAGTTTACCATAGTAATAATTTTATGAACATTAATTCATTATAATTATTATCATAATAATATAATTAAAATACTTATTATTTTTATTAATAATAAATATTATAAGATCAAATATGCAAGTTTTTTACTTAAACATCTTTATATACATACAATATTTTGTTAGCACATAGAAACCTACACTTAGAAATTTGCACATGCTCTTTTATATTAGAAAGGATGTCATGTATACTACTATTTTTGAAGCATCATCTATTCATAGCTACAAATATTGAATTTAATATATATATATATATATATATATATATGTATGTATATATATTTCATAATAAAGTTTTTGAATATCATAATGATATTATAGTAAATATTTTTTTATCATGCATGTGCATATATTCGTATATCCGCACGTACTCTTTGCTTTTAAAGAGGGAGTCGAGTATGCAAATAAAAAATTGAAAGCCCCTCTATTTGTACATAACATGGTGTACAATACTCAATTTGTATATACAATTTATAAAAAAAACATTTCTTATTCTTGAGATAAAGCATGCACACATTCTTTTATTTTGAAGAGAATGTAGAACGTGCTTTCGCAATATGCACCATTGCATTCTCTGCATTGCGATATTTATAGCTAATGTAGATAATATAAAGAAATAATAATTAAATTAGAAATCACTCAATAACAAAACTTTTATATATATCCATGATTATATATTTATAATATTATCATTTTATATATTCAATTTATAAGAGCTTGACACATGGCACTTTCAACCTCTGCTTATATATGCATACACACACACACATATATATATATATATATATTTATATATATATATTATAACGTGGTTCATTGATCGATTTCTTCTTATACCCATTGAAAAATATGATTGTTGGTGAGTTCTAAACACTGCCATATTGTACTTTTCATTCAATGATTAGTCACTCAACCGGTAGAACTATTGACCAAACTTCATATGACGTTAACATTGATCGATCAATTGCTGGCTCCAATCAATTGATCTGTTTTCAAATATTGGCTGACTTTTGTATTTTTCATGCTGACCGGTCACCAGATTACCTAACCGATAGATTGCTCATCCTACATTATTTTGGATATAATTTTTCGCACATTATTGGAAATAAGTGATTTTTAATTTGTTAGAAAGCTAATAAGATTATTTGCAACTTTTATATTGCATATTATTCAAGATATGAATGAAACATGTTCAAATATTAATTTCAAATTCATACATAAAAATAATTTGTTCTTGTTTAAATTTTTTCGACATTTTAAATGTAACTCTAATTAATGGAAATTTGTATCATCGAAACTTAATTAATTAGGACATAAAAATTTTGTCCGATCAAATACATTAACTTTATTATTTTACGATTTGCGATTGCAAGCAACCAAACGCTTTGAAATTGTTTCCATATGTGCTTTTGCAAAGCATCTGGATTAAAATTTGGCATGACGAGTACAAAATATGTGGGCATCATGAATAGTATGTAAATATATATATATTATGTTAATAGAGAAAAAAATGATAACTTTAGGACACAAATAAACTCCATAAGCATTTTCCTAAGTTTCTTTAAAATTTTTTATCATTCCTTCACCTTTGGGATATTTTTTATAGCATTCTTAACTCCATTTAGTCATTAGGACTTGTTTATCACTTTGTTGATCAAAATATAATTATTATAATGTAACTGATCGATTCTTCTTATAGCCATTGAAACAATATGATTGTTGGTGAGTTTTAAACAATGCCAGATTGTACTTTTTCATTCAATGATTTGTCACTTGACCGGTCGAACTCCCGACCAAACTTCGTATGACGTTAACATTGATCGATCAATTGCTGGCTCCAACTGGTTGATTTGTCATCAAATATTGGCTGACTTTCTTATTTTTCATGCTAACTAGTTTACCTAATTGATAGATTGATCATCCTGCATTATTTTGGATATAATTTTTCGCACCATTATTGGAAATAAATTATTTTAAATTTGTTAGAAAGCTAATAAGATTATTTGTAACTTTTATATTTACATATTAGTCAAGATATGAATGAAACATATTCAAATGTTAATTTCAAATTTATACATAAAAATAATTCAATTTTGTTTAAACTTTTTCGACATTTTAAATATAACTCTAATTATACTACACCAAAAAAGTTTTTTTAAAAACCAAACACATTAGTTCCTAAAACATCAATTTTAGTCTTTGATACTTTTGAAACCAAAATATTTTGGCCCCCCTGGTTCCTACAAGCTGGTCATTAAAAATATTTAGTGACCAAAAGTCCATTAGACCTTGAAAAATAATCGTTTAGTGATCACAAATTAAATCTTGGTTTCAAATGAATAAGAACTTGGGACTAGTATCACATTAGTCTCTAATATTTATACTTTTAAGAACCAAATATATTGGTCCCTAAAAATTGGTCAACAAATCATAATTTTGTTGTAGTGTTAATGGAATATCATCAAAACTTAATTAATTAGGGCATAAAAATTTTGTTCAATCTAATAAATTAACTTTATTATTTTATGATTTGCGATTGCAAGCAACCAAACGATTTGAAATTGTTTCCATATGTGTTTAAAGAATGTGGATTACAATTTGGCATGACGAGTACAAAATATGTGGGCATCAAGAATAGTATGTACACACACATATATATATGTTATGAATGTATGCATGTATGTATGTATGTATATTATTATGTTATAATATATATGTATTAGGAATAGTAAGGTGCATACACATTTAAGTGCATACAGGTGTGATCACGCCTTCTCCGTGGTTGGATTTGCATGGAGATGATCCATCGGCTGGGAGCAATTGGGCGGTTTGCACATGAACCGCGTGTCCTATACTTCCACGGTCTGCACGCGAACCGTGCATCCACAATTTGCACCTAGGGCACAAACACGATCCTTTGCTAATCTCTGTAACTCAGCTTCGCCAGATGACATCCTTGGCCCCCCTTCCGCAAGTTCGTCAAACGACACCTCGGCCCCTTTCTACAGGTGCAGCGGCGGGCAGTTCCCCACATCGCACATCACAATGTGGCGGCAGCGATCTTCGATTGACGGCACAATCCCAGAGGGACAGCCTGGTGACCTTTGGTTGATGACATAATCTTTGCACTGTGGCAATGGTGACCTTCAATAGACGAAAAAATGTCAATAGAGCCTGGAACAAAAAAACGTCGACAACGCTTGGAATGCAGATCATCGCCTTCAATCAGTGCAATCTCCGTAGGGCAGTCTGGTCCTCTTCTCCGTCCCGACAAAAAAGATGCTCGCTGCCTTCGATCGATGGTGCCTAGAACGCCGTCACCGCCTTCGATCGAGCAGCCTTACGCTTTCGTACCTGGCCAGTGTTCCACCTTCGATCGACGATGCCTTCTACGGGGTCGACGACAAGCATCCGAGGTTAGGAGAGTTCGGCCACGACAATGGCGCATATGACAGATCCGTGGCAGACGAGGCTTTTTCTTGAATTGGGTTTATTTGTTGAACTGGCGGCGGGCAATAGGGTTTTTTTTAACCAAGTTTTATTTGTTGAGTCAAACATATATTAAATCACAACCATTATAATAAAAATAGTTTTAATAGGATTCTCATCCGTCCGATCCGCACGCTGCTGATCAGATGGCTTGCATGTTGAACTGCAATCTCATGGTTTTCACATCGGTTCACTGCTCATGAAAGGGGATTGAAGATGCTTCGCCTCTAAGCGCTGCAACTAGGGCACAAAGGTCACGGGCATTCCTTTCCGTTCTGATGCTCACACGAAGGTAGCTCTGGTTCACTGCACAAAGGCTCCTTCGTTCGCTATATGTTCTCACACAAAGGAAAGGGATTATCACACACCAATCTCCTTTGTCCATCACAGCCACCGCGATCTCCCTTAGCAGCAGCCGCCACGATCTCCGTGCGACCAGCACAGCCACCACGATCTCCGTGGGACCAACACAGCCACCACGATCTCCCTTAGCAGCAGCAACTGCCGCGATCTCCCTTACTAGCAATGGCCACGATCTCCGTGCACTGCCACGATCTCCCTTAGCAGCAGCCGTCGCTGCAATCTCCCTTAGCAGCAGCTACCATCGCGATCTCCCATAGCAGTAGCCGCCACCATCTCCGTGGGACCAGCACAGCTGCCATGATCTCCCTTAACAGCAGCTACCACCACGATCTCCTCTTTCTAGGTACACCTATTAATCCATATGTCGAATGATTAATCATTGCATATATAGTTGCCAACTACTAATTCATGTAGTAATTCCTAAGGAATAACTCGTTCTTGTTATTGTCATCCTCAATTATGAGTCCCATAGAAGTTATTGTAGAAATTAGAAGTTATTTTTCCCTCTATGCATGTTAACTAAGACTTATTTCATTTAAATCAGAATGGTCCTAACTTATCGCTGCAAAGACTGCATGTCATCTTGAACAGTTTGCATAATGTCATCCCACACTCAAATTGGCTCAACAATGGATCTTGACGAAGGGTAATAAATTATTGTTCCAATCTTTCACGTTACTTATTTGCTAACTCTAAAATGAATTATAACCCCCATTAGTTTAAATTTCACACAATGTGCATTCTACTGAAGAATATACAAATATTTGCATTGAAGATATAAATGAAGGTCATGAACATTCGCATAGTGTAGTTGACAAACCATCTGTTGGCATGACATTTGATACGGATGATGCGGCATATAATTTTTATAATTCTTATGCTAGGACAATTGATTTTTCTATAAGAAAGTTATTATATTTAAAGTTTGATGAAAGGAGAAAGTTTGCAAGCAGAATGTTTGTTTGTTCTAAGGAAGGGCATAAAGATATGAAACGAAATGTTAGACCTGATGTGAAAAGAAAGAGAGAACAACGGATCGGTTGTGAGACTCATCTATTTATTAGTGAAGGAAAGGATAAAAAGTGATTTGTAAAAAGATTTCGTGAAGAACATAATCATTTGCTAGCCACTCCTTCGAAAGTCGGGACATTGCGATCACATAGTAACTTATGTGATACTTCTAAATACCTAATTACACAATTTCATGTAGTAGGAATGAGTCCTTCTAGTGTTGCTAAGGTTCTAAATTTCTCGGGTGCTCCAACAATTACCACACAAGATTGCATAAATCATTTGATTGCGAAGAGATAAAACAATGTTGATAAAGAATGTATGCATATTGTTGCTTATTTCAAACCGAAGAAGAATGATGACATCGAGTTTTGTTTTGAAATGGTAGTGGATGAAACTAACATTGCAAAAAATGTGTTTTGGCAAACAATAGATCGAGAGATAATTATGTGACTTTTGAAGATTTTGTGGTTTTTGACACAACATATAGAACAAATAAATTTTGTATGTCATTTGCACCCTTTACGAGGATTAATCATCATATGCAATCAATTTTGTTTCTCTGTGCTCTACTTGCATATGAGACGGAAGCTACCTTCACTTGGTTATTTCAAACATGGTTAGAGTGCATGAAAAAAAAGGAACCTGTATGTATTATTATAGATCAAGATATTGCCATGGAAAACGCCATACATAAAGTATTTTCAAATACACGACATCATTTTTGCATTTGGCATATTTTGAAAAATGCACTTATTAACACGAGCAATTTGAATGCCCATGATAACTTTACGAAATATTTCAAAAAGTGGATATATGGATCAATGAGCACCAATGAATGTGAGGAGAAATGGGTCATGCTGAAGCAAGCTTACGAAATTTCAAATGGTCATTGGGCAGAAGTTATATTCAGTAAGTGTTATTTTTGGGTGCCAATTTATTTCAACGATTTTTTTTTGACAGGCATGTCCTCATCACAAAAATTTGAAAGTATTAACTCTTTTTTATGATTTCATAAATTATCATACATCTTTAATAGAATTTGTGGTACAATATAACAAAACCCTTCATTCTCGACGCGAAGTAGAGGAACGAGAAGATTGTAAAAATCTAAACTCCACACTTGCTTTTAGTTCGAAAAATCTTTTGGAGGCACACGCGGAAAAGGTATATACTCAAAATATTTTTCTATATTCCAAAAAGGGTTCAAAGTTATTAATGTCTTCAGAGCAAAGAAAACTATAAAAGATGATAATGAAGTTGTCTACTTTGTGTTGATGGGGAGTGGTGTTCAAAGTTATATTGTGGAGTATTGCAATCACAAAACCATTTCAGTAAAATGTTCTTGTAGAAAATTTGAACAAGGAGTACTATGTGTCCACATTTTAAATATTCTCAACAAGAAAGGAATAACTTATTTACCGAAAAAATATGTTCTTCACCGTTGGACAATTGATGCTTGGTACTTGAAGGCACGCTTGGTACATGGTAGTGCCACGAGTGAACAATTTACTATGAAGAAATGGGCATGGCGAAGTAATATGTGAAAAGTTGATTATTTTGGTTTGCGATCGGAAGATCATCTTGATTTTGGCTTGAAAATTATAAATGATGTTTTCCAAAAGTTTGAATATTTCAACATGGGGGAAACACATCAAATTGTCGAGGCATCAACAACATTAAATGAAAAATAATCCAAAATAGAATTTACAATTAATGATCCGACGTATGTCAAATAGAAAGGAAGGCCTAGAGACATGCAAAGAATTAAATCGGGAATCAAAATTTCAATATCACAACATGAGGTTAAGAAAAGGATATGTGGCGAATGGACAACCTCGGTCATTACAGAACTACTTGTCTGATATCTAAGGTAATATATGTTAATAATGCCTTGAATCTGAACCCAGTTGGTCCCCCTACATAGTCAGGCGCTTCAGCAGAATTCCCCTACGGGGGTCTCGCTGTATGTAATTCCTATCATCTGTCAAAGGGAGTGCCTATATAAACTTCCTAGGAGTCTAGACCGAGACCTATCCTTGTAATCATCATTATTTCATAACAAAGAGCCGCCGCCGTTTTTCCTCTTCGTGTTCTTCTGTATTTCGTGCGATCCCTCTCTCCCCTTTTTCGTAACAATATATTACTATCATTTAATAAATATCATGCTAAATTTATTACTCTAAGTTCATTTTTGTTTCTAACCATGTGTCTTTGTGTCTCATTCTTGTGTCTAATCATGTGTCCTTGTGTCTCATTCTTATTGGTTTAAGACAACGAATAACTAATTACTATTTTTGGATAAGATGAATCAACAAGTAGCATCTGGTTTAAGAGTTTTTTGTGGAAAAGCTAAGCGAAAAGAATCAGAGCTTTGATGAGTACGTCCAGCAAATTGTGTCAGTAGATCAGCAGGTTACTGACTTTGAGGTTGTTGTTTCGATGCTTGACAAGTATGTCTCTTTGTTGGAGAAGAAAGTGCAATCTGTATATTGTAATCCACCTTCTTAAAACAACTGATGGTACTAATTGTATGTTTCGAAACAAGTATGTCTCTTTGTTGGAGAAGAAAGTGGCATGCACTAAACGTATCTATAACATTTCCATAGTATTTTTATTTAAACATTCTCATCAGTAAGTAGATTACATGTACTAAACGGTATCTATAACAGTTAGTAATACTTGCCATCTTCTTGCTAGAATTTCATCATGATGTGCATTAAAATAGTGTTTTATTATGTGTTAGGAGAATTTGAAGCTGGGACAAGCAATCGACCAATTGATCGGCTGTGACCAATTGATTATGATCACAAAACTGAGGAAACAATGTGACCAATTGCGACCGGCATGATGAACACGTCTCCTCTTGAAGTCGAGATTTTATGCGCCGGAGAACGATGCCTAGGATATCTGAAGCAAAACTCAGCAAGCCCTCTGTCGGATAAGAGAATATTCATTATTACTTCACAAATAAAATTATCTCTGTCTAAAAGGTTTTTTAAGAGGCCAATCACTGGTTATCAGAAAGCATATAATAATACTGATTACATTTGTTTCATATCTCAATCATTAAAATAAACATGTAATGCACATTTAACGGCTCAAGTGTCAAGAGATGTGAACAACAGAAAATAGTTGCACAAAATTTGGGGGAAAAGTTATCCATTGCTTTACAATCATAAAATACCAAAAGAAAGAGTACGACTAGAACTTGAAAATTATCAAATAATTACACAACTTATTTCAATACATATAATATTACTACTAACGAGCACAATGATAAATTCCTAAAAAAATCTACATTTTCTTCTTTCATCCTCGATAATAATTTGAAACGTTCTCCTTTTATCTTCAATAATAGCTTGAAACCTTCTCCTTTCTTTTTCACCGTCACAATCTAATTGTTTAAGCCTCCTCAGCAAACCATTGAAAAGAGTTTGATATCGAGATTCGACTTCTGGAACTACTCATTGAAAGTACCGACAACCTCCATTTTCCTAAGAAAAAAAACATATTAGAACTTAAATGAAATTGTTAACATAATGACAGAAAAAAAAGTAGAAGCATACTTCATAATATTTGCAACCAAAAAATTTACGACCCGGATTTGTTTCGGTCCATGAAGTCTTAATGACAACTTCTTCATGGCAATGACAAATTGGTGTACTTGTGCCTTTAACCTTCGACATTATAACTAATGTGTAGTAAAAACAAAATGCACCAAATTACTAAACTAAATTTAACTACTGAAGAGACCAGAAGTAATAGACAATGATAAGCAACATAAAACTTCATAACACATAACTAATCAAGTATTTACACTTCTATGATTGTAACATGAGTATGAATAAAGAGTAACAAAAAATACATAGTTATGATTACTGAAATTACTGCAAACACCAGAAATAATAGACAATTAAATATACTACTCAGTGGCATGGCATCATCTATTCATCTATCTATACTTCTACTTTGGTAACATGAGTATGAACTTGGCGAATGTTAATACCACATTAGGACAATGCAAACAATTGCTAAGAGAGGTGCTGTAAAGTTAGACATAACCTATTGGATGATCGTGAGAAGGAAAGGTGGCTGCAAAGGAGAGGCACGATGTAGAGACCTTCGTGCAGTAGGCATAGAGAAGCGGAAGGGGATGAGGTCATTTGATGAACCTGAGGTTGAGAACAGTGAACATGAGATGGAGAACAAAGTGAGAGGGAGGTTTATGATTCACACCTTTGTGCCCTAGGCGTAGAAGTCTTGCTTCGCAGTGGAGAGACCTTTGTGCGGTAGGCACAGAGAAGTGGAAAGGCTGAGGTCCTTCAGCAAGCCTGAGGTTGAGAACAACACACATGAGAGGGAAGTTTATGGTTCACACCATCGTGCCCTAGGTGCAGAAGTCTTGCTTCGCAATGTAGAGACCTTCATGTGGTGGGCACAGAAAAGTGGAAGGGGCTGATGTCCTTCTATCACGGACGTGCTCCACAAATATCATTTTAACATAATCTTACTTGTAATTATCATTTTAAGTAAGTTTAAATGATTATATAGTCATGATTGTGTGTAGCAACTAACCTTTGGATTAAAGCATAATCATAATTAAAATATCGATAAGCGTTATAAAGAAATTATATAAGATTATTAAGAATAAATTATAATATTTGTAAATATTATAATAAATATGTTTAACTATGATTAAATATGATTAATTAGGGGTTTAATATTAATTTTTAACAAAATAATATGATTGGACCTTTATTTCAACCAATAAGGTTTCAAGCAGGCAGCTCACAGCTGCTAAGTAATGAATTTTTCTAACCGCCATACGACGTGTTAAAAATCTGGAAAAAATATATAAATCAATTATTTCTATCCTCCGCGAGCAAAAAAATTTGCAAGATGAAATCCCTAGCCGAACGTCCTCAAGAAATTCGGCACGTTTGCTGAGTTAAGGTCAATTTGCGGATCCGAAATCAACCCTCATTTTCATACGATCATATCTTCTAAGTTGTTCTTCATAAATCCTGAAACTTTTCATGATTACTCTCGATGTTAGCTTTGTATGACCACAAGAATCATGTAAAAAGGACTTTTGTAGAGAAAGTTATGAATCGAGAACCATAGGTCGCTCATTCTGTCCCGAGTCAGAGACAGGTCAGCCTTATAAATTAGGGTATGATTAGGATAAATATAATTAGGGTTTAAAATTTATACATGTTAAATTATTTACAAGGGTTCGGTGAGAAGTGAAATCATTCAATTTGGATGTGTAGAGACGGAGAAATGAATTTTTCATTTCGTAGTGAGTTTTCTGTCAGGTTCCAGAAAATTAACAGAACATGACTCAAATTAACTATTTTTGTTATAGAGTTATACAAGGAGTTAAATTCTCTAATTTTTATGACAAATACTAAGGAAGTCAAGTTTTCAAAAAAAATATTATCTAGTAAAATGGATAAGTATGAATAAACATATAAATAAATCTTTCTATAACACACAGTCTGCTAGGACACAAACCCTAGGTAAGGTTGTCTTAGATGTTATGACTTACTCACTTGGACTTAATTAATGATATTTGGGGGTTGAAAATCTTAGTAAGTGTAGTTTCTAATTTATTCATAATCATGAGATTTGCCTTGGTGGTTAAGAAGTTATGAATTATTCATTGACAAGTACTCAGTCTGAAATCCTAAGACAGCACCTAGTTAAACTTTGGAAAATTGAATAGTTATGAGTGTGAAGTAGCATATGAACATAAATACCTGAAATTACACATTAGTATTAGAAGGAATTATATGCATTTTAGGGTGCATAAGCATTCCTACATCATGAGCATGCATTGTATATTGTTATTATTAGTAATTGGAAAGTGAAATAGCATCATTGTTTGTCGAAAATAAACAAACTACAAGTAAATGAAGAAAATCTAGTAAACCTCCTTGAAAGGATAAAGTACAAGGTGAGTGAGTAAATTTACAACATAGCAAAATGTTATATGTTAGTTCTTTTATTTATGGTATTATCTCAAGCAAAGATTATTATTGTTATTATTGAAACATATCTTGCGCCATGAAAAGTATTTATGATATGATTCAAGGATTTCATATGAGATGGAGTAATATCTTATACAAAAATATTTTCAGGGAACAATACTTGTGAAGTGAAAATAATTTTTATTTGATAATGATATGAGATCATGACATGTGTATTTTGATATTGTTAAACTCCATGTGTTCATTAGCCATGCTATTTGAAAAAGGTCTTTGGGACCGCATTCGATATACATGAAGTCTTTGGAACGTATATCGGGTGTCTTTGCCCTTTGGGAGCTTCTCTGCGTGCACATATTGACCCATGATTGTTCTGGAGAATTATGATTGGAGTGACACACAATCATGATTGGAATACGTATTGACCCATGATTTGCTCTGTGTATTTGATACTCTTGATTGTGAAGTTCTGCTTAACTGTATGACACACAATCATAGAGGGATACGTATTGACCCATGATTTGTTCCGCGTATCTGATACTCTTGATTATGAAGCTCTGCTTAACTGTATGACACATGATCATAGAGGGATACGTATTGGCCCATGATGAGTATGTGCAATGACACATGTGTAGAGTTTAAAATATGATGATATCTTGAATAATTTGTATTTATGTAAAAGTTCATATGATTTGGAAAGTTATGTGAAATGAGTTATGCTTTAAATGTTTTCTCATATGAAAGAAATATAATTATTTAAATATTATATGCACTCGTATTGTTTTCTTATGTTGTACATTTATTTCACTCACTGAGCAAATGATTATTGCTCATAGTATCCATTTTAAAATTTTCAGATACTATAAGTTCTCGAGTTGAATCGACTCAGAGTTTGTTTTGCTGCATATAGAAGAGGTCGAGCCGTTGGAGCAATTTTATTTTCCCCCTTCACTTTTGTTTTTGGAAGCATGCGTGTAATAGATAATTCTAGATGTTGTAATTAAGGTTGTGAGAAACTTTTGTAAAGTTGTATAAAACTTGATCATGTGGGGTGTTATATGTGAAATGGTTTGTGAAACAATAATGATAATGTGCGAATGTGATCTCCTATAACTTTTATTTAAACTTTGATGAATATATAAATGCATCTTTTGTATGTATTGACAAATAACATATGATAAATAAGGGAGGAGATTTTGGCTGATTTTATTTATAGAATTGCTAAACATAATTAAGGAAGATAATAGTTGGGATTAGAACTTAGTCACGGGGTTAGGTGTGACACCTTCGATGAACCTGAGGTTGAAAATAACGAATGTGAAGAAGGAGGTTTATGGTTCACACATTCGTGCCCTAGGCACAAAAGACTTGATTCAAGATGGAGCAACCTTCGTGCCCTAGTTGCAGTGGTCCATGGAGGAGGAGCATTCGTGCCCTAGGCATAAGTGCAGAGAGCAGAAGAGATCGCCTAGGCGCAAAGAGCGTCAAAGGTTGCCACGGCAGTAGAGATCATTCTCCTTTTGCAAGATACCATTTCACGAATGCAGCGCTCAAAGGTGAACCGGAGCTGCCTTCATGTGTGAGAATAGCCAATGAGCGGAGCAGCCTTCGTGTCGTGCCCTGCTCCTTTCACGTGAGGGCAGAAGAGATCGTGTGAGCCTCAAAACGGAAAGGAGTGCCCCCGACCTTCGTGCACTAGTTGTAGCGCTCAGAGGCAAAGTGGCTTCATCGATCCCTTTTCGTGAGCAGTGAACCAGTGTGAAAACCATGAGATCACGGTTTAACATGCAAGTCATCCGATCAGCAACATGCAGATACAATAGATGAGAATTGATGAATGCACCCAAATGTGAATGCACCATAATATTCCTATATATATATATATATATATATATATATATATATACATACACATACATCATACACCTACAGACTTATGATGGCCATACGCCTCATATCCCCATCGTCAGATCTAATCTGAAGGTGGGCGCTTAAGGTGGAGCGGCAGCGCACCGGTGGAAGGGGTCACTTCAGAGGAGTCCTCGTAGAGGGGGACGCCGACTGCGAGGAAGACGAACGACGAAGAGGAAGAGAAGGAGGAGGAAGAGGAGGAGGCTGAAGGTGGGGACACTGGCCGCGAGAGGAGGATGACGGGGACGCTGGCCGCGAGAGGAGGACGATGGGGAAGTTGGCCGTGAGGGAGACGGCCGCCGGGGGAGGACATGAGATTCAATTGGCCTGGAGTCGCGCCCAAAGGAGGAGCAACTGTCGTCGCCGATCTTTGTCTCTCTTGTGCGTGATCGAGTTGCAGCCGTCCTCGCCGTCGATCGGAGAGAAAGGGAGAGAGTAGGTCGAGACCCTCACATTGTCGGATCCCTCATAATCGGCCGCCCTCTCATTGTCGACGTCTCCATGGCCGGATCGGGAGAAAGAGGGAGAGATCAGATCATCTCGCATTGGCCGTCGCATAGCCGCTCGCGCCTCGTCGCTGCCGTCGTCGCGCCTCGCCGCTTGGATCCCTCCCAATCGGCCACCCTCGCCTCGTTGCCATCGTCGGATCAGGGAGAAAGGGGAGAGATTGGATCGCCGTCGTCACCTCACTGCTCGCGCCTCGCTGCCACCATCGCTTCATCGCCCACCGTCATCCCGTCGTCCATCGTCCGATTAGATCATACGGTGGGGATGAGGCGTATGGCCATCATACGCCTGAGTAGGCGCATGATGACCATTAAATCCATATATATATATATATATATATATATATATATATATAGTTAGTTAGTTAGTTAGTGTAAGTAGTAAGATATTGTTAGTTGTTTTTAGATTGAAGTAAAAGATATAACACACTACTATGATAATAAATAATCACAAATATATTAATTAAAATTTAAAATACATAAATTTGTATGCTAAACTATTAATTGTGAAACCATATTAATTAACTATTATTTTATTATTTTGTCATTAATTATAATGTGACCCGTCTTACCTAAATGTTCAATAATAAATAAATAATTATCCGTCATTACATTTATTTATGATTAAGAAAAAAAAATGTGATTATGAAAGAAATAATGTATTATGGGTCATATAAGATGGTTTCACATATTTTTATGATTTTAGAAAATGGAAATGTTGACCCATTAATCTTAATGTAATGACTAATGACTGTTTGGCCACAATTCTAGTTAAGGTGAATCTTGTGACAATTGTCATCATGCTTTTTTTTTATGATTTATACGCTGTCATAATTTGGTAAATTTGCTCAGTGATCCTACGTTTCGGATAATTTGCTCCACTTCAAACTTGTCAATAATGTAATCACGGCATAATTTGCTCAATTTCCTTTGGGCCGTTTGGCAACGAAAATCAGGCGTTCCATCGAGTTCTCGTAGTTCTAGTTGTAGTTGGATGGAATAAAATTTGATGATGAGGAATAAGATAATTGATGTGATAGGAAAAAAATAAATATGATGGATTAATTTTTTTGGGTTTGAAATAATAATTGATATTATAAATATAATATTGTTAGTAAATAAAAATAGAAGTAAAAATTAAAAAAATTGTTTTAAAAAATTTGTTAAAAATAATTTATTTAAATTAAAAAAAATCTCATTTTTAATAATTATATGTAGTAAAATATTAATTTTTTTAATAAAATAATAAGTAAGAAATAATATTATATTAATATATTATAATAAATAATTTTTAGTTAATAAATAAATTATTTTATAACATATATGTGTGAGAGAGAATAATGAAATTGAAAAAAAGACCAACACATAAAGTAAAAATAAAAAAATAAAAACAAGGAATGGCGACTGCTACAGTGCCTGATTCCATCATTTTGGTGGAACCATGACAAGAGAAAGGGGGTCACATGACCCTTTTTTTAGAATCGAGTTCTGCCTTCGATTTCGTCAAATGTCATATTATTTGTCGGAACTGATTGAAACTAGACAGAATCAGACGTCCGATTTCAGTTACCAAATAGCCTCTCGTAGTTTGTACATATTCCGTTTGCACAATTTTGCTCCATTTCAATCTTTTCCACAGCACCTTCGCGGTTCCCCTGTTTCTTCACAATTTGCAATTTCATATAATCAAGGCACTAAAATAGGAAAATCCTGCCAACTGGATCATGGTGTCTATTTTCTGGATCAATATTAATTTAATTACGGAAACCAAGGACACAACCAGAACAATAAACTAAATTATGGATCATGTTGTCTGTTTTTTGGATCAACTTTTTGTACAAATTTTTTCATAAGAAAAATTATATATATGTATTAAAGTTATTCTGTCACCATAAAAAATAATAAAGTTAAAGTAATAACATTCTACACAAAAAATAGCATTAATATACTATTTTCGTTTGTCGTGTTTACTTCTTTAAGTTATATAGTTTTTTTTAAAAAAACATTACACAGTTGAATTCAATTATTTGCTTGATTAATTAGTTATTATATAAAAAAGGATATTTTCGTGTGTGTCTATATATAGATATATTAAATTTCAGAATTCTTGGTTGAGATGGCAATCAAATAAATCAACACTGCAACAAATCCACTCTTCCAAAGTCAAGCCAACATGTTTGCAAAAGATACTCCACTACACCAATGATGATTGGGGTGCAGCGAGGCTCCTCCCTTAAGTAAAGTATCGAGTTCGAATCTTTTGAACATAAAATTTTTTTATTAAAAGCATCACCTACTACTATCAGGTATGCGATTTGGGACGATCTTACTGAATTAATTAGACTCGATGGTGGATCAACTTTTAACAACCGTGTGCTCTTTAACGCCGCGTGAGTTTAAATCGTCGGCACCGTTTCTTAGATACCGGAGGTTGGCTACAAAAAAAATCACTCCTCTTCCTGATATCAATTTCCTGTTGTTTCTTTATTACAAAAAATATTATTGCAAACTTTTAACAATTTAAGTTTTTGATTCAAAGAAAAAGTGCATGCATATCTCGCACTTGGCATTCCGGTTCATTGCAATTTCCTACGCCAAATATGAACCGAGGACCCAATCGGTTCACATTGATTTTATTTATGGTTTAGTAAAACGAGAACCTAATATATTTTATCTCATTCGAGATTGGGAATAAATTAATACTGACTACGAAATTAGTTGGTGCTTTGGCCTTTCAAAATATATGAGGTCAAGAAAACATTTTGCTCATCACAGGAATGGAGTTAAATTGTGTTACTTCCGCATCTCATACGATCGAATTGACTCCTTATCGCCTCAAATGCCACAAAAGACCGGATCGGGGTACTGAGGGATGTGTCGTCCATTGACAATTTTATTTTCTTTATTTATTTGTCGATTTAACCATTTTAAATAAAGTATTAATTTCTAGTTTATATGAATTTGCATCGAGAAGGAAAAAAATATCAAATAGAACAAATGCAGGAACGGAAAAAGCGTAAGCTTAATTTTCTATCAAATAGTTAATTTTGCAATCGCAATTTAATGTTGAATAGACTTCAATTTCTTCTTCCCTATTTATCTTTTTTTTCCTTTCTTGTCTCCAAATACCGTCTCTTCCTCTTGGCCATTTTCAACGCATGAGATCAGATAAAAGGGGAAAAAAAGGAGGTTCGAATTGTTGAACTGATATATAATTTATTACTTTCGTACTTTTTTTCTTGACGGGGAAATAATTAAAAAAAGAGGTGATAATGTTTTTTTAATTTCTTTTCCTTTTGGGTGGTTGGTGGGAGTGGATTATTTTTTTAGAATAAAAATAAAAGTACAATTGTGTAAATATAATAAACTCACAGGGCTTCTCCGCAAAAGCATCCCGGCAAATTCTATTTCAGCGACCGCGCGGTGGAGCGAGAAAACAAAATTTCTGGAGGAGAGCAAGTGGGAGGGGATGGTTGGCGTGAGGCGTGTCGTCAGAGCGATCTCCTCCGCGGTTCCCGTCGCCGGCGCCGGAGCAGTCCACGGCATCCACGTATTCCACTGCCCGGTACGTACGATAATCTCTGCCTTCGATCCTTCCTTATACTTCTTGTCGGAACGGGATGCGGAGTTTTAACGCTTCGGTTCGTTGTCCGTGTCGCTTGGCGGATTGAGGCAGGATTCGGTCGGGATCGTGGCCAAGCTCTCAGATTGCATCGCTTCGCATGGCGGGAACATACACAGCGTCGACGTCTTCGTTCCTGAGAACAAACAGGTCTTCTACTCAAGGAGGTGTGAAGTGATTCCCGACTCTAAATTCTGTTCGTCGTAACATTTTTGTTGTGTATGTATATGTTTTCTATGTGAATTCGACAGATAATTTAGGTTCGTAATTCAGCATTCTATGTAGCTTTGAAGATTCTCTTGCCGTATCGGTTGTTGTATATGTTGACGAACTGTTTCTTGACAGTGAATTCGTATTTGATCCCGATCGTTGGCCACGGCAAGTGATCAATAGAGATTTTACTAAACTAGGGGAGTTGTTTAATGCCCAAAAAACTGTTGTCCGAGTCCCTAATCTCGACCCAAAATATAAGATTGCTATTCTTGCATCTAAGCAGGTACTTGTTAACTTTATTAGCATGAAATTCTTTGTGTGATTATAATTATTCTGATATGTTACAGTTTCAATCAAATAAGCTCAAGCTTATAAGAAACGAAATAACTTTATTATTTATTTTTTAACTAAAATGACTGTTCACATTTTTAAGCTGACTACTTTTGTCTCTAACATGTCACTTGGACGACTTTGGAAGAATATTTGTTGGTAAGAAGGGAGGGACGTATTTGTGCTTGTCGACTTTTTCACTGAGTCTACAAGTTAGATTACAGGATATTTGAACTCACATTGAGAATCTTGCTTGTATTACATCATAATATTTGTATGGATGTATTCTTACTCTAAATGTTCCCACCCTAGAACACTTGCTCTGCTTCCACTTGTGAATACAAGTCTTAGCTAAGCACAACCCAATCAAACACACTAGAATGTCACAACACAATAGTAATAATAATATAGTAATGCCCCCAGATCGAACCTTGCTACATGGCAAGATCCAAACTTGAGGAACACTACTAAATATACAATGATCTGATTGAATATTGACTTTGATTATTTTATATTAGGACACAAAATATGCAGAATATTTAGAATAATAATGAGAAATATCATTAAAACCAGAGATTCAACATAATATATAAAACAAAGCCTAATATAAGCAATATAAAAGACTAGAGTGGATGTCTAATAAATCTAGTACAACTACAGATGTTTAGGAAAAGAAATATCTAACAGCAAAAACAATAAATATCCTAAGGTCTCTCCATGTGCACATCACCTTCATGAACGGAAGCAATCATTTTAACCCATCCTTTAATAATCCGTGACCTTTGCAGCCCAATAGATGAATAATAAATCAGTGGATAAATAATTAATAATATAGAAGCATAAGGTCAGTATAAAAAGCAATCTTTATGACATAAAATCATCGATGAAAGGATATTAGCAGCATGATCAGTAATAATGAACAATGATCATAATCCATAATAAGTATCGATGAAGATTTATAAAAGTAATCAATACGATGCTCATAGTTTTTATTGGTTAAAGATCAATCTGATGTTCTTTTTATGTCAATGTTCTAGATTAATGATTGGATTGTCGAATCTCATGAACATGGATCAACGAATTGGTTACTAATAGAGCGGAATGGCGTCGTATGATCCATGTAGCCGACCCCACCTAGTGGGATAAGGCTTTGTTGTTGTTGTTGTTCTAGACTAATGATTCATGTATACAATGATAACCTTTCTATGCAAGGGTCATTTCTCAACAGTTTTGTTGCAATGAGATATCATGTACTTTATGAGTAATCAATGATTGTGCATATCACGGCAATGTCCTCGCTCAGGAGAGGATATCCTCTTTCGTTACGTGATGTGTCATGTGATGATATGCAATGATCTCCCATCAATCAGTAACATAGACACATATACTTTTTTATCTTTAATTAATAAATTAAGTTCTCTTCGTGTTTTGACCTCAAATTTAATCTACACAGTGAGAGATAATTCATCGGCTAACAATGTTTTGAAACTAATAGCAAGGTAGTAGCAGACATCAATAGGTTTCAAATCATACTTTGTAATACATCAGGGTTTAATTATAAAAAATAAAAATGACTAGGATTGATCCAACGATCCACCTATCTTTCGCGTTGTCTGTGTGGATCCCTCTCTCGTTCGACCTTCTCTTCATCCCTCTTGTCGGCAGTCTCTGACGGTCCGTCGACTTCAAAGTTGATTCGTCCTTGTTCCTGTGCACGTGTTAGTGTTGTTTGATGAGAGAAAAAACGAGAGGAAATCAAGGCCAAAGGACAGGGAAAAGAAAGAGCATAAAGAGGCTTAACGATGGCCACTGCTCATCACCTTGATTGTTCCTCTGCGCTCCTCTGCCGTGTCCCAACAAACAGCAGAAATTAACCAACTATTATTATTATTATTATTATTATTATTATTATTATTATTATTATATATCTTTTTATTTTCATGGGTGATACAAATACTGTAGTAAACACAAGAACTGGTTTTGTCAACTTGGCCTATGTTCACTATTATCAATTATGCCTCCACAAGACCATTTTTAGACAAAGATCTATTTGACTTCTTGTTTAGTATTCTTCAACTATTACAAACATTGATCTTTCAGGAAATGTTTCACATTGGTAAAACTATTCTTCCTTCTGTCTGAGGCACAAACTCACAGAGCATTTGATGAATGTTTCAATACAGTCAAGCACTCTTCCTCTCTTGAGATCATAGCACACTTGCTTATAAGAGCATAGAATATTTCATAAGCTAGCCCAAGGTTTTTGGAATTTAACATGAGGGTTTTGGTTCTTTTTATATTCGAGTCTCCTTCCAAACAATATTCATCTCTTCACTTTGCCATTCTTTTTGAGCCTTCCTTTTGCTTTTCTGTCAGTTTTTTCATAATCGATCATTCACATTTAATGCAAATTGTTCTCTGTCTGTCAAATTCATTATCTCCTCCGCATTAAATGCTCCATCACATGTGTACTCGAGAGATTGGACATTAAATGTCCAAACTCCTAAAAACTTGTCTAGTCGACCTGTCAAACAGCATTAGTTTGTATGGCATGGTTGTCCATTGTACTCGTGCTTTATTTGTTAAATGATAATTAGTTACGCATAATGTCCAAGAGTACTTTTCCACTGCACCCGCAAAACATATGTTATGTATATCATGAAAAACTATACATAGATAACTTGTGAGCATGTCAGGATTCACTTCTGGAGTAGCTCTAAGATCATGTTAAGTTGTTGATTAATGATCTTGTAGAAATGAAGTGATCACTTCAGATTATGTTTCAGGTAGATCAAGTGTGAATTTGTCCTTACTTCTTATCTATAGCCAAGAGATATTTCATTTTTTAATGTGTATAGAAAACATTGCTCGTATTCTAAATTATTTTCTGTTACCTAAGTTTTTTGCCTCTGTAGGCTCATTGTTTGGTGGACTTATTATATAGATGGCAAGAGGGTAGACTTCCAGTGGATATCAGTTGCGTAATAAGGTGATCAGGAACATTACTACTGTTCTTACAACGACTGTTCTTTTTATCTTAAACATTATATACTTAAAATAATTTGTCACAGCAATCATGAAAGAGCGCCAAATACTCATGTTACACGTTTTCTTGAACGACATGGGATACCATATCACTACTTGCCAACAACAGAAGGAAACAAAAGCGAACAAGAGATTTTGCAGTTAGTTGAAGATACTGATTTTCTTGTATTAGCAAGATACATGCAGGTTGGTTCTTGACTTTTAAACTCTTATCAGTCTATTTCCGTGATTATGTTTGCAAGACATACTTTTCCATTGATGGATGTCAGCATTACTAATATTCATCACAAATGGGCAGATGTATCATGTTAGCTCTTTTGTTGGGGGGTGGGTGGGTGCGGGGGGGGGGGGGGGGGGGGGGGGGGGGGGGTAATTTAAATTATCATATGATGATATGATTTTCAATTATTCAACACAATTCTTGCATGAGATTTTCAATTTGCTATGTTGCAGCACCAATATTAACAGAGCTCAAACGCTCGATGAATAATAAGGGCAATGTTTTATTTACTCAGCCCTCTGTGTCTTTGATAGTCCCTGGAGTAACACTTATATGGTATGAATATTGACATGATACTACAGTTTGATATTAGAGTTAATCTGTATGATTTGAATAAATTTATGTACCTTCTATTTATAGAAAGGGAACAAAGTAGGTATATAATTATTGAACTGAAGCATGCATTACAACCTTGGTTCTTAATGGACCACTTATGGATGCATTTTTGAGACCCTCTTCGAATTAGATATGGCATTGTGTGCAGTCATATTTACTCGTTATTGTGTTAAAACAAGTTTTCAGGTATTGTCCGCAAGATTCCTGAAAATATATGGTAAAGATGTTATCAACATTCATCATGGCCTTCTTCCATCATTCAAGGGTGGAAATCCCGCAAAACAGGTACTACTTCTAGTATCTTACTTATTACTTTAAAGAATTTGTTTTCTTTTCTTTTGGTTATTGATTATGAGTTGACACATGCATCATGATATACAGGCTTTTGATGCCGGCGTGAAACTGATTGGTGCTACAAGTCATTTTGTGACAGAGGAGCTCGACGCTGGTCCTATTATCGAACAGATGGTGAGACTTTTGTATTGTATTATTGGTTGCCTTACAATACCATGGTTCCTTACTTCGACAGGGTGCAAATATCTAAGTTTCATCCATTTAGATAATTTTTCAGACCCATGCTATTATTCAACCATTTCATTTTTTAGAGTTTTCCGTCTGAGTTATAATTGTGCTAAATAGTTTGAACCATTATTTTCTTAGCTTTTGTACTTAATATTTGGGTTTTCATAATTCAGTGTTGATAAAAGAATGATCTTACTGAACAAACTAGTTCATAGTGTAAATGCTGAAAACAAGGTAAGCATATGGTTTGTTGATAAAAGAAAGAGAAGTTAGTCGGTAGAGAAAAAATGTGAAATTATCACTGCCATGTATGTCTTTACAAGCTCTTGTTTTGTATGCTTTGAACATCTAACCGTACTAGTCTTACCCTAGGTTCTCAAATCCTTTGCAATTAAGAGATTTACAAACAAATACTGAGGATCAAAGGGAAAAGTTTAAGAATACGCTTTGCTTTGTTCTTCGAAAAACATATTTCAACTTTCCTTTTAAATCATAAAACAGAATAACAAGGTACAAGCAATTTGACCTTTGCCAATTTGTAAAATTTTCATTACTAGATATTTCATTTGTACCGAGCATAAGAGGAATTCTCATTCTCTTAGATTTTTCATGTTTGTGTCACGCATTTTTTTTAAATCCTTTTCATATTTAACAACAACAACAACAACAAAGCCTTATCCCACTAGGTGGGGTCGGCTACATGGATCATACGACGCCATTCCGCTCTACATGGATCATACAACAACAAAGCCTTTTCATATTCATTTCAAAAAAATCCATTTCAAATTCACAATTGCCAAAGTGAACTTTTCTGCTCGTAATGTAGGTGGAGAGGGTGTCTCACCGGGATACCTTGCAGAGTTTTGTGCAGAAATCTGAGAATCTTGAGAAACAATGTCTAGCACAAGCCATTAAATCTTACTGTGAACTTCGAGTACTCCCTTATGAAACTAACAAGACTGTTGTATTTTAAACAAGGCTACCTTCAGTGTGTCTTGGTTATTGTTTCTTGCATTTATACAAATAAAAGGGAAGTGGTAATTTCTTCGGTCCGGTTGAGATCACTAGTATCAATTGATGCTCGCCAGGTGCAATGTTTTGATATATCGCTAAGAATATGAATCTGCACATGACAAACATACTTCTTAAGTCTCCTGTTGCATCACTTGAGTCAGCATCTAATTCTGAGTCTCATAACATGGGATTGTAGAAACTTTGGTGGCATGATGGTTCAAGTGTCTTATGTGTTGTTGCATGGCATGTTATGTTCTTTGGGTAACGATCTCGTGAGGAATATTCTTTTTTTTATATATTTTTTTATGTGGTTATGTCCGTATGTGTTTCGATTTTTTAAGTCTGGCGACTGGCTGTGTCATTTCTTTCCTTGGATGGATCTTGTTTCATTCTAATAGGACACGCTTCCGTCATTACTGCTAGTGATCGAGTCTTCCTTCAAAGCATCTTGTTCAAATAAAAAATGACATTAATCAATTGGCCATTTTCGTTCCCTTTTTTTTTTATGATGTACTCGCCTGCACTGGTCTGGATAATTTTGGGAAACCCCTTTATCCAGAATGTGATGCCCTGTTTTTGTTGCAGAATGCTAATGTGGTACCAACCTACAATAAATGTAATTTGGTACATATACTTCTGACAGTAATCATTATGGACTATCTTTTCTTTTCCATAAATTCAGGAATATCTCATGTATGCGATTTTTGGACACATACTAATCCTTTCGTTTTCCATCATGAAGACACAGTCATTCAACCATGATTCTTGTTGATTTTGTCATCAACATCATGATTACTGAATCAGAAAATAAGGATCAAGGTTCAAACTCATCCAACTCCTGATGATCCAATCCCCCATGATGCGGAACAACGGGAGATTGCGTAAAGTAAATTTTGATCGCAAGGTGGAAGTTTGACAAGGAGCTATAACATAACAACATCAAGCCAGGCTTGGCAGCTAACTCAAAGTAACAACCATGGCAACTGATTTTTAATCACACAATTAATTACAGCACAAACACTTCTCAGAGACAAACCCTGTACATCTGTATGTACATTTATTACAGCAAAACGCTCATAAAGAAGACTAGCAAAAGAGACAAAGAAAGAGACTTCACATCCATGGACCAAATCTGCAGTCTTGTGCAGAGATAAAAAGATGCATATGATCTCAACTCTCAAGGGTAATCTTGAGCTGCCACTGGCTCGTAGGAGCTGATGAAGACGTCCCCGTAGACGAAGCCCGCCAGGCCACCGCCAATGAGTGGCCCGACCCAGTAGACCCAGTTTCCGGCGAAGTCTCCGCTGACGACGGCAGGGCCGAAGGAGCGGGCGGGGTTCATGGACCCGCCGCTGAATGGCCCGGCGGCCAAGATGTTGGCGCCGACGATGAACCCGATTGCGATGGGCGCAATCGTCCCCAGAGAGCCTTTCTTGGGGTCGGCCGCCGTGGCGTAGACCGTGTACACGAGTGCGAAGGTGATCACGATCTCCATCACCACCCCCTCGAGCTCGCTCATCCCCGCCGCCACGCCATGAGTGGGAACAGCCTGCATGCAGTGACAGCAAGGAGTTAATAGTAAATTTTTGTATTTGTGAATTTTAGCTGCGTGCGCGTTATATATCCTCACCAAGCCGCCAGTGGTGAACTTGAGGAGGAAGCAGGCGACGGTGGAGCCGAGGAGCTGGGCGACCCAGTAGAGGATGCCGGTGAGGACGGTGATGTGGCCGCCGACGGCGAGTCCCAGGGTGACGGCAGGGTTGAGGTGGCCGCCGGAAATGTTGGCCGCCATGGAGACGCCGACGAAGAGGGCCAAGGCGTGCGCAACGGCCACGGCCACCAGGCCGGCCGGGTCTAGAGCTGCACCTGACGTCAGCTTGCCTGCATCAGGACTTGCTCAATTAGTTAACGATCACTTTTGATTGATTCATGAATGCGAATATATCAATTATTGCGCGCAATTGCACATTAAAAGAGTCAAGAACCAAAAAAAACATAGATATTGTAATGAAAATGATGTGCACACTTCTTTTCTAATTTATCTTTCCTTATATTGAATTTTTGGATTTTTTTTAAAAATCGGGAAATTATATTTCATGATATTAAGGAAGAGCATAAATGTTGCTTAAGTCGAAGGTAGTTTAATTGGATAAAACATCGTGTTGCAAATAATTAAAGAAAAAAAAGTCAATTAATAGTAGTAGAGCTTTATAATTGAAATAAGTGCAGTTTTACTCAGTCAAGTGCTACTACATTCAAATAACTTTCCGATCACCGGTTGGCCTCTTTGACGAAGAGATCACCCAAAAAAAGTTGAGTTTTTGCTTAGATTATACTATTTGATGTCCTGAAATAGATTATTGAATATACTATGTAGTATGTACCAGGTAAGTAACAAAGTAATAAGTATACATTGTGTTATTCGTGTATATTGTGCATGTATATAATTACTTTCATTTTTCATCTTGCGAGTTAAAACAGAGCAATATGTGCTCTTACTTCGGGAAAAAAAATTACACCATTAAAATCGTTTTCCGCCAAAAAAATTAAATCCTCATCAACAAAGAAAATATGTATAGAAACTGCTGTTATTCAGCTACATGTATTTATATTAATCACACGAGAATATATATATATATATATATATATATGAAAAGAATTAACAGCTTCAAGAGCATCTTCCTCACCATAGGCGATGGCTGAACCAACGCCGGCGAAGACGAAGAGGAGGGTGGCTATGAACTCGGCCAAGTAGGCCTTGATGGAGGTCGCACTAAACGAGTCCCCTGCGCTCCCAAATGCAATCTTCACCATTTTCCCAGCTCAATCACCACCTTAATTAATTAGCTTACTAAGTAGTCCTCCCTCCCCCTCTCTCTCTCCTCTCTCTCTTCCTCTTTATCAAGCTTAGCTTTAGTGTGCACTTGGAGCCTTGGATCCATGGACTTTATATAGAGAGAGGAGGGTTCATGCATGGCAAGACGCCTGTCACATAATGGTGTGCTTGAAAGGGGTTGGGCTTAATTAGAATATTATCAGGACGGCTAGCTAGGTCTATCACGACCATGTTTATATTTGTATATTCTATAAAATTTCGATTATAGAAGACTATATATATGAATAATGGCCGACCAACCGCCCTGATTTAGATTAAAGTCGCGTGTAATTGATGTGAGGACAAGATTAATATAAACTGGAATCGTCCGTTAAGACAACGCAAGACAAATTAGTGATGTAAAAAATTTCAGTAGTGAAAGCGAGTTGTTTCCGAAGAAAATAATACTATAAATTTGTTTTTCAAAATTCATATAAACATAAAAATACTAATAATTTTGATTTAACCCAAAGAGTTGCGTGCTTTCTTCTTCTACGATGTATATCTAAATTCACATTTGCCATTTGATTATCCTAATGAACGTGTATTATGGTATAATTTTCTTGCAAACTTATAAAAAAGATGAATTAATAATCGAATTAATATAATTATAAGAATATCATATTATTTTAAATTAATAAAGAATTGTTAGATTAATCGTTTATATTATATGCTCCAAATCTTTTTTTTTATTATTCTTTTGGGAAAGGACGCGAGAGTTTAGGTTATGGAGCTAATCAATTGGCCACTTAAAAGGGTGATTAGATGAGGTGGCGTTTTTGGATCCACTTTGGCGATGGGTGTCTACTTGGTGCTGCCGCGCAGTGACACGTGTCGGACGATATTGCACGACATGTCAATGTTTGATGAGTATTTGCCTGTGTCCTCTTATGCTTAAAATAGTTGGTGTCTACTAATGCAAGCGATTACAAGGTGATCAGTTGCTTGCAATCACTAATCATTGAAGACAAATAATTTTGGTTTAGATGGATGGAGTTTTTTTAATATTGGATTACTTATTTTATGTTAAGACTCGGATTATTCCAAAAAAAATCGGTGAAATATCAGCCACGGAGTTGGCAAAATAATGAAGACAAGAAAGGTGCCCAATCACTTTTTGGATAAAACAATTTGTCAATTCATTGAATTTGAATTAATTTCTTTAGCGTTGGGCGGTGCTGCTGATGAAAAAAACATCGTTATCAGAGAACAACAAGCAAAGTTGGTAACACCGCTAGATAAATTTGTCAACACCAATTTTCGGATGAGCTGAATTCTTGAATCTAGAAAAAATGCACACTATAAGTCTTTTGAATTTTAAAAAAAATGTTTACTTTTAATTCGTCTTAGCCCCATATTTAACATGTTGTTGTATTTAATCGTCTAATATAAAAATTGTCAGACACCGTTGAGCGTGATCAGAGAGAAGAAATTTTTTATATATATTTTTTTTGGAGTAAAGTGTTAGATTTGATTTTTTTTTTCATACAAAAAAAACTGATAAGAAAAATTAGTCCTATTTTTTCCTATTATTTCTTGAACACTATTCACTCATTTTTCAGCCCACCAACAATTGATTATTTTATTTATTACGAGCACTTTACCTTTCTCTAAATAACATAATAAACATGCTATAAAATGTAATTTTCTATTATATGTAAAAATTAGAAAAATGCCTCTTAGTTTATTTCCAAATTTTAATAGTGCATTTTTTTTAATATAACCATCGTGAAATACAAAGATGTTAGTTGATAAATGGAAAAAAAAATGATAATATGAAAAGAGATGAGATAACGCGTATTTTTTTTATTTTTAAATGAAGCCCTAATTCCCAAACGAAAAGATGGTCCATGCATACAATGAATGATAAAACGTTGTCATCTTTATAATTACTCATTAGTTGTCTTCTATATAATTAATGGTTGCTATGCATCTAATTCTAATTAGGCCATGGTCATCGTGACATCTCCAAGAACGTCTTTTTTAATTCAATATTTATATTTATAAAACCTATAAAATAATTAATTCGAACACAACAGGACAATGTGACATTATTAACATCTTTTGCTCCTTTGGACTTGCAGGCAGTGTGACATGTAGTAAGCCTACCGAACCCATTTGATTGGCTTTTGCAACGCCATATTTGAAATAAAGAGGATCCAATGTTGCTTCTAAATGTGACATATTGAATAAACAACTATAAAAAAACTAGTTCTAGTGTTCATTATTAGTCTGAAGACGATCTTTAGCAATATACTTTGTGTGTAAATTATGTAGGACAACATTATTAATTTCCTAACTAAAAGACATTTTAATAGTCTATCATATGTGAGTGATATAATTAAATAATGTCTTTATCATTTTGAATCAATTTTTTTCCATTACATACAAAAAAGTGCTCATGATTTCTTTTACTATTTTTCGGTGGAAAAGGGTTTCTATAACTAATAGAAAGAGAAAAATGCAAGCGGTGGTGAAAGTGGTTCAGATAACATGTCTTTCATCTAAAGAAATAGGCTTTTAAATTTTAGATGCCCAATTTTTTTAAGATCTAAGAGATCTTGATTCTTTGGGATCGGAGCTCTAATTGAAAATAGCAATATTTTAAAAAATATATAAATATTAAATAACACTAGATGCTTTTTAAAAAATAAAATTTGACTCTAAATTTAACTTTTAGACCTAACAGATTATTTTTTAAAAAAATTTATATAACTTTGTTAACGTATATTAATAATTTGATAATATTCAAGTTCGGATCAATTACATAGTTAATAACATGTTTAATCTAGTAAATATGAAGAGGAGAAAAAGTAAAATTATGAAATATTATTAGAAAGTTGAAGTAATATTTTAATTATAATATTTTTTAGAAAATATATTTAGTTCAGATCGAGTACTTCTATTTTATTTTATTTAGTTAAGAGTCCTGTTTTAAGTATGTGATTTTATGTCTTCCAATTCAATCTAATTTTTAATTAGTTGAATAGGTTTTTCTGGTGGATAATTTTTTAGTTACAAAATCCTTTGCTGTCACTTTTTATGTCCATGGAGGATGGTATTTAATTATAAATACTTAATCAATCCAATCAAATTGTAAAGAATTGAACTAAGAGTAACTAAAATTGTACATAAGTGATAGTAATAAGTTTTGCATGGCCCATAAAAATTCTTTGTGTATTGTTTATTTGTTCTATATAGTTACTGCTGAATATTGAAGGAACTTACATTGACTTTCCAGTAGTTCGTAAAACATATGATAAATTCTGCAAAAGATGATGTTTTCGACATGCAAAAGAAAAAAAGTCTGAATTTTGATTACTCTTGATGCATGTTAATTAGCACAATCTTAAAATAGACGTCAACGGAGCGGCTCATAATTTAATAACAATCGAATGTTGGTTTTCTTATAAGAAAAGGTGATTTTTTTTATAGCTTGAGGATTAAATAGTAGAATAATAGAAAAAATAAATACAAAAATTTGATATGATAACGTGTATGAATATGCTGTCAAACCTGACCCAATCGTTGATCCGGATTGATGACCGAATCAGGTTGAATCGATCGAATCAGGTCGGATCGGACAATATATGTTAATAAAAAAAATAATAGAATATGTTAAATAAAATTTTATCATATTCTCATTGTCTTGTAAGATGCATAATAAATAAATTAAAATATAACAAAGTAAAGTGAAATTATTTAATAAGTCAAATAATACGATAATATAAGTATCAATTAAATAGTATAACGTAAAAGACAAAAATAATATCATAATTATAAATCATAACGATGATATAAAGAAAATGAAAAAAAAAGTTCGAAGCATAAATTTTAAGAATATATATATAATATAAATAAAAGTAATATATCTTGCAATAAAATTTTCTTTTATCCTAATTTTTTTTCTTGACCCGATCGGGTCACAAACCCGATGAGTCGAACGGTTGAACCCGAATTTTGACCGGGTCAAAAAGGGTCAAACTAAAGGCCTAATTTGAGGTGACCGTGAGTCGTTCCAAAGGCCGGACACCAATCCGACTGATCCGACCGACGAGGCCGGGTTTTACCGCAATAAATAATAGGGCATAAGAAATATCCGTGTAAGTAATTTATCTAATGTTGGTCTTTTAGATGCACGTCGCGGCACTGAAAGTTATGCGTATTAATCACGTATTAAAGTGAATCCACAGTCGAGTCTAACTATGCACGTTTAACTATGATAGATGATTAATAAAAAAAATTTAAATTTACAAAAGTTCGAAGTCGAAAGGGCCAACTATCATTTGAAGGCAATAAATCTTAATTCTACTACGTGTCGTAAAGGACCAATTCCTCTGCTACAGTAATATAATTTTATTTTTCTCACATTTTTTTTTCAGAATTTTGATTAAAAAAGTATCCTAATTCAAGAGACATGGATAGTGCAAATGTGCAATCATATAAGCGGTAAAGTGGTGGTTCAAAATTTATTTATGAAACAAGTTCCAGCGTTCTACTGGCAGTTTATGCTAATTAGACATCATCTTGCATCCGAAACAAATGCTAACAAAGAGCACTGGGCATACCATGTTGTAGGTGTGAGGATCATCTTCTATACTTGTCATTGTCAATGTCCCTTCTCAGGAATAAAATGCATAGTGTTCATCTTCTCTTTGCTCCACATACATCAGGCAGTTCCAATTTTGAGCTCTGTATTAGCTGGCTAAGGAACGCAGGATGCAGTTCCCATCAATTTAATGCACTCGTTTCAAAAGAAAACAGAGTCTCTGCCTCAGTGCACTGTGCCGTAGAATGCAGACTACAGTTGCGGTGCAACTTTTCAGTTCCTTGCATTGCACCATTAGAGAGCCTCTGCGGTCTGTGAGCGAAGACTACGAGACCAGAGAGGAAAAGGGCAGAGGGAAGGGGAGAAAAATAACAGCAAGTCACATTAACTCCAGCCCTTATTAACTCCCTTCAACTACTATGGACTAATAGGCCCCCTTTCCAGCATTCAATTGACTCAGCAACTCGCCTCTGCAGTTATGCTCTCTTGCCCAGAGATGATACAATGGCTGCAATAGCAACACTCCAAAAGCATGAGGACGCGCCATTTAATGTGAGAGGATGAGGAAAAGGAGCTTTGGATTCTGTGGGTTCTGCCTGTGCTATTCAATGCTTCTCTTTAAATCGCAAAGGCAAAGGTAACGCATTGAGACTTGAAAGATGGAGGTGGAAGTTGGTGGTGCAAACACGGAAGAATGTTTAGCTCATCCCTCCAAGATGCCGGCTGCTTGTCGTTCGCATCACAAACGATCTAAAAGGTCTCTTTGCTCTGTTAGATGTTATTTTTTGTTTTTTTTTTCCTTTTTGTTGGTTTTGCTTTCACCATACTTTTTCCCAAATAATCGTTGTATGCATAGTATTCCTCTGTTAATATTATTCAAATGGCCTACAAGTTTTGGAGATTCCAATTTGACCCATAATACTAGCATTGTTCTGCAAGTTCTTATGCTTTCTTCCTAATCTTTCTTCAAGCAAACATAAGTACTTGAGACATGAGAACTTGTGTTATCCGAACAGTAAAAGTTCTTGATGTGCTTTCATGTGCAGTGGAAATTGATTATGCTGTTATTTATGCAATAGCCAATAGCAAACTTTGTTATTCTTGCCATTTGTGAACTTCAAATACATGTTATGAACTTGGATATTAGTTTAACCCATCATTTCTGTTGCACTGAAAATTTTTCCTTGATCAGAATAGTATCAGTGTAAAGTCATCCGACGAACTTTGGCCACAATAGTTACTAGTTAACACCCTTTCTAACATGATGTCAGTAGCTACCAACGAAGTCATCCTTTACATCCCCTGTTAATTCTTAGTCTTTCTACCTAATAGTGTTAGATGTATGGTTTTCCTTGCAGTGCCTCTGATGGAGACCTTGGTACTGCTGAAGATAGGACTTCACATTGCATGGACAAAGATCATAACTCATATCAGGTGAGATCATAACTTTTAAAGCTCTTCCTCGCATGCAATCGCTCCTTGAGATATATTTAAAACTACTTCATTGATACTTAATTATTCTGTCTTCATTTCAGGACTATAAGAATTGTTTCATTGCCATGAGTTCTAAAGCAACCCCGAGTTCTTTCAATGAGAATTTCGGTGAGAACACTTTCAGTACCGCACTAAACAGTAGAGTTTCTTTGGAGGATGATGTAAGAACTTAGATCTAAAGTACTGTCTTTACTGTCTTTCCTTTTCTAACTGTGTGATTTTTTATTTATCTGCATTCTCTCTTTTGCTTACTTTTACCATTAATGATCTAGTTATTTATTTATTCTGAATAAGATGAATCCATATTCTCTAATGTGCTTTTTTGCATTCATCGTGGCTTTTCATTAGCATCAATTTTAATCTACAAAATTTCCATTGGAAATGAATATATTCAGTATCCTCTTTACAGCAACATCTTGGTTTTATTCCTCTATTTTCCTTCTAGCTATATCAAAATCCTGCATAGACTGTGGATGCATCCTTATTAAATACTTAACTAGGAACAAAGATTATAAACATCTAACGGTTGCTACACTGATATGAAGGCAATTGATTGAAATTGACGAGCAAAATCCTGAGGCACCATTTGTGTATAATACTTGAACTCGAAGAGATTAATTTAAAAAATACGGCCTCACTTTTTGCTTGTGTTGATATGATTCTTTAAGTACTTTTTACTTTTTAGTCTTAAATCCTGCTGACATTGTATAACTTATTGTTCCACCAAACATAGGAATGCCAGTGAAAGTGCATGAATTGACGTTTGCTGATCTTAGTCCAAATTTATTACAGAAAGACACATTTTCACTTCGTCTGTAATTTAATCTATGACTTATCACCTCTGTCCAGTGCCTCGGTAAAAAAAAAAAACATTTTCTCACCTTTTACAGATTCAACACCTTCAGATCCATTTGCATCAGGAAAAGTCTATTCGTCTTTTGCTTGAGAGGGCAATTGGCCGAGGTTCTGGCACTTTATCCGCTGGGCACAGGCATTTCTCTTCTCAGGTATATATAATCACTCATAATGATGCTAGCATTTCAGAGTACCAACCACAAGGAAAAGTAATTTTCATTGATTTAGACCAGGAGGCTAATTGAAGAGATTGAGTTCCTTGAAGAAGAGATAGCAAATCGTGAGCAACAAGTTTTGTCCCTTTACAGAAGCATGTTTGATCAATGTGACAGTGAAACTGCTACTGCTCAGAATTCGGGCATGCGTTCTCCTGTGCACAAGAAAATTGGAGCAAGGAAGCATCCCAGCATAATTGCAAGTTCATTTTGCTCCTCAAAGAAGTATCCCCTGCAGCCGCTCCAAGTTCCAGCTCTTGTAAAAGAAAACGGCAAGACCAAAATATCGACTGAGAAAGAAACAAGCTGCCCATCGCCTTCAAGGCAAGATGCAAATCTTCATATTGGAGATTCTATGAAGGTATAAGAACAATTAACATATGTTGATTTCATGATTTGGAACTCCATATTAGCACGTTTGTTGGTATTACTATTTTCTTTTCTTTTCTTCGTCTTGTCGTCTTTATGAATTTAATGAAATCATGAATTTTTTTTTCTGAAGCCAACAACACTCAGTGACTATCTTATAATGACTTTTTCCTTCTCCAGCAGACCGTAGCCAAGAAGAATTTGAATCTGGCACGCAATTTGAAAGATCATCTCTGTCAATGCCCAAGCAGAATATCAGAAGAGATGGTCAGATGCATGTCTGCAATATATCTTTGCTCTCATAGTGATTCATCTGATCAAAAACATGCTGCAGAGCCTGCATCCTTCTTGAGAAGAACATCTACCAGCAATATAATCTCTCGTCGAAGTAACGCAGATGAAAAAGAGCATTCTAATATATCCATTTTTGAACTATCCTCAATGCAATGCAAAAATGCATCTTATATGATATGCAACTACAGGTTGCACTTGATCACCTTGTCATCAAGAATGTTTTCAGTCAAATTGTACTGTTTTGTAAATCTCTATCTCAGCTCATCTCATTAATTTAGGTTGATGGTTGAACAACTGGAAACAGTTGATGTGAATATGTTGGGGAACAATGAGAAGCTGGCATTTTGGATTAACATCTACAATGCTCTCCTTATGCATGTAATTTGTTAAGAGTTTTAATTCAGGATTTTGTTCCAAATCCCTTCAATTAGATACATGAATTATTTTTCCCTTTTACAGGCTTACCTAGTATACGGAATTCCAAACAGCTCCTTTGGAAGGATAGTGCTGATTAACGAGGTACAAGAGAACTTGTTATTTCTGAAACAAATTGCTCTTTTCTTTCTGAAAAATTAACATGTGAACTAGTTAGTTTAGCAAGAGGAAAAAATGAATCTTGATATTTTTACCTTTACTTTTTCCTATAGTTAAGTATTTAATAACGCATAAAATACTGTTACTTCATTGTTCTGTTGATTTGCTGTCATGCAATGCAGGCTGCATATAACATTGGAGGGCAACTAATCACAGCCAAGTCCATTGAACACTCAATATTGCATTGTCGCGCCCCTCAAACTGCACGAGTACGTCTTGTTTGTTATCTTCTTTGCTTCATGTCTTAAAACATGTTCTCGTTCTGCAATCATAATGTAACACTTGTACACTACTATTCTTTATCATGAAACATATATCGTATCATATATGCATGTAAATATGATAAAAAAAAAAGAATGCCATCATATTGCATGCAGTGGCTTGAATTCGCAATGGAAACTGTAATGAGGAAGAAATGTGGATCAGCTGAGAGGCAGCTGCTTGGATCAAAATGTTGTATTGCCACTTACAATCCCCTCGTTCTGTTTGCCCTGTGCACTGGATCTTCTTCGGACCCAATGGTAAATATGACATTTTTGACAACTTTGTTGATTCAAAACATAGTCTCTGAACTCAAGCAGTTCTTAATGTAAAATGCAGTTGAGGCTCTACACTGCGAAAAACATTACGGAAGAATTGGAGAAGGCCAAGAAAGAGTTCCTTCAACACAATGTATTGATCAACAAATCAAAAAAGGTCTTGCTACCGAAAGCTCTTGATAGATATGCTAAAGAGGTCTCCATGAGCTATGATGATCTGCTCACTTGGGTATCTGAGAATGTAGACATGAAGCTTCAGGATGCAATTCAGATGTGCAAAGACGCAAAGCCTAACAGGAAGGGGAAGGCCTCCAAATTAATTGAGTGGCTACCATACAGCTCTAGGTTTGGTTATGTCATCTCCAAGGATTTGCATGCAGAAGAGTAGTTCAAACGTATGTTTTTGCAGCATATTTCTGTAACAATTCCATTTCCCGAAAGTGAATCCATTGGAAACTGAAAAAGGAAAAGAAATGCAAAATCTTAACTTCCTTACATGCGCAAATTCCTTTCTCCCTCGTCAATTATCTTTTTATTATCATTTTAAGTGATCAATTCTATCGTACTGCTATAAGGCCAGCAGTGTTATATGGTAGTGAATCTTGGGCTATGAAGGGACAACATGAACGTAAAGTGTGGGTAGCCGAAATGAGGATGTTGAGATGGATGTGTGGTCATACAAGATTAGATAAAATTAGGAATGACCATATACGTGAACGAGTCGGAGTGGCTCCTATTAGTGAGAAAAAGGTAGAGAATCGTTTGAGATGATTTGGTCATGTTCAGAGAAGACCATTAGATGCGCCAGTAAGAAGAGTGGATCAAATAATCTGGAGTCCAATTAAAAGAGTGAGAGGGAGGCCAAGGCGGACACTTGGCGAACTAATAGAGCAAGATTTATTGGTGAATAATATACCGAAAGGTTTGGTTACTAATAGAGCGGAATGACGTCGTATGATCCATGTAGCCGACCCCACCTAGTGGGATAAGACTTTGTTGTTGTTGTTGTTTAAGTGATCAATTTTTTATTATGTCATGTCTTTATTTGTTATATGAAAAACAGAAAACTCTCCTTGTGATCAACCTTGATCAAAACGTTAAAAGTGTTGTGGTCACGTTTTAAATTAGGTTGAGATATACAAATAGAAAAATAGTAGGATTACAGAAGAGTAACAATGATGGATACTTATCATTAAATTGTCATTCACTATGAAAAGGAAAATCAATTATATTCATGATGGTATCGTCTATGATATTTGATCAAATTGAAGATCTATTATTATTATTATTATTATTATTATTATTATTATTATTATTATTATTATTATTATTATTATTATTATTATTATTATTATTATTATTATTATTATTATTATCATCTCATTTTACTCAAATATTTCACCATAAGAGTCTTTATGATAAAATATACACTAATTCTGATGCTAAAGAATCTGAGATTTCTGGAAAGTGGTTTGATGTGGTTACTGAACCTCGAAGGTCCAGTCCAGTCGTCATATGAAGCCAACTTCAAGGGAAAGTGTGCAAGAATTTTACTTTCAATCATCTAGATAATTAATGTATATTAAAGTGGCGTTGTTGACAACTCTGATCTGTGAAACTCGTGGAATTCTTCTGACATTGTCACAGCCATCTCCTTGAATCTTCCTTACGTTGTGCTTCATATGGAGAGTTTCTGTAACATTTGTATACTTGTATTTAATGTGCAAGGCCGGAATGCTAATAGTTTTACCATATCTGATGACAAACTACAAAGGCCGCCATCTTTTTCCCTCCAAAAAACTTCACGTGCCAAAATGCAGCAACATAGTCTTTCCTCTGCCATGTTGGCTAGAAAGTAGAAACCCCCCAGTTATGCTTATGTCATGGTTTCTTGGTGAAGCTTGTTCATGTATCACTTTGCTGACATCTCAAGTTGAAAGTAAGTTATGCCAAGTTCATCTTAGAATGTTAGAATGTTGTTTGATATTGTTATTTGTCTAGCAGTTCCTGTACATTATCTTGCTTTTCATTTTTTTTTTGTTGCAACTCTTGAAGAGGTCAAATGTCATATATAATAGAAATTAGAAGGGTTGCTGTAGAGATCTCTCGCTATGTCTGAGATTCCCAGAGTCACACATGATAGGAGTATCGAAAAGTCAAGCAAAAGTGTATCATCCTCTCGAGGTGGCTATTTGTTTATTAGACCGACTCATTTTTAGCACGTTTCTATAAATTCTTGATGTTAAAATTACTTTTTGTACTATTTGTTTTATTAGAATTTGTGAGTTCTTGGTGGTCACATTGACACCAAGAACAATCTTATCTCAGAATGTGAGCAACTTACCGATTATCTGCTTTTATTCCTGTGTGCATCCAAACGGCCCAAGGGGCATGATGGTTTTGCTTTTCTCGTTTATTGTTCACTGTTACTTCGCAGAGATTGTTTGTGGGACGAACTTGTCCACAAATTAATTGATGCATTATTCGCAACCTATGCATCGGTTTCATGGGCAGCCTTTTCTTTTTACTTGTCATTCAAAAGTTAAACAACTTTGCTTATCAATCCAAGTTAAAGATATTATGCGTTTATGTTAACTTTGCGTTGTATTAAATTGTGTTCTGGGCTCAATCAATTTTCCTTTTTTTAGCCAGCCGATATCCGAGAAGCAATACGGACAGTCCAATTCTACTAATTTAGTGAGCGTATTATTCACAAATTAAAGAATGATCTATCATCGAGCTCAACTAATTTAACTGAAATCACAGTCAGTTGCAGTCGAATCAATCCATTTTCTTCGAACACGGTTTAGCTGGTTTTTAGCATCTTTCTGGCTTCAATAGTTTGGTTTGGGCATTGATTTGATAAGTTAATTTGGCTATAAATGAATGCTGCGATTTGTGAAAGATCACAAGTTGGTGTTTAATCCGCATTTGGCTCATCCCTTCGCTTCCACTCACTCCATGGCGTCCGCTGCGTCGCCCCTCCAGTCGTTCAATCCATTTCGCTTGTCCATTCTTCATTTTATACATATATTCCGAGTCCGATTTCATTTATAATATTTGCTTATTAGGTGGACCAATAAGGTGAATTTATATTTAACTTTGGTTGATTTCGAGCAATGTATTGCATTTCAATTCAGAAATTAACTAATACTTGCAAAACTTTATTTCAAAAGATGATTTTATGCTGAAACTGGGATGGAATATAATCCGGGTTGCGTCACTAACTTCAACCATGATAAGATGATAAAAAAGAAAAAAAAACACTGGGATTAGAAAGAAATAACAAAGGAGAAGGAAAAAAAAACTTCAACCAGCTGGACCGTAGTCATCGCTTCAGACCCCATGGTAAGATCTGTCATAGAGTGGACAAGTTTAATACTTAGTCGCATGAGTTCAACGATTGTACCGGTTTAAATCGGAACTCCAAACAAGCTGTTTTATAACGAGTTGATTTGATTTGTAGGCCTAAACTCATAAACTAGAACGAGTTTAAGTACTAAGACAAGAGTTTGACAACCTCGAAGAAATCAATAGTTCGAATCAATTGGTGAAATTGTTAATATGCACAACCGCAAAACGCGTCCGCATGAGCACAAGTGGAAAAAACACAATGTCTCTATACAGGAGAAAAGTCTCGCCATAGTTTTAGATAAAAACGAGAGTTTAAATTAGAAGTAAGCATATCCTTACAAATAATTACAGTAAGCCATTAGCCAACATCCCAGCCCAGGAATAGGGTTATTCCCTGGCAACTCAACTAACGCAAATAATTCATCAGCTGTCCAGACTATGTCAATGCCAAAACTGAGTTAGTTGTCCTCGGTGTAAAAATCATCTTTTTAGTTCCACACGTTGTAATTGCAACCCCAGCACATAACAGGAAGTCCACTTCCAGTATCTCAAATTGACGCTTCTTTGGTTATAGCGTTATCTTGACTGGATAACTACAATCCTCCCTCGATATTTTCACCTCACGCTTCTCGTACTATTAATTTCTCTGAACTTGGATCCATCCCAAGTTGATCTGGTTTTTTGCACACACAAGAAGATGGAAACTCATGGAAGTCACCTCTCCCAGGCCTCATTTCATCTGGTTCTCCCATGAAACCTCTCTGGATTGTCTTCACCTGTCTGGCAAATGTGACCCAGTCCATCTGATTTCTTGTCTTGAATAAAGAGCCAATCCTCTTAGCATTTGGCCGTATTGTTCTTTTGTGTCCCATAAACCTCCTGCAGATTCAAGGAACAAGACTCAAGTAGTTAAGAAATCAATAACTTAGTAGGAAAAGCAGAAGTTCATGGTCCTACATTAGGTTACATGTCCACATGTGTGGACATGTAACCTAACGTACAACATGTCCACAGGTACCAACATCAGGCAGACAAATCAGAAGTCTCCACACAGTTTACCTGCGACCAGCAAGAATTTTAGCCATATTCCCATTGTTGTTTGTGGCAAGTACATCACTCTGATCGCAAACAATATAATCAAGTGCAGCCAGCCGAGAAGAGAATGGAAGGAAGGGTTTCAACTCTCTAGGTGCAAGCATCTCTTTTGTGTATAAGTTTGGAAAGAGGCCTTTAAGGGGCTGGAGGGTCTCTCCACCACCATAAATTTCTCCAGATGCAACATAAAGATATGTATCATTTTGAAAACCAAGAGCCCTTAGCATCAAACCTACTTCATGTGGAGTCAAAGGGCATTTGTCTCGACTGCCCTCACCTTCAGCACTCAAATCCTGCCAATTGGAGCAAGATCAGGTCAATTTATTTCGCTCAAAAAAGACCAGACATATGCTTTTAGCTTCAAGCCCTCAACCGTCATCCAAAAAGAGAGAGAAAGAGAGATATTCTCTGAAATCCAAATTACAAAATGGAGGTTTGCATGCATGACATGAAGGCTAACTTAAAATGTAGCAGATTTAAAATAGCAATTGAATCTTCAATCAAAGAACACCCAGTTGAAATAGTGGATCAAAATTATCACTCTATGGGATGTAGGAGAATTGTTGGACATTTCATGAAACTCTTGTCAGACCATGATACCAAAGGATATCATACAGCGTTCATAAACTCAAATAGATGACGTTAAAGTTGTTTAGCGCCCTTTACCCCCCTCAAACAAAATAAAGGTACATGGCTAAGTTGATCGTGTTGCTTTTTAAGATATTCCCAAATAAGTCATCATTATTGTAAGATTTTATAGAGAAACTTCATCAAGATGGTTAACAGCAAAAGGGTGAAATCTTCTATTCAAAACAAGCAAAAGGGTGAAATCAATAATCCAGGAAATGAAATAACCATATCATCTGTTTCACATAACTACAGATTTAAACAATTTTGTATCCAACGTAGGACCCTCAAACTTACTGGTAGTGTTGTCCATCGCTTTCTAATTTCACCCAGCTCATTGCGTTCTTTCTCCCCACCACCATAGTAGCAACCAGAAAAGGCAAGCATGTCTGGCTCAAACCTGCAGTGCAAAATGGAGAACAAAATTCAGAATGTTGCTAGCCAACATACTAAGAAATGCTGGATAAAGTTTTGGATAAACAACATCGTAATATTGTCATTGCTGCTACCTTTTGAAGTTATTGAAGCAAGAAGTTTCAGAAAGGTAAGAAAAGGAAGAAAATTATGGTAAGATGTTCACGTAACCAACGAAATAGGTCGCTTTGTGATTGAGACCTAGATGTCAGACAGCCAAGAGCTTCAATATTACAAAGGAGAACCACAAGTTCAATATTACAGTGAGTAGATCAATACAGTTGCAAACTAAACATTGCACTCCTCAAGCAGACACATTTTCCCAATAGATGTCCAAGGAAGCTTTGCTAAATTACCTGTCTATTTCAGTCACTTAAACCAGTCACATGAATGAATACAAACCTTGGGGGACATAAGCCACATTTTTTGTGTGGCTGCCCCATTACCTTGGAGGTTTGGCAACAAGTGCAACAGTCGCACATTGATGCCTCTGCAATAGACAAATTTTGGAGGTCCCTACGAGCTACCTATACGCCAGGGCACTAGGGTGGAGGCTTCCATGCATTATCACTTTGGCAGTCACATGGACCATATGGCTTTAGGGCAATCACAACTATCTTTATAGACAAGATTGTAGATCATATCTCCTTTTTATAGAGTGAGTGAATATTTGGATAGCCTCTTGTTGGAGGCATCCATCACTCGATGGAAGTTTCTCCTTTGTTTGTTTTGACCTTCCATACACACGTGAAAATTGGCTGATATTATAGTTCTTAATAAAAGTTGTTTTGCTCATCAAATAAAAAAGAACAAAAGAAGTGTCAATTTGAGATACTGGAAGTGAACTTCCTGTTAGTCATCGCAAAGATTACTTCCATCAAAAGAAGTGATTAACCTCAAAGTGCAAAGAACAAAAGAAAATACAATGTTCTGATGAGTTGGAATTGGACCAGAGATTTGAAAAAAGTCCGTAGGCATAGATGCCAAAATGGAATGAAATAAACTGAGCTATTTCAGTCATTTTTTTTAAAATTGAAGTGTGAGACAAAATCAATGTTTCTGGAACAATAAGAGCCAAAGAAAAAGAACATATGGATTTCACTGTTCACAATTTACTACTCGTATTCGCAATACGTTATTGAAGAGACCCTAAAAGAGAATGTTAGCTAAATCATGGTGTACAAGACCCACATTTTCTTAGTGACACCTGAATTTGACAATATGAGTTTCACAGGTTTCAGCTACACCAACCTAACAAACAAATAACAAGATAGAATGCTGAAAGAAAAATAGAAATTACACCTTAAATGAACAGCAATGAAGCGTGGGCTCATCTTTCGCATTTTATTGACCAATTCCTGCCCAAGAATTTCAATAGATTTTGTAAATCTTAGTGCATGATAATTCACATAGCAGCGTAATTTTTGCAATTCATCATCAAGTGTGTTTGTCAGCCTGTAATCAAATTTCGTCAACTGCACAACCTGCAAACATTAATTCCTTAGAAGAGTATCCTCACATGTCAAAGAAAAACTATCTTTGCAGTCAGGTTACACAAAGAAATCTGTTAAACAAAAATAAAATATACTTCACAGATAAAGAGGCAAAGAATGAATAAATAAGTCACCAAATAAAATGTAAGACTAGAAATAGACTATGATTAAGATGCAGAAAAACTTTATGTAAATGAATTGGAGAATTTTCCTCTGAGGAAATAAGAAAAAATTCATGATATAACAAACCATTGTTCATCAACATTGCATTTTTAGCATAGAATACTTGGTTCAGAATTTGTGTGATCATGTACGCACAGAGGACATTTTTCAACTACATAACACTAGTGCCAAAATCATTATGATTCATAATACGGGTAGAAAAATGAACATTTCCTTGGATGTCTTGAAGAAGGCATATTTTTTTATGGTAAAGTAACAATTGCACTTTGGTGCCAAAGAAAAAGTAATAAAATCCACACTTTAAACTTAATATTTAGGTATCAAGTTTGGTTGGTTCTCATCAATTACTTATTAGTTAGCATCATTGGACATTTCATTTAATTTGTTTTCCAACTTCAAATATTACCTGACATGACATGTCTATAGACCAAAAAATGACAAAATTCACTTGTAAGCTAAAGAAAACTAAAGCTCAAATCAGAATTTTTTTAGAAGGAAAGTCAGTACATTCGTACAAGCGGGCCAATAGAGTATTTTCTAGATTCCTTAAATGGATTATTTATAGTGCCAATATAAGAGCATCAATTTTATTTGCAAAGCCTGAGTACATTGAGATGTCTAAAGCAGTTTTGTTGCAACTACAAATATCACAAAAATAGTCGCACATAGAAACAAAATTTGCATGCAGAAGCATTATGAAGAATCTACTATGTTTTTTCAGCAAGTTCTGTATCCCTCCTTTCCATAGAATTTGTGAAAGACTAAGTCTAAGATGAGCATATATAAACTCTTTGAACTTACTTCCACATGAAAATGTCGATTTTGTTAATCAGAAATTAGTGATGCATTACATTTGAAAGTCCATGGAGAATAATATATGAGAATAACAATGGGAGGGGAATTGAAGGAGAACAAGCATAGAACATTTTATACCACATGCTACAGATGAAGCTTGGACCCATGGTCATGTTGGAGAAACACAGATCATAAAAGATAGCACAAAATATAGAAAATGCACATGGACAATCATTTCAATATGTAAGTAATGTCAATTATGGATAAATGTCATTTATCATATTTCCAAACGAGAAGAAAGATGAAGAAACCAAAATAGTACTGACTAAATTGATTATTTTTCACACTACTTACACGTCTCCGCAACAATATAGGAAGGACTTCATCAAGATAATATTCAGGAGTTGATTTTCTTGGAACTCGCATTGTATATGGTGGTTTCTCCATAGACCTCATTACTTTGTAAGAGATCCTTTTGATAATTGTGACATCTTTTGAGAGGGAGGAAATGAACCAGTCCAAATCAAATATGTCTGCAAAGTCACTAAACATAGACAAAATAAACTAGTATATATTTACATAATATATATGTGTGTGTGTGTGTGTGTGTGTGTGTGTGAATATATGTGCTCCTAAAGGATATTACACTAATTACTTTGTAAAACTTTTGTGTTAACAACTCACCTATTATCTTTCCAGTAAGAATGATGATCTAGTTCAGGCACAACTAATGTGGCATTCAAAATCCGTGCAACCACGACAGCATCTGTTATCTGATGTCAAGAATATTGGTAGAAATAAAGCAATGAAACTAAATTGATTCATCTTTTTCCCTTTTAAGAGTAAGTACAAACATGGTCATATCTAGAGTTATTTGAGCAACAACAACAACAACAACAAAGCCTTATCCCACTAGGTGGACAACAAAAAACATACAAACTTTAGAAGCAAAAAGAAAAGCCGACAAACTAATTTTTGGGGGGAACGTGGATGTGCTAGATTGATAACTTCAAATTAAAAATAATGAAATAATAAATCTAACAAAAGGGCAGCATTGCAGTAGTTAGTTTCTGTTTTTTGTCTGTTTTTACATCAGACAAAAACTGAACACACTTTGACATATCTAAAGGAGAGCAGAAAAAGAGCCTAACTAGACCTATATTAAACAATCTCGCATTTTGCATTTTGGAGCCATAACCTTGATATATCCTGAATATCCATATGGCCGAGGAGAAAATCCAAGTATCACAAATAATTTTCAACAAAAAGAATTAAGTGAAATTGTTCTGTAAGATTATGAATATTGGTTCTCCATCAGATAAATAAGGAAAATTGTAAAATGAAGGTTGCTTCTTTTGACGCTCTCTTAGTGAGTGGGGTTTTGGTTAGAATGTCATGTATCTTCGCACTTTCAACGCTCACTCCTGAGAGCTTACACATGGACATATAATCTTTCTCATTAATACATACATGGAAGAGAACCTCAAATCTTGGTGATCATCCTTTTTCTCCTCAAAAAAATATGAAGGTTGCTTTCATGTTGAACAAAATCAGAAAATCATGCATTTTTTCATGCAATTATGGCAAAAGTTATAGAAAATACTTAAGAGGTCAAAAGACTGAAAGACAAAACTAGTATGAAAAGTATTAGTAAAGATAAATACCCCAGTTCGTTGCTGATTTAGTCCTCCACTGGTTGCAATCAATAAATAGCCATTTGATTTGGTCTCATTAACTGCAGCTAAAGACAATGAATGGAGCAGAAGGTAAGTCAGTTTTCAATTTCCAAGAAAAGTGTACCCATGGACAAAGTATAAAAAATATAAATGGAATAGTTAGCCATTATACAATGTTCAAGAGTCTATGATAAATGCTTGAAGGAGAATCACAAGAAAGACCGACATGGTGCTGCTGTCTAAGAGTATATAACATTTATATGTAAAGGAAAAACGAACAAGTACACTGATTTCTCAACTCAAAAGAGAAACAGATCTGCTATTCTAACAAAAGAAATAAAATAAACATAAGATCCTGATAAAAGTTATTGAACAAGAACTTACATCTATAATGAGGTCCTCTTTCACTACAACCATAATAAAGGTCTGAAAACTCGGATTTCCATATATCAACTAGTTCAAGGTATCCAACCTGCAATATTTTTCTGTCAGCCGTCAGAACTAAGCTCTTATACATCTAAAGAGTATCAAGAAAAGAAAATGTATCAATACTTGAAGATTATGAATACCATTCATATTCTTCCCATTCCTTCCTCTTACAGAACAAGTATTATGCATGATTTTCACCCCTTCCTATTAGAAATTCCTTTTTTTTCTGGCAAAAAGAAGGCTATGGAAGTGTTGGACAGCCGACAGCACTTTGCTATGAAGAAATACATTTTAGGGGAGACGTATCCTCTGCATTTCCCCCCTTGAAACTACATTATGGCCTATGCATTTCCCCTCTTGAAACTACATTATGCGTAACTTTTGCTTACCGACTGCAAAGTTTTAACTTCATAAATCCAAAGAAGACAAATATAAAAATCGCTACAGGTTTACATTTAATTAATTAGACCGCCAAAAACGTAGCAGGAACCAGGAAGAACTAAAAAAGGAGATCGTTTTCCCCTCATTAAGAACTATCTATTGAAGCCCCTACCTTTTTGGATCCCCAGCGCCCCCGCAGGCGCGACGACCACTCGAGGTCGGCGGCCATCTGGCCGGTGAAGAGCGAGACGAGACCGAGAGCGAAGAGCATCAGACCGCAGAGCACGGATCGCGAGGCGCTCCTCCTCTCACATCCCCAAGCGGCTTGCGTCATCCGCTTCTTCGGTGCGACGACGGCGAACCCCAGCGCCGCGATCCCTTCCCCCAGCCCCTGGACGCAGAGCTTCTTCGCCATTGGCGACCGCTCATGGAGACGACGGAACCTTCCACAATCCGATCCCTAATGTGACGAGAACCTCTGCGCCATTGATGGCGGAACGAACTGATCAATCGAAGAGAAAGGAAAGATGGAACCTTTTGTGGAGGCTTATAATGGAACGGTAAGGAACAGAGCAAGCAGCAACCATGAAATGTAAATTGAGATTAGAACCAACTCAGTGGATTTAGTTAATAGAACACGTATGATGTCATGTGTGCACAAATTGGACAAGGTGCTTCTTTTTCCCTAACATGAAAGTGTCATATGACACGATAGTGGTGGTGGTGCTCATTTTGAGCAGTTCCTCAGATAAAAAATAATAATATTTATGTCTAGCAGTTAATGCCACTACTTTTTAAGATCCTTTAATAGGCAACATATCAAATGACATTTGTTATATTAAGATAAAACAATAAGCAATTAAGTATGGACATATTTTGTATTTTTTTTTCTAGTGGTCATGTATGGGCATTAATATATTGATAATAATAACTACTTAGTGGGGGAATATATACTTACACCTAATTGGCATGTGACACAAAGACACTTTTTTTTAATCTCAGACATTCAAAAAATTCGCACGATGCGATGTTAAAGAGCGTATTGTCCATGAGTTAAAGATTAATTTATTATTGAATTTAACTAATTTGATTAGTTTCTTATCCGCATCGATGATGGCATATTAGGCTCCCAGCATAAATTCGTACTTTAATGCTTGAATTTGGAGCATGGAGTGAGAGTGAGACAGACGAGTATTAATTTGTTCATTGAATGCATTCAGATCAGCCCCTCGTTCAAGAATCTACGCTTTAAGAGGTGATAAGAATTGGACCAAACTGCGAATTGAATGTGGGAGGTACTTGTTTCCTTAGTACATGGATAAAAATGTCGGTTTGGTTTGTGCCAATCTGCGGACATTGGATCGTGCCCTGCAATGGCCAGCATTTGAATCATTATTTAAACCCAAATCTTGCCGACGTGACATTACGTCGCATCATGGGGTTAAGGTAAGATATTGTCTCCGGTCCTTTTCTTTTAAAAAAATTGAAATATGAAAGAAAAGTTAAAAATGTAAGAACCTTTTAAACCCGAGCAAGAATTAACAACATTAGATGGCACAATTAATTAGTAAGATTTCTTTCGAAACGAATGAAAGTTAATATCTTTCGGGATCAATTTGAAATATCAAATTACTCAATGGTCATGATTGAAAAAGAGTCCATTGACCCATGGCAATTCAATGGTAAAATATATATAAAAAGAAGAAGAAAATTTCTCATGGAAGGAATAAATTTCTCTTTAAATTTTTTGAAGTTGTAATGATATGTGATCTAAGGATTAAGGTAACTTCATTGAATAATTTCACATGAATAAAATAGATCATGAGCTTATATGTAGTTATCATTTTCATTTATCAAAACGTATTTTAAATTCGTGTGGGTCACACAAAATGAGCAATATCTTGATTAGGTAGTGAGTGTTACAGAATGATATCAAAATCGACATCGCGTGCGCACTTGAATTATGTGGGAAACATGAGCTATGAGCCAACACGGACCTTGTTCAACGAGGGCATTGAACTCTTTTATGGGAGAAATGTTATAACGATTTGAGATCTAAAAATTAAGATGATTTTATTAAATAAACTTATGTGAGCAAAACACGAATATGATTATAGACTTATATGTAGCTACCATCGTGAGCTTACATGTAGCTACCATTTTATTTATCGAAATGTATTTTAAATTCGTATGGATCAATGATTCAAAGCGAATAATATCTTAATCCGATCGAAGAATGTTAGGGAAGCATTTGAATCTGCGTCAGAATTGGCATCAAGTAAATAGATGTGACTCGCTTGAAAAGAAAGAAAGAAAGAAATAGAACTTGTAACGTTGGCAACAACGTTGAGTGTTTCACGAAGTAGGGCAAGAATGGTGGAATGCACGTAACATGTCAATGTTGAAGTGAAGACCGACAACGACGACGAGGGACTACTGATGAAGTAAATCACCATGGAAGGATTTGAAAGTCAAGAAGTCACACGAAGAGAAATCAAATAAGGTGATTAAGCTTGATTGATAGTAGAATTGAATTTTAAGTGTTTAATGAGCGTTAGTAATATTGGATTCGAATCTTAAAATCACCGTGTTGATCAATGAATAAATTTATCATTATTCTATATTTTCGATTCTAAAGTCGGGCTGGCACTAAAAAAAATAAGAAGGAGATTACCTGTTGAGGCTATTTCGGGAACTCGAATTTAACTTTTTTTTTTCCGATGAAATAAGCCTCGTCCTTAGGAAGGTAGGCCCATCATTTAGTTACCCAAATTCTAGTTTGGAAAAAAAAAATCAACTTGAGAAAATGAAACATTGGAATTAGTCATTAACGAGTCTAAAAATTAGTACTTCTACTTGAATGCACGAAAAGAAAGTTGAGTCAATGGATTGAATTAATACTTACAAGGTCGTACTTGATTGAAGAAAAAAATAGAGTATCATTTTATTCAATTTTATTCTCTCAAAAGTTTATCTCGGTAAAGTAGAAGAAAAATTAATATTACTAAAGGCTATTCCTGAAGGGTGGTTTGAACTTTGAAGTCATATGTATGCATAATATATTTGTTAAAAGTTTCAATCTTCATAACCAAACCTGCCGCTTGGGGAGTTGAGGACAGTACATATTAGTCGGAATGATACTACGATGATCCCTTTAAAAAAAATACTATGATTCTATGACGATAATTGGAAAAAAATATATTATTTTCATAAGATAAATTATTATTGTAATAATTTATTCTTTTTTAGATGAAAATAGTCTCTCTTTTAAGTTGTATAATTTTTCAACAAACGTTAAAAAAATTAAAGGAAGTCAAATTATTGAAATTTAGATTTTTCTTGATATCCGCACCATAGTAGTTAATACTTAAAATAATAAAGAAAAATTTCTAACATGTAATTTAGAAGAATTTTTAAAAAAGAAATTACAGCTAAAAAAACTGTAATTTGGGTCTTCCCAAACATTGGATTTGTTACGAGGCTCATTCAGGACATCATTGGCACCGGAATGACATAACATCATCGTTGAATTTGTACACAATGTTAATAAATTATCTTTTATGAAGATCATAAAACTGTCCACAGTCAAGTCCTACATTCTTTTGCATTTTGTCCAGAATTGTCCTCATATATCCTCTAAAAATCAATCTAATAATCCTTCTAACAAGTAACAATCTCTGTAAATTTATCAATTCTTTTGGATATTATAATTATGTGAGTGTTAGGAAGATGAATTAGGTGGATTTAACATTTTTGTAGGAATTATATGCCTTGCCTTGCCTTTCCTTCCATTCTCCGACAAATGTTAAAGTTATGAGTCAACTTTATGACAAACAGAGGTGAAAGTGATTCAAATCGGATCGATTTTTTAATTTAAAAGAATTTATTTTTTGAGTCAATTTTTTAGATCATAAAAATTATTTTAAAATCATTTAGGAAAAAGAAAAATCACCTTCTAATAGGTCAATTTTTTTGGACTCTTATTTTAATCGATAATTTCAAAACAATATAATAAATTAATATTAATATTAACTTATTTAATTTTATAACTAAATATAAATATAGTGTTAGAACTATTAAATTAAAGTTTCATAATGTAATAGGAATATATTAAGCTAAATAAAAAATTATTACACCAGTAATAAAATAATTAATTACATCTAAATTAATTATATAAATAAAAAGTGGGCTTCACGAGTCCTAATTTAAGCGAGTCAATTTTGCTTTATTTAAAAATCATCCTTGATCATATTACGTCTTCTAATTTCTTATTCTTTCGAGTCATTTTTTTTCATTTGAGATGGACTTTTTTGTTCCATCAAATTTTTCTTACACTCATAAATTGGCAAAACCTCAATGCGACTTGTTAACATCACATTCGAGTGTCGCACATGTCTACAAATCCATGACACCAATAGAATCTCAATGGCAACTTTAAGAACGGCACGAAGATGTCAGAATTATGTACCCGATTTTTTCGGATTAGCAGAATCCGAAGTAATCATATCAATATTCAAATTCACTGTTACCTACTAAATTATACATATATATATTCATAACTTTTGATTTAACAAATATTTTATTTTTTAAATTATAAATGAAACATAATCTATTAGTTTCATCATAATTCTAAAGTTATTTTCAATTATATCATTACTCAAATACTCCATTCGAAAATTTCATAAATTTCTATACATAAATTCTGTAATACCCAAAATAATTGAACGGACAAAAATGCCCTTACGATGAGAGGGCAAATGGCATCTTTTGGAAAAAGAGAAAAGATAGTTATGTGTTCTAAGGATTAGAAGCATGTTTATACACATTCTATACAGATTTGATGTGTTCTGTTCCACCACATTTTTTAGTGGATAAAATGGGTATCCCCCCATTTGAAATGGGGGGGCCTGTCCGATCCGAATCGGACGGGCGTAGATGAAAATGACATTTTTTGCTTGAACCGACGATTCGGACGCGATTCACAACGCCAGTTCAAAATCAAATCAGATCCCGATCGGACGGAGTAATAAAAACCTGTGGTCAACTATTTTCCTCTCATTTCCCGGCCTCACACTCTCTCTCAACTCTCGCTCTCAACTCTCTCGCTCTCGCTCTCCGATCTCTCACTCTCAACTCTCTCGCTCTCCGATCTTGTTCAACACTGTACTCGTCGAGGCAAATCCGACCAGATCTGGTCATCGCTGGCCTCGTTCGACCACATTCGACCAGATCTGGTCGTTGTCAGCCTCGCTCGACCAGATCCGACTAGATCTAGTCATCGGCGGCCTCGCTCGACTAGATCTGGTCATCGGCCCCCTCACTCGACCAGATCCGGCCGCCTTGCCGCGCTCGCATGACCCCGCCCGCACGTCGCTAACCGCCCTGTTGCGCTCGCATGACATCGCCCGCACGCTGCCGCATGCACGCCCCCGCCTGGCCAGCCATGCTCGACTAGATCTGGTCATCGGCGGCCTCACTTGACCAGATCCGGCCGCCTTGCCGCGCTCGCATGACCCCGCCCGCACGTCGCTAGCCGCCCTGTTGCGCTCGCATGGCATCGCCCGCACGCTGCCGCACGCACGCCCCCGCCTGGCCAGCCGTGCTCGCACGACCCCGCCCGCATGCCGCCGACCACCCTGCCATGCTCGCACGACCCCGCTGCACGCCGCCGACCACCCTGCCGTGCTCACACGACCCCGCCACACGCCGCCTGCCGCACTCGCACAACCCCGCCGACCGCGCTCTCTATGTTAATTAATCAACTTAATTGTGGTTACTTCCTCCTCACGAAGTTTAATTTTACATTTATGTGACAATTTTGTTAGTATGAACTATTAAGTTTGATGTATCTATACATATATGTGCATTTTATTTTGGTGTATTCTCGATTAAATGAATTATATGTGTAGAAAAAGGACATGTTATTCTCGATTAATGTTGATTGAAACACATTTAACTTTTAAAATTAATTCCCAACGACATATATAGATTAAAAAATGTTAATTTTTGTTTTTTTTTTGTCCCACGCATAATTAAGAATTAATATTAGTGAAATGGCTCAAAGAGCACGATACATGGATCAATGCCTGGTCTTATAATACAGTGGTCTTATATAATCCCTGGTCCTATATCATATCGTTAAACGTCAACATATATAAGCTAAATTCCATGAGAAAATTAACTAATAGCTTTACTTTATATAATACGCCACCGCCGACCCCGCCGACCCTTCATGCCGAGCTCCCGCCCCGCCGCCGTTGAGCCTGCTTGCCCCGCTGCCGTCGAGTTCGCCCACCCCGCCGCCATTGAGCTCGCATTTTCCCCCGTCACCAAGCTCGTTGTTAATCCATATTATCCGTTAATCCTTGGTGATAGTGTGATTGGTTACACTTATGTAAAATTTTTGTTCAAGAACGATGAGTTGTTCGATAGCTTATTTTTAACATGTTCAAATTAAATATGTTGAACTCAAATTGTGTAACACAATGGCTTCAATTATATAACAGATTTGATTTGTTAATATGAGAGGATTACAATACTTTCCTCAGCAACACTCAGTTCGCTCATGTTAGAGGAGCTCGACGGAGAGTGAGGTAAAGATGAGATGTGTTTAGTATGGGGCGGAAAGCGAGATAAAAATGTGTTTAGTATGTTCGAAAGATACCATTATGAGGCATTATACAAATATCGACGAGAAAAGAGCCTTAACACGCTTTACACCTTTGTTATCAATCGCATACAAGCAAGAAAGATAATTTCACAATATGGATTAATAAAGGTGTCACTAATCCAAGCATGGATTAACACAAAAAAAATTACAACATGAAGAATTAACACAACAAGCGAGATCGGCGGCAGCGGCGAACAAGCTCGGTGGCAGGGCGGGCGAAAGCGGCGGCGGCGGGGCAGGCGAGATTGGTGGCGGCGGTGGACGAGCTCAACAGTGGCGGGGCGGACGAGGTCGACGAAGGGGGTAGGCGCTGCGTGAGGTTGGCGACGTGCAGATCTGATTGGTGACAGTTGGATGTGCCCCCCTGATGCGCAAATCTGGCAGTCGCGGAGGTCGCCGGTCGTGCGGCGACGTGAAGCGTGGCACCGTCGCAAGAGGAGAGGAGCGGAGAGAGAGCGAAATGGAGAGAAGAGAGAGAATAAGAGAGATAGGGGGTCAGCGGCGGGGAGGAGGAGCGCTGAAGAGGTCGGCCTCATCAGCGATGCGCAGATCTAGTCGGATGCGGTCGCCTCGGTGCGGATCTCACCGGCAGCGGGCAGATCTAGTCGGACGCGGTTGTCTCGGCGTGGATCTCATCGGCGGCGGGTAGATGTGGTCGGATGCGGTCATGGATCTCGGTGGCGGCGGGCAGATCTGGTCGGACGCAGTCACCTCGGCGCAGATCTCGTCGACGGCAGGCCGAGTCGCCGCACAAGAGGGAAAAAGGTCGGTCAGCCCGCCGGTCGCCGCACGTGAGAGGGAGGTGAGGTGAGAAAGAAAGAGAGTAAAATGGGATAGTTTTTTCAGCGGGTGCCTTTTGTACGAGTGGATCAGACCCCGATTTATTTTTTGTGATGAACCACGTTGTAGATCACCGGTTTACGATAAAACAATTTATTTTACATTATTTCATCGGCGCCCATCCGATGCGCATCGGACGGGCACGATTTAATGGGTGAATTGTCCCCCATTTCAGTTGGGGGGACACCCATTATACCCTTTTTTAGTAGGTTATCGTTGTTCAAAAATCATGTATAATATATTTTTATAAAGATCTCAAAGTCTAGTTTCCATAAGTTTTGGTTTCATCTCATTTGGAGCTGTGTACTGAGAGTTATGACGAAAGAGTGGCTCATTATCAAACTGCCTCTTTGAGAAATCAACAAAAATTGTATCTACATGATCTAAGAGCGAATTTTATGAAGTAAATAGGTGATTAGGTCATGTTTTGAAGAAGTTGGATTCACTTAAAAAGAAGAGGTCTATAGGAAGATATTAATCATTTAGTGCTCAACTGTCAAACTGGTTAATGTGGTAATCACTTAGTCATTAGTGAATTTATGAGGGTAAATAGTAAAAGGATAAAATTTTAGAAAATTATATATTATTTCTCTAGGAGGTCTAATGTCAAGATAAATTAGAATCAGTTAATATAGTGACTTATAGAGTGAGTTATAGACTTTGGGCCGACAAGGTGTCGAATCTGTCCATCTTGGGAAATCGTAGTTTCTTCTTTCGTTTTTATCATATGGAACATGTAAGTGGAGCCTAGAGTGTCTATAGGTGTGTTTTGGTTTGTGAACGATGGATTGAAGTTAACGATCTCATGATTTTCAATGTGAATTGGTCGACCAGTCGGGACGAGCGGTCGACCGGTTCATGAGTTTTCATATGCGTGAATGCCAACTGTCCAAATCGTTCATGGCATCAGTTGACCGGATGGGCAACCGACCTATGAGTTGGAAGCCATTGTCCAATTCGAACGTAGAATTGGTCGATCGAATCAGCAACCGACCTTCGGAGTCAGAAGCCACTATTTAAATTGGTCGATCGGCCATGTGAAGTGGTCGACCGACCCAAGGCATGAAACAACGGTCGATAGGTCATGTAATCGATCGATCGATCAAAATGTATGATTTTAAAGTTTTAGCTCAATGATTCTTTCATTGATTGTTCTTTTGTTGATATCATATTATGACATGTCATGTTTCATGTTGTTGTTGATGTGATTGCCATGCTATTGCTTGGCTCACTTAGAATCTGACTTGCATGCTAAGTCGTGGGATTATAATGAGCATTGAAATGACATGTAAGATACAATACTTGGTCCTTGTTGAATAGATATATTAATAGAAATGAAAATGACACGACTTCGGAGTGTCAAGACTTGGCCAGCCTATGGGCGTAAGGACTACCAAGTACCTTAGTATATGGTGAGACTCACTAAAGATTGATTGATAACCTAATCAACAAGATATGTTAAGTGACAAGAATATATTGTTATTGTGATATATTGGGCATTTCAAAGAGTAAATGCGATGAAATATTCTTTGCCACTATGGATATGGATAATTAGGCATGAAATGATATTAATGCAATAGATATATGGAATTGAAATATGAAATGGATAATTGGGCATTAAATAATATTGATGCAACGGATGTATTGAATTGAAATGTGAAATGTTTTCATGATCTACTTTGATATACTTATTGTTCATTGATTATCATTGGAGGTGGGTCTCCCCTGCATTCGAGTTCGTGCAAGTATGGAAGAGTAGGTTGAAGTCGGTGGCGAGCTCACGATGGCGGTTAGCACATGGTGTTGGCCTCGTGTTGGGCCTTAGTACTTCATATTGTTTATAGGTCATGTATGAGTCGGCCTACGTGCCTTTATTATGGATTATGTTGCAGTTGGACTTATTTGTGGACTTTGTGTCTTTTATGTACTTGGGCTACCTGCCATAGTATACTTTATGTTATTGGGCTTAGTGCCGTAATGTTCATTATGTTGTATCATTTTCGCTATGTTTTCAAATAGTTTGATTATATATGTTTAACGTCTTCCGCTATTAATTTCATCATGTTTTGGGTTGACTTGGGTCAATTATCGTATTGTCCACCATGTAATGTGCTCTAGGATTCGCTCATGACACATGTCGTGGGGCTGATTTCGGGGGCATTACAAATTCATAAAATTATACCGCACGCACGCATGCACATATATATATATATATATATATATATGTGTGTGTGTGTGTGTGTGTTTCTCTCTCTAGATACTTTGCATTGAACCACACAAATCTTCTTTATTTTCATAAATTATACATTTTTTTGTGCTAACTTCTTATTTTGTATCCCTCATTTTATATTCCTATTATTTTCTAATTTATATATTTTCTTAATTTGTCTGCCCTCTTAGTCTAAATAATCATGGACAACTCTTGTTTGCTAACATTGTGGTTCTTCATTTTCGTATACAACAAGAAAAAAGCTTTAATGAAAAGAATAATAAATTCAAAGATGACAATTTTAATTTTAAATTTATTTATTCATCGACATATTTTTCTAACTACATATACCTTTATTAGTTATTTTTAGCATCAATCATTGTTAACTAATTAATGTAATGCATATGAAAATGACAATGATTGGATGCATAATACACTTTTTTTGTTATTTCATTTAATGTTTTGATTTATTTATTATTATGAATAGAAACTTAATAAAATTTGCTCCCATTAAGATATGTGGTCCTAGGTTCAACCCTGGGTCTAACTTGACCTCATGAACACTCCCCTAAAAGGCACTACGGAGGCGAATCAAAGGCATGCCATGACAAGAAGAAATGGCCAAGGCCAAAAAGAAGAACTCAACCACGAAGAAACTCCTAGTGTCAGGCATGTTAAATGGATCTAAGCAATGAATGTGCATCATATTAGACAAAGAATGTTATGAGCATAGTTTTCCTATTAGATCATATATGTTTTAACATGTCATATGTTGGGTGTATCCCGTGTGAATTGATTATGCATCCATAGATATGTTCATGGCCCGTTAGGGTTTTGTTCAATCCTATTCATGCCTTAAGGTTATATTACATTCTATGTAGATTGCATCCATACTTTCATGACTAGTTTAACCATTGATGTTGCACCCTAACTTAGGTGGTTTGCTTTCCTTTTTGTTGTGTCTTCTTTTGAGACTAGTTCTAGGGCTAATTCATGCGATGATTGTCATGGTAGGGTTTAGACCCATGTGTCATATATAGTTCTAATCTCAATCATGTTTCTTGATCCTCATTTGTGCTTACTTCTAACATCTACATGCATGTGATAATCGTTGATATGGACTACGATGAGTGAAGACTCAATCTAGTTTTCATATTTTCTTATAATCTTTACAAACCCCACCAATTTTTCTACAACTTCATGTTTTTTTACATTCTTGGTGCATTACTTCATTATATCATGTATAAGTATCAACCCCAAGCCTTAAGTGAATGGTATATTAGGTTACTATCCCTATTAATTTGTTTCACTTTCTGATTTATCATTAAAGTACAAAATCAAAGTCTCTATGGATCATGGTGCCGGTGAGAAATTTGCTATGAACTAGGGCATGTAGATGAAATTGTTATGGTCTCATCCTAACTATGATGCAGCTTGGCACACTGTTGTCTGAAGCATGCTATAGCTTGGCCTCGGGATAGTCAAAGATGTGTTATCTCTTGTTTGTAATACATGGTGGTGCATGCCGTATGGCAAAAAAAAATCCTCGGCCTTTATCCATCACCCATCATACATTGGATGCAAATTTTTATGTTGTAGGATTTTATATTCTCTAGTGGACTATTATGCTATGTTTGACGTGAGAACTTTTAGTTCCCGTTAGGATAACTAATTGATTTGATAAAAAAAGTTTAAGTTTAATGTTTGGATGAAAAATATAATGATGAGAATTTAAAATTTTAATTTAATATATAAATTTTAGTAGGTGTTTGAATAAAAAATAAGAATTAATAATTTAATTTATTATTTTATGAGGTATAAAATTATAGTAAATTAAAATATTATGTCTTTATTTAGTTAAATTAATACTTTATGAAAATATTTATATTTATATTTTAATTTATAATTTACAAAAAAGATCAAAGACTTTCTATCTACATCGAGAATAGCAACACAATTAGATTGTTGGTTCAACCCAAAATTGATGTTCTTCTTTCTCAAATGAATTTTTTTCGGACTTGAACAATAATTGCTCGAAAAAGCCCTGATCCGTCATATTTATATTAGTATTATGATTTATAAAAATAATAATAATATAATTTATTATTTTTATATGTTATTAATATTATAATTTGCAAAAAATATTTATATTAAGTCAAAAAATTTATTTTATAAGCTGAATGATAATAATATATTAATAAATAAAATATTATAATTGATTATTATTTAAGATAATATAAAAATATCTTAATAAATAATATTAAGATTAAACAATAATTAATAATATTTTACTAACTAAAATATAATAAAAATTGGAAGATAAAAGTCAAAAAAAGAATAAGTTCTCGTTGGAAGCACTTGTAATCAGTGACGAAAACTAATCATGATGATTGACAGAAGTTCTGACCTATCCAAACACCGCCGGACCAACGTGATTATTGTTATCCGTTTTAAAAAATTCCCTAACCAAACCGCCTCTCAATGATCCAAGAAAGAATATAACCCTAAGAAAAGGCTCTAATGAGTAATGTTGAATTCAGGAAAAAATATTAAAAAGATTAACTATGTTTTAAAAATATTAATGGACTTGTCCAAATCAGCCACTATCCAATCCATTGATAAGACCTATTGGACCTTAACAAGCTGATAGTTTATTAAATTAACGAATCTATCTAGCCCATTATTGTCAGATCAAAACCCAATTGATCAAGGTTATTAGTAAAATTATCCCCACTGAATATTTTCGTGCCTATTGCAAAATTATCTTATTATTTTATCAGCAAAGTTAATAAAATTTTAAAATTCATCTTCAAATAAGTAATTTAAAGTTATTATGCATATAAAATTTAGCAAATTATGATATTTTATCAATTCATTTTTAATAAAATACAATTAATTATTAACCATTATTTTCAACAATTGACAGCTATCTAAAATTAATTAATAATAGAATGTTTATTTTCATCATTGCATTATGAAAACCTAATTTAAAATAATTAATTATAAAAATAATAATGATAATTATTTAATATGTAGCTAGGAAAATGGAAATCTTCGAAAAAGAATAAAAAAGTTATTCTTGTCAATGGCAACAATAAATATTCACTTTAATTTGTTCAGACAATTTTTTACAACATACATCAATTTGTTGTTTTGATGCATCTGTTCACAATGTACCTTATGAATTTGATAACACAGGACGTATTTTGCCAATCAACTGAATTTTGCAATAAGATTTGAAAAAAGAACATTTTTTTTTATGTTTTCCCAAATGACTTAATCTTAGTTTAACTTACATTTGATCGTAATCGTAGAATAATTGGGTTGAAACTTATATTTGACCTTGTCACAATACATCTTATCAATTTTAAAAATCCCAATGAGCACAGCCCTCGGTCTAACCAGCATGCAATTTATCCAGTGAAATGAAACAGAGCATTCATGCCGAATCACAGAAACTCATACAGTCATAGTATGATGAGAAAATGACCAACGAGTCAAGTGCCAATTAATTCTTTTTTATCTCTAGTTCATATATATTCATCAAGATCAATCAAACCATGTCCACCAAGACATCACTATGCAAGAATAGCATGATATAACTTGCTAATCCATCATTTTATTGAAGGTGAGTAGTTTGGAAACTGAATTATGGTTTCTCTTAAGTTCGAATTAATAAATTAATTCAGGATGTGTTTGATTGGAGTGAAATTTGATAATGAGGAATAAAGTGATTGATGTGATAAAAAAAATAAATATAATAGATGAATTTTGAATAATAAAATTATTATTATAATTATGAAATATAATTTTATTATTAATTAAAATAAAATTGTAAAATAAAAAATTCTTATGGGAAAATTTATTTCAAAAATTATATTATTTAGATATAAAAATCATTTTTAAATTAATTATATTTAATGAAATATTAATTTTTTTAATGAAAAAATAAAAAATATTATATTAATCACTTTTTAAAATTATTTTATATTTATTAAATAATTTATTTTAGTGAAGATATTGTGTGAGAAAAAGGAAAAAGAAAATAAACTTTGAAAAAAAAACATCACCGAATGTGACCGTAATTCCACTAGCATTGTTCCCATCCCGGAATTAAATTCCGGAACGATGTTTGACGAAACCAAATGAAACATGTTCGCAATTTCCACCCGATTCCGCAATCAAGCGATCCTTAGAAATAATAAAGAATTCACATTACCATTTGAATTACAATCTTTTTAATTTCACCCTTTACCCATTACAATCTTTTTAATGTCATTTTTCACATTTATTCTTTACAATTTTATTTAAATAAATTATAAAATATATTTAATAAATTATAATATAATTAAATAAATTGCAAAATTAATCAAATAAATATTAATTAATTATTATATATTATATCATATTTTACAATATATTAATTATTTTATAAATTTAATTTTATAAGTGAAAATATATATTTATAATTTAAATTTACAAAATTAAAAATAATTTATATATTGAAACATAATTCTTTTAATTAAGAGTATATTAGTAAATATTGAATATTAACTCGTAAATCTTTATTTTCTTGTAAATAACTAATATTAATACACGTTGCTCGTGTTTGGTAACAGGAAAAATATTCATGCTGCACAAAAGAAAACAAAATTTCGTTAACCTAAATATTTAGTCAGGACAACTGTGCCCAAAAAACCAACGAAAATTAATTTATTGATAATTTCGTTTCCGATTTTATACTCGGAGTGTTTTAGAAATGATTCATTGCGCATCATTCGAGAAACCAAGCAATTTACCGAATCCAGAAGCCACCAAGAGAAGTTACGAAAAACATCAAAAAGGGATACGAAAAAAAGGATCAAATTCTTTGATGAATCAACGAACCACCATGAAGACGCAAAGTTCCCATCCCGCAGCTTGCGCGGCAGGTAAAGTGTAAGCGGATGCATCCCAAGGAAGCCACGCATGAAGTGAGTTCCCGGAAAGCGGATACAAAGCCACTGCCCTGCTGTTGGTGTGCTTACTGACCATTCACACAAATGATGCGCCCGCAGAGGCGGGCTGGAGTATGTGATTGGCTAATTGGCCACCAGTTCTTAAAAAAATAATAAGAAAAGAAAGCGATCGATTTACCTTGTAAAACACTGTCGAGAGCTATCACTCTTCGTCGATTTAGGTTTTTTAAGAAAGCAGTACACAATGCTATCGGATCAAAGAACAAGGGCACACGAGTTCATTGGATCATAACTAATAAGACGATAAATTTTCTAAATTCGAATGAAGAAAAGGGGGGGGGGGGGGGGGGGGGGGGGGAGCACCGAGCACGCAGAGGTGGAGTGTGACGGAGGAAGCCGCAGGCAAAATGGTTTAGGGTTTCTCGGCGACGCCGGCCGGGAATTAAATAGCGTGCGGTTGGATTCTCATTCTCCCTTTTCTCTGTCGAAATGGACCAATTACATGTTGCAACCCAAAGCCCATTGAAGTTATGATTAAAAATTTCTTCCAATTACCGTGTGAGGCCCAAAGGCGTGATAGGAAAAAAAAGAGGATTAATTAAAAAGACGTGATTCAATTTTTCGGCGGATCATAATGTGAGATTTAATTTTTTTTCTATAAATTCATTTATACGAAAGTGGTTTGGGCAGTATAGACTTTTCGGTCTAAAAAATCTCACTTAACTTTCCTTGGATGGATTTAGAAATTTTATAAAAAAATCACCGTAAAAACTTTTAGAAATATTTTTTTGGTGGTTTTACACCCAACTTTAACATGAAAATAGTTTTAAAATTTAGATAATAACATAAATTTTATATAAATGTATTAAACTTCATTTTATAGAATAATATTATTATTTTGTCCAAACTTCTAACTTATTATGTTATTGTTTTACTAGCCAAAATCCGTAGATTAATGAAAGCGTAGTTCACCCATCTCTGGTAGGAAGGCTAACGATTATTAAATTGGTGACATTTTCTATTCCAGGCCTTGACGATGCAATCAACAAATTTTCCAAATTATATTTTGGGCAAAGTAGAAAATCCAATGTTATTAAAATGGCATCGGTCTATTCAATCGCAAACTAGTGTTTTTTAAAAAATTGGCTGAACCGAAAAAACTACCAAACCGACGAATTGATAAAAAAATCGGTTCAATTTCAAAAATTAAGAAATTAAAAAAAATGTGGAAATGAATCCAAAAAATGAAAATGAAAAAATGAAAAAAAGGAGAAAGTTCAAGAATGAAAATAAATTTGAACGAAGAATGATAGAAATTAAAATTTAAAAGGTAGTAAAAACAAGTAAATAGATATGCCAAGATTTATGGGGAAAAAATTAATTGAAATAAAAAAAAGGAAAATATTAAAAATATAAAAATAATATGAGTAATTTATGGTTAAAAAAAGCAATATTTCATCAAATACAAGAGGTAAACTGACACTAGAGAATTAACAGGGTACCAGTTAATGAAAATAGAAAAAACGTTAAAAATAAAGAGATCAAAATTAAAGGAATAAATAAAATTAATATTAATATGTCAATAATAATAATTTGAGAGTCGATCTTCTTAAGTAATATATTTATGCTATTATATTATTATTACTACTATGTTATGATTACATTTTTATAAATTATATAATATTAATTTGTGTTATAATTTTAAAATTTTATAAATAATATCATTTTAATAAAATTCGGTTAGAATGGACGAGTCCAACCACCACTCATTTAGCAATCCGGATGATGAAACATTAAGAAAATCTCCATCAAAATTTCCTTTGGGGACAAAACTATGAGATGCTGAAAATACATCCTATAAATTCGGACATGGTCGTCTTCTTGAATCTGGTGTGCTACGAAAGTGCACGTAATTATGCCTTATTCGCAAAACTCTGCTGGAATCTAATTGGACTCAAAGACCAATTGTAGAAACATGCTGTAGTTGCAAAGTATATATAAAAAAATGATATAGGTTTCTTTCTTAATCATTACGATGCTGAAATTTCCCCCGAGTTAAAAAAAAATATATGAAAATAGCAGATTTTGTGGATGAAGAAGGGAGTTGGCAACGGCACAAATTTGCTCCTTGGCTTTCAAATGAAGCTTTAGGCCGTCGAAAGCTATCCTTCCACCAAGGCCAATAGCTCACTAAGATAAGTTGATTTAGCTACGTTTTAGTGATAGTTCTTGTAACACCCGGCAGCAGAGGGAAAAAGAAAAGAAAAATAAAAAAATAAAAAAAAAGAAAGAGAGTTAATGGGACACATGGCAGCACACTATTGGACTCCAAAATCCACTAAAACTTTTGCCCTCTTAATATATAAACCCTTCGCAGTCTTCCTTCACTTTTCTTTTCTCTATTTCATGAGAAATCAACACACATTTCTATCATAAGTGTGCAAATCTAACACACATTTCTGTCTTAAATGTGCAAATCCGAGATTGAGGTGTTCTTTACATTTTTTGCGGCAGATCAACTACCTAGAGAAAGTGATTTGAGGCAAGAACAAGAGGCGGCAGGACCTAGCTAGGAGAGGAGGAGGAAGGAGTTCTAGAAAAGAAAGAAGAAGAGGACAGTCTTGAAAAAAAAGGGTTCAAAGCTAAGGTATGTAAAAGAATATCAATCCCTCTCATCTTGAACTTTATTTGATTCAGATGATGAATTGATGATCACATTATTGTTCTACACTTAAGGGATCATGAACTTATGGTGATAATTATAAGTTTCTAATAATGATAGTGAAAATAAGAATCTATTCAGGTTCTATTGTTTCTATTTGAATACATTTTTGAACAGGTCATACATGTCTAAAAATAACATATAGGGATAGAAAGAGATTGAAGTCTAGTTTGTGTAGGGACAAGAATCATGTTAATCTAACTTCTGTAGGTAAAGTTATGAGCCAATAAGAAGCTCCTTATCATGTTGATCCGAGATTTTAGGTTGATGCATCTACTTGTATAAGCATATAAGATAAGTTATCTTAGTCTAAAAATTATGAATATATATGGACACGTAGATATAGAAGCTACTTTTGATAGGAACTGGAATCATCTCAATCTGAGATGTATTATTGGAATTATGATTTGAAGATTGAACCACTGTCAAACTGCTTCGAAAAGTGTTTCAGCTGTCTTGTTAATTGCTTATAAAATTGTAAATATCATCTTATTTGCTGAAATTTATTATGGAATAGATGATTAAGATAGCTTTGAAATGGACTTAGAATCACCTGATTTGAATCAGTATGGAGAAAGATATGGTTCTTTCTTCACACTGCTATAAAACTATTTAAATATAACAAGATTGATGCAAATTTAGGATTTTCTGATAACAGATCGTATGGAGACAATTTTTGAGAAATTTATCTCTAAGACCTACTAATGTCTACTTTCAAAAAAAATTGAAATGAATGTAATCTCACTTCTGTAAGTGAAGATATAATTTGAAAACCTCCAGCATGTAGAATCTGTCCAAAGTTATGATATAGTGCTTTGGATAGTGCTAATCACATGATTGATAGTTATTGTTATAACTGAGTTCTAAAGGAGAGATCATTAGTGTGTTATCTTAAATTATCCATTATACATAAATACATGCTTTGCTATTGTTCTAGAATTGACATTATGTTCCATTATAGCTTAGAATCTTTGCATACTAGGAATTGATTATTGAACCATGTTTTGGTCTTGATTGAGAATCTATCATGATTCTGTAATGAGTGACACATTATATGGTGTTTTCAAAATCGAAAACATAGTGAAAATCACTTAGGGTCACATTACCGGTATGGATCGATCGACCGTTGATGATGACCGGTCGATCGATGCTCATGTCATGACTATGTCGATTGATTTTGTATATAAAATCGGTCGATCGGTGTCAATGTCACGTCCGTATTGGTCAAAATTTAACACAAGGCGGGTCGATCGCTCTAGTGCATTGACAAATTGTTTATCATTTTTAATTAATCTGATTGATAACTTAGATGTTTTCAAAATGCATGATAAGTCATAAATAGAAATTATTAATGTATTGATATATTGATTGATTGAATGAATTTGTCGGAGGAACTTAACTGATGAGCCTGTCCTATTGGGGGGTAGATGCCTCCATATTGATTGATCGATCCTACGGGACGCCCATTGTTTGGGGAACAGACAGATTTTCCATGGTCTAGCTAACCACACATTGTTTGACTAAGACAAGATTTAGTCCTCCGACCTATTGTTAAAAGCTCACATATTGATTGATAATTTATTGAATTAAAAATTGGAGTGGCTATTTGGGGACCGTATTATGGAAGTCTTGGTGCAAACTTCCACTCATCAAGTGATAACAAATAAAATAATAATCTTAATTAAGCATGAGCAATATTGGACTTTGGGTCATATTTGGCACAGAGATGCCATATTGATTGAATGATTCATGCCTAATATTGGTGAGCCTAAAGATTGAATGATTGAAAATGAATCTAAGTCAAAGAAATGCCTAGTTATTGGATTGTATTGTATTGTTATTGAGTAATTTTTTATTTCTAAAGATTAAATAATTGAAATGAATTTAGGTTAAAGAAACACCAAGATATTGAATTGGATAGTATAGATAATGAATCATGTTTATTGATGTCATTTTATTGATTTGTCATTCTAGATTAATGACTCGCATAGCAACATATTGAATTATTATTGAAAGTGATAAACTGTTTCTCTTTATGGTTATTATTGCATATAGGCATAGCTATTGCATTCATACGTTTATTGTTAATAAGTGCATTAAGTGCATTTATGGATGGCATGTATCATCCGAATTGTCATGACTTACATACTAGGCGTAAACTCATGAAATGGATTTCCCCTACACGTATTTTGCAAGCGAACATGATTGAAGATGTTAATTAATGAAATGATCACGAACGATGCTCACGACAAATGGTTCTTGCACATGTCCTCGATTAAGAAAAAAATTAAGTCATGTAATCTTGTGATTTATCATTTAAATTATTTATCTTCCGCATTCTAACCGTCGTTGCCTATTTATGTTCATAGGTGACTCTCAAAGGAGAAAGTTTTTCGTATCTTGTGACGCTTCTCCCGGGGGTGTTACAGTTCTAACATTAATTCTATTTACAGATTGCTCACTAACAATAGTGATACTAAAAAGAAGCACCTTGGAGGCAAGTTTGGATCCTCAACGAATTCGTAGCTTCTGTTAAATAATGCCTTGAATCCTACTTTAACTGGAAATCTGTTTGGATCCAAAGAAGTAATAGGGAGACTTCGAGAGATGCTTGGACGAGAAGTGCAAGGTCGGAAGGATTCCTACTCCTAGCAGGAATAGGAATTGGTCGATTTCCGATGTCGAGAAGAACATGGCGGATTCTTGGAGGGCCGAGCTCCATTCTGGACCAAGGGGCACTTGGAGATGGAGTCTGGACGTGGATGAATATTTGAAGAAAGCAGGGGCGCCTAGAGGAGTCCCAGTCCGAGTGGGACTCGGACTGGACAGCCAGGGCGCACCCTGGGCGCACCCTGGGCGCGCCCGGGCGTGGCGGGCACTAGGTGGGCGCCCGGCCCAATTTGATTCCAAGGAGGAATTCAAGTTGGCCGAGATCTTCAAGGGTCTTCAGGAAGTCATATTTCTACTCTTAGTCCAAGGAGGTTTTTCTAGAGAAGGGGCTTGCATGCCTAGTAGGATTATGTTCTTAAGTTAGAGTATGAGTTATTTCTCTTAGGCCCTATAAAAGGACTTGTAATCAAGGCTTGTAAGACTATCCTGGACAATCCTGGATCAATCTGATCTTGTAATCCTCTTCTGTTTCTTCCATCTAATACAATTCTGCGTCGTCTTAAATTTTTCGGGTTTTTCTCGCGGTGCATAATTTCTCTCGTGCAGAAATCTTAACAAACTGGTATCAGAGCCAGGTTTCATCATCGATCTTCCGTCAGACGTAGGGATGGCATCGCACAACTGAACATCGAGAAATTCATGGGACGAAATAGTTTCAATCTCTGACAGATTAAGATGAGGCACTTCTAAAACAACAAGGAGTCTGGGCGCCGCTCGCGAACATGCCGAAGAACAAGCCAAAGGAGGGAGACTCGAGGGGCAAAGAAAAGGAGTCCGACCTCGCAAGTTTGGCGGCACAAGAGGAGAAGGCGCACTCTTCGATCCTGTTGTGTCTGGCGAATGACGTTATTATCGAAGTCGCCGATCAAGAAACGACGGCCGGTCTGTGGTCGAAACTTGAGAGTCTCTACATGACCAAGTCTCTGACCAACAAGTTGTTGTTGAAGCAACGTCTGTTCACCCTCCGTATGCAAGAAGATGCCCCTCTGAAAGATCATCTTGATCAGATGAATACTCTGTTGATGGGATTACGAAATATAGATGTGAAGATCGATGATGAATATGCTGCCCTACTTCCGTTGGTGTCTCTTTCTCTGTCGTACGAAAATTTCGTACAATCTATTATCATCGGAAGAGACATAATTACTCTGGAAGAAGTAAGATCGAGTCTACATACTCGTGAACTTCGTCATAGGGCGTCTGGAAAGGCTGTGGAGACTCAGGCCGTAGGGTTGGTAACAACCACAGAAAAGTCAAACCCTAAAAAGGGTAAGTCGAAGAAGAAGAAGAACATCAATCCGAAGGACATCTGCAACTACTGCAAAGAATCGGGTCAATGGAAGAAGGATTGTCCTAAGAAGAAGAAGAAAGACATGGTTGCTGTAGTAGCTCACATGATGATTTGGCTCTTATGGTATCTGATTAGAGATGTTCGAAAGAGAATTGGATTCACGACTCAGGATGTTCTTATCATATGACTCCGCACAGAGAGTGATTCTCAACCTATAAGAACATTGATGGCGAAAATGTCATCATGGGCAATGATGCAGCCTATAAAATAGTTGGAATCGGCTCAATTCAGATCAGAACTCATGACAATCGGGTGAGGACATTGATAGAGGTCCGTCATGTTCCACAACTGAAGAAAAATCTGATATCATTAGGAGTTCTGGACTCCAAGGGATGTCGGATGGATGTCGCAGAAGATGTTCTCACGGTCAAAGGGTGATGTTGAAGTCATGAGAGGAGTCAGGCAAAAGTCCTTGTATATACTACAAGGCACAGTAATTCCTGGCGTGGCTGTAGTAGGTAGTTCGTCCAAATCAGAATCAGAAGCATCTAAGTTGTGGCACAAGCGACTTGGACATGAGTCAGAAAGGGATGAATATCCTCAGCAGACGCAATCTTCTGGATGGTCAGAAGATATCTGAAATTGGATTTTGCAAACACTGCATTTTTGGCAAGCAAAATCGACATCAATTTAGCAAAGCCGTGCACAAGGCGGATTCTTGGAGGGCCGAGCTCCCTTCTGAATCGAGAAGCACTTGAAGATGGAGTCTGAACATGGAGGAATATTTGAAGACAACAGGGGCGTCTGGAGGAGTCCTAGTCCGAGTGGGACTCGGACTGCCAGGACGTGCCCGGGCGTGACGGGCGCCAGGTGGGCGCCCGGCCCAATATGATTCCAAGGAGGAATTTAAGTTGGCCGAGATCTTTAAGGATCTTCAGGAAGTCATATTTCTACTCTTAGTCCAAGGAGATTTTTCTAGAGAAGGAGCTTGTATGCCTAGTAGGATTATGTCCTTAAGTTAGAGTAGGAGTTATTTCTCCAAGGCCCTATAAAAAAACTTATAATGAAGACTTGTAAGATCATCCTGCACAATCATGAATCAATCTGATCTTGTAATCCTCTTCTGTTTCTTCCATCTAATACAATTCTGCGTCGTCTTAAATTTCTCGAATTTTCTCGCGATGCGTAATTTCTCTCGTGCAGAATCCTAACAGCTTCCTTTGGATGGTCACGATCGTCGTAAGACACAAGTATTCTATATTCGGATCATATTTTATTTAAGAATATAAAATTAATGATATTGCTCATTTAATATTAATTTTAGTTAGATTCATTAGCTTATAAAGTTAGTGAGTGGTAAGTGAAATCACGTGATAACTATATCGAAGTTATCAGTAATTCACATATGATGAGAAGAAGAATTAGAAAGATAGATGTATAGAATCTTATAATAAAATATATATTTCCTAATGATTTAAACTTTTACGTCTAAGTTTTTAAATATTTGAGTTCACATCAAATGAGTAGACGTTGCAATGGAGCTCATGTGAATGGCGCAATTAATTACTCTAAAGGTCCAATTTTTTTCTGCGTGCAATAGAGAAGAATAGCTGCTCGCCAACCTTGAGCCCAACCAATTTTATTGCCAAAATCTGCCTTGAAATATGACATTTTTGTAGGTTGCTAACTGCAATGGAAATGGAGAAATTGTTACATTTTTTTTACCCAATCTTGGCACAACCAAGGAATAATCAAGGAGGCAAAAGTTTGAAAACAACCTCTTCCTTCGTTTCATCAAAACATGCAACAACACTATAGATCTGGCTTAATCAAGCAAATTAAGAACATGCATGTCACAACGTTTGAGAAGGCAGCAGACCTCATTTTGTATGCGGAATCTTCTCGAATTTTTCCCGATTGATAACTCGCCAGAGAGGAAGAGATCAAAAGAGTTGAAGCCAATCGGTCCTACTGCACATGCACGTAGCCCGTCTCGTACAAATAAGAGCGTCTCCGATCACATGCAGCGATCACTTCTCATTGACCACATATGTGCGCGTGTCCCGGGGCTTCTCCCCGGGGCACGTCGAGTTATCTTATCATGTATTTTCCTTTTTAACTCACTTTTGTACTTAGTTTATTTTCTAAGTGTGATGATGGCAGTTTTGTAATTTACACTCCAGAAAAGTGCACCCCCGGAGATGGTCCTCCACATCACACGTCGCAATTCTACCACCCGAAACGGTGGTATAGTAGGGGAGACCCGCTAGTCCTCCCCCGAAGCGTTGTAATCATTCCTATTTACTCAACAAAGATTTCAAGCTTCCCTAAATTTAGCATCGTGCCTCAAGTGTGGGGTGGCAACCCACAAAAGAGCGTCCCAAAGCGTCCCAAGCGATCGAGCGTTACGCCGAGGTGTCCGTTTGTTCACAAACGTCTTCACCGAATAAGCGTCCGCTCGGGACCGTGCGTCCCAAAAGTTGTGGCATACAAAAAGTGGCATAAGCAAGCTTCCGCAAAGCACTCAAAAGAGCTTGCACGTCTAGGCGCCGCACGGGTCGGTCGAGCGAAAAATGACCCCGTGACAAGTTGGTATCAGAGCAGCGTTTCTGGGACCGCTCAAGTTGGCGTTCGGCGATTAAGGTGAAATGACGTCGAACTCGGAGATGACGAATGAACCTGTTGCACCGGAGAAGGGCCGCCAGGATCGAGGGCGCGCCCGCTCGAAGGACACCATGTCCGCCTTCGAGCAACGCCTCGGCCAATTCCAATTGGATGTGGGCGAGATGCAAGACCAACTCGCAACGCACGAGCGGGAGTTGGAGAAGACCGTGGATCTTGCCACGGTGCGGGAAGAGATTTGCGTCATTGTATACGCGTCTCGAGTCCATGGAAGCGACAATCATTGACATGCGGGAGACCTTGGATAATGGTCTCTCAAACATGCGGTTCGAAATGGAGCAAGAGTTCCCTTCCGGGAGGAACTCAAGCGACGCTACGGAGACGGACGGCGCCCCGAGGTGCCCGCCCCGCATGAGGCGAGAATTGATGTGCCAAAGCCGAGGCCCTACAAAGGCGAGCGGTCGGCAAGGGAGATCAACGACTTCCTGTGGAACGTCCGGAGGTACATGGAGGCCTTAGACGTGACGTCCGAAGTAAGAATGGTGAAGACCGCATCCTTCTACTTGCAAGATGCGGCGAGTCTATGGTGGCGGTGCCATTGCGACGACGTGGAGCGTGGCATTGTGGGTCTCATTGAGAGGTGGGACGACTTCAAGAGGCAGCTTATCAACTACTTCTGCCCTGCCAAGTCGGGACTGAAGGCCAAGATTGTGTTGTTCAACATTTGCCAGAAGGGCACGTTGAAGGAGTACGTGAAAGAGTTCACCGAGCTCCGCCTACAGAATTCCCAAGTGGACGAAGACACGTTGTTGGCGGTCTTCGTGAAGGGTTTGAAGCCATGGGCTAGGACGGAGTTGGAGCGACGAGATTGCCCCAACCTCCGCTCGCTAGTTGCCGCTGCTGAATCGCTCGTGGAGTACGCCAAAGCGAACACTCCACCACCAAAGCCCTCGGGCAAGGGCAATGGTGGGGGAGGGAAGTCCAAGTCACAAGGAGGCAAGCTGTACTATCAGGACAAAGGCAAGGGACACCAAGACGGGAAGTCCAACAATGGAAGATTCAAAAGGGACGGGAAGCCGCCAAAGCCTTGCTACATTTGCAAGGGTCCACATTGGACAAGCGATTGTCCGCAAAAGGCGATAGTCAACGCAATGTATTGCCCCGACGAGAAGGAAAAAGAGAAGGAGGAGGCGTGTCTCAGCTCGATGCACGTCCTCAGCGCCATCAACGCCTCGAAGGGTCCTTCATCGGCTGCGCGACTTTATGCGGATATCGAGTTGAACGGGCAAGTCTTCAACGCCCTCGTTGACACGGGAGCATCGGAGTTGTTTGTGTCAGAAGTGGCCGCCAAGAAGCTAAAGCTGCCACTCCAGAAGACTAACGCCACGTTCAAGACGGTGAACGCGAAGTCTATCTCGACCACAGGAATTTCTACTGGAGTGAAGGTTTGCATCGGCAAGTGGTCGGGAAGCTTCGACGTGACGGTGGCACCAGTGGATGACTACGAAGTGGTGGCGGGCATCTCTTTTCTGCGACACATTGCTGCATGTGTCATCTGCTCACCAATTCGATAGTTATCTTCGATCCCAAGGGACCTTACAACGTCCCTCTGAGGTCAGGCGGAGACCTCAAACAGAAGACCCTCTCCGCCATGCAAGTGGCGAAGGGGTTGCGCAAACAGGAGCACACCTTCCTGGCGACCGCCATCTTGGAAGATCCGGGGCCCTCCACTCCAACACCTCCCAAAGTCCTTGAAATCCTTGAGGATTTTGCGGACGTCATGCCCTCGGAACTCTCAAAGCGGTTGCCTCCGAAGCGTGAAGTGGACCATGTCATCGACTTGGTCCCAGGATCTAAAGCCCCACATGGAGCCCCCTATCGGCTCGCCCCTCCGAAACTCACAGAACTCCGTAAGCAACTCACCGAACTATTGGATGCAAGATATGTTCGGCCTTCAAAATCTCCATATGGCGCCCCGGTTCTCTTCCAGAAGAAGCATGACGGTTCCCTCCGGATGTGCATCGACTACCGGGCGCTCAACAAGCTTACGGTGAAGAACAAGTACCCCATCCCCTTGGTGGCGGATTTGTTCGACCAACTTGGCGGTGCAAGATGGTTTACCAAGTTGGACCGTCGTTCGGGCTATTGGCAAGTCCGGATCGCGGAGGAGGATGTGCAGAAGACGGCGTGCGTCACAAGATACGGCTCCTACGAGTTTCTCGTGATGCCATTCGGCCTCACCAACGCCCCGGCGACCTTTTGCACTCTCATGAATAAGGTATTGCAGCCATTCCTTGACAGGTTCGTGGTTGTGTACCTCGACGACATCATGATCTACAGCCGTACCTTGGAGGAGCATATCGAGCACATTCGGCAAGTGTTTGAGGTGTTGCGGCAGAACGAGCTCTACGTCAAGCGGGAGAAGTGTGCCTTCGCTCAACCGGAAGTACACTTCTTGGGACATGTCGTCGGAAGTGGGAAGTTGAAGATGGATGGCGCGAAGATTCGGGCCATCGTGGAGTGGGAACCACCCAAGCGGGTTCCCGACATGCGTTCGTTCCTTGGCCTGACGAACTACTATAGGCGGTTCGTCAAGGGGTATTCACATGTGACGACCCCTTTGACGAATCTCCTTCGGAAGAATGTGAAGTGGAAGTGGACGCTGACATGCCAAGAAGCGTTCGACACCCTCAAGAGGGCCATGACGGAGGAACCGGTGCTCGTCCTGCCAGATCACACCAAGTCCTACGAGGTACAGACAGATGTTTCTGACTATGCCATTGGAGGAGTTCTTATGTAGGAGGGGCATCCCGTGGCGTTCGAGAGTCGCAAACTCAACGACACGGAGCGGCGCTACGCCGTTCAGGAGAAGGAGATGACTGCGGTGATTTACTGCCTTAGAACATGGCGGCACTACCTTCTCGGGTCGCGATTTCACATCAAGACGGACAACATCGCGACAAGTTACTTCGAGACACAGAAGAAGCTCTCGCCGAAGCAAGCAAGATGGTAAGATTTCATGGCGGAATTCGACTATGTCCTGGAGTACAAACCTGGCAAGACGAATGTCGTTGCCGACGCCCTCAGCCGACGCACGGAATTGACGGCCATGAGCTCCTCTCAGGCCGACCTCACCGAGAGGATCAAGAAGGGATTGGAGTCAGATCCCACGGCAAAGAACTTGTTCGAGCAGGCGAAGGAGGGCAAGACACGTCGCTTTTGGGTGGAAGATGGGCTGATCTTCACCAAGGAACGTCGCATATACGTTCCACTCTTCGACAACTTGCGGCGCACTATCATGCAAGAGTGCCATGACTCAAAGTGGGCGGGACATCCGGGCATCCGCCGCACTTTGGCACTCATCGAAGACAACTACTTCTGGCCAAGGATGGAGGACGACATTGAAACCTTCGTGAAGACATGCCTTGTTTGCCAGCAAGATAAGAACATCAATCAAGCGCCCGGCGGACTTCTGGAACCCCTGCCTATCCCAGAGCGTCCATGGAAGGATGACTCCATGGACTTCATCACGGGCCTGCCCAAGTCTGAAGGGGCAGGTACCATCATGGTGGTCGTCGATCGGTTCTCCAAGTATGCCATCTTCGCCGCCGACTCCGCAAGTTGTCCTGCTACTGATGCTGCGGAGTTATTCATGAAGCATGTAGTGAAGTATTGGGGCCTACCACAAAGCATCGTCAGCGATCGGGATGGGCGATTCGTTGGCAACTTCTGAAAGGAATTGTTCAAAATGATGGGCTCCAACCTGCATTTCTCGACTCACTTCATCCTCAAACCGACGGTCAAACTGAGAGGGTGAATTGTATTCTGGAGATCTACTTGCGGCACTATGTGAGTGCCAATCAGAAGGACTGGGCGAAGCTACTCGACATCGCGCAATTTTCCTACAACTTGCAACGAAGCGAGTCGACCAATCAGAGTCCCTTTGAGATAGTGGCGGGGCAGCAACCTCTGACGCCCTAGGCCGTCGCCACTTCTTATGGTGGCAAAGTCCCCGCCGCTCACCGCATGGCGAGGGAATGGCACGAGCAGAACGACATGGCGAGAGCATGTTTGCACAAGGCATCGAAGCGCATGAAGAAGTGGGCGGACACCGCCCGACGGGACGTCAACTTTGAAGTCGGAGACTTGGTCCTGGTGAAGCTGGTCCAACATCTTCGGCTAAGTGGGAAGAATCTGCACAAGGGCCTCGTTAGGCGTTACGAGGGCCCCTTCAAGATCCTGAAGAAGGTAGGCAAAGTAGCCTACAAGTTGGAGCTCCCGTCTCAGATGCAACAACACCCCGTCTTTTATGTCAGCCTGCTCAAGCCCTTCGTTGAAGACACTGAAGATCCCGGGCGTGGGGTTTCAGACCGCGCCCCGCCGGCCATCCGTCAGCAGTTTACTGATCAAGTTGAAGAAGTACTCGCCGTCCGCACGAAGAATCGGAAGAAGGAGTATCTTGTTCGATGGAGCGGAAGACCGGACGTCGACACAAGTTGGGAGACAGCCGAAGACTTGTGGCAGTTCAAGCAGAAGATTGAAGAATTCCAAGCCACAGCTCCAGGGACGTCGCTGACTTGAGTGGGGGAGAATGTCCCGGGGGCTTCTCCCCGGGGCACGTCGAGTTATCTTATCATGTATTTTCCTTTTCAACTCACTTTTGTACTTAGTTTATTTTCTAAGTGTGATGGTGGCAGTTTTGTAATTTGCACTCCAGAAAAGTGCACCCCCGGAGATGGTCCTCCACATCACACGTCGCAATTCTACCACCCGAAACGGTGATATAGTAGGGGAGACCCGCTAGTCCTCCGCCGAAGCGTTGTAATCATTCCTATTTACTCAACAAAGATTTCAAGCTTCCCTAAATCTAGCATCGTGCCTCAAGCGTGGGGTGGCAACCCACAAAAGAGCGTCCCAAGCGATCGAGCGTTACGCCGAGGTGTCCGTTTGTTCACAAACGCTTCCACCGAAGAAGCGTCCGCTCGGGACCGTGCATCCCAAAAGTTGTGGCATACAAAAAGTGGCATAAGCAAGCTTCCGCAAAGCACTCAAAAGAGCTTGCCTAGACGTTGGGCACGTCTAGACGTCGCACGGGTCGGTCGAGCGAAAAACGACCCCGTGACACGCGCTCCCACATGCACCGCTCGTAATAATAATAATAATTAATATATGTATGTTAGGAAACGAAGAAGAAGATGAAAAGAAAAATCTGGCACACATGAATATATATATATATATATATATATATATATATATTAAGGATTCATAATTGAATAACGGAGTTGTGCTGTAAAATGACTTATCTATTTCGTTTTCGTTCAAACTGATTATTATGATTAAATCCTCACGGCTCGCGGTTGACAAGATTCTGGCAGCCGGCCGTCGCAACCGGGCATCGGTCCCGCGGCCGTCGGCAGCTAGTCCGAGCGAACAACAGCTTTCTTCGTCAAGCGTCGATCGCTTTCCCGACAGCTATTCGCGTCGAAGAAATGTGACGAGCGAAAGCGACCGCCACGGATCTGTAAAAAAGGTCATGTCCCACAATAAAATTGCGGAGGTTCCAATCCAACCGACACCTTCCCCTTCCCCCTCCCAAAGTTAAACTATAGCCGTTCCTTCCCCCTGGTGATTTGTCCCCGTACGTTCGATCCGTAAGAAGCTGATCCAAAACGTATTAATGTTTTATTATTGTTTATTAATTAATCTAGTTAAACAATGATTAAAGGTGACAAGCCACTGTCCCTGGACATGAGTACGACGGACGTGGCTCACGTGCAGGACCCACGAGCGAGCACATGAGAATGGCGTTGGGATGATTCCCTAATATTTTGAAGTTTAATTTCCATGTAGGAACTATACATATATAATCTTTGCGGTAGGACTGAGGAGGAACAGTAGCTATTTTAACTGTACTTTGACTCCATTCACAAACAGCTTGCTCATATTATAATGTTATATTATACACGCAACAAAGTTGACATGCTAGGAAGATTAATAAAGTACACATATACGAGTGAAGACTGACGAGGATCATGGCACACAAAAGCCTGGGCCAAGCCAGGAAGTGGTAATATCACGAGCAACAAATCACCAGCCGTTAATTTTTTTTCCTATAAGCACCAGCTGTTATTGTTTGCACAGCAAAAAGTAGAAATTAATGTCGTTGTCTCATACTCTTTCTCTCTCTCATCCATCGTCGGTCGCGGACTCGCAGTAGTACTATTTCTCCTCTTTATCAGCGTGCTTCGACCTATTCTCGCCTAAAGTACCATTTCGCTTCCTCTCCATCAACTCATTACTACAAAACAGGCAAAAGGCGGCGGCCGCAGCTCGATCGGAGGACAACAATTTGCTTGCTTCCCTTGGCTGCCATTGGAAACATGGATTTTGGCACGATGGGTTCGACAGCTCGCATCTCCAACGTCCTTACAGCTGCTGGCGCCGGCACCAGCTCTTTATACTCTTCTCCGGAGTACCTCTGTAACCTTCCGTATCAAGTGGACAGCACCCTGCGCGTGGACGACCTCCTCAACTTCTCCAGCCATGCCTATGATGTCTGCCCCCCTGTTGTCACGACTACCAACCACGTCCACCATTGCGACACCCAATTCCACGCTGCTGCAAGTGATCATCTCATCAACAGTACATCCATGTCGTCCTGTTTCCAATCTCCACAGAGCCCCTTGGATCACCTTTATGTACCAGTAAGACTACTCCATTCATGCACTGTGCGCCGACTGATCAAGTCTAGTTCATTGTGTCATCTTCTCGACCGTATGTTTGTATGGTAATAAAAAGTTTAGCTTGTTTCAGCGCCAGGAGGTACCAGAGCTCGAATGGTTGTCCAAGTTTGTGGAAGAGTCCTTTTCGGATCGGATCTCCAACAGTTACCAGTACGTCGCGCAGGCACAACTCCGGTCGAACGACTCGGCCGCTTCCGGCAAAGCTACAGCTCACGTCGCATGGACATCCCCGTTGCTGCCATTGCCTGCATCGCAGACTTCTCTGTCCTCGTCGTCCTCGTCATCGTCCACCGCCGATTTGCTAGTTTCACCGAGGCCACCGTCAAGCATCGGTAGCAGCAGTAGCGGCAGCAGAGGGAAGAAGGGCGGAGGAAGGAACACTGGCACAGAGGGTGGGGTACGGCGCTGCACGCACTGCGCGTCGGAGAAGACGCCGCAGTGGCGCACGGGGCCCCTTGGGCCGAAGACCTTGTGCAACGCGTGCGGCGTGAGGTACAAGTCCGGAAGGCTCGTGCCGGAGTACCGACCGGCGGCGAGTCCGACCTTCGTGCTAACACAACATTCCAATTCCCACCGCAAGGTTATGGAGCTGAGACGCCAGAAGGAGCTCCTCCTCCTCAACAATGCGGCCGCTGTGTCTGCCACATCGTGGTCCGAGCTTCACTTCACTGGTCATTAGCATCAGAAAAATGGCGTCTTCTGATTGTTGCCGGCGCCGCCGCGCAGCCATTTTGGTTTGTTCCTAGTTCTCTGTACATCGGATATCTGTCGGCTAATAAAGTATGGTTTGCAATTTCGAAATGTAAACTAACTTCTGAATTTTAATCTTGACGCAGACAACAGATATTGCCGAAGAAGCATCAAATCTGAGGTTTTATTAACAATTGAAGGTAGGAAGAAGGACGCAACAGCAACCAGAAAAGTGAAAACAGATTGAATTATGGCGTCTGCTGATTGTGAGATGCAGATTGATGTGTATTTATTTTTTCTTACTTGTTGATCACTTTGTTAATTTACGACTATCAATATCCGTCTATGTAGTTTACTAGTTTATTTACTTTTGGACTTTAGCATTAAGCTTTGTAATAAACCTCTCTCAACCAAGAGCTGCCCCCTGGTTCGATCCTCATATTCATCACAATCAGAGTTTATCCTTTTACCACTTTCCGTCCGACCACCGGTGGTCTCTACTGAAAAAAGAAGCTCTTTATGTTACAGTCAGCCTTTTCAAAATATAAAAAAAAAAGAGAGAACCAGATAATCGATCACACCCTCCCCCCATTCTCTCTCTTCCCACTCCCTCATGACTTGCTCCCCAACGAAAGGGGGCTGAGAGTATAAGAGAGGGGGGCAGGGGTGGACTCCCACATCATTCTTGGACTCCACTCCCTTCCTCTGCTCTCACTCTTCTTCTCCACCTCTGACGAACGAGCGAGAAGCACAAGACACGAACAAATCAGCGATCGACGATCCTTCAGCACGCATCGAAGCGCACGAGGATCGGCCCGCGCCCTCTCACTGAACAACGATGAACGGAGGCAGAGAAGATGATGTTAAGACTGTCGACGAACGGAAACATCAAACAGAGGTACCATAGATGTACAATCCCCTAGATGAAGAAATGTAGATCAAATATCGCGCATTTCAATTCAGTTATGACATAGAGACTTGTAGAAATATTTTTCAAATTATAAGTGTTGAGATTGGATGGCCAGAAGTTGGCCAAAAATAAAAATTTCGACCGACGACTCTATTTCGCACCAAGAATCGGTCGACCGAGATCTTCGACATCTCATGTCATGACTCATGTCCGATCGACCGATCCCAAGTAATCGGTTGACTGATCCGACAAAAGCAGCCGAGTCCACTCGCACAAGGTCGGTCGACCGATTCTCCAGAATGGTCGACCAATTCTCTAGAACGGTCGACCAATTCACGTCGAACAATCGACCGATTCAGCGAGAAGAAATGATTGGCTGAGCATAGGATCGGTTGACCGATTCCCAAGGAGCGGTCGACTGGTCCAACTATAGCGGTCGATCGGTCCTACAAGAATTTATCGACTGGTCCAGAGAAGAAGAGCGAATCTTGATATAAAATGACTGAAATGCCCTGGAAGGGTCAGGACCTCCATAGACAGGCTTAAACCTTGGACTGGCACACTTGAGATCATGTCCAATAGAGCAAAACAAATAACGGACCTTTCGTCCGCAGACTTTATCCCTTCTCTGCACTATGATTCCAAACCCCACACATGTTAAAGAAGATAATCAAAGTAAAGATGAAATAATGGGATAGTATGTGTCGCTCAGGGTACATATCAAGGTATGGTATAGTGAGGGGCATGTAGTTGTACTGAGGAGACGGTGCACATACTGGTATTAACTATCCTGTTCCTAAACCACGGGTCCTTTCGCACTTGTGCTCCGAATAAGGGTGACGTATTGATGCACTCTTCCCCTACGATGGCAACATATGGATTATAATGTATACTGCCAGAGGGACAGGTAGCTCAGCTGAGGAGACAGTGAACTAAAAATCCGCAACGATCACTGTTCCTGGGGTGCAGGTCCTCTCTCACCTGTATTTCGAAAAGGGTATGCTGTAGCATACACCTTTCCTTTCATGGGCATTCTGACAACATATGGTATAGAGACACTTCTAACTTCCCACTTAATTAAGTCGAGATCGCATAGAGTAACGAACATCAAGGGTTTCATAGTAATATAAAAGATGTAGTACCACACAGAGCATAACAGAGTATGGTAATGTATAACTGAGTAAAGTAAAGAACAGAGTAAGATATTGTAAAGTATGATACTGTATAAGGTATTATTAAAGTAAAGAATAAAGTACAGATATATATATGGCTCATAGCTACAGAGATCAAGGTATTGAAATTAATGAATAAAGTAATTGATCATTTGGTTCTCTTTTATCAGTATTGACTTCATCATATTATCATTTCATCATCTATGTATTTACGTGTACTGGGCGTTAGCTCACGGGCATTCTATGCCCCTGCTTTGGGATTTTGCAGGTGAAAACCTTGTTTAGGGAGAAAGTGAAAAAATGCAGAGCTCCAGGACAACAACACATGACTTGCAACAAACCAACTAGCTTTCCGCCCTTTTTATTTCCTCATTTTAAATTATCCCACTTTGTATTCCAGAGATATTTGAATTTCCTCTTTTGCCCTTGCTTATGTAGATATTTGCTTGAACTATTTGAATTACTCGCATTTCTTTTTCTCGAACTATTCTATTCAATGTGACATCTTTTATTTTTCCCAATGATATTTCTTTCGCAATCTCCTTTCATTCATTGTTTCTTTATTATTTATATTGCCACGTGTGTCATATGTTGACCGATCAAAGTCAAAGAAGTAGTAGGCAGAGTAGCACTCTCTTGGTCAATCTGACTACCAGCATAATAGGAAGGCTGATTTTAGGGGCGTTACAGAATGATATCAGAGCCTAAGTTCTTGTCTCCCCAATGTTCATAGTAGAGTATAGACCAAGTGTCATCATTATTCATAATAGAGTATAGGTCATTGCATTGTCATGTTTGTGCATAGTGTTCCATGGTCAGAGTAAAGTCATGTGCGAGCATCTTGAGCAACTGCGACTCCACTCCTCAAGTTAGTATTGAGTAAATCCCTCATGTAGATTCTTCTTATATTATTGAGTTAATTCGTTCTCATGGATGCCTTCCTAAAGAAGAATGCATCAACCAAATAATGAGGCCGAGGGCTAAAATGATGAGGAGATCCAGCATCCTCCACCCTAACCAAAACGACAGGAACGACAGTTTCTTCCCCCATGTACCATACAAGGGTTATGGAGATTGAAGTCGCCAACCTATAATGGCGAAGGAGATATTGACGTGGTCGAATAATGCATAGACACCATGGAGGACAAGTTTGAATTATTGGATTGCACATAACATAAACAAGTGATGTTTGTCGTCGATACCCTCACCAAGACGCCAAAGACTGGTGGAAGGCGACCAAGACGACTGAGTTCACAGATGTCAGGGTTATTTCATGGTCAGAATTTCGGCGATTGTTCAAAGCACATTTTCTCCCGGCTTTCTAGAGGAGGTTAAAGCAGCAGGAGTTCCTGAACTTGACACAGGGGATGATGATCGTATCCCAATAACTAACAAAGTACATTCATCTGCAGAAATATTCAAAGCTAACCATGAGCGAGCTAGAGAAAACCAACCAGTTCGTAGAAGGGTTGAATCCAAGCTTGAGAATCCAAACATGGCCCGGTAACTACAAAACACCGATAGAAGCGGTTCAGCTAGCTACGATGATGGAAAGAGACCATAAAAAATTGCAAAAAGATAGAAGGGGACAATTGGAGTTATGGTAAGGGTCACAGCAGCAATAGTTTTGAAGGAACGACCACCAACAACAATGACGGGATAACCGTCCCCGGCCATACCCAGCTCCTGAACAATACGATTGTTCCCGATATGAACAATAGCCCCCCTCAATCCCTACCCCCGCAACGTCAGTCTCAGCAAGCACTGCAACCACTTGACCATCATCGCTACGAGCAATTGCCCCGACAACTACCACCTGCACTCAGCGAACATGTCTTGTGTAACTTTTGCAGCAAGACTCACGCAGGTGAATGTCACTTGAAGACAAGAGCATATTTCCAATGGAGGAATTGGCCACATAACAGTGAATTGTCCATGGGGTGAACAACTAAGTGAAGAAAGTCTTTTCAACCTGGAAGAGGACATTCCACAGAATAACACTAAGGTCATTCAAGGTACGCTCCTTATAGTTTAGCTGCACACAACTATTTATTTAATTCTGAAGCTAGACCCACATGTAGATAAGAAGAGTGTACGAGTACTTTAGAGTTAAACGCCACGAACCTAAACCACCACATGACTATACTCATACCACAAGAAATCCTACTCAATATCAAGTACTCACCTGATGTCTCAATAAAAATAGAAAAAAAATGAATTCTTCATAAATTTGATCATAATACCTATGATGGATTATGATGTAATATTGGGCGTGGACTGGTTAATTATCCATGATGCTTCTATATTGTGCAAGTAAAAAAAGGACATTATAGGAACCCATAGTAAAGACAATGTCACGGTCATATGCATAATTCAAAAAGAACCAAAGGATCGTAGTGTCCCCTATCAAAGCGCACAAACCTCTTCGGCAAAAATGTCAGGTATAACTGACAAGTGTTATCAATACCGAAGAACCTACTAAGACATTACAAGATATAGAAGTAGTAAAGAAATTCCCTGGCGTGTCCCCAGAATACACTGGTGGACTACCACTCATGAGGGTGGTAGATCTCCATATTGAATTAGTACCCAGTACAGCCCCAATTTCCAAAGGTCCATACCGCATGGTTCAGACAAAAAGTGAAAGCGTTAGAGATTTAGATTCAGGAATTATAGGATAAGGGTTTCAATAGACCCAACGTCTCACTTTGAGGCGCTTCAGTTCTCTTCGTCAAGAAGAAAAATGGCTCATTAAGACTTTGCATTTTCCTAGTGAAAAAAAGGATGAAGTTGGCCCAGGGTCGACAGAAGGCTCATGCAGAAAGAGGCGACGAAAATACACCTTTAGGCTGGTGATAAAGTCTACTCAAAGTCTCATCGACTAAAGGAGTGATATGATTTAGTAATAAAGAAAAGGTGAGCCCATAGTATGTGGGCCTTTCGAAGTTTTTGGATGTGGTCAAAGGCACAACGAGCAGGTTGACTCTATTTTCGACATATGTCAGAGTACATAATGCATTCTAGGTCTTATTGCTCTAGAAATATAGGCATGATCGCGCCAATGTGATTCAAATTGATAAACCAAACCTTAAAGAGAATTTAACTATGAGAAGTAATCCATAGAAATATTGGAATGTCAGGATATTCAGAGAGGAAAGAAGACAGTGACGTTAGTCAAAGTAGCATGGAAGCACTATCATAGGGAAGAAGCAGCCTGAAAAGTAGAATCTGAGAGGCATGAAAAGTTTCACAGGTTCTTCTGTAAGCCAGAACCTTAATTTAAATTCGAGGACATATTTTCTTTTAAGGAGGTAGTGATATAACAGCCTTGTCTTTTCAAAACTAAAAAAAATGAGAGGGGAACGAGAGAATCGGTCACACCCTCCCCCCCCCCCCCCCCCATTCTCTCTCTTCCCCACTCCCCCTCTCCCCCCAATTCTCTCCCCCACTACCCAATGGCTTGCTCCCAAAGGAGAGGGGGGGCAGAGAGTACAAGAGGGGGACAGGAGTGGACTTCCACATAATTTTTGGATTCCACTCGGCCGCCTCCCTCCTCTGCTCTCACTCTTCTTCTCCACCTCCGGCGAACGACGATCGCAAAACCATGAGCGAGAAGTGCAAGACACGAACAAACTAGCGATCGGCGATCCTTCAACATGCGTCAACACGCACGAGGATCGGCCCGTGCCCTCTCGTCGGACAACGACGAACAGAGGCAGAGAAAATGACGTTAAGATTGTCGACGAACAAAAACAGTGAACAGAGGTACCGTAGATGTACAATCTCCTAGATAAAGAAATGTAGATCAAATGTCGTGCATTTCAATTCAGTTATGACGTAGAGACTCGTAGAAATATTTTTCATATTATATGCATCGAGATTGGATGGCCCGAAGTCGACCGAAAATGAAAATTTCGATCAACGACTCTGTTTCGTGCAAAGAATCGGTCGACCGATTTCCCTATATCGGTCGACCCATCTTCGACATCTCATGTCATGACTCATGTCCGTTCAACCGATCCCAAGTAATCGGTCGACCGATCCAGCAGAAGCAGCCGAGCCCACTCGCACAAGGTCGGTCGACCGATCTCACAACAGCGACCGACCGACCGATTAACGTCGAACAGTCGACCGATTCACTAAGAAGAAATGATTGGCCGAGCATAGGATCGGTCGATCGATTCTCAAGGAGCAATCGACCAGTCCTACAAGAATTGATCGATCGGTCCAGAGTAGAAGAATGAATCTTGATATAAAATGACCGAAATGCTCTGGAACGGCCAGGACCTCCATGTCTAAACCTTGGACTGGCCCACCTGAGACCATGTCCAATAGAGCAAAACAAATAACGGACCTTTCGTCCGCAGATAGGGGATCAGATTTTACCCCTTCTCTGCACTATGATTCCAAACCCCACACATGTTAAAGAAGATAATCAAAGTAAAGATAAAATAATGTGATAGCTATGTGTCGCTCAGGGTACAGATCAAGGTATGATATAGTGAGGGGCATATAATTGTACTAAGGAGACAGTGCACCTACTGGTATTAACTATCACTGTTTTTGGACCACGGGTCCTCTACCACTTGTGCTCCGAATAAGGGTGACATATTGACGCACTCTTCTCCCATGATGGCAACATATTGATTATAATGTATACTGCCAGAGGGACAGGTAGCTCAGCTGAGGAGATAGTGAACCTATAGATCCACAACGATCACTATTTCTGAGGTGCAGGTCCTCTTCCACTTGTATTTCGAAAAGGGTATGCCGTAGCATACACTTTCTCTTTCATGAGCATCCTGACAACATACGGCATAGAGACACTTCTAACTTCCCACTTAAGTGCACCTACTGGTATTAACTACCACTGTTCCTGAACCACGGGTCCACTCCCACTTGTGCTCCGAATAAGGGTGACGTATTGACGCACTCTTCTCCCACGAGGGCAATACATGGATTATAATGTATACTGTCAGAGAGACAGGTAGCTCAGCTGAGGAGACAGTGAACTAAAGATTCGCAACGATCACTGTTCCTGGAGTGCAAGTCCTCTCTCACCTGCATTTCGAAAAGGGTGTGCCGTAGGATACACCTTCCCTTTCATGGACATCCTGGCAACATATGGTATAGAGACACTTCTAACTTTCCACTTAATTAAGACGAGCTCGCATAGGGTAACGAACATCAAGGGTTCCATAGTAATGTAAAAGACGTAGTACCACACAGAGCATAACAGAGTATGATAATGTATAACTGAGTAAAGTAAAGAACAAGGTAAGGTATTGTAAAATATGGTACTGTATAAGGTATTATTAAAGTAAAGAATAAAGTACAGATCTATATATGTATGGCTCATAGCTACAGAGATCAAGGTATTGAAATTAATGAATAAAGCAATTGATCATTTGGTCCTCTTTTATCAATATTGACTTCATCAAATTATCATTTCATCATTTATGTATTTACATGTACTGGGTGTTAGCTCATGGGCATTCTATGCCCCTGCTTTGGAATTTTGCAGGTGAGAACCCTGTTTAGGGAGGAAGTGAAAAAATGCAGAGCTCCAGGACAACAACACATGACTTGCAACAAACCAACCAGCTTTCCGCCCTTTTTATTTTCGCATTTTAAATTATCCCACTTTGTATTCCAGATATTTGAATTTCCTCTTTTGCCCATGCTTATGTAGATATTTGCTTGAACTATTTGAATTAATTGCATTTCTTTTTCTTGAACTATTCCATTCAATGTGACATTTTTTGTTTTTCCCAATAATATTTCTTTCGCAATCTTCTTTCATTCATTATTTCTCTATTATTTCTATTGTCACGTGTGTTATATGTTGATCGATCAAAGTCAAAGAAATAGTAGGCAGTATAGCCCTTAGTCAATCTGATTGCCAACGTGACAGGAGAACTAATTTTAGAGGCGTTACACACACTCTCTCTCAAAGCTGTTCATTCATGCAACACTATTATTAACAAGTCACAAAGTTATAGATATCAGACTCAGAGTATAATACCCACAAACTACTTGTATTATTCCTGCAATCCTTAAACCAATTCGCGAGCGTTCCATAAGCATAAATGTAACTATACCATTTTTGTAGTACCTACTTGGTATCAGTACAATGTATACCCACATAAAAATTAAGTAGACAAGGTTTAGACAACTTCATGGTTATCATTAGCAAACTAAACATGCATTTAGAATTCATAGAAAGTAATTAATGTATTATATTGTAAAATGTGGTTGATGAATTTTCTCCAACTATTTATCAACTAATATTTTAAAAATCGAATTGTGCATAGCTTTGTTGATGACAAAACAGGGCTTCGGTAAAGAGAAAATATTTAATATGATAACATAGTAGATGTAATAAAAAGGAAAAAAAAAACTGTTTTTGCCTTAAGATGAGGTTTAGGAATGAAGACGCCAACAGAAGAAAACTGAACCTTCGGACTCCAATAAGGAAACCAAAGTTTACATCCATAAATCTTAAGTTCTACTTAGAACTCTAGTGGCAAGAGACATATGCATGCATTACGTAGAAAAACATGAAATCCTTCTGGCATTACTTATATATCATATCAGATGAAAACAAATCGCCATGTACGCTTTCCACTCGTTAAGATATTCTCGAATGTCTTTGAGGCCTTGGCAAGTTCCTCAGTGACTGCTTGGTGCGCTTTAAATTTCCCTTTCTCGGCCTTCTGCTGTGTGCTCGTTATCTTCAGATGCATCTTCTCGATCTCCGTCACTCGTTTTTTCTCCCATTTTGTCTGCATTGATTGATCAAAAGAAAACAAAGAGACATGGTGATCACTAAGTGATTCCTCGGTGGGATCACACTGGCCGAAGAGCAGGTGTGAGCTTATATCACCTCAAATTCCTGCATAGCCAACTTGGCCTTTCTTATACGTTCCTTCTCCCATTCTTCAATGGCAGCCTCCTCCGTCCTGAACCTGCACATCGAAAAGTTCAATAAACGAAGAAATCTGCATGTGAAACAAGCATTACTTAAAAATTTAATATCACGGAGATGAATGTGAAACAAGCATGGCTACCTCCTTATGAGCTTCAATGTTTTTGCTTCAAACCATTCAGTAAGCTTAGAATCCATCGCGTTGCTCCTCCTTCCTGATTTGAAATTTCTGAAAGAAATCCCCTCTACAAGATTCGCTTCTATGTTAGATGGTTCAATCTCAAAATCTGAATTCTCATAAGAAGTGCTGCCATCAGCTGCACTTGCCTGAAGTGATTGCAAAATCTGTGTTCAAACTGCAGCCTTGGAATTCGCCGGGAAAAAAATTAGTATTAAGCATTAATAATATTATTAAACACAACAAAGCGTAATGTAGTAAAAAAATATGAAAATTCTTCTACCATCAGATAATGCAATCTGAGTTGACATCGATTGAGGCTGAGAGTTACTGCTCAGTCTGCTCTGCTTTCTCTTCTCCTGCTCTGCATCACCTTGAACTGACCAGATTCCCACCCCATCCTTTAGGACAATGCCTAGAGAAACCTGTCCGAATGCTTCCTTTCGTCTGGACTCGAGCAACAAGCGCTCTGCAGCTGACTTGGCTAACTTTTCTTTTTGAAACCGGTTTGGAGGACTGCATTTCTTGGATCGATGTTCACTTCCTACCACGGATCAAGCGTAGAAGAGACAAGACAATATCGCGAGAGAGACATGAAGAATTGGAAGAAGTTAACTAAATCCAAACATAAAAAGATGTCTACTTCTAATATTTGGGCATCGAGTCAGTTTGTTATCTGTCTGAAGTTTGTGCGGATTGTAAGTTTTGGAAGCAGACTTCCTGCTCTTGAGCATTCTTCCATGTTTCTCTTGTTCCCTGGGCAGCTGACGAGGTGACACGGAGTTCTTCCTAGTACTTATATTGTTCCTTGATCTCTGATCCACCTGAAAGAGACCTCGATCTAAGGAATCATATGCGCACCAATAAATTATAAAGAAAAACTCAAGGGAAAGAATAGTGCAAGAAAATCAAGGCATATGCCAAGAAACACAATAAGTACAAGAACTATACATAAAAGAGAAAAAGATGAACAACGGAGGAGGAAGGACCTCAATATCAACAGGTATCGTGAAGAGGCATTCCGCAGCTTCGACATTGGATAAATGACAAGAGGTCTACATCATCACAAAAGAACATGTATCACTATCAACTAAGGTACTATAACTCAAAGAAACACACAAGGAAATTTCATAGAAAGAAAGCAGGGCACCAGTTTTATCTCTCAACACCTTTAGAGAGCACGCTTGAGCCAATGAATTATTCAGCAAAGAAAGAAGCACCTTGTCCTGGGCATCAGCTTTAGAAGGGGGTTCTCCAGTAGCAACGGCGGGGAAGTAAATCAAGCTGCCGACGCTGGAGACGGAAGGGGAGCAACGACCGCGGGAGCTCATCGAACTGCAGATGGGTGATGCAATCATCGGAAAATGTTGCGTGAGGGTAGACCCCGCTGGCCTGCTTGACTCCCGCCGAGAGTAAAATGAGGAAAACCTTGGGGCACCGCCGAGGTTCTTGCCGACGTCTTCGTCGTCGTCATCATCAGTCGTCCGGGCCTCGCTGCGGCCGATTTCCCGGAGTCGGTTCGACTTACTGGATGCGTCGTCGGTGGACAGGCGCCAGTCGTCAGCTGGGAGGCGGAGGAAATCCCTGAGAGGACGTCTTTTCTTGGTGTTTCCGCATAGAGTTAAGTCGTTCTTGCTTTGTTTGCGATGAGAAGGAGGCATCGCGCTGTGCATTTGGAGAGGGAAACACGCGCTTCTTCAAACGTCAATTATGGCCAAGGTAATAATAAACGCTTCATATTACATAAAAAGTGGCCGAATAATATGATTATACTACCCATATCGTTCCACTTTTTTTTCTTGAAAACTTTTAAAAACTTCTTTGACAAATTAACTAATGGAAGGGTTTGGTAGGATCAGAGGTGTAAGAAAAAACCTACTTACCTAAAAAACCTAATCAAATAGAAAAAGTTAATCTGAAAAAAATCGCAAACTCGAACTCCAATGAAAAATTAAGTTGATTTTTTCGAATAATTAAAATCATTCGTTTAAAATATGGCTCCTAACAAAAAAACAAAAAGGACTCGAACCGAACCAAATATATATTTTATAAAATATTATAATTAAAATATTATCTCAATTTTCAAATAATATTTCAAAGTTTTACATTTTTTAATCATATTTATTAGATTAACTATATTGTTCACTTATTATGTTATAGTTAAACTTGAATATCATCAAGTTATTAATCTATTTTAATAAAATTTGTATAAAATTGACTATAATATTTTAAATTATAATGTGATAATATGTTAGTTTAGTTTCTTTATGAACTTAGAGTTAAATATTATTTTTTTAAACATAGTTTGTGATGTATTTAATGTTTATTAATTTTTTTAAAAAAATATTATTTTAAGTAGGTCTCCGACCCAAAAAAATTGAGACCGCCTAGGTCATTTTTTCGAAAAAAATTAGGGTGATATTTTACGCTCTAAAAAACTATCCGAAATTTAAAGGTCAACTTTTTTTTCGACATAAAAATCACCCGGCCCGAACCACAGGTAGGATGATGTGGTGAAGTAGGATGGTGTTAGATAATAAATTATAATAGATGCGGGTGAGGTAATAACAATTTTATTTGTGTAAAAAATATTTTTGTCCTTCCTTATATATTTAAAGGATTTATGATGATTAATGATTAAAAAATATTTATCATTCAGTTTTTTTTCTCTTTTATTTTTGTCTGATCTATGTTTTATTAAATTATTTGCTTTTCTATAAATTTTCCATTCATCTATTTTAAAAAGTTAAAATAAGAGATAAATATTCATTAAAAATAAATATTGATAAAAATTATTATCATAATATTTATTTACTAGTATAGAGAAAAGAGAAGATGATGAAAGAGAAGAGAAGAGAAGAGAAGACAGAGATGGAGAGAGAATGAAGAGAAAGGGTTAATTTATTCTAAAATTATTAATTCCTTCTAATTTCACTAATTTGGTGCAATAAAAAATAAAAAATACGATGAGTACGACTACTTGAGGAGAGAGAAAGCTCCAATAAAAAATATCTTAAACCTTGTTGAACCGACGCTTGAACCTTTGTGCACCGATGCTTCAATCGTGCTTTTGTAATCTATTGTTCATCTCGATCCGACGCCTCTCAAGATAGGTAGCATGATGTTACCCACTAAAGTGAGTGGTACGCACATTAAATCTTTTCTAGTATGGGTAAGTTAATAATTAAGTTTTCACATTTGAGTTTAGCTGATGCAAAAGAACTAAGTATAAAATTATTTTAGAGTTAGAGTGACATTTACTGGATAAATTTCAGTAAATAATTTTAATTTTATTCTTTTTCTCAATTTTACTTTGTAATTAGGCCATTGTCCAACTATTAACTTATTTTAGCGGCTATCATTTTTATATGCCATAACTCGTTTAGTTGTCCAACCACGTCGCACGCTGCATTTCTCTCTCTTCACATGTACCGCTGTCCGACATGGCGACACACCACCTTTCTAATAAATATAAACTATTAAAATAATAATATAATAATTAATAAAAAGAGGCGTTCCTCCTCCCCCTCTTTCTTTGATTGTCTCGTCGATATTGGAAGGAGAGGGATCGGTGGCGCCCTCCTCTCTCGTCGGTGACCTCATAATGTTGGAGGCTAGATTTGGTCGGATTTGAAATGTGGGAGTTGGCTGAGGCGGAGTGGAAGAGATGGCAAAGGAGTAGAGAACTTGCCATTGACGATGATCCTAGCTAGTGCCATGTCAGAGCAGCTTGGCTTGGGTCATTCAATCATGGGGCATCAATCCATGGTTACATAATCAGAAAAAGATTTTAGATTGTTGTTGTAGTAGAGAACTTGCTTGTTACCATTAATGCAAAATGCAGTCGGCTGAGGCAGGTTGTGTAGATGTTTGTCATCCAACTTTATAATCATTTCAACGAAGATCATCGCGATCAATTATAGTAAGTAAATTAATAAATCGATGACATAGCACTGACGTGAATGTTTACGTGGCACTATGTTAGCATTTTTTCTCTCCTTCACGTCAAATTAAAAAAAATAAAAATTATCACGTCAACGCTTTTCTCTCTTCTACATCCAATTTCTTTTATATCTATATGGTCATCCAATTTTTCAAAACCTTCATACAAGGTCATTCAACTTTTCAAATTTTCAATCGCGTATTCATTAAAAACCTAAAATAATAATAATAATAATAATAATAATAATAATAATAATAATAAAACAATATAAAAAATAAAATTTGAAGACACTTAGACTGACACGGTACATTTTTTGACATGACCTATCCAGATCGAGCCGTCCAAACTTTTTATGTGTATTAAATTTATAATATTATAATAATTTTTAATTTTTAATTATGGAAATAAAAAATTGAAAAATAACATACCAATTATATCTTTATATTATATTATGATATTTTTATATAATACCGAATTAAATCGTAATGGCTCATCCAGCGGGGTACTTGGCACGACCCAACATCTAGTAAGTTGATGAGCCAAACACGATTTTTTTATATAATATTATGTTAACTAATAATTTTAATTTTTAATATTATGATAATTAATAATTCAGCTCAATAATTCGCTGAATGTCGAGTTGTTCCCAGCACTCCGTTAGAGGAGCCATTATGATTTGACTCGACCCCGATGAGATATCGCACGAAAAAAGTATATTTATTTTATAATTATAATATTTCTTATTATTTTAAATTTTAGTGCAAAACAATAAATGGTGTGTTATTTTTAAATTATTTTATTTCCATAACTAAAAATAATTAATTATCATAATATTATATATTTAATACACATAAAAATTTTGGGCAGCTCGATATGAATGGATCGTGCCAAAAAATGTACCGAGTCAGTCTAAGTGTCTTTAATTTTTTTATTTTTTTATGTTTATTATTTATTATTTATTATTTATTATTTTTAATTTTTAATGATGATCACGATTGAAAATTTGAAAAGTTGAATGATCTTATATGAAAGTTTTGAAAAGTTGGATGACCATGTAGATACAAAAGAAAGTTTGGATGAAGAGAGAGAAAATATTGATGTGACAATTTTTTTAATCTGACGTGACGGAGAGATAAAATGCTAACGTGTTGCCATGTAAGCATCCACGTCAGCGTTAAGTTATCAATTTACTGGTTTACTAGCTATAATCGATCACGATGACTTTAACTGAAATGATTCTAAAGTTGGATGATCGTCGTGTTACAAAATGAAATTAGATGACCTTACTGGAAAATATCCCCTAAGTTAGATGATCATCACTGAAATTTACTCTGGAAGATAAGAATCTCAAATATCGTGGTTTGTGTCGAGGACTCAAATTTTACCTTCATCTCTTCAGCGTCAGGAGAAAGGAGGGCGCGGCCCTCCCCCTCTACATCCGACGGTGAGGAGGCCATCGAGGGAAGAGGGGGAAGGGGGTGGCTCCCCCACCCCCTATTTTTACTTTTTTTATTAATTATTATCTTATTATTTGAATAGTTTGTATTTATTATATTATGATAGTAGGAAGGGAATATTTTGTCGTGAAGTAGATGTGTAACGTCCAGGTCGGACAATTGGTAAACATACTGTAGTAGTAAAAAAGGTATCAAATGAATTGAATTAATAGTTGTAACTAGTTAGAAAGTAAAGTTGAAAAATAGATTTAAAAGTTAATGTAAAGTTAGAGAGTATTTATTAAAATTTATCCGTCATTTACTTTGTATTATATCTAGATAATTAGTGTTGTTCCAGGTCTCTCTGCACATTTAATTCCAATGATTAACGAGTCAAGTCGATTTGGAATACTGCATATCTTCAAATTAGATATTTTTTCTTAATTTTATTTCTTATAAGAATATATTTAATTTTTAAAAGAAAATGGGATTAAACATATACAACACCTTTTAGTTTCTCCCTTACTGGCAACAATTTTTTTAATAATTTATATCCATTTTAAAATTTTCAAGGATTTATTTATTTTTTGTATATTTTAGTTACTTGACCCATGAAAACTTTCTTTAAAGTTCATTTTCATTCCGAACCCCTCATATATATTAATATGTACGCGCGCACGCGCTTTTAATATATTATTTCTCCAAGAAATTAACTTAATTTTCATTGATGATTTGTTTTCATAATCAAAATTAATAATCTCACCAATTATCGTTTGTGGACGTCTTTGTATATCACTAGTTCCAAAAAGTTTCAAGAAAAAGGAAAAAATATATCAAATGCCCTCCAACTTCGACGTTTGCTTAACGATACCCTCCAACTCCATTTTGTAATACGAGTGTCCTTCATCTTTTAACTCATTTCACTCGATGCCCTCCTTACCTACAATCGACGGTCTCCCGGTCACAAAGCTGACGTGGCACTGACTCTCTCTTCCCCTTACCTACGTTGCAATGACGTGACAATATTAAAAAATTAAAAAAATAAAAAATGCCACGCCAAAAGAGGTTCGCCTCCTCACAAGCTCATCGGGGACGACCCCCCTCCCATCCGCGTGTGTGCGTGCGCGGACGACGCACGCAAGCAGAAAGAGAGGGGGGGAGGGAGGAGGGAGGGTTTGCCCCTTGCGAGCTCGAAGGGGGTCACCCTCCTTGTGAGCTCGAGGGGGGCAAACCCTCCCCCACCTCGGCTTCCTCCTGTCTGCGTGCGTTGTAGACGCATGCACGCAGGCATGGGGGAGGGGTCGCCCCCCACGAGTTCATGGGGAGGCGACCCCCGGACGCACGCATGCAGGCAGAGGGATGGGGTGTTCACCCTCCGTGCACCCTACTCCCTCCCCCCTTTGCCTGGCGACGCACCGGAACTCGAGGGGGGATGGGTCTCCAAGCTCATCCCCACCCCCTCTTTCCGACGAGAGCTTACAGGGGTCGACCCCTTAGCGTCAGCGGGGGGGCTCCGACGCGCAACCCCCATCGTGTGATGTGGCATTTTTTTTATTTTTTAGTTATATTTTTAATTTTTAATATTATCACGTCATTGTAATGTCAATGTGGAGAGGAGAGTCAGCGCCATGTCAGTTTTGTGATAAAAAATTGTCAATTGTAAGTAAGAAGGGTATCGGGTGAAATGAGTTAAAAGATGGAGGACATTGTGAGACAAAGGGAAGTTGGAGGGCATCACTGTGCAAACGTCAAAGTTTGAGGACATTTGATGTAATTTTTTTCAAGAAAAAGTAATTAAACATTCATTGTTTAATGTCAATATATATCAGTTTGTACCATCTCCTTCGCAAGAGTCAACACGTATGACAAAATTGTGACTAGATATTCTCACACAAATTAAAACACATTTTTATAATAGCTCACAAAAATAAAAGTATCATCCATATAAATATTGTTCTTTATATAAAAAAAGAAATTGTAAATTGCTTAAAAGTTTTTTCTATACTAGGGGAGTTAACGATCCAAATATGAGGAGGTCAATCAAATAATAAATTATCCCTCCTTTTATAACATATTAAATAATAAATATAAAAAACCGGAGAGGATAATTTAATTTTTTCATAAATGATATTTTTTTACCACTTTAATCCTTCCAGCGATTTTTTTTATGTTTTATATTTGTTATTTCATATTTTTCTGGTGAAAGAGATAATTTAGTCTTTTTATAATTGAGAAAAAAGTAAAAGTAACGCAAAACGTGACAGAACTAGATGAAAGAACTAAAGTGGAAAAATTATGATAATTTAGAAATATAAAAAAATAAGTTCGTAGTTTAGAATTAGATGCGAAAAATCATGATAGTTTAGATGCGATTTATGAAAATAATCGTTGATGTGCCTTTAATTATGTACCATGTACCCAAAATCATGTATCATTAGAGAAAAAGAAAATGAGGATTTGTGATGGAAGCGGAGAGCTTGGACCATTAGTAGATATATTTCTAATTGAAAAAAGAAGTATTAGGAAGTTGTTAAGTAGATAGTAAGGCATTTAAGAGGTACTTTTGATGTATGCTTAGAATTTGGTAGAAATTCAGCTGGACTGATTGGCTATATCAATTTAGATTTTGCAGGAGATCTCGATAGAAGAATATCCCTAACTGGTTATATCTTTACTATTACTGATTGTGCTGTAAGTTGAAAAATTATTTTGCAAGATGCAGTAGAATTATCCATCACTGAAGCTGAATATATGACCATCACTGAAGTTATAAAGGAAGTTATATAGTTGAGAGGATTAGTTGGGAAGCTAATTATGAAGGAGGAAGTTACTATCATATATTGTGATAGTCAGAGTGCAAAACATCTTACAAAAAATCAAATACATCATGAAAGGACAAAGGATATTGATATGAGATGTCATTTTGTTCGTGATATTGTGGAAAAGCAAGATGTTCAAGTTCAAAAGATTATCTCCCACGACAATCCAACAGATATGATGATAAAGAGCTTACCTGTTGTTAAATTTGAATATTATTCTGACATGACTGACATTCAGCATAGATCAAGCTATGCCATGTGGGTCATTCAGCAAAGGAGAGCATGTTGAGAATTTTATTTTTAAGAGTTATGCAAAATTCAAATCAAAGTAGAGATTTATTGATGTACCTTGAATTATGTACCGTGTACTCAAAATTATGAAAAAAATGAGAAAAAAATGAGGATTTATGGCGAAAGTGGAGGGCTTGGGTCATTAGTAGATATATGTTTAATTTAAGAAAGAAGTATTGGAAAGCTATTAAGTGGATACTGAGATATTTAAGAGGTACTTCTGATGTATGTTTGAAATTTAGTAGAAATTCAACATTACTGATTGACTATGTCGATTCAGATTTTGCAAAAGATCTCGATAGAAGAAGATCTCTAATTGGTTATGTCTTTACTATTACTGATTGTACTGTAAGTTGAAAAATTATTTTGCAGAATACAATAGCATGATTCACCGCTGAAACTGAATATATGACTAGCACTGAAGCTGTAAAGGAAGCTTTATGATTGAGAGGATTAGTTGGGGAGCTAATAATGAAGGAGGATGTGATAGTTAGAGTGCAATACATTGTACAAATGATCAAATGCATTATGAAAGGACAAAGCATATTAATGTGAGATATAATTTTGTTCGTGATATTATGGAAAAGTAAGATATTCAAGTTCAAAAGATTAGCACCCATGACAATCCAGCAGATATGATGACAAAGACTTTAGCTGTTGCCAAGTTTGAATATTGTTCAGACTTGGCAGGCATTTTGCAAAGTTCAAGCGAGGACATGTGGGTCATTCGACAAAGGAGAACATGTTGAGCATTTTATTTTTGAGAGTTTTGTAAACTTTAAGTGAAGGTGGAGGTTTTTTTAGGTGTTTTGAATTATGTACCATGTACCCAAAATATTATGAAAAAAATGAGAAAAAAAAGAATATGTGACGGAAACGGAGTGCTTGGATCATCAGTAGATACATGTCTAATGCAGAAAAGAAGTACTAGAAAAGTGTTAAGTGGATACCAAGGTATTTAAGATGTACTTCTTATGTAGGTTTGAAATTTGGTAGAATTTCAGTCGAACTGGTTAGCTATGTCGATTCAAATTTTATAGGAGATCTTGATACAAGAATATTCCTAATTGGTTATGTCTTTACTATTACTGATTGTGTTATAAGTTGAAAAATTATTTTGCAAGATACAATAACATTATCTACTACTTAAGCTTAATACATTAGCATTTTGTATGATAGAGTAGCATTATTCATCACTGATGCTGTAAAGAAAGCTATCTGATTGAGATGATTAGTTTATTGTGATAGTCAGAGTGTAATACATCTTACAAAAGATCAAATGCATCATGAAAGGACAAAACATATTAATGTGATATATCATTTTGTTCGTGATACTATGGAAAAACAAGACGTTCGAGTTCTAAAAATTAGCACCCATGACAATCCAACAAATATAATGAGAAAGAGCTTATCTATTGTCAAGTTTGAATATTGTTCAGATTTGGAGAGTATTATGCAAAGATCAAGCTAGGCCATGTGGGTCATTCGACAAAGGGGAGCATGTTGAGCATTTTATTTTTGAGAGTTATGTAAAATTTAAGTCAATGTGTAGATTTGTTGATGTGCTTAAATTATGTAGCATGTACTCAAAATTACGAAAAAATGAGAAAAAAATGATGATATGTGACAAAAGCGAAGGTCAGGCTAAAGCCCGTAGCACGCCATTAATTCTCGTGAAGGATGGGGGTGGTGGTTCACCACTGATTCTCACAGGGTGCGCATCCTCCCGCGATATGGACTTTATATATAAGGGTAAAGGTCTGTTTGGATTGAGGGATATTAATGGGTGGGGTGGGATATGAGGGAATGAAATTAGTTAAATCATGTTTGGTTATATTTTTTATTTAAGTTGAAAAGGATGGGTGGAATAGCTAAGCCCTTTAAACATCACATTTTTCATTTCACCAAATTGGTGGAATGAGGAGGAATAGATTATTTTAAACCAAATTAACTTCTTTCCCTTTTTTATTACCAAATTAAATTATTTCTCTTCTTAACAAAATAAACCACATCTCTCTCTCATTCATTGATATATTATCTTTTTTCTAATATGAATACATATTTATATTTTTTATTAAATAAAAATTTTAGAAAATATAAAATTTTATTAAAAATAAATATAAATAGTCTAAAAATAATTTAATATTAATATAATATATTCAATCAGGTCGGGACGTAAAATTCAGATTCGGTCCCGAGCCGACCAGGCCGGGTGTCAAAGAAATAAGACCCGATTCTGATCCAATTATCCATCGGGTCATGAAAAATTTTAAAAAATCGAGCAGGTGCGGACGAGGGTGACCAGGTCGTCTCGATTCATACTCATTCATAATTAACGATTATAAATATTTTAGATATATAATGAAGGATAAAAATAATTTTTATATAAATAAAATCTTCATTATTCCACTCCCACTTTTTATATAATTCATTATCCAAACACTGACTTTTTAATGACACACCAGGCCACCCCACCCCATCACTCACCATACCATCTCATTCCATCCTTCCATTAATTATTTGTCAAATAAATCCTAAGAGTTTTCGTGATGTACTCTTTTTTGCTCGTAATAATTTTTTTTGCGACTATGTCCGTGAATGGTTTTCTCTTGCTCACATAAACCAAGAGAATTATCATCTTATCTTTCTTTGGTTATTTTGATTGTTGATCAATCTCGGTGTTTTATCCCTAAGAATAACCCTATTATTAATTGTGACGAGATACGTATGATTGTCTTCTTTCCAACTTTACGTCGCTTTTCCCTTCCACCAATTACATGCCACACAAGATGAAGGACAAGTTGAGAAGAGCACTTGGCTGGATGGATGGATACAGAAGATGATTGATATAGTGGTGCAAGATATATGCTTAGATTTGTAGACTTTTTCTCCACCATATACCTCTCTCTCTCTCCGTGTATGATCTAATACAATCACACAAGAACAGTTGCCGCTGCAGCAAAGAGGCGGAGAAGGGGGAGAACATGAGTCAGTGTGTCCCCAGTTGGGACGTCCTCGACGATCCACCACTTCTCTCGACTATGCAACTGCATCATGAGCGCCCCTCGAGCTCCGCTGCCCCTCTCGTCCCCCTGTCTGTACTTTTCAGCTCGTGCACTTTCTCCGGACTTGGTTGCTGTTGTGCGTGTTGTGTGCGTTAGTTTTATATTTGCGTTCGTAATTAAATTGTTTGTATCTGTTGGGTTCAGAACGAACTACGAAGTGGCCGAGCTCACGTGGGAGAACGGCCAGCTCTCGCTGCATGGCTTCGGCGCAAGCCCGCGCGTCGCCAAGCCTGGCCTCAAGTACGCCTCCTCAACCCCTGCCGCGGGCGCGTGGACCAAGTCGCAGGTGCTGCCGAGCGGCGACACGCTCGAGGCCGTCGTTAACCAGTCTACCAGCTCCAAGACCTTTTCCGAGGCCGTCGCTGCCGAGGACGCTGACATCCCTTCCATTGGCCTCGTTGACTGCCTGTACGGGCCGCCCCACCCCGCCGCCGTCACTGCGGCAGCGGACGCGCTCGTCCCCTGCCGGGACGGTCCTTTCTCAAGCGCCGATAGGGTCCGGCAAAACGCAACCGCAGGCGGCGGCGGCGGCGTAAGGAAGCGGCCGCGGCCGGTAGGGGTGTGCTCGAGCCAGGGGAGCGCGGATGTGCCATCCTCGTCCAGGCGCCGGAGGGGGGAGAGCGCGTTGGTGACTATCGACTCGCACGGGACGACTGACGACTTTGAGCTCACCACGACCACCGCCACGGCCACCACCACGATGGCAACTAACTCGGCGTCGCTGGACGAGGGCGGATACGGATGGCCGGAGGCCGATTCTGTCAGCCACTGCACACGATCTCACCTTAAAATTACTTTCCCAATTCGACTGCTTACGCTGAACTTTTTGTAGTGTGCACACGAAGTTAATCTGACTGTGTTGAACTTGTGGTTTTGAAAGCGTTACGTTATGTGCGAAGAGGAGACGAAGACCAGCAAGAAGACGAGAGCCACTGCCGTCCACAATCAGTCCGAAAGAGTAAGCGTTAGCAAAACGTGATCCATCCCTGGAGATTGGTCAAATATTTTTGCATTGTTTTTTTTTTACATGTTCCACTCATCAATTAATAAAAGATCATATATCCCACATAATTATGCTACTATTCTGACATGATCTTATGTTATAAGTGCATTCGTGGCCGCACAACTAGCCATATATTAGATGATAAGCATGAAAAAGGTTTATTTGCTTTAAACCAAATTTGGATAGGTCATAGGTGTAAAGTTTACAGCTCCGAGATATTAGTTTATTAAAGTTACTCTTCGCCTAGTAATTATAGACAACATTAAATCTAGAAGTAAAAAATTTTAATTACCGTCAACGTTCTGCTAGAATGAAGTAAAGCTGAGCATTCGAACTGATGGCATAGAATAGAAGTGTTGACTGTTGACGTGCCTAATTAGCCTCAGCCTTGCAGAAAAGGAGGGATAGGATCAACCAAAAGATGAAGACACTACAAAAACTAGTTCCCCACTCGACCAAGGTACGAATCATTTGGATTGTATGTGCAATTACTTGATGATCTAAAACTACTTGTTTCTAACTATTAGCTTTGTGCTTTTAGTTATATCTTTTTTCATCATACTTATTAAATCATAAAATAAAAAGAAACTCGTACTAATAGAAAATATATGTACTACTTGGTTCTATTCGGAAGTCGGACAAGGCGTCGATATTGGACGAGGTGATCGACTACATGAAGCAGCTCCAGGCTCAGGTCCAAGTCATTAAAAGTATGAACAGCTTTATGATGCCTATGCCCATATCGACTCCGCAGCTCCAGATGTCCATGATGGCGAACATGGCACACATGGCTCAGATGGCACAGCTCGGGATGGGGTTGATGGACGCGACCGCCGTCGCTCGCCCAGCCGCATACGGGGCCCTGCCTCCGGCCCTCGGCCACCAGCCCCCCACCTTCCTACCGCTCAATGGCGCCGCCACCGCCGCACCTTGGGACTACTATGGCGACGCAATGCAACCGCCACCCGGAGCCTCGTCTGCAGATCCCTTGTCAGCTTTGCTCGCCGGCCAGAACTCCCACGTACGTATATATATGTACATTATATATGTGTGCATGCTTGATCTATGCACTTTTTTTGTGTGTTGCTCATTCAGATCACTTGGTTAATTTGCCGACCAGTTTACACAATGCTTTTGTTCTCGTTCATGCAGCAGCCTGCTGCATCAGTGGATGCATACAATAGGATGGCCACGTTGTTTCAACAATTGCACCAGAAACCCCCCTCAAATTGATTCCAAGACTTGAGCAATGGCACTTTTGCATGCCTGATGCCTCGATCGTTAATATTGTTTGAGATTTAATTATTTACAAGTGTTTGCATAAAGTTAAGTATGATTTGATTATCAACAAATATATACATATATACATGTAATATATAGATGGAATTAACGAATCGTCTTGAAATAATTTGGATTTGAACAGAGTAATTGTTTGTTCCAAATAAAAGGAAGACCTTAGGTAGTACAAGATTTGTTAATTGTTACATCGCAAGGTATGTTAATTAAGCATCAAGTAATCGCTTTTCTTGATAACATTTGTGGTCACCATCAATATATAAGTGGTTGCTTGTATCACATCAGGCACATGATATTTTACTTTTCATCATTTTATTTCAGTTTTTGTTTGCACATCAGTCAATCCATGATGCATGCATGTGTACATCTATAATCTATATAATGAATATGAGCAAAATCAGCTTAGAAAATCAAGATTTTGTCATTCTAAATTTTGTCGGGTCGTTTGGTGACGAGAACTAGAGTTCCACTGAGTTCTCATGAATAGTTGAGTTAACAGTTTAGTTTCGATTGTGGTTGGATGGAGTGAAATTTGATGATGAAGAATAAGGTAGTTGATGTGATAGGAAAAAGTGGATGTGATGGATTAATTTTAATGAGTGAATAAGTTAAAAATATGAATTATAAATATATATTATAAAAATTTTAGAAAATAAAATACAAAATATATATTAAAAAATTTATGTCAACAGATTTGTTAAAAAATATAGTATTTAAATATAAAAATTGATTTTTAAATATTTATATTTAATGAATTATTAAAATTTTATAATGAAAGAATAAATAATATTATATTACTTATTTATTATTTATATTTTATAGATAATAAATTAATTAATTTATATAATAAATGTTATAAAAAAATGATAAAGAAAAAAAAGATGGGCAAAAAAAAATCAAAATGTCATGTAAAAAAAACGTGTCAAACAAAGAAAAAAGTGACGTGAATCGTGTGGTGGAACCACAATAATGGAATCAGGTCATGTGCGCACCTAATTTCAGTGACTCGATTCTATTCGTGTTTGTGGAATCGGGAGGCTAGTTCCACTCGGTTTCATTTTCTAAACAGGTTTGAAAGTTTTCGACGAATTGAATATTTTTTCTCAAAATCGGGGTTGGCTAAAAAATATTAAAACCAAAATTTTCTCCTTATTTTGCGAGATGGGATTTGAATTGGAACAAAACAAATCGATTTATCTTAATCGAACACCAACCCGAAATATAAAAAAAAACTGATGAGTCCGAAATTGTTTTTGTCACGCTTGTATAATAATAGGCACAAGGACAACAAAAATACTTGGCATATATTTTCTTCTGATCTCCAACATTATTATCAGTCCTAAAGTTTTAATATCATCCAATTTTATCTGTTTTATTCTTTAAAAAATTGTTCCTCATGTATCATTTAAAAACTGTCACCTGAAATAAAATGAATGAAACTGCATGCATTAACTCTCCATCATACTTTATAGTTTGGATTATTTATCTTCTTTGGATGCTGGGAAAAAAAGGTGTACGGCGGTATGCTCATTTATTTTAAATCATTTCTTTTCTTGCATAAACAAGGTTTTTGTATGCGTACATCTGTCTCAAATAATAACTTTTAATTTATTTTGATCTTTAATTTTGTATTTTTAGTTTGTACAAAACGAAAATTTATCCATTATAAAATTAAAAAATTAAAAAAATTATCAAACAAATTCATATAAGTAAGCCATGTATAGAAATGTATTTTTATCAAGCGTTATTCATAAATAAAGGGGCCATACATTTTTTGTTTTGCACAAACTGAAAAAAGAAATTAAATATTAAATATAACTATAATTTTATTATTTGAGACAAATCTATATATACACTCACATTCAAAAATACACCACCGGAAGAAGAAACAACAAGACAATTAATAAATAAAATATAATTAAGAGTTAATGACCTTTCATCTTTCCAATTTTATTTTAAATAACAGACGTTTAGAAATAATGATAACATTTATGGTACTTGTAAAAAAACGTGAAAACATAAAATAAAAATAAAAAAAGTGGCATTAAAATTTTAGAAGTATTCCTTTTATTCAGTAAATAATTATGTTCATGAAAACAACGTTTGACCTCATAAGATTAAACATTATTACGCTCTATATATCGATTGACGTTAACACTCATATATCCAAGAATGTCAATCAATGGATAAAATGTGTGGGTAGCATGTTATTGAATACAAAATATCCCTTGTTTGATTTAGAGTTAATTCGAATTAGTTGATGGCATTAATTTTTTAGGAGTATGTGGAGATGTGTGTGTCGACGTTCATGCTTCTGCTTCCACATTTTTTGGGGCATCACTTGGACGATGCCATGGGACACAGCTACATGCACTATCACTATTATATGTGCATGTCATCGGAATTAATGCCTGTGTCTGATGCGGTGCCCCCCAACATTTTGTGATCATGGAAGAGATGGAGAGGTCTAATCGTCCTTTCCACTTCACGTGCATGTTCATATAATTCATGCAATTATGCTGAGTGCAACGCGTTTATAACTTTATATCTGCGAGTAGCTTTCCAAGTTTGGAGCATGAGCACCCTAAGCAAAGTTTAGACAGCATAATTAATTAACTGAGTTATATACATATATATATGATTTATAATATATATAAATCATAAAAATATCTCTTACTTGACGAACGCATTTGTACCTCGAAATTCGAAAAACAGAATATATTGTCACAGTACAAATACTTCTAAATGAATTTCCATGAAATGTGTTTAGAACTTTTGATATCCCCTTTTTATAAAAGAGGAAGGCTTGAGCGAGGAGTTAGGCAGAACGCATCATATGAGTCCATCGTGCATGATGCGTGTTCCCACAACGCAAATCTCGCTTCACGCAATCTAAGATCATGTGTAGCTGTGTGCACCGGACGTGCGCTCCTGCGCGTCTTCGCCCACGTGGGCCCCAAGCATGCTCACGCAAAAAAGAGGAATTGTAGGATTCAGACGATTCGTTCAATTCGACTTATTAGCAACCGAGATCGGAATAAAGCCTGAGGCTCATATGCCCAAAAGAGCATTTTTCCAACAATATATCGAAGGATACTCACATAATCATATTTATCTTTTGAAATTAATAGTCGATTCGAATTCACCTTTTCTTTCTTTTCAAATATCCAATTAATTAGATGCTAGTAATTAAACACTTGAAGATCTAGATTTAAAGACATTAGCCAGCACAACCATCGACTTCTTGAATGAAATTTATGACATCGAAGTATAGCGTACATAAATAAATATATATATAGTTGGTGAATCATAATATTATGCAACGATTTGTATACGAATTGAATTAGTTGACCATCTAATGCCTTGGTGCTTTCTTTATTAATTCTTTTAAGAATAATATTGTTGATAATGTCATGAATTTGAATTTAATTTGTAAACATAGAAGAACTCCTTAGTCATATGCTTAAGCAATGTGGGTGGGATCTCGCTGTCCGGATAGTGAATATGAGGAGATCGACTAGGAGCGAAATCTCTGAAACTTAAACGATTTTAAAATTTATGTTTAGTTCTTTATATATAAACTTCATAATGGTTGATTTATTTCGCATCCTTGTAATAATTAACATTCTCCGAGAACATAATCTAAGGTGAATCTCATATATTTTTTTGTGTGTTTGTGCGATATCTTTTCTAGTAACAAATATAAATAAAGTCAATCCAATACCAGTTTGTCTTTCTCCTTCGCTGCAATACTTGTGCATATTCTTTTCGGGGAAATCTAGTCCTAAATAGAAAGGGAGACCATTGTCTGCTTAGTGGGAATCTGGCTCCAATTTTTCATTAGGCTACTATGTTCTTGTCATCGTCGTGCGTCTTAATTTATGTTATTCGCTTGAACATTTGGACATGATATGATCCCAAGACTTTACAGAACCCTAACAAGAAGAGCCTCTTTTGGGAGACACTTCATTAATTATAGGCCATAACTTTATCACTTTGTTTTAATTCTTTGTTCTTGTCGCATTATTTGAGTAACGTTATAATACAAATGAAAAGAAAAAGGACGGCAATAATATAACTTGTAAGCGAGAACTTGTTGTAACCGACAAAAATAAAGCCAGGATGGCAGGATGGGAGATACTGCTACAGTGCTGCTTATTTCTTTTTAGAAAAAAAGAAATGAAGTACTACATTTAAACCATCTACTTTAATTGTTTTATATATAATAAAAATGATCAACTCATTTAATTAGAGTTGAAACATGTATTATATTTATATTAGGATTAGAAATAATAAAAAATTATAATAATGTAAGCTATATTATAACTAGTTTATATGCATTCATGCCACTTAATTACTTGTATTTATATCAGCTTGGTTGATTCAACCGTTATATATTTTTATTATATAAGCTGATTGCCAAGTTAATTACTAAAATATGCGTTCACTTAATTTATCTCCATTCGTCATTTATATCAGATGAAATTTGAAATAGAAATCTCACATGGGGAACTATGGTAGATCGATGATAAATATTTAAAACGTTAAATATATCACGGTAAGCTCATTATTTTAATAGAATAATTTTAAATTAAAAATATAGGCTGAGTTTTATTTATTATTGTTTTTATCTATAAGTTGATAAAATAAATAACTATATTTTCAAATAATCATCTACTAAAATTTTAAAAAATTAAGCTAATAACTTATAGATTATTTTGATCTATTTATGTGTTTGGACAAACAGTACTCTCAAGAACTTGGTGCATCTCTCTAACTTGTAGACTGAAAATTAGAGCTTGATTATGATGAAATATATATATATATATATATATATATATATATATATATGTGTGTATGTATATATATATTCCTCAAATCATCCCTAAACTATTTCGATTTTTTAATTTGATCCTTCCGTCCAATTCCATCAATTTCTCAATTGTCTTTGATTTTTTGCATTTGTGAAAAGTTTATTATATCCCTGCAAATATTAGTATGTTTTCTTCCGCCGAAGAAAAAAGGTCCCCGCAAGCCATCCTTTTTTCTTTCTTTAATTATTTTTTATTATATATTATTTCAAGCAAAAATAGACTTAACACTTGTAAGGGTATAATGGACTTTTTACAAATGCAAAAAATCAAAGATAACTGAGAAATTGATGGAATTGGACGAAAGGATCAAATTGAAAAATTCGTGATAGTTTAATGACCCAAAAAATAAAGTTTGTAGTTTGGAATTATGAAAAATCATGATAGTTTTGGGGTAGTTTGAGAATATATATATATATATATAATGGAGGTGCTAAGCGGGTGTTGCTTCACACCGTGTCACGCAACATCCTGATCGTACATGCGAGATCCAACGGTTCAACTGAGTGCGCATTTTTGACCGTTCAGATCCGATCTTGCAGCTGATCGAATTTCTCGCTTCCGATCTCTCCTCCATCTCTCGCTCTCCCGACCTCTCTCTCCCCTCCTCGGATCCTACCCTCTCTCTCCGGCCAGATCCTGCAAGTTCTCCCCTGCCAGATTCGATCAGCTTCGAGATCGCACTGAAGTCACCTCGGCGAGCTCTCCTCGGTCAGATCTAGAGAGTTCAAATCGCGCCCAAGTCGCTTGCCTCGCCGCTCCGGCCTCCAGGTCGCCTCGCCTCGTCGTTCGGCCTCCAAATCGCCTCGTTTCATTGTCGTGGCCTCGAGGTCGCTTCGTCGGCAGCCTCCAAATTGCAAGAGAGGTCGTTGGCTTAGAGATTGCAGCATTTTCACTCCGCCGACCTCTAGATCGCAAGAGGGAGAGAGGAGCGTTGGCCCTCGCCGGCGCCGCGGCCTCCAGGTTCTCCGCCCTTACCGTCTCCGTAGCCTCCACGTTTGTTGCCCTCACTATCACCATGGTCTCCCTCGTCACCCTCATCGTCAATCGAAGAGAAAGGAGGAAAAAGAGAGCTTCGCGTGAGAGAGAGGAGAGGGCTCCAGATCGACCGTCCTTGCCGTCGATCGTCGGCATCGCGGCCTACAGGTTCATCGCCGCGGCCTCCCTCACTGCCCTCATCGTCGATCGCAGAGAATGGGGGAGAACTTTTAGTGAGAGAGATGATGAGAGGGCTATGCAGGATCGCGAGATGATTTCGTGCGAGAGAGATCTCGCGAGATGATATCAAAAACTCATGCACGATCATTTGAACAGTCCGATCCGATCTGGATGACTCATACCTTGCTTTACACCCTGTGAAGCAAAAGGTGTTCACACCTCCATTTTATATATGTATATATATATATATATATATATATATATATAGAGAGAGAGAGAGAGAGAGAGAGAAATGTTAGTGTGACACCACACTTTTGTGGTGTCACTGTGCGCCCCATCACTCTAGGCCGTCCGATCTGATATGGAAAGCTTGGATGAAAATGCACCGGTTCGCGCATCCGGTTTGAGCAGTTTGCGCGGTTCGGTTCGAGGAAGAAACGTCCATTTCGAGCGTTCCAGGTTTGCACGAGGGTCGCGAGCGTCGCAGGGATGCAGGGGTCGTTCCTCCAGCATGAAGGAAAGGGGGATCCGACGATGGAGGGGTTCGTCTCCTCTAGTACAAGGTCCCTTCCGACAGCGGCAAATCGGTGATGGAGCGACGAATCGGCATCCCCTTCGGCAGTGGGAAATCGACAAAGAGAAAGGGAGATCTGGTGAAGAAAAAGGGGGATCGAGAAAGGGGGATCGGTCGCCGCTCGACCTTTGCTCGCCGCTCGCAGTTCATCATCATCCTCCACCCTCCTTTCGCCTTTCGATCGCACTTCGCCCTTTGTTCGACCTTCGATCGAACTTTGTCGCTGCCCTCCGCTCACCACCACCACTCTTTGCTCGTCGCCGCCGCCGCCGCCCTCTGCTTGGCCTCCTAATGTTGTGAACTAGTGCACGTTCATCCAGGCTGTCCATCTCATATCGGACGGTCTGGAGTGATGGGGCGCATAGTGACACCACAATAATATTTCTCATATATATACATATATATATATATATATATATATATAAGACATCACTATTGTCACTCTAAAACACACTATTATCATTTCATCATGTGAGTGCCGAAAGTGTTGAACACTTTTACCTTTATGAAATAAAATAAAATAATAATATATTTTGAAGTGACAATAATGATGTCCCATATATATATATATATATATAGGGTTATTTCCTCTAATCACCCTTAAACTATCACAAATTGCCACATCTAACCCTAAACTACGAACTTCATTTTTTGAGTACCTAAACTATCGTGATTTTTCCAATTTGATCCTTCCGTCCAATTCCGTCGATTTCTCCGTTACTTTTTATTTTTCACATTTATGAAAGTCCACGAGGGGGGGCGTCGTGCGCCCCCTGCGTCGACGAAGCACGCAGGGGATGCGGCGACCCCCCTTTATCTTTCCTGATGCCGGGAAAGAGAAGGGGTGGTCTCGCCGCCCCCAGCGTCGACGACGCGCACAGGGGGGCGACGACCCCCTTCTCTTTCTCGGCGCCAGGAAAGAGATGGGAAAGAGAAAGGGGGTGTCGCCACCCCCTGTGTCATCGTGGTTGTCGACGCAGGGGGCAACGACCCCCCACCCTTTCGACGATGACGCAGGGGCGACGATGATGTGACACGGGGTCATTCTCGGATACTCGATCACGTGCGGCGACTAGGCGAATAGGCATCTAGCCAAACCTGTTTTGAGTTTGCAATGGAAGTTTTATGGTCGAGACGACTATGTCGAGAGTTGCTCTTATAGGCATTCAATCACGGACATGACTAGAGTGTTGGACTACTCATCATGGGACCGTGGCATTAGCGTGTTGTAGCACTAATGCAGGCGCTTGGGCACTTAAAGTCCGAAGTGGCAGCCGAGGTACCACGAGACGCCATGAAGGGACACCGATGTGAGTTGCCACCCCACGCTCAAGGTCATGACACTAGAATTAAAGAAAAGTTTGTTTGTATTAAACATGATGAAACATAACATAGAATTGGGCTTCGGAAGGCACTAGTGAACTCCTCTCAGTGTACCGTAGGTATATGAGTCTTATTACATATTGAAGATGCAAAAGACGTACCCTACGGGTAACGTCACATACTTGGTCATTCATAAAGATGGCCTTACAAGATAAATGCCCTAAGGGCGGATAACTTGGTACTCCATAATATTACGTAGTGTGGGGCAACTGCATGTGTTCTATGGTTTCGGCGCTGAGCGGCCGAAAGCTATAAGTTGAGCGGCACTGGTGCCGCGAGGCTTCACGCTTCGTGTCACGGGAAAATATCCCGTGACATTCTCCCCCACAAAAGTCGGCGACGCCCCCGATGCCGTTGTCCGAGCTTCCTCGGAGCCTTCGTGTTCAACCTTGACTTCGCTTGTCTCGTTCAATTCTGCCTTCTTTGCCTTGACTTATACTTCACCAGCATCGCGCAGCGTCAGGAATGTCCGCTCCTTGTGGTCTCGCTGAGGACTCCTCCATCAGGCCTGCTTCACTTGCTGATCTTTCGTCCAATTCGGGGTCATCACTTGTGCAGCGCCAGTGGAGTCCGCCATGTGCGGTCTGACTTCATCAAGCAACTATCCATCCATCAAGTCTCTGTCGGCTTCTCTTCTCTTCGACTTGCGCAGCGTCAAATTGTGTGGTTTGACTTCTTTGGGGTGAGACAACTCTTGTATGCATTCAGGAATAGCTCGAAAAAGAGTTGTTCCGAGGTCGTGCAGAACACGATGAAGAGTCTCGTCATTCGACCTGCATGGCTTGACTCGATGCCTTCATGTTGCGGATGGCCGCAACATAAGGTCTCCCTTCCGTTGAATGCGAAGTACGGGACCATCTCACCCTCGATGATCGCTCTTGAATTTCGACAGCTTGAAATAGCACAAGCTCTTCGATGTCGACGCTTGCAACTTGTCTGCTTCGGGTGCCTTGGGTCGCTATGATGAGCGACCAGAGTCTTCCCATGGATGCTTCGGGACGCTTCGGATTTCTTTGTAGGCTTGACTCAACGTCTCTATGTTGCAAATGGCTACAACGTAGAGTCTTCATTCCTCCGCCGAATGAAGAGTGTAGGACCACCTCCTCCTTGGTGATCACTTGATGTTTCAACTGTCAGGAGGCGGGACAAGGCTCTTTGATATGACAATCCATGCCTTGTCCATTCCGAGTCATCATGGTGAGCGACGAGAGTCTCCCCACGTTCCCTTGTAGTTTAACTCACTGTCTCTATGTTGATGATGTTTGAAACATAGAGTTCTTCATCCGTCGAGTGTCGAGTGTGGGGCCACCTTACCCTTGGCGGTCTTCTGATGTCTCGACGGTTTGAGGTAGAGCAAGGTTCTCAGATACGACATTCTCTATCTTGTCCACTTCAAGTCGCTATAGTGAGTGACGGGAGTCTCCCCACATTCCTATGGCTCAACTCAATCATCCTGTTTCGATGGACTATCTTTGTCTTTGGCATAATAGTTTCCTCTTTGCGACTTGCACTTCTCTCCTCCATTGTTGCCCTTGTCCAAGGGCTTTGGTGGTATGCCACTTGTCTTGGCATGAATGTCTTGGCAGCGGCGACTAGCGAGCGGAGGTTGAGCGATCCCATCGTTCCAACTCCGTCCTAGTCCAAAGCTTTAACCCCTCTGCTTGAAGAGCACCAACGCTCGGTCTTCATCCTTTTGGAAATACTGTAGGCGGAGCTCGATGATATCTTTTACGTCCTCCTTCAACATGCACATCTGGCCGATGCTAAACAAATCGATCTTGACCTCCAGTCCCAACTTGTCAGGGCTTGCATAATTGATGAGCTGTCACTTCCTCTGTTTCACATCTCGATGGGATCCATGTTTGTCACATTCTACATCATCGTGATGGCAATGTTATCCTGAGTTTGTCACATCTTGCAGGATTCTTGAGATATGTCTTCTTCCGATCTTAGGACTTCCCTTGAAGCTTAGGCAACACCTTTGGGTATGGACGGGGCGAGATCGTTGTGCTCGTTCACGAAGAGGATGCACCTTAAATGCTCATCCGTCCATAACTTGAGAGAAGTAATGCCATTGCGCTTGTCGGTAGGGATCATGCGCCTTTGACATACTTGTCCACCGGGCAACTGACCCTTGTGAAAGGATAGCCGTTCCGGGTCTTCAACGAGCGATGGGGGATGCTCGTGAAGATGCCCCGCTTGGATAAGCGAATTGCGATTGGTGAACTCATGGCATGAGCTCCCAACGACACCTCCATCTCCATTCGAAGAGACGACATCGCCACTGTGTCCTTCGAAACATTTGAATTGCGATTCTTGGAGGCCGCTTCGATTGCTCGAGGCGTTGTCCGAGAGGAAAGGGCACTCCTTCCTTCGGTTGGCGGCGGAACGCTTGACAGCAGCATGCCAAGGTTCGTCGATGCTCGATACTCAGACCATTTGCCAAATTGATTATTGAATTGAGGCATCAATTTGCGTTGGCATATAGCAGGTTCGTCCCAACCTTGATGGATGGCATCACGCCGCTTGCAGGGCGACACTTGATGAGGCAGGCAAGGTGGATAGCTCGTCCGCGAGTGTTTGCAAGTAATCAACGCTTTGCTCCATTCTTGAAAGTCATCGTGGCGTGGCAGGCGATGCTGCAGCACGATAAGATGCTTGTGATTGATGTTCCTTAGCCGATAGGATGATATTCCTTCGTCGAAAGGGACCATGAACCTTGATGCTTAAACTTGAGCCAACTTCTTCCATGAAGTGATTGTGCACTTCACGTTGCACGACTGAGCATGCGATACGATATCACAAAATATCGAGCAGCGGCAGGTCGTCACGATAGTGCATGACCGACAATCCCTGAATGTGACACGAGTCCTCTGAGTTACACAATGTTTGTGAAAGCGATCTCATGGTATGAGTAGCGCAAGACCATCATGCAGAGCATATGGCCACTCTTGACGCAGTGCGACACTTGAAGATTCCCGACTGTATACCTGGGGTGGTTGATCTACTCGAGTGAGCAACGCATGACCGTCTTGGTTAGGTGGGGCGATCGCTCCGCCATCATGATGTATAATGGACGTTCCTTGACACGACACGGGTGTATGAGGAACATGCTGCAGGGCATGACTGGGCATGCGACGAGAAAGCTTGCCATGCATTCCTCGTTGGCGTCCATGATCAAAGATCATGGTACTAGTGCACCTGAGCGTGATGGAGTTTTTTTAGCGGAAGCACTTTTCTTATGCCAGGACACGTCGCGATGACACAAACGAGTCATCGTCGCTGGATAATCTGAGCAGGAAGAACTGCTCTGATACCATTTGACATGGGATCATTCTCGGATACTAGACCACGTGCGGCGACTGGCGGATAGGCACCTAGTCAAGCCTATTTTGAATTTGCAACGGAAGTTTTATGGTCGAGATGACTATGCCGAGAGTCGCTCTTATAAGCATCCAATCACGGACATAACTAGAGTGTTGGACTACTCGTTATGGGACAGTGGCATTACCGTGTTGCGGCACTAATGCAGGTGCTTAAAGTCCAAAGGGACAGCCGAGGTACCACGAGACGCCACGAAGGGACACCAATGTGAGTTACCACCCCACGCTCAAGGCTATGACACTAAAATTAAAGGAAAGCTTGCTTGTATTAAATATGATGAAACATAACATATAATTGGACCTCGGAAGGCACTAGTGAACTCCTCCTAGTGTACCGTAGGTATAGGAGTCTTATTACATATTGAAGATGCAAAAGACGTACCCTACGGGTAACGTCACCTACTTGGTCATTCATAAGGATGGTCTTACAAGATAAATATCCTAAGGGTAGATAACTTGGTACTCCGTAATATTACGCAATGCGGGGCGGTTGCATGTGTTTCATGGTTTCGACGCTGAACGGTTAAGAGCTATAAGTTGAGCGGCACTGGTGCCGCGAGACTTCACGCTTTGTGTCACGGAAAAACGTCCCGTAACAAACGCGGGGGCGGCGACCCCCCCCCCCCCCTTCCCGGCGTCGGGAAAGAGATAACGGTGGGAGGTCGCCGCCCCACGACAACACGGGGGGCGACGACCCCCCCCCCCCCCCCCTCTTTCCCGACACCGGGAAAGAGAAGGGGGTCGCCGTCCCCCCCTTGCGTCGATGACGACGACACACGCAAGGGGGCGTCGACGACGCGAGGGGGCGTGGCATTTTTTCTTTTTTTTAATTATTTTTAAATTTATTATATATTATTTTTTATGTGAAAATATAATTCAATTCATAGGAGGGTATAATAGACTTTTCACAAATGCAAAAAATAAAAAAAATAATGAAGAAATCGACGGAATTGGACGGAATGATCAAATTAGAAAAATCGTGATAGTTTAAGTACCCAAAATACGAAGTTCATAGTTTGAGGTTAGATGTGATAATTCGTAATAATTTATGGATGATTAGAGGAAATGACTCATCTATATATCAAAGAAAAGAGAGTGATGTTATATGGAAAATTTTGGAAATTAGAGAGAAAGCTTGAACTGGGGATGCAATGACATCCCATCTTTGGGCCTCGACAATCATTCATACATATTTAATTTTGGGCTTCCACCACGATTCCATCTTTCTCGATATTTTATCTTCCGTTCATATCACAACAAAATAATATATTTAATGAATAGTAGGATGTAGGGGTGTTCATCGGGTCGGGTCGACTCGTGAACCCGATGACCCGACCCGAGTTCGGGTCAGGTCGGATCGGTGGTCAGGTCGAACCCGACCCGAACCGAACTCGACCCGACCATGGGTCGAGTCGGGTACGGGTTGGAAGATTCCAACCCGACTTGACCCGACCCGATTGACTCGACTTTTTATTTTTTTAATTTTTTTCTTTTTTATTTAAACTTAAGGCTTATATTTAATTTAAAAAATTAAAAAACCTAAATAAAATATTTTAACCATAGAAATAATATTAAATAGTTAAAAACATATTTTTATGCTTTTAAAATAATATTTTTTATATTATATAAAATATAAAATAGTAAGAAAAAAATAAAAAAGAAAAAGAAAATTGGGTGGACCCGACACGACCCGAACCGGGTCGGGTTGGGTCGGATCCAGCCCCCCAACCCCCTAACCCGACCCGATCGGATTTGTTCACGGGTCGGGTCCAACCCGACCCGTGAACACCCGTAGTAGGATGTAAGAAAAAACATCATCCTATTCCTACTTAATAAATCTACTCGATCCCCCTCCCCCCTCCAAAAAAAAAAATCTAAACAGAAGTATGAAAAAATAATCTATGAACTAATTTATCTTTATACCATCAGTTCATAAAAACATCAATTTTTATTATCGCGTTCGATATCTTTAAACCTTTTAGCATTATCATAAGATAATATCTTTGTTCTTGATAATATAATTAATCGATATCCCATTATTAAAGCAGAACGGTGATGCATATTGTTCGCACGGGTGAAAATTTTCTCTTTTCAGAACTTTCTAAATATCTTTGGACAATGAGCAATGCAGAACCGGCCAATAAATACTTTGTTTTAAAACAAAGTAAGCAATTTCAAAGCTGATTTCAATGAGTAAATTTTTTTACATCAATTTCATGGTACATGATGCAAGGAAAAGAAAGGTCATTGATTGGAACTTAATTCGCTTACTTCGATTATTTTTTGCTTGTAAGATTAGGCTAAAAGATCGTCCAGGTCCTGCTGCCAAATTACTGGGCCTTCAAATCCAAGGGGGGATGTAAACCTCAAACTTAGCCTCGGATTATGGCCTCTTGTTTAAGGGATCAGCAGGACAAAGAGATCCCATCCTGGCCGTGGGATGACAAGAGGATGATTGATCCGACGGTCCCCCATCGAGGATGTGGACGGCCACCGCACGAGCCGCCATCGGCGGCTCGGTTCAAGGGATGAACCCCTTCGCTATCAACGAACCGGTATTTAGGGAGGGAGGTCGACCGACTCGTGCGCTTTACTCTCCCTCGTTTGGACTAAATTTGGTGTTATTAGTAATGAATTTGGTGTTCAGCATGAATTTGGATTTTACACGCATAATGTTATTAGTAAAGCATGCCTATTTTTACGAGAATATATGATACATTTTTCAATGTAAAATATACAGGTATTAACTATGTATTAATTCAGGTAACTGGTGGATCGACGCTAATAATTTCGAGTTCAGTCATCACCTAATTAGTCTTTATCTCTTTATCTTTTTCACTTCGAATTAGTTGGTCTATATATTAATTCAAAATTGAGTTTCAAAAATTTTTAATTCAAAATTGGCCTATATATTACTTCTTTATATTAATCCATCATCATCATCATCATCATCATCATCATCATCATCATCATCATTATTATTATTATTATTATTATTATTATTATTATTATTATTATTATTATTATTATTATTATTATTATTAAATTAACTTGCAACTTGGAACGTCATCATTCAAGCACAAGCAACTAATGCTCATGTCATGACTAGAAATTTCGTGCTAATGATATGTTTGGTTCAAAGTTAGTTAAGGAAAAGGAAATATGAAGAAGGGAAATAAAAATTATAAGAAGAAAATGAAATGGAATGGATTGATTGACAGAATAAAAGAGAAGATAAGAAAATAAACATTAAATAGTAATTTATTCAAATGTTTTTTATATGCATATTTATATACTTAATTTATAAATTTAAAATGGAAATATGTGTTAAATATATCTTTATGAGGAGACAAAGAAAAAAGAATTGACTTTTTTTATATTCTTCTTCAACTTAAATTTAATCAAATAGAAAGAATCTATTTTCCTATTTTATTTTCTCATATTTTTTCCTCTTTTCACTCTCAACCAAATGGAGATAAATATTAATGAATAAGTTACAGTAGCTACTCATTTGAAGTAGGAACCCTGGAATTTAAACCTCATCTGTACAGAAAAAAAAAACTCATAAAAAAGATACTTCGTGTGGATTTAAATTGGGCGGCATGCAATGAAATATTTCCGAGAGTACGGGATTGTAGTGATAGGTCCATGAGTCTGGCTCCCATAATTAATTGCAACTAAAAAGAATTGTGAAAATTAGATGTGCTACTAATTTTTTAGAAATTTAAACTCTAACAAGGAATGAAATATATGTTCATAGTATAAACAAGAGAACAACGATGCTTGAACTCATAAATATTTCTATTTCTGATATCATGTGAATATAAATGCGCTAATGATTTTCTTAAAAAGTTAACTAATTAGAAAGAATGACATCTTTACATTTATAATTTTTAATAAGGGTATGTACTAATAATGAATAATCTTTTGTGTTAAGTTGAAGGAGAATCCTGAACTTTTATATAGACATCTATATGTAGAATGAGTATTTGCTTTGAATGCTTTCCCGGCCTTTCATGTAGTCACTTCTTTTCTTTGAATCTTGGATAGTTGGATCAATGTTCAATCAACCTTTTTTCTCTTAAAACCTGATGTTTTCATAATCCAAAAAAGAGGAGTTTTCACTTGTATATTTTCTTAGTCGAGACGTAATCATGATCATTAGTTTTAAATTATAATTTTGTTTTTTCAACAAAATTCGGACGTTATATATATAATGCATGAATACATAACTGATCAGCTATTATATACATATTTACTTTTTGTTCAAGTTAACTAAGTGTATTATATAGTCCATCTGCATGACATTCTCATTCCTTGACATAAACGTGAATGAATCAATGCCTCGATTGAAATGTTCAAAGCCTTGTAAAGATGAAACAATATAGTAATAGAGAAGCTAACAATCTTACAAGCTCTGTGATTGGTGCATATATACATGTGCAACATTAACTTCATAAATATTTGCGGCTAATAAGACTGCGAAGAACAAAGTTGGCCATTAATTGAGCCAATAAAAAATAGGCTAAGCCCCCCTCAGCTCTACCCGATAATCACTGAAGAAAACACTATAAATACACCATGCATAACATCTGTTTTGAAGCACTACAACACATCTAATCCTTCTCTCTTAGTAATTTTGCTGTCTCGTTCAAAGAATCCAAGTGATATATCTCTCATGGCTCGTTTGGTTGGCCAATCCTCCCCCTCCTCTTTCATCTCCTCCATCGTCGCTTTGCTAGCTTTGCTTTCTCTCCTCGACCCTTGCACTTGTTTTAAGCCCAAGTTCTTCAACTTCTCAGCTCTAGCTACCACCACCGGCTGGTCACCAGCCGGAGCGACGTGGTACGGAAGTGCCAATGGGGCCGGAAGTACTGGTAATGCGTTTGCCCATTCTCTATTTATCGATGTGCGAGAGTAGACCACATATTTAGTTAAGACTTTAGTAAGTACAGGATTAATATTGTACATGTTTAGGGCATGTAACATTGAATATATATATATATATATATATATATATTAAGAACATGGAATATTAACGGCGTACGTGCAGCTTGTTATACTAGCATTAGATATGACGCGTACATCAAAGATATAATTTAGACTCGTATTTTATATATGCATATGTCAGTTTGAGTCGGCTACATGAATTATACGACGTCATGAAAAAATAAAAAAAAAACCTTCACGTTCGATCACGTATCTTGTGATGTAAGAAAATCACATAAAAAAAATTAAAATAGTCGTCACTGCAAATACGCGCGAGTCCTTGTCTAGTATAGTAATATTCAGAATTAAGGTACGTTGTTCAATTAAGTACTTACTTTCGTGCGGTTTATTCACTTGCAAGGTGGTGCATGCGGATATGGAGATGCAGTGGGCACCGCACCATTCTCATCCATGATAGCTGCCGGAAATCCAAATATATACAAAGGGGGCAATGGATGCGGCGCTTGCTATCAGGTAATTAATTAACCAAACTCGATTCAGTTTGCCACCAATCGTATGTAATTTAATAGCAAAATCGGCGCTTCGCCATGTCCAACTGATTTACTGTCGACTTCTTGAAATGAATCAACTATATATGTATTGACTAACTTGATGTATAACTCTTTAATTTACTGTCGACTTCTTGAAATTAATCAACTATATATATATATATATATATATATATGTGTGTGTGTGTGTATGCATAATTAAACCAATGATCAGGTTAAGTGCACCGAGAACTCTGCTTGCTCCGGCAACCCGGTGACTGTCGTGATAACAGACGAGTGCCCCGGCGGTGCGTGCCTTAATGAGCCCGTCCACTTCGACATGAGCGGCACGGCGTTCGGGGCCATGGCGCTGCCCGGTCAAGCCGATCAACTGCGAAATGCCGGAATCCTCCAAGTAGAGTACGCCAGGTGAAGAAATTTGAATACATCGTTTGTTCATAATTAATAAGTGTAATTATATCATGATACAAATGTCCATATCGAAGTATATATACACAAACATGTTAATCTTTTCTCCATGGCGATGCATGCACGCATGCAGAGTGCAGTGCAGCTACCCGGGATACGACGTGACCTTCCGAGTGGACGCCGGCTCAAACCCTTACTACCTGGCCGTGCTAATCGAATACGAAGGAGGGGACGGCGACCTCTCGGCCGTCGAACTCATGCAGGGGTCGTCGTCCTCCACATGGATCCCCATGCAGCATTCTTGGGGTGCCGTCTGGATGCTGAACCCGGGGCAACAGCTTCAGGCACCCTTCTCCTTCCGCCTGACCTCCGGCTCCGGCAAGATCCTTGTCGCCACCAACGTCGTCCCTGTCGGATGGCAGGCAGGTGTCACCTATAGCTCTGTGGTCAACTACAACACCTAAAGCGCGTGCTTCAACTGGAGCCAGGCGTACGTGCACCAATGCAAGTTATTACCACATATTTAACTATAATCTTAATCAAGGGACGGAGCTAGGGTTTGAGTTTACGTAAAACCCTTATATCTCAAGGCTCTTGAGCCCATAGCCCCTGTGTGATTTGCGTTGCTGGTATTTGTATTATATTAGCGTCCGTCACTCCGTCTCCTATAGTGAAGGGTATTGGTTCTGCTGCCTTTGGAGTTAATAATAAATAAAATAATTTATTGAAAACAACATAGTAAAAGAATATGCATGATATACATTTCCATGTTGCGAATTAGTGATGTTTTATAGAATTCTGGTCATAGGTCGGGTTCAAGAGATCTTCTTGGGCGTGTGTGTGCGTTTTTAAAATTCTGAAAAAGGAAATTTGTGAACCATGAGCAAAAATAACCTGTGGAAATGAAATTATAGTCCAATTTCTGTAAGCAGCATGATTTGGCAAAAAAATCTTAAGATCAAATTGTGAACTTATTAATTTCCTAAAAAAGGGAATTTACAATCATGGGCAAAAAAATTTTGATGTTAAATTGTCAAACTAATAATCTTATAGCAAGCCTATAGGGTCATGATTTTAATGAACGTGACTAATAATTATAAATATAGAGCACAAAATGGTGGTCATTTACAAATAATTTAGGAAAACATAAAGTAAAAAAATGTATAACAATGTATTGAAACGGCATGTTGGATGATAATTGAAAACTTATCGAATTGATGGGATAAATACTCCTGCATTTATTAAAACAGATATGAGATCTCAACTATTCCATGAATGGTTCACATCTCATAGTTATCCAATTCTCTAACAAACCGTAAAAGGCTACATTATTGATTGTTAATGGTTGAAATAGAAAGCATGGCTTGTCATTTGATAATAGGAAGACAAATAATGGGGACAGCTAATTAGAAACTTCTAATTATCTACCTTATAAGGAAGTTATAGGAGCAACTTCTAATTATCAAATGATAATGGATATGATAACGAGTATCATATTATATTGAATAATTATGAACTTATCAAACCATGGATCAATCGAGCATAAAAAAATAGTGTCATTATTATTACTGTTCATATATCTAATGTCAATTAAATATCAAAACACATTAATGATTGTGTCATTCAAATCGTCACGACCTTACAAATTACAAACTCATAAGATGAATTTCTCCTGAATGTCTCATAGGAGAAAGTGATTGGAAATACTAATGATCTATGACGCTCACATCTAATGGTGCTTGCACATTATGGATAAGTTATAATTAATTAAGCTTCCAATTTATGATATCGCGTTCTAGTTCTTTATGCATATTAATGTTTATAGGCGAATAGAAAAGAAAAAACCTATTATCTCGTGGCATTCCAGGAATCACTCCGCTGTGTGTCGAATGAGCATTCCATCAAGGGTTTGGGTTTCTCGCCGTGTGGAATGAGTGCTCCATCAAGGGTTTGGGTTTCTGTGCAAACCCTCAAGGCTCTTGAGTTGCTGATCTCCTACAGTGGTATTGGTCGTCTCCTACAGTGCCTGGCATTACTCATGCCCCCTTGGATTCATAATAAATAAAAATAAAGTATTTCATGTCTTAGAATTTTGGTTTGCAAATAGAGTAAATAATATACAAAATATCTTAAAATGAAAGGAGAGAATCAACTTCCTTTTCTTCTAGCTACCACTTACATTACATGTGACATCTGCTTTCTTAATTACCAACATGTGACTGGACCATGCCTATTTAACGTTTTTCCCTTGCGCGATAATGGTAAATAATAGCGGATCTTACAATGATAACCAAAATTTTATTCACCAAAGATATTATAGCTTTTGCTAATTAGCACCCAATATTCACAACAGTAAAAATCATTAGAAATTTACAATCACGTGTATATTCTTTGGGTAACAATCGTATATATAATTTTAGTCAAGACCTGAGTAAAGCATGCAAGAAAAAACAGCATCTTGTTCATACTCTTAATCCTGTTCCAATAGAATTTAATGAAGTAAAACAAAGTTGGACCTTATAAAAACATCATTGCCTTAGGTACACATTTGTTTCACAACCTTTGAGGCTGTTCTACTTTGTAATTCTCTCGGGAGGCGGTTGCGTAAACTAAATTCAGTTTAATATTCCCTGGAAAATATTCAAAAGTATCTTCGTCTTAAAGTATTTTTTATGCTATACACTATGGATTGTCTAACCTATCAAATTCAAGTCCATATAAAAGATACGGTCGCTTTCGTTCTCGATCAACAGTGGGACGTACTGGACATGAGACAATCTATCGGCTGAACTCTCAACTCAACACCTAATGCTATTGTTCAAGCTTATTTACCCCCATCAATCTTTGAAACTCAGACTGGAATCTGGCATCGATGAACAGTTTCCCTTGGGGAGCTTTATAACATTTAATTTGGTGCCTATTAACATCGTCTTAGCAAAGTATTTCTCCTTTAGGCACCAGGTGCGATCTCAGAGGTCACTCATGCTGTTGCAGCTTCTTGACAAGAGAACACTAGTGACGAATATTTGTTCATCGATTGGAAGTTAACAAATTAGTTGAGAAGGCTGTTTCTTTTTTCAACCACGAGGTGCAGCCATCTGCTGTTTCTTAACCCTTTCTCCAGCCTTCACCATGCTGAATGACAAAGAAATGGATCATGGAAAGATCTATCTAACAGAATAAAGAATACTTGCAAACAGAGGTTCCCAAGTTGTTATGTTCATGATTAGGAACAGACAGTATCTAAAGAAATAAGTATTGTACCTGATGTCATGTGGACTGATTAAGATCCACTGGGAACCCTGTGCAACTGCAAAGTCTACCAATGTGTCTAAACTGATCTTCCGGCTCACAGCATCCTATGAACCAGATTAAATAGAAGAAAAGCCCTCTCAAAGAAAAGTAAAAATGTAATTCTGTAAAGACACTACAAAATCTAGAAGAAAACTTATGCATACCATGAATACATCAAACTCATCCATGGCACGAAATGGTGCTTCTGTCATTTCATGAAGGGCCAATGCAAAGCAAAGAGTTGAAAAAGATCGTTCCCCACCTTATGTGTAAAGCAAATAAATTAGTCTCATGATCCACATGGGTACCATAGAAGAATTGTTTGTCCAATTCAAATACAACAAAAGAAAATAAACAACACAAAATAATCATGTTCATGCAAACCAAAGATAGAAGAGAAATAAACAGTTATAATAATCAGTTAAGTAACAAGTTAAACATTGACAACAATTTCAGGACAGAAGAATTTTGAATAAGACCTGAGAGGCCTCTTGTATCCCTAACAGCATTGCCAGAGGCGTCCTGAGGCATCTTCACCTATAAGCAACAAGTAAACATTAAAGATAAAGGATGACAGTTTCTGTTAGCTTGCACACTATGTGACAATCATTCAGTGGCGTGGATTCACCATAATTTTATTAACAGTATTTTATAAGAAGAAACAATTGTTAGTTTTCTTACCTCCACTGACAAGACCTTCTTTTCATAGTCCACTTTTATGTGCCCACTGATTCCCTTTTTCCGCAAATGCCCATTGAACCTGTGCAACCATTGAAGTGGCACTTACAAAGATTATGAGGATACGGTAAGAGTTCTTACTAATAATAATGTCAAAACATCAAATAGAACAATTGGCAGAAAATTATACATACTGCCAGGTTAACTGTCGTTTTAGGAGAGTTGCATTGCGGTGAAATTTACTACAACGCAAATCAACTGCTTTTTGGCAAGCCTACAATGAGAACACTGTTTATCAAAGGCATTGTAAAAGAAAGAGGCATTTCAGAATTGGATACATAACAAAAAACAAAAAGGATTTTATCTAAACAGGAAGTGAAAGAAGCAGACGTTATGACTCCCAGGTTAAAAACCTAATACTAGGTTTTTGCACAAAATGAGAATGGACGCATGAAAAAGAACAACCTTAGAGGAAAGAAAATGAGAATGGTACGTAAAGGAATGAATGGGTGCTGACTATCAACATGTTGATATAAAGCTGACCAGATTTTGGCTGCATTTGCTGGTAGCAGTTACAACAACAACAACAAAGCCTTATCCCACTAGGTGGGGTCGACTACATGGATCATACGACGCTTCGTTGCAGGTAGCAGTTAATGAAAATTAAAATTGACTCTTTTTGACAAAACATATAAAATTAAAGGTTATTTCCTCTAGCACCCTTGACCATAATATTTTCCTGCATCTAATCCTGAACCTTTCTTTGAAGTGATCTAGTCCTAAACTACAGACAGAAAATTTTAATAGCTGAACTTTATCCCGTTTTGACCCTTAAGGCCTTCCGTTAGATCCCATTCAAAATTCTATTAAGTCATCATTTAAGAATTATAAAATGCTAGTTTTACCCCTATTTCTTTTATTATAAGAAAAAAAATTTTAACTCCGCCTATGTTTTATAGCCGGTCACAAGCCCGGATAAAGGAGGAGGGTTGTGTTAGGCCCTGACAGCCAGCGTAAAACCCTGTCGAATCTCATGAACATGGATCAACGAATAATGGCGTCGTATGATCCATGTAGCCGACCCCACCTAGTGGGATAAGGCTTTGTTGTTGTTGTTGTATAAGAAAAAAATTTTAAAAATAAAAAGTAATCAATACACACAAAAATATTTTAAAAAAACTCATATTAATAACTAGAGATATTGTGCTCATTTTTTATTTTTTTGTTTTTCTTCTTATATTGAAGATGCAGGGGTAAAATTGACTTCCATAATTATTAAAAAATAAAATAACAAAGTTTTAGATGGAACTTACCTGAAGGATCTAAGTGTTAAATTGGGTTAAAATTTGTATGTTAGTGATTTAGCATTAGTTGCAAAAAAAGTTATAATTCAAGGGGTGTAGGAGGAAATAACTCTTGATTTAATTACCACAATTTAGGTCAGAAACTTGGCCCACGTACAAAAAATGCAACAGCAATCATCATAAAACACTAGTGGAAAAAAGAAAATTTGCAATGCTATCTTGTATCATGATAACATACTACATTTATTGGCCAGTAAAATGTAACTGTACATTTTATCTAAGGATGCAAAATGTGAATATGAAGTTAGCTTGACTTCATGTCGAGTTAAGCATGAGTACTTTAACTTTGTTTGCCCATACTAAGTACCCTCAATAAGAGAAGCCAGCAAAGAAACTGCACAAATTATAAGCACATGCAGGGATAGGGCCAAATACAGCTTATTACAAAAATGAGGTTCTTGACAAATAAGGGTTGGCTGCAGCAAAGCCTAAAGTGCTAGCATGGATCGAGGGTCGTTGGAGCTTACAGTTAACTTCTCACGGAAGGCAGCATATGTTTGTCGTCTCTTCAAAATTTTCCGTTCATTTTTATCATACAACGATCTTAGATCATCAACAGACTCCGTGAATCTGCAAGGTAAGCCATTGAAGAATGAATCATCTCCAATAAAATGACGCATATGAAAATGATAATAGTGAAACTAAATATGAACTTTTGACTCTCGTGCTGAAGCCTTTGTTTCATTCTATTTAATTGGGCACTAAGTTGTTCTGGAGTAGATCCAACACAACCCCCTAGAGCTTCCATTTCAGATTCCTCGCAGATAATAGAAGCCTTCTTAAAATTCTCCTATTGATTCAAAATAAAAATAATTATTAAATAAATAAATAAATCACATGGATTAACAACTGAAACAATGAAACAACATAAACCAGAGCAAATATCAACTATTATAGTAGTCAATTTAGTATAATTCATAGAAGCCCTTCATTTTACCACCCATATGTTATACATGTCAGGAGTTACAACAACAACAAAAACAACAACAACAAAATCTTATCTCACTAGGTGGGGTCGGCTACATGGATCATACGACGTCATTCCGCTCTATTAGTAAAAATAGTAAAACATGTCAGGAGTTACGTTGAATAAAAATAGTAAAACATCAATGTTCCACATCAGAGAGTACTAAAAAGGAGGAAAACATTTCCCCTATCATCATGTTGGATCCATTAAGGAAACCAAATCAGATGACATCAATAATAATGTCAAATTTCACCAAATGTTGTCACTGAACATTTAAATTATTTTTCTACCATCAAAATAAATATATTTGTTGATTTATTGACTGTCATTATGCATATCATAAATGCTACTTAACACGGCCATGGAAAGAAACAGTGGCGTGCTATATTCATAGACTGGTACATTATTTTCATGAGCAGCCTGAACAAATTGGAAAAGAAAAACAAAATGACAAGCTGAAAAAGGAACCCAAGCAATGGCAGATCTCTGTTATGATGCAGAAGACATTATTTACACTAAAATAGAGAAAACAGAAAGAGTAAATAACAACAACAAAGCCTTATCCCACTAGGTGAGGTCGGCTACATGGATCATACGACGCCAATTCGTTGATCCATGTTCATGAGATTCGACAGGATTTTACGCTGGCTGTCGGGGCCTAACACAACCCTCCTCCTTTTATCCGGGCTTGGGACCGGCTATAAAATGAAACTACAAATTCAGATCCAGGCAATATCTTATCATGTTTTCCCCTTTTCCCTTTATTATTTGTTGTTCAAAGGTTCATCCACGTCATCAAATTATTAGCACCCAGTGATCTTTTTTTTCTTTTGGAAGAAAAAAAGGATGGCTAGAGATTGTGGTAGTCATCCAGCAAATATTATATCTTTAAATTGCAAAAGTATCACGTGCGTGGGTAAAGATAGTATCCAAAGAAAAACCAAAAACGGCATAGCTCAACATGGAGTATCCAAATCCTCACTCATACTACAAACACTATAATATACAACATTCTTTATATAGCATCTCTCCCCACAAAAATGGTGCAATTTCATTGTAGTCAAATGGCCCAGCTGACAGCCAAACCTCGCCAATGGCACTCCAGTCCTGATTGCCATGTCTGCCCAATGCTCGCAAGGAAATCCAAAGGGTGACTAACGTCGTAATGTCCACCCCACGGATGTGCACCTATCTCCATATCTCCAAGGTAACATGTAGTGAAAGAAGCATTGAGCAATATCCTCCACGCTCACATCACATAAGGCACATGTGGTATCAGTAGTGGGCCCTAAGAATCCTCCTACATCGTAGAAGCTGCCACATGTAGATCTTGACTTCGAGCGAAAAGCATGACCGCCATACGAGCCAACAAATCAATCAATATTGAGATGGAATGTGATCATGCTTCTCGGGAGAAGGCAGAGGTAGATGCAACATGCCCAAAAGGGTTATTCGTGCATGCAGTGCAACTTGCTGAAGCAGCAATCAGAGAGGGACGATCTAAGCAGAGGGGTCCAACACCCTCCACCCTATCCATCTGACAATGTCCAGGCATAAAACAACAACAACAACAAAGCCTTATCCCACTAGGTGGGGTCGGCTACATGGATCATACGACGCTACAATATATTCGTTGATCCATGTTCATGAGATTCGACAGAGTTTTATGCTGGCTGTCGAGGCCTAACACAACCCTCCTCCTTTATCCGGGCTTGAGACCGACTATAAAACATAGGCGGAGTTCTTTATTATGCACAACATCACCAATAATCACCGCATGAGCAAACTCCGTATTCAAAACGATGAAAGCGCTTGATATCCCTGACAATTATCTCCCTCTGAAGAATCTTAGATATGACTTTGAATGTACCATGACAGTCCAAGCAGAACCGGAGATTCTTAATTATGTGGATTGGACTCCCAGAAGGCACCCTAACAAGGCCTAGTACCAAAGCCAGCCTCTCACCGTGCATCCACATTAAAAGGCAAGAATAGAAAGATAATCATCTGCTTAATTGAAAAACTATAACAAATTCAGCAACAACTGGATACCTGCTTCGGTGTGACTGGAATTTGATATTCAAATCTGTATGTGCAGAATATGAAATACGCAAATGGCAAGTTGCAACATGCTCCGGAAGTAAATACCTAGGAATGTCCAGGCATAAAAGAGGGGTGCAAATGGTGCACCGATAGCACTATAATCCCAAGGAAGACTGCCGCAAGAGTGCCGTCAGGCAGCAAGTCGTGGCGCCAAAAGGAGAAAGGCAACCCCATAGCATGCCTCGCCAAGAAAAGTGGTCCCCCATGCAAGTATTGGTCATGAGTTCCAAGAGAGGTACCTGCCTTAGCATGTGAAGAAAACTTTGCTCCATAGATCACTGCTAGTTTTCATAATATGCCTTACCCATCATGCCAAGGGGGCAAGATTGGTACAAAGAAGGTCACGTACTCTAAGATCACTATAGGAGTCAATGTATCTAGCCGCTGCTCCACTAGTACTGGCAAAAAATAGGAAATGATGACATAACTGAACTGTGTAATACGGGTCGGTCGCCACGTCTCCAACTCTCTAATTTGTGCTCCATGGACTCAATAATTGTGATCCAATCATGTGACAATGTTATGATCAGAGGAGAAGGCCCAAAAAAGTGATCTAGATAACCCAGTCGAGCAACTCAGCCACATATGAGGCCGCCTCCTTGCTCCCCATGCCAAAAGGTATAAAAGAAGATTCAGCATAGTTTATTTGTAACCTGAAACCATCCCAAATAGCTCCACCAAAATTGTTATCCTGTGTGCCTCTTAACTAGAGTCCTTAACGAAAAATAGCATCATTAGCATACGACGAAAGCAAACAGGATGTCAAGGCCCAAACGTGGATGAAAAGCCAATTATGATGCCCACTTGACAAACTGCAAAGGTACATTCAGCGAGGGAATCTGCTGCTAGAATGAAGATCATAGAGGCTAAGAGGTCACTTTATTGCACGCCATGCTACGGTTGTACCCACCCGCAGGTGGGAGTCATGTTAAATGAAGCAATAATTTATTTCATAAATGTTATCGAGGCAAACATGAAACCTGTGACCTACAAAAAGTGATAAATAAATGACCATGAAGACCATGTCATATGCATTTGAGAAATTCACCTTATACAAAAAAAAAACCGCATAGTTGCCAATGGGAGATGATCTCAAAGGAGATAGTGCAGCTATCAACAATCGATCGACCGCCTAAGAAGCTGATTGCACATGGTGCATGAGTACAATTGGAACCTCCTTGAGCCGATTCACTATTACCTTAGACACTAGAAGGTAATGACATTTGATAGGGCGATTGACTAGAAATCTTCAATATGCTTCGCCGAGACGTTCAAAGCCTCGAGTTCCACTCGCAAACTCCTAAATGAACTTCAGCACATCCTCCCACACCACAAATAGAATTCCTTGTAAAAGAAGATAATGAATGCATATGGCACGGAAAACCCTCGCTACCGAGTTACTACAAGTCCTATGTTACATCATCGTCCACGAAAGCCTATGACAAAAAGAACAATGCTTGTCAAATAGACAGGGGCCGCTCATGGCTGCCAATCTCCATCCACTCAGTGGACACCTACATAAGGGTCCTCCCTTAACTATATCAATCTGTTGGTGACCAAAGACCAAGCAGTCCAGCACCTCAAGCCGCTCGATCCAATTCTGTCACGTGAGTCCACTTGATGGCCATAAAACGTCCGCACGACGCTGCTCTCGAACAGCCCGTATCTGGTGCCAGTGCCCCTGGAGGAAGCAATGAAGACCCATGAGGTGGACGGTCAATGTCTTGACTCTTGAATCTGATGCTAAGATGTTGTGCCACTAGTCCGCTGCCAGTTGTCTAAAGCCCTCCTGAAGAAGTCAAGCGCGCTCAAAACAAAGAGGAGGATGCAAAGAGCAACCATCATTGGACCTCCAAATTAGGGAGTGTGGTCCAAGAAGGACCACTCAAGACTTAAAGGTCTGCCAGCTAATGGGCTTCAGCTAGCTCCACCAAGCCCAAGATTCTGTCAAGCCTTAATCCAGCTGTCAGTGTTACAGTACTCTGCGAATCAACAGTTTGTAGCTGGAAAACCAAGCAATGATTGTAATTCAATGAAATCCGAAAACTACTCCACTCCCAACTCCCTCAATATATATGGGTCAATCATCAATGTCAAGTGGCTGATATTAATACTGTGGCCAATCAGCCAACGTGTCTCCAAAAGGTGGTAACGGGTGCAACAGTGTTCCTCTCACATAGTGGACTGCAACTATGTATGAATGTCGTACACACATGAGACAAGATACCGGTGACCATCCGCCCGCCCGACATCTCAATGAAGATGCACAGTCAGCGAGGATTTATTGATCCACATGACAACCTTATTGTATCGATCATCCCGCCAACTGATAATGCAGCCCCCGAAACGGCTAACTGCCTTGAGGATGGCATACTCCGATATGTGAATCCCTCCTCGAAAAAAATCCCTCCAATCTGTCCCCATATGTGAGCATATCACTCTGCAAGCTTGGACACCTAGAAGAGAACCACCTCCAAGCCCCATGCTCATAAAGATTTGCCGAGGGTCTGTCTCAGTTCAGCATCCCCAAGGCTGTGAATGTTTCACGTATGAAAGTTCATAAGAAAAGTGTGGTGTGTCCCACTGCACATCCCATATCTACTTTTTCATACATCTATCCGTATATATATATATATATAAAATATATACAACAACAACAACAAAACCTTATCCCACTAGGTGGGGTCGGCTACATGGATCATACGACGCCATTCCACTCATTCGTTGATCCATGTTCATAAGATTCGACAAGATTTTACGCTGGCTGTCGGGGCCTAACACAACCCTCCTCCTTTATCCGGGCTTGGGACCGGCTATAAAATATAGGCGGAGTTATATATATAAAATATATATATATATAAAATATATATATATTCAGGATGTTTCTTCAACTTAAGAAGAGCAAAATACAAGTTTTTGAGTCCACCACAATTAATGGCTGTGGAGGATGAAATCAACTATTTTCTTCAATCTAAAATAGAAGTGTGTGAAAACATTGAGGTAGCACGAAATTTTTTTTATTTGCAAAATGTGCAAATAGAACATAAAACCTCAACAATAGCACCAAAAGGAATTCCCTAATATGGTGCATAAAATTAAAAAATATATATATTACAGAATAAAATCACACAATGATAAATCATCTTTAAGGACAAAATGAAGACAAAAACACATAATGTGTGTTGCATTTTCGATATCAAAATCGGTTTGACATTATTAAATTGCTTTATTCATAAATGATTTGGATTAATGAACTATATAACCTATCATCTTTTCATGGTTACACTGTTCTGAATCATAAAGATGCCCCTTAATTACTTAGCCAAGCATTTGTTCAAGTTCTCAATGAAGTATTAGGTACCTGACGGCTTTGTTGGAGTTTCTCATACTCTGTTTCCGCTTCTAAAATATCTGGCCGCACCTTTTCATGCATAATCTTCTCATAATGAACTCTTTCCTGTAATAAAAAAAGTTGAATTCACTCGAAAAGCTAGAACGTCATGCTTTTGCATATGCATGAGAGAGAGATATTGAACATACTGCCTCTGTTTCCTGTAACTTTTCTTCAATGCGCAATAGCTCGCGTTCTGTGATTTCAATGGCATCTATATCTCCTTTCGCTGAATCTATAATTTATATTGCAGCATGCCAGTATCAATTGTATGTCTATGTACCAAAGACTAAAGCTAAAAGTACCCGTTCAGAGTACGGTTTAATATTTGTTGTTCTAGATGATGCAAGAAATAGAGTTACAAAATATGTTAATCTAATTGCTACATTAACGTAATAACTAATAAGTTCCATATGAGCATTTAAGTTTTTTGCCCATTGCAGATGATGTCATGTCATGTCATCCACCCTACCAGCTATGACAGTTATCTTTTCTCTCTTTTATTTATTTATTTTGAGAAAGAGAAGCTGTGACTGTTATTCTATTACTCTATGCATAGCAGAAGAGTCCACAGAAACTTCCAAGATGTTTGTGTAATGCTGCAGAAAATCCAAAATAGTTTAATCAAAACATATTCATCATACCACACAATTCTTCCAAAGATTTTTTGAGATCATTGGATTTTCTCTCTGCAATGGCCATCTTGACCTTGAGTTTTTCTAGCACTAATTCCTTACTCTGTATATCATTTTGCACTTCCTACAGAGAACAAAAGAGAGAACATGAGACAAAAAGATGCCAACTCTCCAAAGGCTAGTTGTCCTTTCTCGCATAGACCATTTCAAAGATGACCCAAGTGTCAGACATTGTCATTCTGGGTGCAAGATTGTTCACCCCATTCCAGTGGTAGTGCCTTAAACCTTGAAACCAACCATCACATTACTAAATTTTGGCTGCCATGTGAAAGTGTAAAATTAACCTACCGATATATCATTGAGAAGCTCTTCAATATTTGGAGCCAAGTCATTGTTCCTTTCAGCAACACAAGCATCTTTTATCTTCTGTAATTCAATTTGTTTATGCATTAAAGTCTTTTGTTCATATGATCGTCGTTTCTGCAAGGATAAAAGGTAAGAATAAGAAAAGCGCAACTTTTAAAATGAAAAACAGTATCCATACCTTTACACTCTGCAATTTAATTTCAAGCTCCCTAAATGCTTCTTCGTGACTCCGCTTCTTACTTTTGCATTCTTTTACAAGTTCTTTAACCTCATAGATATTTTGCTCAATTTTATTCATTGCATCATCGAGTGAACCTGAAAGACGGCCAAATATGGACCTCTTGTATGGAGGAAGAATTGTCTGGACAGAACCTCTAGAGAACCTGAAAGATGAAACAAATATTGTTACAAAAATGCATTATATGATTGTATAATAATGAATTAAAGATGTTCCTTTGGACAAAACTACAGTACAGTGGACTTTCGTTCCAATGTCACAATGATTGTATATTCTCTCTACTTGATTTATGTTCACTTTACATAGAGGATCAACAGCAGGGAATTTGGAGATATAACCATGAGTTTAAGCACAAAATTAACAATGTGAAGGAAGAATAGAATTCAAACGCATATGAAGGGGCAAGCTACACTACTAAAATCTTACATCTTATATCCATCAGAAGTATATACTTCCTTCAAGTTTCTGACCCTCTGATCAAATGCAACAGACTTGGCAACTTCATAGTCTTGCACAAGAACTTGCCTCTCAGCACTACCCTATGATTCAGAGAAGATGAGCAATAAGAAAAAAGTATTGGAATCTGAAGGAAAAGAATCACATATTACCATATTGAGCAAAAAGAGCTAGAAGTTGGAGAATAGTGATAATAAAAGAATGTTAGTTAACATAACTTACATTACTATAAGCTAGAGAAAGACAATTGTTCCTTAGATAACATCAGAAGATTCAGAATGTCACAAAGAAATATACCAGATAGGAACAATAGCCATGAGGTCAACTATCACACAGTAGACAATTTCTATTGAAACACATTTGTACATGTTGATCTTTTTCATAGTGATATACTGATATATATACACTGATAGTCTTCTTTTTTTCTCCTCAAAATAATATCATTCAGAAAGAAATCTAGACAAGAATAAAAAGTAAATTTCACAAACGGTCATCCAATTATAATCTCGTTCTCAAGTCGATAATTGAATTTTATTTTGTAACCCAACGATCATCCAACTTTAATAATCTTGCAATCGTGATCACTCAGTAATAAAAGATTTACCAGTTAAGATGCTGCTCACGTCAGTATTTTCTCTCGCCTACATGTCAAATTTTAAACTAACAATAAAAAAAGTTGAGGGAGAGAGGGGGGCTGAGGGGACCACCATCCCCCTCCTCTTTCTTTTGCATGCACAAAGGAGAGTCCCCCCTTTGCATAGACAACGACGAAAGAGAAGAGGATTCCTCTCTCCTCTATGAGCACATAGAGTAGAGAGGAAGAGGAACTCCTTTGTGAACAAAGAAGAGAGAGGAAGGGGGTGGCAGCCCTCCTGCGTTGCTAGCGAGGAGCGGCAGACCCTTTACGGGGCAGCTGCCCCTTTTTATTTTTTGGTTAATTCAAATTTAACGTGGAGGAAAGAAAATACTGATGTGGGTGCTACATCAACATGTTAATTAGTGAAGCTTTTAGTACCAGTTAAGATGATTACGAATGCAAGATTATTAAAGTTGAATAACCATTGAATCTCAAATAGAATTCAATGAGAGTTGAAAACGCAGGTATAGTTGGATGACAGTTCGTGAATTTTACTTCAAAAACAAATATACATCCCCAATTAATATGCTCCACTCCAACATAGGTGAGACATTTTTTTAAAATTACAAATAACATAATGGAAAATAAGTCCCCAATAACAAGGCTAGACTTCCTCACCCATCATTAATCAATCTGTCAATATGAACAACCAATTTACATCATCCACAATAAACGTTTCACTAGACAGGCCATTACTTAAATCTTTATCTTTATACTAATACATACAGCAAGAGAAAATAGTCTATGGAAAGGTTTTAAGCACAATAATTAGATATATTTAGAAAACATTTAGGATGACATGCGCAAAAAGGATCTTTCATATCAAGATTATTTTAAGAAAGGAAAGGATATTTGCTAAGTTTCCTGATAAGGTTCCACTTTGCATTAGTTTAGAAAGCCTTATCCAATGCCATTTATCTTTTGGTGGCTAGGGTACCAAAAATCGGCTTCGTGAGGTGACATCATCCATCCGGCGCAGTCAGCTTTTATCGGCAGCCGATCCATCACCGACAGCTATTCCATGGCCTCGGAGATCATCGCACACCGGAGGCGTAGCGACAAACCAGCCTTCCTACGGAAGGTTGATTTTTTCAAGGCTTATGACTCATTTTCTTGGTCTTTTATTTGGCACTCTTTACAGGTCCGAAGTTTCCCGGAGGCTTGGATTGCCTGGAAGAAGCGGTATGTTACAGGGGGATGAGTGCAGCCACAGAGGGGCATTCGTCAAGGGTGCCCTCTCGCACCCATGCTCTTCATGATTGCCACAATCCTGCCAAATGCACTCAGGCGGCATGCGAGGCTAGTCTTTTTAGTGGCTTTGTGGGCAGTTTTGTGCCTCTATTGCATTATGCAGATGATACATTACTGTTCATCGAGGGCTCAAAGCAAGAGGCTAGACGGACAGCCATGTTGATAGAGCTCTTCAGAGCGGCGTCGGGCCTCATGGTCAACCATGCCAAATCAGCATATTCCTTTTGGCGTGACGACGGAGGAGGCTTTTAGAAGTGCGATTGAGCTTCGCACACCAATTGGATCTCTACCGATCACCTTATCTTATCATCATATTGGCTCCCAGGGTTGGACTCCAATAATTGAGAGGCTGGAGCGCAGACTTCAGGGCTAAAGCGCTCCCGACTGCTATCTCGGGGTGGTCGTCTTGTCTTGCACGATCTGTTCTTTCCTCGATCCCTATCTACTTCGTGTCAGTTCTCCAGATGCCTAGTCAGGTACGAACGCGCATCAACTCTTTGAGGAGCAAGTTTTTTTGGCAAGGTTGCAGCTCTACACGGCGGGTCCACTTGATTGCATGGTCTAGCATTTGCAAGCCCACCTCACAAGGCGGGCTAGGCGTTCGGGACCTCTGCATCACCAACTAGGCACTCCTTGCGCAGTGGGTAGGTCGGATTATGGGGCCCAAGGACAGCTTATGGAGGGATGTCTTTTTCACATGTTATGGTCGCGATCTCTCATGAGCGTCCAGGCCAGGGGCTTTGTGCCGCAGGGTGCTTTTTCCTTCTGGAGGGTAGTGGCAGCGCTACTCCCGTCAGTGCGCCCTCTCATGGCCTCTTTACTTGACTCTGGCATGGCATTCTCCTTTTGGCAACAGGACTTGCTCCCTGGGGCACATTGGCTGAGTCTTTCCCTCGCTTATGGGCATTGGCAGCACATCCAAAGGCTTCAGTGGAAGGTCCAAGACGGCCGCCTCAAGCACAAATTCCTAGACCCCTCTTTTCATATCTCCACTCTCTGATCAACGTTTTTTTGAGCTTCTTGATCTTCACCAGAGGATTGCCCCCTTTTTGCCCGGATCCGTCAAAGACGGATGGTTGGATTTGGTTGTCGAATTCATTTTCTGCAAGCTTCCGACTACCCCTGACACAGATAGCTTCATAGCAGATTGTAGATTCATATGCCGCTCTCGGACACCGCTTAAAGTCGAGATCTTTAGTTGGCTTATGTGACGCGAGAGGATCCTCACTAGGGTGTATAGGGCGAGATGGGCACCCCAATACTTCTTGCGCATTCTGTGGGGAGTCAGAGGAGGATATCACACATCTATTCTTCGATTGTCAGGTGACTCGAGAGGTGTGGTCGCGGACGAGCATATTGGGCCTCCTTCCCTCATCATTGGAGAATTTTTGGCGGACTTTACAGGGACTTGACAGACAGAGACAGGGTTGGAGAGCTCCACTGATGACATTTTTGGCCGATTCCTGGACCATTTGGCTTCAACACAACCGAATTATTTTTTGTAGGAAGAGATGTCAAGTGGATAACATTGTACACCACATATCTTGTCTTCTTCGAAAGTGATGTTTTGGTTAGGGCCTGCACTTTTCATTTTTTGTCGTTGCTCTCCTCTAGAGAGTACTTACTTTGGTGATCCTCTTACTCTGGGATAAGGCTTTGTTGTTGTTGTTGTTGCTCTCCTCTGGAGAGTACTTACTTTGGTGATCCTCTTACGATGATATGTACGAATGACAATCACAAAATTTCGGTGGTCATCCTTTTTCCTCTCAAAAAAGAAAGATAGTGGCCTGATTAAGTGTAACGGATAGTTATAACTTTCATGTTCATGTTCTTCATTGATGATTATGTTATATGGTGTTGAAATTGATGTGTTAATCAATTTTCCTAAAAGCTTAAGCCGTTAAGAAAAGTAACATTGATTATTTTATATTCTTAACACTTCCTCTCACATGTGAGCTTGATGACGATTTTGATTTAGTCCAGCCCACAACGTGGACAATAACTAAGAAAAATATTTTTTAATAAAAATTTAACGAGGTTTGAACTCTTGACCTCTAGCTTTTATACCATTTTGAAATTTGCATGTGCTACTCAATTTTCTTAAAAGCTTAAATCGTTAGGAAGAGCAACATTACAACAACAACACTAGGTGAGGTCGGCTACATGGATCATACGACGCCAGTTGATCCATGTTCATGAGATTCGACAGGGTTTTACGCTGACTGTCGGGGCCTAACACAACCCTCCTCCTTTATCCGGGCTTGGGACCGGCTATAAAACATAGGCGGAGTTTAGGAAGAGCAACATTAATGATTTTATATTCTTAACACTTCCCATCACGTGTGGGCTGATGACAATTTTGATCTAGTCTAGTCCACCACATGGACAACAACTAAGGGAGGAAGTTATTTTTTTAACATGAGCTTATCGAGGTTTGAACTTTTGACCTATACTATGTTGAAATTGATGTGCTAACCAATTTTCCTAAAAGCCATCAATGATTTTATATTATTAACACTCCCCTCACGTGTGGATTGGTGACAATTTTGATTTAGCCTAGCCCATCACGTGGACAAGACAACTAAACAAAACCTTATCCCACTAGGTGGGGTCGGCTACATGGTTCATACGACGCCATTCCGCTCTATTAGTAACCATATTCGTTGATCCATGTTCATAAGATTCGACAGGATTTTACGCTGGCTGCCGGGACCTAACACAACCCTCCTCCTTTATCCGGGCTTGGGACCGGCTATAAAATATAGGCGGAGTTTGGACAAGACAACTAAAGGAGGAAAATATTTTTTTAACGTGGGCTTAACGAAGTTTGAACTTTTGATGTCTGGCTCAAATACCATGTTGAAATTGATGTGCTAACCAATCTTTCTAAAAGCTTAAGCCATTATGAAGAGTAACATTTTATATTCTTAACATATAGTTATAGTGACTAACCCTTCTATGTTATAAGTATATTGAAAAGTTCTAGATGTGGAGCAAGTCATTGAAAGGTTATGGTATTGCAATTGAAGTTTAGTGCACTCTGTGTGAACTATCTTATTATGAAGATTTGTCATCTTAAATAGACAAGTTATTAATAGTGATTGTGTGTAATAGTTATCATATTTTTTATTTTCGTAGTCATATGTTTATAATTGTATCTTTAGATTTTATCATTAGTATCAAAGCCACAAAGATTCTAACATCAAGCACAAAGAAGCAACACTCGGGAAAATTCGGTTTTAATGCACATTGCAAATGAAAGTTCATGGTGGTTAAAACATCCACTTCAAATCATCACACCTAGATGGACATTCTTAAGTTTGAAGACATCAGCATTGTGCTTCCAAAAAATTATTAATCAATTTGTCTTTCTTCGCCCCGAGGACAAGGGGCGAAATTACAAGGGGAATGTATTGATAGGATACAACTTTGTATTAGTTAGAAAAATAGTGGACAGATTAAGTATAATGGGTAGAAATAACTTTCATGTCCATATTCACCATTTCTAGTTATGCTATATGGTTATAGTAACTGACCCTTCTAAATTATAAATATATCGATGAGTTCTGCATTTAGGGCAAATTTTTGAAAAGTTATAATATTGTAATTGGAGTTTGGCGCAATCCATATGGACTATTTTATTATGGAGATTTGTCATCTCGAATAGACAAATTATTAATGGTGATTGTGTTTAAGATTATTACACTTTTACTACTAACAATAATTATCATATTTTTATTTTCAGTAATATTTAATTGTGTTCAATAAACTCCGTCTATGTTTTATAGCCGGTCCCAAGCCCGGATAAAGGAGGAGGGTTGTGTTAGGCCCTGACAGCGAATATAGAGCGGAATGGCGTCTTATGATCCATGTAGCCGACCCCACCTAGTGGGATAAGGCTTTGTTGTTGTTGTTGTATTTAATTGTGTTTTTAGTTTTTTATCATCTCCACTCCAAGTACTTCTAACAGGATGCATATTTCCTTATCCCCAGCATTTTCTCAGCTTGCTGGTCTTTAATGTTAGTGGGAAGATGCAGTACAAATATCTCCCTCGCATTCATTTTTCTTTCAAGAAGATTGTCTTCTAGTGAAGAGATCCTTGCATTTAATTCACAGCGGGCTATAGAGTTTCCAAGTTTTAAGATTGCCCTCTTCAATCAGACTTGTTTAGCAATTTAATTTGTGTAGAGCATAGTCCAAAAGATTTAATGCTTTGTAGCTTTAGTACAACCTTGTTCTAGGGCAAAAAATAGCCTAAAAGAAAAAAAATCAGTGCTACGACTTATAGAATTAAATATAATATTGCCTAAAAATAAAAAAGTTAAACATACCATATCAACCAGTACATTGTAAACAATAGGATTCTCAGTCTGTATAACAGAAAGAGTAGTTGGATGAGGTGTTGCAGGAAGTAAGTGATCCGAAATCTGAAGCCTGCAAAAGTACTTGATGGCATGAGTGTAGTGCGGAATGACAGGAGAAGCACAAACATGTACATCGAAAAAGAAAACTTATATGATAATGCCCCCCACCTTTTTCTTGAAAAGTCATATATGATTATTTGCAAGTTTCGATAATTTGCTTCTCTAGAACAAGCCCGCAAAATAAGTGAATCTTGGTGGTTGGTGACTATGAAAGCGTCAAGCAATCTTCCAATGGCACATTCAACTGCTACTGACCATATCTCACTGTTAGTCAAAGTCTGCATAACAAAATTATATCATTATTTCCTAGGCAAGTGTCATTATATCAAATAGTTGAAGTTTGAAATATCAAGAATTGTTCCAGTTTTTTGAATGGGAGAAGTGTTTCGGTTCATGAAGCTATTAGATAAAATCAAATGCATGGGCTAACATTTTTGTAGTTACAACTACTGCCAATATTAGTTCTTCCAGAGAAACAAGTAAAAAAAAAAGAGAAAATGACATATCAATGGTAATTAATTGTGTTGCTCTAAAGAAATGGAAAATTAGTTTGTGAAGATGAATTAAGACCCATTTATCAGTTTGTTTTTTGAAATGAGAAAGGACTAGTAAGAAGGTAGTCATCCAGAAGTTCTATTAATAATTGTTAAGAATATAAAATCAACGATGTTGTTCTTCTTAACGACTTAAGCTTTTAGGAAAATTGGTCAGCAAATCAAATTCAACATGGTATGAGATTGTCAAGAGTTCAAACCTCGTTAAGCTATTATTTAAAAAATATATATTTTCTCCTATTATTGTCCACGTGTTGGACTTAGACTAGACCAAAAGTTGTCAGCAACCCACACGTGAGGAGTGTTGAGAATATAAAATTAATGATGTTGCTCTTCCTAACGGCTTAAGCTTTTAGGAAAATTAGTCAGCACATGTCCTGAGTTCAAACCTCGTTAAGCTCTTATTAAAAATTGAATTCCTCTCTTAGTTGTCCACGTGTTGGGCTTGGACTAAACCAAAAGTTGTCAGCAGCACACAAGTGAGGGGGAGTGTTAAGAATATAACATCGAATTTAACATGCTGTGAATTACAAAAGAAGTTTGATAGAAAGGTCAACAAAAGGCCATGAAAAACAAAATGACAACATCACACTACTCGATATCAAAGATGGCATTATTATTCCCTGCACCGATGACCACCCACATTCTTGCAGCCCCGTTGACATCGTTGGCAAGAACCACTCAGCCATCCCATAAAACAAAAACTCCTATTTCCTGAAGAGAGCGCAAATCCTCCATTCAAGAGTCGCTGACACCAGGCTGCCTACCCCACTTGGACAGCACACAACTTTTGAACAATCGGATTGTGGAGACGCTTTCGCCTGACACCACAGGCCTGAGCCACCAAAGCAACAATGTTCGGGTCATGCAGGAGTTCAAAGTCACCAATTTATCAGTTTGTATTACTTAAAAAAATAGTCTGCTGGTTCAGAAAGTAGAGGTTTTTGTTATAGTTTTTTTTTTTTTTTGAGAAGGCAACGGATGACAACCAGAATTTAGAATTTACTGTTGTCATCCAGATGTATATATATTAGAGATGGAATTTCGAGCGAACCACATGGCTCGGCACCCCGCCCGCCCGCCCAAAATTCATGTCGGTCCGTGCACAAAAAATCATGTCATTTTGTGTTGGGTCGCCCATTTGCATTACAGGCACGACACGGTCCAAGCACGGTGAACACAAACCCAACTCGACACGGTCTATTTTGGAACGGGCTTTTCCAAAAGAGAGTGACAAAAATGAAGAAAATGCTATCCAAAACATTGCCAAATGGCCCTAGCACCGGCCAAGAAAATCACCAAAGAGACCCTCCAACGTTGCCCCTGAAGAGCTGAAAACAAGGGTCGACAACCCCGGGCCCGGACCGCCAACTTCCGACCAAGACCCAGCAATAGTCGCATCCTAGTGAGCCGCCAAGGCCCATACCTGGGGGAGAGTGCTATTGGGGAGTCACTCGTGACGCCAGAATGAGAAGTCCTCTCCGGATCCAAGTATGGGGGTCGTGATCGTGCACATCATAGGGAATAGTGCCGCAACGCTGCGCCAAAAGGAGGCACCATGCGGGAGAGTGGGCTTAAACTCCCAAGATATGTCGCGACCATAACAGGTGAAAAAATCTCCCACCAAAGACTATGATTGGGTTCCACGATCCATCTCCACCCACCGGGCAAGTAAAACCTAGTTGGTGTGGCAAATGTCCCCAATTCCCAATCGGGCATGTGATGTGGGCTTGGGTTTTGTTATAGTTGTAGTAGCTACCTTTGCATGTATGAGTTTTACATTTTTTTTTTGAGAAGGATGAGCACCAAGTTAAGGTGTCATCCGTAAATATATATAACTGTGGTGTGGAAATGTACAAGTGTAGGCCCTCAAGAAGCAAGCAACAAAAAAGTCAAAAGTACAGCCACTATCCAGAATCCCACTCACGACGAAGGAAAGAGAAATGATGCACAATACATCTCTCCCCACCAAAAATAACCCAGTTGTGCAAGAGCTAGATAGCTTAGACACCGGTTAAGAAGGTAGCTAGCAAAAATCTCCGGTGCGTACTCCGTCCACCATGAAGTCTGAGGAATTGCCAAAATGCCTCTGATGAGTGAAAAGGGGCTCCAACCAAGGCCAATCGCGACCAGACCACACGTGACACAATGCAGCCAAAAAATAGGTGTGAGATGTCCTCCTCTCCACATAGTGCACAAAATGTGTCATCATGGGGTGCCCATCTCGCCATGTACTGTCCGGTGAGGATCCTGTCGTGTCGCATAAGCCAAACAAAGATTTTGACTTTAAGCAGCATCCGAGTGCGCCAAATAAGAATGAAATATGCTCAAAGGGTGTCCGAGATCGGGGTGGCCAGTAAAAAACGAAAATAGAGACTGCGAGCTGTGAAAGACTCAAGTAACCATACCCATCCGTCCTCCTGGTGAGGATCCGAACGAAAGGGAGCAATCCGCCGGTGGAGGCCCATGAGCTCCGATATGCGCCTCTCGGAGAGAGAGGATCTAAAAGATGGAGTCCAAGAGCCGATGCCAGCGCCACCAGCTTCCGACCAAGCCGCTGAACTGATGAATCCGGGTGGGCCGCAAGGGCTAGTAGTCGAGAAAAAGATGCCGCCAAAGATCCTCCTGGAAGCCAGTCATGATGCCAAAAGAAGAAAGCCTCACCAGAACCTAGAGAGGGGACCATGAGTGGGCGGATCATAGGAAGGAGTAGCAACCCCTCGCCAAAAAGCGGATGCCCCCCAAGGAAGAAAGGCACGGGAATCCCAGGAGAGGTCCTGACCATAACACGCGAAGAATACCGTCCGCCATAAGCTGTCATGGGGTCCCATGATCCTCCCAACCCACCGGGCCAGGAGGGCCCAGTTGGTGAACCGGAGATTGCGAACTCCGAGACCACCCGAGGAAGTGGGGCGGCAAATGGTCTGCCAGGATATAAGATGAATGGTCTGCTAGTCTAAGGTGCTCCCCTACCAAAAGAATCTACTATGTAAAGAGTCGATCCGCCTCTGAACCTGTCCGGACATCCGTAGAACTGACATATAGTATATCGATAAGGCGGAGAGGACCGAGCGAAGAAGAACCAATCGGCAGCCGCGTGAAAGTAGCCTCGAACGCTAGCCCTGCAACCTGTGCTCTAGCCTCTCCACAAAATGGATACACCCTCGAGAGCCAATATGTCGATCCGAAAAGGGGAGTCCCAGGTAGGTGATGGGTAAGGAGCCAATCGGGGTGCGGAGCTCAGCAGCGCATGCGTCTGCCCCCTCAGAAACCATGTCGAAAGGAATGAATGATGACTTAGCATGGTTGATATGTAGACCAGATGTTGCTCCAAATAAGTCCAGCATGATAGCCAATCGCCTAGCCTCCTGCATAGTGCCCTCGATGAAACAGGGTGTCATCTGCATACTGAAGCAGAGGAACTAAACTGTCCGAAAAACCCTAGAGAGACCTGCCCCACATGAGGCCTATGTGCATCTCACAAGGGCATAGCCGCCAGAACAAAAAGCATAGGGGCGAGTGGGCAGCCCTGGTGAACCCTCTCTGTGACTGGACCCAATCGCCTGCTGCCCTCCCATTGACCAGGACCGAGAATGAAGCCATGGTGATACAACGCTTCATCCAATCGATCCAGGCCGGGGGAAGCCTCTGACCTGCAAAGAATGCCATAAGAAAGGCCATGAGATCATGTCGTAAGCTTTAGAAAAGTCGATCTTCCACAAGAAGGCCGGGCATGTAGTCCTCCAGTGCACAACGATCTCCGCAGCCATGCCATAACTATCAATGATAGATCAACCCCGAATGAAAGCTGACTAACACGAATGTATGAGATATGGAAGAACCTCCCAAAGTCGATTAGCCAATACCCTCACCACCAATAAGTAGATGGCGTTGGATAAGGCAATCAGCCTATAATCCTCCACATGCTTTGCCGGTGTACGCTTCGAAAGCATGAACAATAGGAACCTGTTGAGGCGCTCAAAGCCCCGTTTTCCGCCGATGAACTCCTGAATGACTGCCATGACATCCCCTCGCACTATAGGCCAGAACTCTCTATAGAAAAATATCGAAAAACCGTCAAGGCCTGGGGATGCATCACCATTGAGGTCTCGGAGTGCCTGGGAGACCTCGTTTTCCGAAAGGGCCTGCAAAAGGATAGGAATATGATCGTTAGTAAGACCAGGGATTCCCCTCGGCGACCACCTCCAAGGGGTGGGGGCTGTCGCCTGGAGGTCTCCTAGTAGTATGTGGTGATGGCATCTCCAATGTGCTGTTGGTCGGTGATCTCGTGCCCCTGGACCATCAACCGGTCAATCCGGTTCTGCCGGCGGCGGGAACTCACATACATGTGGAAGAAGCGTGTGTTGGCATCGCCCTCACGAAGCCACATCTAGCGAGAGCGCTACCTCCACTCGATCTCCGCCTTTAGATCCTCAGAGCATATGGTCGCCTGGGCCCGCCGATGGTCAGCGAGCTCAGGCTCAGACAGGTGACGGGAGTCCTCGACTCGGTCCAATCTGGATATAGTTGCAAGTGCCTCAGTCATGTTTCTGTCGGTCCCCTCGGATCTATCTCGAGTGGCCTCGAAGGAAGGTCCGAAGTCCGGTCAGGCGGGCGGCCAGGGTCCTAGCCGCAGTGTCGGAAGGCATAATGCGTTGCCACTGATCTGCCACAAGCTGTCGAAAACCATCCTCCAGGAGCCATGATCGCTCGAAACGAAACCGTGACCTCTGAGTCAAGCCGTCCCCGGACCGCCACAAGAGTGGAGTGTGGTCCGAGAAGGGACTGTCAAGCAGCAAGCTGATGATCCTCTCCAGCTCTACTGAACCCAGAAACTATCAATCCTCGATCGGGCAGAAGAGGCCGTCGTACTCCTTCAGGTGAATCTACAATTAGTCGCTGGGAAGTCTAGCAATGACTGAGAATCCAGAAAATCCCTGCTCCAAAATCTCTCCCGAGGCACACGGTGGGGCGATCCTCAATGTCCATGGCGACATTAAAATCACCCCCAAGGAGCCAGCAGGCCTCGGGGCAGTGAGATCTGACTGTCTGGAGTTCCTCCCAAAGTGTGGCACGAAGAGATGCAGAGCATGAGCCATAGATACATGAAAGCAGATATAAGCAGCCATGAGCACGCAACCTAAGGTATGCCGAAAAAGAGAACCTGTCTACCCAGGAGTCAACTATCTCAAACATATTGCCTCTCCATCCAATTATGCAGCCACCGGAGCGGCCAACTGATCCCAACGAAATGTGTCTCGTAACTCCGCCTATATTTTATAGCCGGTCCCAAGCCCGGATAAAGGAGGAGGGTTGTGTTAGGCCCCGACAGCCAGCATAAAATCCTGTCGAATCTTATGAACATGGATCAACGAATATTGGCGTCGTATGATCCATGTAGCCGACCCCACCTAGTGGGATAAGGCTTTGTTGTTGTTGTTGTTGACACGGGTGCCCCCAATCTGACTCCACATCGAGGGGCTGCACTCCCGAAGTTTGGTCTCCTGTAGGAAGACCACGTCAACCTCCCACGAGTGAGGATATCTGCCGAGGGTGTGGCGCCTGCCCGCGTCTCCGAGCCCTCGCACATTCCAAGTTAGCACCTTCATAAGGATACCGTCTCTCCCTCCCCGGTGACCAGACGTGATGCACCACACGTCCGCCTCCTGATGTGCCCCCGTGAAACAGTCAGCACCCGGTGGAGAGGTCGGCGCACTGACCGACGCACAGCTGAGTCCAGGCGTGACCTAGTCTGGCGGCGCAAGTCCCGGAAGCCAGCCCCAGCAGCCACCTCGAGGATCTCCTCCTCTGATCTTCCGGCCAGCAGACCTGGCTCACTAGCTGCTTGCTCCAGTGGCACGCCGTGACTCCGCTCCTCGTGGGGAGAAGTCGTCGAGTGTTGTGGCTGGTCAGGAAAGGCCGGCGCTTCCATGGTGGGTGGACCGCGGGCATCTGCTAAGGGTGGTGTTGCAGCCGCAGCGGCGGAGCGACGCTGGTAATAACGTGTAGAGCCTGCCACGGTGGAGGGTAAGGGGATGTCGGTGGAGGGAGGGTCCGTCTGCGGTGGTGGGGTGATTCGGCAATTAGTGTAAGAGGAGGGCGTCAGCATTAGGGAATCCGGTGGAGCGTGTGGGAGCAGTGGAGTTAGGGAAACCTTTGAAATGTGCTTATAAATAATGTCATTGGAGTTTGGTTCACTCCATATGGATTATGCATTTAGAGTTATTAATAAGATTGTGTTCAAAATTCTTGCACTTTTACTACTAATAATATTTATCATATTTTCGTCTTTATAGTCATATAATCACTTATAGTTTTCCGCAACTATCGTTTTAGATTTTAACATCATTGAAGCACAAAGAAGCAACGCGCATTCAGGATAAATCAATTTTCATGCACATCGCAAATGAGAGTTCATGATAATCAAAACATTTTTTAATCTTCACCTTTCTCAAGTTTGATATCATCAACATTGTGTTTGCAAAAATTTATCAATTAATTTCCTTCTGCCCTGAGGACAAGACAAAATCTTCAGAGGGGTTTACTGCTATGATATCAGTTTGTGTTACTAGACAATAGTATGATAATTAAGAAAGTAGTCAGTTGTTTCTATAAGCAGTTTTGCTATATTTATAATAACTACCTTTGCATGTTATAAATACATGTATGGGATTTATATTTAAGGCAGTCTTTAAAATGTGTTAATCAACTATGTAATTGGAGTTTGATCCAATTCATATGAACTATTTATGGTGGAGATTTATCATCTCAAATAGACAAAGTTATTAGTAATGATTGTGTCTAAGGTTATTGAACTTTTACTATTAACAATATTTATCTTATTTTCATTCAGTTGCTCCCATTGTCATATAAACACTTGTAGCTTTCAACATCTACCACATGACCATGGTCACCATTCAGACTGCTATGCAACCAGGAGATTGGTAATTAGTTTTGTTCTCAAATAATGTAATCATAAAACAACCAATTATATGGATTAAAAGTAGCTTTCAAGCAAAAAAGAGCCGGCATACCACATGAGCTCCTATTGGACCAATAGGTGGGCTTGTAAATTTATGGTGATGTCTTTCAATAGCTTGTAGAAGGTTGAGTACCCTTTCTCCTCCAAATGCTGTCACCTACATTCAAATCCATGGTATTAAGTATTAACAAAGGACATCTATTCAAGCGATGCTAACATTGTCGGGTTTTGGATGAGATCATGTTTTTATCTTTGGGATGACTAAGATCTTCTTAGTACTCCCTTAGACACTCGTGCGTTCCCATCTTCATTTTAACATGTGGATGGATACTAAACTGCAATCCTTTTATCTAAATATTCCATGCATTTAACACAACAAAAGAAACAGTATACAAAGCATTGCATGCTTCCTCGAAACTAGAAGTATAACTGGTATAGTTGTAATATGCATGTAAAAGGATAGACCTTGTTTTTCTGTTGCTGCTGCAGTCTACGCATCTGAGAGCTCAAGTCATTGTATTTTCTTTCGTTCTCTTCAATCTGCAAACAAAATCTCAATCTTACATTCCATGAACCATGCATGGAAGCTAAAAAGAAAATGGCGCCAAAATAAAAGTGATTAACTGTTTATGTTGATAAAAGAAAGTGAATGGAGGGAAATGAAGAAGTGTTGAATGAAATGTAATGGAGCTGAAAAATTCAACTCCAATTTTGAGTTGAAACAAATGGGTTCTGTGGGGGCAATGGAGGGCCTCTCCTCCACTAAAATGATTATCTATTCAAACGGTTCTTTTACACTCGATCAGACAGTGTAAAAGAAAATCGTTAAAAGAATACAAACCCTGACAGGAGAAATAAGTCAAATAAGGAGACGATTTGTGTGTGCACTGGCAGTGAAAAAAAAAAGAGCATTTTGTGCTTCAAGAAACAAGTAAAAAGAACTTCCACAGAACTTGATCTAGAAAAAGCAATATAGATTGTGAAAGAAGGGATGAGAAAGCTTGCATAACAAAACCTGATTTACCAGTTAAATGTTTCCTTAATGCACTAAAAAGACTTGAACTCCAGTGGGCATGAACCTTCTACCAAATACAAGTCAACAAAAGAGTTTGAGGATTCATTTGGCAGACTGACAATTCAAATGCTGGACAAAGCATCACAGTCTTGCTAAAAAGGTAGATTGGGGTACACAAAACATGACCAAAAGATAGGAAATGGATAGCTGGGAAGAAAATAGTGCACCTCTTTAGACATATCATAGATTGCATTTCTGACTGCTGATAACTTTACAGAAACAGTATTTTCTTCCTCTTGAAACCTGAAAGATAATTATTAATGTGGCAATATAAGCATCATACGGCATGTTCAAGGGTGAAGTAAAAATTAAAAACTCAAGTTTGAATTAAAAAGATGAGACCAAAACCTTGTGAGGCTTATCTGAATCATATCAATATCTTCTTGCAGTCTCTTTATTTGCTCATCAGTTTCAGATACTGCAGCCTTCCATTTAAAATTAGATAAACATTACATAGAGTTGAAACATGCTTCACAAATTAAAAGCTTGAATACAAATATGTTGTTCCCTATTGCTATATTGCATAGACTTGGATAGAAAATCACAGCCATTGGCATCCTAGATTTCATCTAAATTATTTTGGCCCTGAAATCAATCAACCACCTGAAATTATTGATTATAACTTGAATGAGCAACAAGAACAAAAAATGAGAGTTGCCACCATCATCATGAAACGAGGGCAATGATGAACTGATGACCAAACACGACTTGTTAAGGATTTCCGTTTCCCTATAACATGAAAGTACTATCATGCATCCATTGTCAAAAAATACTTCAAAATGTGAAGAAATGCAACTCTTAAGGCTCGCTCTTCAATGCACAGAAATTTTGGCCCACCCCTCGCACACTTTCAGCACTTCACAAATGGTAAATCCTTTAAACTAAAATAGTAGCAACCCCTTTAACTGAACAAAATGTGCATTTACCAGGATATAAACAGTAATAGCAAGCACTTCAACTAAACAAAATGGTAATCATATAAAAATATAGCAGAAACCTGGGTACTCCTCATGTGTTGTTCCTCAATTTCATGAACTTGTTGCTCAAAAGACTTCAGGCGATTAGTCAAGGTCTTAATCATTCTCCGTCCGCGAGAATTTTCTTCCTCAAGCTCAAACCGCTCCTTTGTAGCCTAGAAAGAAATTCAAATGCAAAACAGTACATGATTCAGTACATTCGAAATGAATCAAAGTTCTCTGAAGTTGATAGTCGTGTGGGCATTGACTAATTAACTGGACAATGCTTAAAGTGGCCCAAAAGGCTTTAGAGATCTGAAGAAACTTCATTTAATATTGTAATCCCAATTGCTACAGTTGGCATACCAATGTAGAGGAGCTCTTCCACAAACCGTCTGTGGAAATCAAATTGTTGAACAAGTTTATCCAGTATCATCAATAATAATGACATTAAGTTTTCATAATGAAAATAAACTACTCATTTTAAAAAGAAGAGAAAACAAATAAGGATATATGAGGTAGAAATGGCAGGAGAATCACATTAGTTTTTCCAATGTTCAAGATTCTTGTTTCCAAATAAATTTTCAAAGCGAACTGAATAGAACATAAAGAAGAACAAGCAAATGCTGACATTTGAAAATATATCCAGACAGAGCTTATCAGCAAGACTGTGGTTATTGGTTTAATTCCTACATAAAATATAAGAGATAATGACACAAGAAAGGAATGCTGAGATATGGACATAAGGAAGACAAAAGATATAAAATTTTAATGAAACATCACAGCATGAAAAGAAATTAGGCATACAACAACAACAACAACAACAAGGCCTTATCCCACTAGGTGGGGTCGGCTACATGGATCATACGACGCTTCGTTGATCCATGTTCATGCGATTCGACAGAGAGACATCCCAGAGATAGATTACAAGGAAAATTAACCTTATAGCTTCTAAGGCACTAAGCAAGCTATTACAAATAAAAGCCAAGGAAGACAAGATTACAAGGAAAATTAACCTTATAGCTTCTAAGGCACTAAGCAAGCTATTACAAATAAAAGCCAAGGAAGACAGGAGAGTTAAGTGACATAGACACCTAAAACGCTGGTAGACACACTCTTGCGGATAATCCAAATGGGAACAACTTGGGTATTTGTCGATATTTGTGTACCAACCTACATATGCTGCTACATTAATTACCAAGAAAACCCTAAAAACATATTCTGCTGGCAAATGCTAAGAACATTCAAGAACTCAAAACCAAGACACTGGGTTACATGAAAACTTTCACTCACCGCAGAAAGAGACTGCTGAAGCTCATCCTTCATACTTCTTACTTCAGAAGTCTTTTCCATCAAACCTGCAACTTCAGTTCTCTTAGCGTCAAGCAAAGCCTTCAACTCCTTCATTTTATCCTGGGAATAGGAATACCAAATCCTAATGGATAGATCATTCAACAACAAAATGCACCCCGATCTTATATTATTGAATAAAAGAACAATTATATATTCATAAAAGCATGTGTAGCTAACATGAAAGTCAACAAAGATAATTTTTTCTCACATCGTAAATACATTGATGACTTGATAACAAACAAGGCACCCACATATCAGGCTAAAATCCACAGATTAGTAAAGAAAGAAAATTACATAATATGACAAAAAAGAATCAAATACAATACTTAGGCACTAAAATAGAAGATCCTATTAAAATGATCATGTGAATAATTTTAACTTTGTGGTTCCCGAATTCAATGTTTCTTAATTGGTTGAGTTCCCAGATTACCAAATTGGTCAGAGCAATATGTTCATCAACATTTACTTTCATAGTGTAAATAGACCTATGGTTTAGTAAGATAGCATTTATTTCATCAGAAAAAAATATGGTATTTTTTTAGAATAGTTAAGATTATATAATTCTCATAAAAAAATAATATGATGGATCCAGTGTCATAAATCAACATAAATGATATTAGGATCAATAAAGATTGTTAAATAAATGTGCTAACCAATTTTCCTAAAAGTTTAACCTTAGAAAGAACAACATCATCGATTTTGTATTCTTTATACTCACCCTCACGTGTGGACCACTGACAACTTTGGTCTAGCTCAGTCTACCACATGGACAATTAAGGAAGAATTTTTTTTTAAACACGAGCAACAACGAGGTTTGAACTCATGACCTCATACCATGTTAAAATAGATATGCTAACCAATTTTCCTAAAAGTTTAAGCCGTTAGGAAGAGCAACATAATTAATTTTATATTTTTTACAAAGATGATAGAGAGAATTGTCTTGAGCACAATATATTTGAAACTCATACTTACAGAATAATGATCAATCCTGGATTGACATTTAGGGACCCGTTCTTTAAGCTTTTCGAGCTTGTGTTTTTGTTCTTGAATTTCTCTATCAACATCATACACCCACGACCAAGCAAGTTTTTTCTTCAAATGCTGAATTTCTTGAGCAATTTCTTCTACATGTTCCATGTTCTTAATCTTATTCCGCAACTCATCAAGTTCCCTAATTGTAGGTCTCAATGATTTCTCAAGCTCGTCAACTATACCATTTGCAATTTTCAACTTCATTTGGATATCCTCTAGAAGTTCGCTAACCTGTTGTAGGAGTGTAGCCTTGAAGAAAAACTGCAGAATAATACAATGTTTTAACACGGAAAAAGATTTTGATAGGTGATTCATGTAATTACATGAATGACCAAGAAAGCAAATAGCGCAATTGGATTTCCATTTGCACCCACTCCAGATAATTTGTTGCATGGAACATTAGCATAAATCCTAAAAAAAAGTATGCACAACTAGAAAACTGACCTTAAATTTGTCTTTATCGTTCCCAGAATGCAAAAATTCTCTGCTTTTGTCTTGGCTCATTATTACACATGGATTTTCAACATCAATCTGCGGAACATTAGTGAATAAATGACTTCATGGAAATGAGAAAAAAAACATGCAAAGCATGAGAAACGGTTAGCAGCATTGCAAGATATTAAAAGTAGGAAAACAATATTTTGGGGAAGTTCATTCAGGACAAGTAAATTCATTATGATGGGCTACTAGTGCTGGCATATTTTCTTGTGCATGTACTTTCAAAAAAGGAGGAGGGTTGTGTTAGGCCCCGACAGCCAGCGTAAAACCCTATCGAATCTTATGAACATGAATCAACGAATATATTAGAGCGGAATGGCGTCGTATGATTCATGTAGCCGACCCCACCTAGTGGGATAAGGCTTTGTTGTTGTTGTTGTTGTACTTTCCAAAAAAATTATTAAGAACTTAAGTCAGCTGCACGTACTAAGATAGAACTCACATTAAAATGCTCCACTAGCTCATGTAGTTCACCTCTTTTTTGAGAAACCTTCTTTCCTGAATAATATCAATAGGAAGTGAATCTCAAAGCACAAGAATATGTGTACTTATTACTACAGGAAAAACATAGCAAGTAACAGATAATGTGAACATTCGCAGATGCATTTTTTTTATTGAAGGTGAAAAGGATTGCTACCAAACTTATGTAGTCATCCACTTTGTATTCAGAGCTATAAACGAGGCAATTTACAAATGCGTATGGAAACATAAAGTAGGACCAGCAAAAGCAACAAAAGGGTCCTGACCAAAAGAAAACTATCCCTCATTCCACTCTCTCATAAAAATGTTTGTGATGGATGATGTTATCCACATAGCACCGTTCGCCCTCAAAAGAGGAGTAATTCTGATGAAGCCATATGGCCCACAGGCCCCACACAACCGCCATCACCGCCTTCGATGGGAGCCTCCAACCCTAGTCCCTGCCACACAAAAATCCTGCAGCTATATCCATAGTGTATCCAATGTGGAAGCATCTATGCCCATCCGATGCACTGGTTGCCAAACTTATGATGTAATGAGGCACTCACAAAAAAAGTGGCAAATCTTCTCCTCCGAGGATCTACATAGAACATAAGTAATATTCGAACATGGTGCCCATCTACCCCTGTATGCATGAGTAAGCACCTTGTTGTATCTCAACAGACAAGCAAAGATCTAAACTCTAAGAGGCACGCGAGACCTCCAGATGTGTCCATAGTATGTGAAAGCACTAGGAACCAGACTCTCCTCAGCAACAAATGAGTGTAAACAACCAGAGCGGAGAATTAACCGGAGAGCCACAACCAATCATCCTCCCTAGAACCATCTGGAAGGTAGATTTCTCTCCAGTAGTCCAAGTAGGTCAAAGAACCACCTATCTGATAGACCAACATGGAACAGCGGTGTCCATTAACCCCCAATTCTAAAGGTGGAAACCAAAGCCATTGGGTTCGCAGAAAGAGCTGCCAATCTAGGAAAAGCCTCTGCAAGTGTGTGGTCTCATGTCCAGTCATGTCCCAGAAAAGGTCTCCATGGAACCTAGGGAAGCGGCTAAAGGGGGGCGAACAGGGGAAAGACCCTAGAAATGCCTTGCCAAAAGTGTGATGCGCCCCAAATGAGACGTGTTCAAGAATCCCAAGAGAGGTCTCTGTCATAACATCCAGAAAAATTGTGTACCATAAATCACTGCTTGGCCCCAAGGTCCCAAAGTCCTAAACCACCAAGTGAATAGGATGAAAAACATCCTGCCATGCCACAAGGCAGACGTCACGGCCACCAGGGCTACATCCCTGCCAAAAAAATCTGCCTATGATGGAATCAATATGCCTCATTACTTGGCTTGGCAACCGAAGCACTGACATCTAATGTGTGGGTTAAGAGGAGAGGACGGATCTCAACAATATTAGACAGCCCATCATGAGAGTAGTCTCGAGCTCCAACCATGTAGTGGCCACTCCCAAGTGCTCAACTACTGGTGCCCATCCCTTGGAGCATATGTCGATCGGATTAGGGGAGCCCATCGGGATCGCACTGATTGGAGTGCACAACTTTGCAGCACTGGACGTGACCACCTCAGCCATGTCAAATGGGATGAAAGATGATTTGACATGAGGCATGAGGCAGCGCCAATGAGCTCAATGAGAATAACAGTGCGTCGTGTGGTGTAAATTTAACCCTTGATGAAGAACAAAGTATCATCTGCATGCTGCAAGAAGGAGACCAAATCTCTAAGCCGAATGAAAAGGCCTCCACTATGCCTAGTCGACGAGCTGAGAAAGTGCATGATACAAGCTGAAAATACAACAACAACAACAACAACAAAGCCTTATCCCACTAGGTGGGGTCGGCTATATATTCGTTGATCCATGTTCATAAGATTCGACATGATTTTATGTTGGCTGTCGGGGCCTAACACAACCCTCCTCCTTTATCCGGGCTTGGGACCGGCTATAAAATATAGGCGGAGTTATACAAGCTGAAAATACAATTAAAATAAAACTAGGATAACTATTATTAATAGTAAAAGTGCAAGAATCTTAAACATAATTACTACTAATAACTTGTCAATTCGATATGACAAATCTCCATAAGTCCGTATGGAGTGGACCAAATTCCAATTACATAACTGATCAACACCTTTTCCAAGGCTTCCCTAAATCTAAAACCCATGCATGTATTATAACATGCAAATGTAGTTACAATAACTATAACAAAACTACAAATATAACACCCCTCAAAAAAAAAAACTACAAATACAACTAACTACCCACTATTTAATTAACCAGCCACTGTCTAACACAAAGTGGTATCTTTTAAGTGCACCCCTCCTAAAATTTTGCCTTCCTCAAGGCGGAGAAAAGAAAATTAATAATAATATTTTGCAGGTGCAATTGAAGCCTCCAAACTTCATTAACTCCATCTTTGGGCCAAGAGAGAAATTTTTGAACCAATATAAACTTCCAACTTTTCTTCTTATGAAATGAGCTTTCACTTGCAATATGTATAGCTGATTTCTCCTTAATGAATGCTACTTCTTTGTGCTTTGCTACTAGGATCTTAGAGGCTCTGATACCAATTGATACAAATAGAAAATACAACTAAAATAAAACAAGGATAACTATTATTAATAGTAAAAGTGCAAGAATCTTAAACACAATTACTACTAATAACTTGTCAATTCGAGATGACAAATCTCCATAAGTCCGTATGGAGTGGACCAAACTCCAATTACATAACTGATCAACACCTTTTCCAAGGCTTCCCTGAATCTAAAACTCATGCATGTATTTATAACATGCAAATGTAGTTACAAAACTATAACAAAACTACAAATATAACTAACTACCCACTACTTTCTTAACCAGCCACTAACTAATACAAAGTGGTATCTTTTAACTACCCACTATTTAATTAACCAGCCACTATCTAATACAAAGTGGTATCTTATCAGTGCAATGGGCCAAGACATCAGCTGCCAGGACAAGAAACATGGGAGCCAGGGGGCAGTCCCACCAGAACCCCCTTTGTGGCTGGATCCATTAGCAGATGCATATTGCTAACAGAGTGACATATATTGATTATGAAATATATGTGCCACCAAGAAATTTCTGTTTTCATATTCGCCCAGACCTTCTGTCATCAATTCAGCTTATTTTATCTACCCATACACAAAGTCACATCTTGAAAGAATCGTCAGGCCCAGTCCCCCACCCCCCATAAGCTGAAATAAGAAAGGGGTATAAATATTCAATTGTACTTTAAAATTGAAGAAAATCTAAATTGTTATTTTGTGGACTGGTTACCATGTGTGGTTTCAAATCAGTAAGTACTGTTTTTTTTTTAGGGGAAAAAGGAAGATTAACCAGAATGTTAACCATCCAAAACCTTTATTGATGCAAGGGTGGTACAGTGATCACAGATTACAGAAGATTAGAGCATCTAAAACATAGGAATCTCACAAAGCTCGCCGCTCATGGTACATAAACATAGCATGATTACAGATTATTCTCTACATAACAGCAGTCATTCTAAAGCCTGTTCTGTTAAACCAAATAGCCCAGATTACTACAAAAAGGAGAGCCCGATTCCTGCAAAATCGATATGTAATAGGAGGGCCCCTCGTATTACCATTTCAAAAAGAAGTCTAAAATTCTTGTTCAGTCCTGAAGGAGATCCAATCGATCCTAGTGTTCATCCAGACCTCATTAGAAACCTCACAAGTAAAGAAAAGATGATCGGAGTCTTCTAGGGAATTGGAATTGCACAACCGGCAGATGGGCGCAATTCCAAAGAGCCAACGAGCACAGTAAGAGGCAGTCGGTAGACGAACGTAGAATCCAAATAAAGATTTTAATTTTGTGTGGGACCTTAGTCATCCAAATCAACCGGCAATCAGTGAGCATGTGGTTGTCTTCAGGCTGGACAGGGACCCGCAGAATATCATAAGCTTGTTTAACATTAAAATTCTCCCGAGACCAGGACCAACCATCCCTTATATGAGTGTTCAGCTTGTAGGGACTGATGAGGTTCAGTAATTTCAGATACTCAGAAATGCGTTGATCAGAAAGCGAATTGCTGAAAGGTGGGGACCAAACACCATTAGCCAGATCTGGAGTTTCCATCCACATATTAGTGAGGGTGCCAGTCTTGTTCTGGGCGAGAGAAAAAAGTCTAGAAAAGCGGACGACCAGAGGTCTAGCAGGAGGCCAATCATCATGCCAAAAAGAGAAGCGAGAACCGCAGCCGAGGACAGGATTGAAGAGTGGTTTCCAAAGAGGAGGCAGCTGAGCGATACCATTCCAGAAAGGAGAGGCGCAGTAAGTACTGATTTTTTCAAGTGCTTGCAGCTGAGCGATACCATTCCAGAAAGGAGAGGCGCAGTAAGTACTGATTTTTTCATGTGCTTCCAAGTATATGTCGTTCATCCATGATTATATTCCTGTTAACAACCATTTTTATGCATAGTACCTTCATATTCACTCTCAAGGACTGACTTTAAGAAATAACCTGATGTTACAAGTGAGCAGAGCTACCTTCTAATAACTAGTGACAAATATGAACCAAGAAGTGAAATTCACCATACAATAAATAATAGAAAAGCCAACTAAGTTAACCTTGATAGTCCTTCAAAATAGTTGAGCTTGTTGATCCCGTAATCCGGCGTTCAATCATAATTGTATGACCATAAATATCATGCTTGAAGGCATCTTCTCCTTGATTCTTCATCTCAACAAGGACGGAAGCATAACTGCAATAGCATAAGAATTAAGAAATGTTCAAACAATAAACAATTTTGCTTCAGTCAAGTAGAACGAAGAACACCTACTATCTTTGGCCAAGCACAGTGATTTAACAGATTCAATAAAATGAAACTAATTGAGGGTTAATGATAAAATGTGTCTTACATCTCCTCAAAAAAAAAGAGAGAGATGTGTCTTATAATCAAACCAAATGAAAATGTCCATTATTCCATGAAACAAGAGAGGAAGACATACGTCATACACAAAATAACCAAACAGCGTTGTCTAAGTTTATATGTGAATGTGATCTAACTAAATCAAATCCAGATTGTTAATTCAAACTCTTGAACGAACCAGATAATTATGGGACATGACACTATTTCACTCACAGCTCGATTAGACATTGATTGAGAAGTTAAACAGATTCTAGATGTAAAAGATTGAACAAAAACTGTTCTTCAATTTATTGTCAACTTAAAATGAATGTTTGTGAAATCAAGAAGATATCATGATACCAGGAGGTCCTATATAACATTTTGCCAAGATGATGCACGAAATCATTATAACCAAACTCTATAAGGGTTTGAAGTTTTGAGAAGCATAGACACTTTTCATTCCAACCAAAATTAAAAAAAACTTTGAATTACCATTGCACATTTCATGATAACTCATCATGGCCACACCTTATTCAGATGTTTAAGTTATCCACTTTGTTCTACAGACTTTGCAATGTAACTGATTTTAAATGCTCGTTCTGGCTCTAGTTTGCGGAATTACAAATTACAGCATAATAGATATAATCTGACCCATCGAAACAAATCTCTAGTAAACAAGTCAACTAAAAGTGAGTCGACAAAGGCTACCTGAAATTGGCATGCGAACTCCTGAACAACGAACAAAATGACAACCGTAAACCCTTGTTTAACAGAAAACGGGACAAGAACAACGACGAAAAAACAAGTGAACATTAGAAATCTACCTGCACCCAGTCTTTATAAAGTCCTTCAAGCTATCCGCCCTCTGAGTGCCCTTTGCCCGCGCCCCAAAGGCAACACAAAGGGCCGTGAGTATCGCGCTCTTCCCACCTATGCACAAACGAAACAAACATCGGAGAACGGAACGAAAACAGGGCGACATATCTCCTCGGAAAAAGGGAAGAAACCGAAAGGATTAGGGTTTCAATAGAGGATTACTCCCATTCTGGCCGGTGATGAAGTTAACCCAGTCGCCGAGCTCGATCTGGAGGCTGCTATGGCACATAAAATTCTCGAGGCGGATCCTGGAGATGATCCCAGCGGCCGACCTCGTCGAACTCCCTCGGCGCTCGCCGAGAAGCCTGGAGTCAGCCATAAGCGGACACCGCCGCCGTTGGCGAAGAGTGAGCGGAGTTGGTCGCGGCGGTGCCGCGGTGGAGGAAGGAGAAAGGGAGGTGGCAGGAGGGAAAAAGGAGGCGGAAGCGCGCGAAAACCTGTGCGAAGGAAATGGTGAAGTTTTAGGGATATTTATTTCTCTGTCCTAGACTATGAAATTTTTCTTTGCAGTAAATAATAATAATTTTGTTTTTCTTTCCAAACCAAAGGCGTTCTTTGGTACTGGATACAGTCAAACAATGATCATGTTCTAATAATTTCATCCAAATAGTATTTTCTTCTCTTCTGAGTCTCATCAATAAAGATAAAAAATGAGGCTTATAAATTTTTGGGAGCTCACGAGGTTGGTTAAAAAGATTATTCCGAAATATTTGTTTTGAATCCAAACAAGCCAAAGAGCCCAAGCGAGTAAGGATGTTCATCATCGAATATAATTAATAAAAATAAAAAAAAATGAAGGTGTTCCTTCTCTAAAAAAGGACATCGTGTTCTTTATATTTTTATTCATTGAATTAGAAATTTATAGATCATACTTTATTCATTTTTATGTAAAAATTTTTAAATATAAAATAAGTATAGAGCACTAATTTTAATTATTAAATTAATAGAATATTTATATAATAATTTATTTTATGAGTTAAATAATTCATTTGATCAAGATCAAGAATGATCAAATCATTTTAAAGAATATGATAAATTCAATGACTATAATTTATTTAACCCTATGATACTTTTTATTATCAAAATAACTTAACAGATATATATTACTTTATGTAATAAATATTTGGTTAATTTAATCAAGAATCATAATAATAGAAAAAATAAGTCTTATACATCTTGATATAGAGATGGGTAATTTATTACTCACAATGTTATAAAAATCGGATCGGTTCAATCGCCAACCGGTTGAGAATCTAGTTCGATTTGATATTAAAATCGATTTTAGTATTGAACCGAAAAAACCGGTTGAATCTGGAAATCCGGTTCAATGCAATTTTTTAAAATATAAAGTTAAAAATGAAAAAATAGAAAAGGAAAATAAAAAGGAAATAAATATAAGAAAGGAAAAAAAAGAGGGAATATGACATGTATAAAATGAAATAGGAATTGAAATAAAAAAAGTAGGTATTTAAAATTGAATAACATTAAAGTGAAAAATTATCAAAAGGCATAAATAAAGGAAATAAAAAGAAAAGTGTTAAAGAAATAAGAATAATTTAAGATAAAATTTATTAATATAGCATCTAACATCAATAAATAATATATATTAAATTAATAATATTCTATTTTATATTTATATGTTAATCATTAATAAAAGTTATAATAAAAATATATATTATGTTAAATATTAAATATTATTAATAGATTATTAGTACAATATTCATGTACTATACCATATAACTTATATTATGTATTTATAATTATTATAAATAATACTATTTTAATAAAATCCAATCGAATCCGATCGGATCGGTCCAATCGCGACCTAGTAAGAAGTTCAATCCGGTCACCGGTCCGATTTTGAAAATATTTATTACTCATTATCTTTTATAAATTATACGAAGTTTATAATTTAAAACATTATTTGGCCCTCTAAACTTCCATGAATAGTGCTTATTAATAAATATCAGAAATCTTTTATATCTATAAGCAATTATTTTCTCTTTTGACTATTTTGCTCCTGTTTTTTTTCTTCTTTGTATTATTTTAGCCTAGTTTTGTGTGTTATTCATGACAAATCTTAATACATTTCTATAGCACATATATTCTAATATAAAATTAATAAAATATTATATTATTAATTCTATATTTTAACATATAAACTTTCGTAAATATATTTAATTATTATAGCAGTTTAAAGATAACAAAAAAAATCTTATTAAAGCATCATAAAATATGATAAAATAAATAAGAATAGGATAATTTAAATGTAGACTGTACATAAAGTATGCTGTTGTAGGCGCTCAATTTATTTTCCGAATCTTGATGGCGACGCCATCCCTCTTAAATTTTTTTATTAGTTATTATATTATTTTAACATTTATATTAGTTTTTTTATGATGTGCTAAGTGAGAAAAAAATCTATAATATTCGATTAAAATGATAGTTATTGAAATAAGTTAAAAATGGAATAAGAGTAACAAAGTTGAGGAAGATGATAAAATTTGAAAAAAAAACGAAAAATTATATGTTGAGATGTTCAATTATGTTAATTTTCTCGTTCAATAATAATAATTTAATTATTCACCAATGTCAGAATAATCTGCGATTTTCGTATGAATCCACGATAAGAAGTAATATTTTTGGGTTGAGAAAATACAAGATAAATTACACCAAATGCCCTCCAACTTTCGACTTTGCTCAGCGATGTCTTCCAACTTCTCTTTGTAACCGCGATGTCCTTCAACTTTTGACTTGTTTCACTCGATGCCCTCCTTACCTATAATAGACGATTTTCCGATCACAGCGCTGATGTGGCCCTCTTCTTCTCTCCACGTTATAATATTAAAAAATAAAAAAATGTCACGTGTGCAACAAGAGGGGGATCGCCCCCTCACCTGCGACCTCCGGTGAGGTCGCAGGTGAGGGGGGCGACCCCCCACCTCCCCTACGCTCGCCGGCACGAGGAGTGGGGAGGTCACCCCCCTCCTTGCGACCTTGCCCCACCCCTCGTGCCGGCGAGCGTAGGGGAGGTGGGGGGTCGCCCCCCTCCATACGACCTCAGAGGTTGTAGGGAGGGGGCGACCCCCCACCTCCGACGCGACGCATGGGATGTGGGGGGGTCGCCCCCCTCCCTGCGACCTCCGGCGACGGGCCACAAGGGGTGGGGGGTCACCCCCCTCCTTGCGACCTCGTCGGAGGTCACAGGGAGGGAGCGACCCCCCCACCCCTCGTGCCCCGCGCCGACGAGCGCAGGGGAGGTGGGGGGTCGCCCCCCTCACCTCCTTTGCGCGACGAGGTCGCAGGTGAGGGGCGACCCCCCACTTGCCCTACGCCGCGCCGAAGGTCGCAGTTGAGGTGGGAGGTCGCCCCCCACCCTGCGACCTCCGGCAAGGTCGCAGGTGAGGGGGCGACCCCCCACCTCCCTTGCGCTCGTCGGCACGATGCATGGGAGGTGGGGGGTCGCCCCCCTGCGACCTCACCGGAGGTCGCAGGTGAGGGGGGCGACCCCCCCACCCCTCGTGCCGGCGGGGGGCGATTCCCCTCTCGTTGCACACATGACATTATTTATTTATTTTTTAATATTGTAACGTGGAGATGAGAAGAGTGTCACATCAGCGCTGTGACCGAAAAATTGCCTATTATAGGTAAGAAGGACATCGAGTGAAATAAGTGAAAAGTTGGAGGGCATCTCGGTTACAAAGTGAAGTTGGAGGGCATCACTGAACAAAGTCGAAAGTTGGAGGGCATTGTGTGTAATTTACCCAGAAAATATATTGGTCAAGATGATGGATACATCTGAGTCCAACAAGAAAAAAAAATGGATTGGGCCAATCACAGGACCGGGAAGTTAGTTGCGAAAGGGAGGAGGGAGAGTAAAAATAGCAAAGCCAACGAGACGACGGGGACGAATGGTAAAAAAAATGAACGCAAACAGCGACAGCCACCTCTTCCTCCCTCCTCCTATTCCAATATCCCCCCTCGCCGGAGGGGCGGCCGGCGGCTTCCTCCCGACGCCAAGACACCGTGGTTACGTGCCGCCGTTCGCCGACGGCAGCAGCATTCTAAGCATGCTGCGCAATGGAGTTCTGCGCGACATCCACATCATCGTGGGCCTCGTCGCGGTGCAGGTCGCCAGCGGCGCGTACATGGTCTTCGTTTCCCCCATCCTCGCCTCTGGTCTGAATCCTCTATTCCTCGTCGCGTTTGGGAGCTTGGCGACGTCGGTCTTCATCTTCCCCTTCGCGTTTGCATTTGAAAGGTATTTTGGGCCGGGCGCAACTTCTGGTCTCGTGAATTCTGTAAAAGTGCTCTATTCGTCTAAAAATTAACTTTCCTACGCACTCCAACTCTTCAGGCAGAAATGGCCGTCAAGATTGACTGTTGGATTGATGATTCGATTCCTTCTGATTGGTTTGGGAGGGTAAGTTCCTGACCCTTGCATTAGATCTCTGTCAACTTCTTAATTTAAGTTGCATCAAAATTTATCTTTTTGATATCAGGGTGACTTCATTTCAAGCGCTGATGTTGATAGGCGTCAAGAAAACGTCCCCAGCGATCGCCTCTGCCATTCCCAACCTTGCCCCAGGAATCATCTTTGTTATAGCTACCTGTTTAAGGTGGTCTCTAAATAAACTCCGTTCGGAGCAACGAGAGCCTAAGGAAACCTCCTGTCAAGCAAAGCCTTATGATGTGACGATCTCTTCACTTGTTGCAGGTTCGAAACAGTTGAAATGAGGTGCTTGTACAGCAGAGCCAAAGTACTAGGGACCCTGGTGTGCTTGGGTGGCGCAGTGACCATGAGCTTACAGCAAAACCCATCGGTCCCACCGGCCAATGCGTTATCCTACGCATTCGCTACCTCCGGAAGAGGCTTCGTTCACGGAACATACAATAATGACTGGTTCATCGGTTGCGCCTGTCTGCTAGCAGCAGTTCTGGTGCTTTCATGCACCACAGTTTTGCAGGTCATTTTCTCCTTCATTGTTGTGCTCTTTTCATACAAGGAAATGAAGTAGCCTATTATTTATGTCATCTGAATTAATTAAACAATTATACATAAATGTTTGCATACATCTATAACACCATATCTAAGAACTTCTCTGCAGGCAGCTACCATGATCGACTTTGAAGCACCCTTCACCTTGTGTTCCATAACCTCTGTGATAGGAGCAATTCTTACAGGGGTGGCACAAGTACTTGCTGAAGGGAAGCTAGACATTGGGACTCCTGTCGTCGAACCTGCAAGCATCATAACAATAGTGATACTGGTGCGTTGCATGCATTCCTTTAGCTTTGGCCTTTCATAGGATTAGTGGTACTAAGTATCAATGGCATGCATGCAGGGAGCTGTTGTTGGTTCTGCGTGCTTTGCTTTCCAGACATGGGCTGTGAAGACCAAGGGACCTGTTCTTGTGTCCATGTTCAGCCCCATTCAGACAGTTTGCTCTACGATTCTTTCAGCAATAGTTTTGGGACATGTGATCAAGCTCACGAGGTACATATTTGTGCAGCTCGTTTAATCTTTCTTATTATATATGAATACGAATGATACTCAAAAGATATGATGCATGCAAGTACTGACAAAGAATGAAGTGTTCAATCTTACATTGATCATAAACAAATATACATATGGACTTGCAAGGTGATTTCCTATATAACTGTATTGAAAATGTGCTATTCTCCTGATGACAAATATAACTTGTGAATCTACAGCGTAGGAGGAATGCTCTTGATGTTCTTCGGCCTCTACATGGTGCTTTGGGCTAAAATGAAAGAAGGATTTCTTCTTACAAGCACAGATGATTACCAACCTGAGGAAGACATAGAGAAACCATTCTTGTCATAATTTATTTCACTAGTTGGTAGTGTGGAGCAAGCAATGGTATGGTGCCTTTGCATTGTAGTGTGCAATGTACAAATATTTGGAACTTCCTCAATGCCTTGTGCTAACACATATTCATCAATCCATAATGATATTAGCGATTGTTGTAAGGAGGACAGCTTAATTTACAACTATAGATTGTAGATGGCGATGGCCCTGATTCAAAGTAACTAGTGATGCAGGCATGCAGCCTTTATCTAGTTTAGCAAGATTCAATTTCGTTATACGCACTTATATATATCTAAGGAGAAAAAAATGCGTATACGAAAAAAAAAAGGTATAGTGTCAAAACTTCAAGGGGTGGAATTTCTTAAAAGAAATTATTTGTAAAAAAATGAATTGACAAAAAAATTAAGAAGCATATCTAACGTGAAAAAGTGTAAAATATGAACATTAGACTTTATTATATGAACATTAGACTTAATAAATATTTTATTAATAAATATACGCACTTATATATATCTAAGGAGAAAAAAATGCGTATACGAAAAAAAAAAGGTATAGTGTCAAAACTTCAAGGGGTGGAATTTCTTAAAAGAAATTATTTGTAAAAAAATGAATTGACAAAAAAATTAAGAAGCATATCTAACGTGAAAAAGTGTAAAATATGAACATTAGACTTTATTATATGAACATTAAAATATAAAATCATATAGGCTGCGTTTGACGGTACGGAACAAATCAAATGTGTTCCGATTGTTCTGTCAACGTAGCCATATAAATGTTCTCGTCACGTGACTTTAACAAGAATTTTTTACGGAAAATTTTCGTCAAATGTTCTTGTCTTCGGCAAGAACTTTCTTTTTTTTAACTTCTGCGCCACATTCTTTGACTTTTTTTAATTTCATTTATTTTTTAATTGTTTTATAATGTATGCATATATAATTTAGAATAAATTAATACATTATTATAACATAATTTAGGGATATTATAACATAATTTATTAATGTTATTAATTAAAAATTATAAATTAATTAGCTCTAATAATTAATAAATATTTTATTAATTAAACTATTCAAATATTTTTTAAAAAAATTGTATTATATTTAGATCTTAAAATATACGTAAATTATAATATTAATAATATTTAAAATATTTAATCAAAATAAATATAAATAATATTAATAATATAATAATTTACGTAAATTATAATATTAATAACATAATCTTATTTACTATAATTTACGTAAATTATAATATTAATAACATAATCTTATTTACTATAATTTTATACCTCATAAAATAATAAATTATATTCTTAGTTCTTCTTTTTTATTCAAACACCCACTAAAATTTATCAATCACATCAATTTTTTAAATCCTCATCATTATACTTTTCATCCAAACACCAACCCATACTTTTCTATCAAATCAATTAGTTTTTTAGAACTAATGTTCCCGTACCAATCATAGGATGAAATAATTGAAATATGGTTAGGACTCCAATTAGATGTCCTATATGTTTTATTAATAAAATATTCTTAAAAAGTTTGACTAAATTATTTTTCAAATATTTTATAAATAAAATGTGATATAATTTAATTTATCTCAAAGATTTCTTTACTGAGCGACTCTAAGTTCACACTCCTTTAAATTTCATTGAGTAGATAAAAAAATATATGAAATGTTAAAAACGATTACGTTCTTAATAAATCACAATATTCATATTCAAAAAATAGAAAATATATTTTATTTCAAATGATAGTATAGTTCAACAAAGTAAAACTAATATGAGTACTACTCCATAGATGGAGAATTAAACATCATGAAAAAAAAATAGAATGAGCAAGAAAATACAACATTAAAACTTCAATTGTAAATCTATACTAATTAGGATTGGATGTTCTCTCTGAAAATAAATGTCTTCATGGAATCAAAGGGGTCTTTTTATAGTCACGACCAGTCAAAAATTAGAAAATTAACTTGGATTATTACTTTAATTACATAGTCTTCTTGGGTGCGCCGAATCACAGACACGTGTAATAAATAACATGGGTTTGTGTTGACTTATGAAATCACGATGTCTGTCAGCTGCATATCTTCTCATAATTTTAGTTAGACACGGATCGTTTTGATAAGACATGGTCTGTGTTGTTCAAGATTTAGCATACATTTTACGTTCCTTTCTATCATCAACGTGGCCTTGGATTAATACGGGGCCAGGAGACACGGCCGTTTTATTCTCTTGAGAAGAAAATCTCTTAAGTATCATATAAATAAAATAAATAAATATTGATTTATGCTTTATTCAAATTTAAATTATTAATGTAAAAGTATGTACAAATGAGCATCATCAGCTCGTCCGTATTATTTCACATAATTAAGCGTAATAAGACCAACTTAAATAACTCAAACACCATGCATACGCAGTGCGCCATTTTATCACGGTAAGAATAATACATATTAAAAATAAACTCCAATCTTTTATCGAAATTTAGGCATAGTTTATAATATCTTGGTCTTCACGAGGGAAACGCATATATCTTTCATCTTAATTATGACATTGGCACCTTTTTCTTTTTCCACACAACTTCCGATGGCAAGGGGAAAATTCAGTGTTTCAATTTTCGACGTAAATCGTGATATCATTAATATTTAAGTAATTTAATTCGAAACAGTAGACTCAAACAATTTCATCTTGTCGTTCCAGCATTTGGTAAATATGCTTCCTCTCTAGCATCAAGATAACAATAATAATCATTATTAAAAGAAATATTTAATAAGACGTCCGGAAATCAAATCGACCATTGTTTATTATTATAAAACAAAATAAGATTGACAGAGAAAATTGCGAGGGTAAGACATAAATTATGGGCGGTTGTGGTGGTGCTCGTCCAACAGCTAAACGGATGCAACGCCAAGCCTTTCTCTCAAATCATCGTTACACCATGATTCCCTCTCCTCCCCTGGCTTATGCCCGGTTAAAACTCATCCCTTGACACGGCGCCGGCTCTTGTGCCAAAATTTAATTTGCGCATGCTTCATATTCTCCATTTATCTACTTCTTTTTTTTTTTCATCTACTTCTCCACACCCAACATCTCAGCTATAATCCAGGAACTCTTATCACAAGATTTAAAAGAAGGAATAAAAAGAAATTACAAACCCATAAATGTTGGCAAATCGGACACCTCAAAACAGTAGTCCACAACTAGCTCCTATGGATAGAAAGGCAAAAGGAAGCTTAGCTTAGTCTTACACCGTACATTACTTGAGCAAAATGTGCTTAAGATCAGGACTGACTCCATGGTTAAAATCTCTTCACTGTGACTCCATTCCCATCAAGTCTGCCACCACATCTCTCTCTCTCTCTCTCTCTCTCTCTCTCTCTCTCCCCTCCTTCCCCCTTTATATAAAAAATAAGTTTTCTCCTTACGTGATATAACCATTTGAACTTGTTGCTGTGTCGGTGAGAGTCATGTCAATGGCAATGGAACAGCAGAAGCCGGCGTACAAGCATTACTGCAGGGTCTGCAAGAAGGGGTTCGGATGCGGGCCCGCCCTCGGAGGCCACATGCGGGCTCACGGTATCAACGAAGAACCGATGGCGAACACTGCGGAGGACGCCACGGCGGCCTACGGCACGTCGGACGGCGACGCCGACGACTTGGGCAACCAAGGCACTAAGCGGATGTACGCTCTCCGCGCCAACCCCATCCGCCTCAAGAGCTGCCGCGTCTGCGAGAATTGTGGCGAGGAGTTCCTGTCGTGGAAGACCTTCCTCGAGCACGGCAGGTGCAGCTCCAAGGAAGACAATGACGTCGCCTATGAGTACTCCTCGCTGGCCTCGCCTCCGAGGTCGGACGCCGACGAAGACCTCGTGTGCCAGACGGGTGGCGCGGCGTGGTCTAAAGGGAAGCGGTCGCGGCGCGCCAAGGTGGTCAATGGCGTGTGCGATATCGTTGCACCGCCTCCACGTCGCCCTTCGAGCGAGGAAGAGGATCTCGCTAACTGCCTAGTGATGCTCTCGGCCGCTTGCGTCGAGCCGATGGCCCTCGTCGAGACCGAGGAGTCGTGCGCGTCGGCTAGCAAGGAGGAAACCCGCGATCTGAATACATATGTCGTCACTACGGACAAGCGCAAGGCTCCCTTGGCGCCGGTTCTAACTGTGTCGAAAGGGCTGTTCGAGTGCAAAGCTTGCAAGAAGGTCTTCACGTCGCATCAGGCGCTCGGCGGCCATAGGGCCAGCCATAAGAAGGTCAAGGGCTGCTTCGCCGCCAAGCTCGACGAACTCGACGGTCCCCTTGGGAATGACGAAGTGATCGCTCGCAACAACGCTAGCAGCAGCGAGGCGGCCGCCACAGCTCCTGCGACCGTGCCCATGGCCGTTTCACCGTTGGACAACCCCCGGCAGATGTCGACCGCGCCATTCAAGAAGAAGTCCAGAGTGCACGAGTGCTCCATATGCCACAGGGTATTCACGTCGGGACAGGCGTTGGGCGGCCACAAGCGCTGCCACTGGATCACTTCGAACGTTCCTGACGCGGGCCTGAATCTTTCGCCGATGCCCGACCACGCCAACCTTCACCGTCACCTCTCCCTCGCGCCATTGCCGACATTCGAGAACTTGGACCCCGTCCTCGATCTCAACCTCCCCGCAGCGGCAGATGATATGACCGTGGTGCCGCAGGGCGACGCCGGGAGCCCCTTGCGGCTTGACGTGCCTGCAGCGGCGATCCTCCTGCAGCGCTGGTTCGAGCACAGCAGCAGCATGAATAACAAGACGAACGAGATCAAAATTGGCAGCAAAAATGACACTGACGTCTGCAGCAAGGATAAGAACAGTGAAGACAAGAACGTGGATGAAGAGGTGGAGAGCAAAATTAAGCTGGCGAAGTTGAGCGAACTGAAGGAGATCAACCACAGGGGAGGAGGGGGAAGCTCTCCTTGGTTACAGGTCGGCATTGGATCACCTGCTAATGACATTTAAGAATAATTTTCTTCCATTAACTACCGAGTATTATCAGATCGAGATGCGTACGTAAAGCGATGGACAAACATAGATACTTGTATTAAGACTGTAATTATGAGATACAGTTCATTTGGTACCTTTTTCACATAAAAAATATCATGTAACACTACATTTTGTTGCTTTGCAAACAATATGTTAAGGCAATTCATACTATCCGAGATTTGATTATATATGTACTTCCCGTCCCTGAAATCATTAGATTGAAAATAAAGCATAATCCTCTCTGCAATGTTTCTGATTTCAATCCTCTTTCTCCAATGTTTGTCTGGAAACAAATGATATTGAAGATGTATGTAAAAACATATGTAAATTAGGGACCTGATATCATGACACTCGTGAATATACTAGACAGATTGTTTTACCTTTACGAACAATAAGCTTTGCTCTATACCTCAGATCCCTTTACAAACTAATTTTCACGTTACCCGTAATAACAATCTTTAATTTATGAATGGGCAACCTCGCTATGGGTATTAAATTAGTACCTCCAGTGGCAACTCTCCTTAGTCAATTGTTTAAACATTACTCGTTTACTTCGTAACTGAGACATCCTAAAAAATTATATGCAATGATTTCAAATATAAATAGTAAAGAAAGCATCACATAAAAAAATATGATAATTCAGTCCCAATAACCTGAAGTCTTGGCTATGTACTCTCCTAGTTTTGCAATGCTCTATAAGGTAATTCAACAACTAGCCTTGCAGTGATATCTACTATAAATGCAAGTTTTGCTTAATATATCAATCATTCAGGATATGTGCAACTAAGATGTGATATTCTCCACCCTCACAGTTTTGCTTCACAATCTACAACAAGTAGCAATGCATCTTAATATCTATTATATGATCCACCAACACTACAATTATTAATATGTGCTATGATATTTGTGTTATCTCACATGATTTGATCGATGGTCGAATAATAAGTAAAAAAGATAAAAGTTGAAAATGAGTATTAGTAGTTGTTTATACCTATTACTTGAATTATTGAAGAAAATAATGATATGAATGGGCGACTAGTGTAACCGAGGAAAATAATGAAATTATGCGATTGAATCAAAGCAAAAAACTGATAACTATTCATATGATTCTTCATTATGAAAATTAACGAAAAAGGATTGCACTAAAAAAGATTGTGACATGTTTTACTAAGAGAAAACATTTATCGTAACTTGAGCTTATGACGAATGTTGCACTAGCTTATGTGATTGACAATTTACAAGCAACGAGCTTTTCCCTAATGTAAAGGCAAAAAATTATTAATACAATATTATTGATTGACAAAAAATTACCAATACAATCAAAACAATAATACCAACTTGATGACTATGACCAAGTAATGGTGACATGGATTATTGTTAATTATGCAATGTTGTTGTCCTTAATGTACTACAAATATTTTATTAATTATTCAACGCGATTTGTCATGTTATCAGCGAATTTTGTCGGATCTCACAACTCACAAGTCACCACACAGAAAGTGTCCACCTCATCACTTAAAAACAGACAACTGGCATCCTTAATTCAAGCGAACAAAATCCAGCGCCGCAAATTTTAAATTTTAAATTTTAAAATATCAAATTCGGATTTCATCATATAACTCATACCTAATAAAATAATATGACAACATGTAATATTTTTGTATATATGATTAATTTCATGGCATGTAGTTGACTTTGAAATTAGGATGATAATTGATTTTATTCCCGTTAGTTTTATAAACCACTCAAAACTACAACTTCGATGAATTCAATAGTTATTGTCGTTCCAGAATCGATTCTAGTTCTTCTATTTGTTCTATGTAAATTCACGGTAAAATGTAACAATGACGTAAGCCTGTTCTCACACATGAAAATGCATACATGTTTTCTACACTATTTACAACATTCAAATATGTACAACTTTCACTTAGTTATTAATTAATATTATAATTAATCATTATTATTTTATTTAATTGTTATCACTCTGAAGTGTTACAACATTAGTCAACTCAAGACTAATTAAAAAATTCTTCAAATGTATAATAATCTTATTAAATTATTTACTTTACATTCTTAAAAAGAATATACTGCCTTAAATATTTCAAATTTGTTAATAACTATGACAGGTTTTGAAGCAGACCACTTCATTTTAAAATACTATATTCAATTTACGTCCAAATAATCTATTAACACACACCCATTTTTGGCTCAAGGAAGAGATACACATACAAAATTTCGTAAATAAGAAGAAAATTGATATTTCTTCGCACATTAAGAATCAACACTTTTATTATACTATATCATATACAATTTAATTGTGATGTTGATTCAAATATTATTTTATTTGGTTATAATAGATTTTTATTTGTTCTCATATCATCCAGACATTCATTAGGAAAAAAAACTTAACTTCAATGATTAATAGTTTTAAATTTAGTACTAATATTGTAACAACAACCAAAACAACAAAAAAACAATGTTTCATAAGCATGCCAACGATCAGACCAAACTTTTTATCAGTCCAAATCAAATTTTATTAAAATAATATTATTTATAATAATTTTGAAGATAGTATATTATTTTATATGATGTGATGTACAAATGTTGTAGTAAAATTCATTAATAATCAAAACATTAAAAAAATCATATTATGTACGAATATTACACAAATTTTATTTATTAAAAATTTCAATCCATAAATATCAATAGCTTATTATTGATTTTATTATTTATGATTTAACAAGGATAGGTGTTATATTAATGTATTTTATCTCAAATTACTACTCTTTTTTTCTTTAACATTTTCTTTTTTTTGTTTCCATTTCTATTTTAGTATTATTTAATTTTTAACACTTACCTTTTTAGGTTTATTTCTATTTATTTTTTGTCTCTCATTTTTTCCTCCTTAATAACTTACTCGTTAATACTTTTTTATTTTAAATTTCTTTTTTATTTTTGCTTTTTCATTGATTTTTTTCTTAAAAAATGAGTTTGAACCGGTTCAACTGGTTCATTGATTTTCTAGTTCAACCGATTTTTTTTCAGTTCGATATAAAAAATGACTTTGATGTTGAATCGAACTAGACTAACCATCCATTTGGTTGGTCCAAATTTCAAAATATTAAAAAAAGAAAATAACTGACCAACTATTACATGCATATCAAGTGATCCTCCACAATCATTTTCCCCAATTTTTTTATTCACCTCACACATATCTTTAGGAAAGAATTTCCCACCTTTTCATCTCACGTAAAGGCCCAACCAAGCCTCTTTTTCTTCCTCACACACATTCTCTGGTTCAGGACTCTCTTCTCACAACTTGCTTGTGATCTCTATCGATCTATAGGAAAAGAACACCTGGGGCAAGGGCATTGGCACAAGAATAAGAAGGGGGACACCACGACGCCTGATTTAGGCGGATCGATGAACAAAATATTGAAATAGGTGAATGAAAGTGGAACCACCTTAACTAATCATGAATGATATGTGATAACTGAGATCAAATAACCTAGTTAACTTCCTTTCCCTTTTCCCATCAATAAAGACATGATCATAGTATGATTTCATGTATGCTATTGCACAGCTTTCAGATGATGCACCCAAGTAATGATTAAAGATGAAAGTTACCAAATGTATTACTTTTGATTGTCCTATTATGATAATAGGACTTTCACGCTAGTTGCTATATTGTGATATTACGTGTTATAAGCAAAGATTATTAATAGAATAACATAGGAACGATACGTAGAAATTGCTCCTCAAAATCACATGCATTTAACCCATGTTCATCTCGAAACTCGATCGGGAGCCTCCGCACCTGACTCGTGCTCGCGAAACCCAACACATGTTAGCAGATGGCAAAACCCTAGGCTCTCGACATTTCAATAAATGTCCTAGATTCATTTAGATCGGGCTTGAGTCCATTGCGTGTCGTATCCCGATTGTCGTGACATAATTTCAAACTCGTCCTGAGCCCAATGTACACTCGACTATTCATCCATAGATCTCGATCTCGGAATGCCCTATACTTGGCCCAAATTATGCCAAGTTAAAGTTCATTTTTCACTTTTTAGAGCCTATAAATTGCTTTTGTCTTTCCTTTTGACCCTGCACAAAATATGATATGATTTTCATCCATCTGAATGTTTGATTGTATAACTACTCCGAAATAATTATTCATTGAACTCGTAATTTATCATACCAACGTCATTGATTTGTTTGCTCGTCATCGAACCTCAAATGACATTGAATGTTGATTATAGTGATGTGAAGATTATCAAGATGATAATAAGATGAACATTAGGTCTCCAGTAAAAGCCAAGTGCATTATTGTTATCATTCATTATTAAGTATAATTTCTTTCCCTCTTTAGAGGGCACTTGTCATATCTTGATCACCCATCGATGTTATCGCATTGTTTGCTTGGCGTACTTCATAACTAAATAAATAGTTCATCTTATAATAATGAAAGGATGAGGGATGTCAAAGTCACCATCAAAGTCAACTATTTGTTAGTCACCATAATTATTAAACAAAGTCATCGAATCATGATGAAATAATGGAGTATCGAACTATTATTATTGATACTTAATTATCAACATTGAATCATTGTTACAAATATCGAATCATTGTTATCGCTTATGCATACTGAATTATTATTATTGAGTATGGCTACTGAATCAATGTCATCGACCATTGTTCATTATTGATTATTAGATCATTGTAATCAACATTATAATATTGCCACTCATTGATTACATGTTTATTGATTTTACTTACTGATTATGGTTGTACACAACTTCTTCTCATCTTAAGCAAATGTATGCATCTTATATGAATTTATCAATTTATTATAATTAAATATTATTCATTGTATATTGTTATTCTTCCCTGCTTGCGTTATAAAGCTCACAGAAGAATTGTTTCTCCTATGTTTGATTTTCATTTTTCATAAGCCCAAGCCCGGATAAAGAAGGAGGGTTGTGTTAGGCCCCGACAGCTAGCGTAAAATCCTGTCGAATCTTATGAACATGGATTAACGAAGTCGTATGATCCATATAGCCGACCCCACATAGTGGGATAAAATTTTATTATTGTTGTATAAGCCCAAATCAACGATAGTGGATGTAGGAGTGTGCATCGATAACAATGCTCAGACAACATTGAAACACAAGAACTTAGGAACTCATTTATCTTTCTTTCACGTGTTACTATGAAGCGTGATGTAATAGTTTAGAATATTTTATGAGACCATGTCATAACTCTTAGGCTTTCACACTTTATAACTCTCATATTTTATGTCTATGAATTCATTTATCTTTCTGCTCCTATGTGTTATAATTGTTGACCAATTTTAGTCAAATATTTAGTATATTCACAATGTCTTAAGACGGTCTTCACGTGTCAGGAATCAATTGAAAGCGTTACAAATGATGATCGAAAAATGTAAAAAAGGAAAAAAAAGTGAACCATTGCACTTAGCAATATTTTAACGGACAACCGAATATAAAGGTAATTACCTTTTCGTGGGATAAAAAGGCCGAGGAAAATGAAGTGTTTTTCGCGTGAAATGTATGTTAAGAAGTTTTATGTTTATTTTTTTATTTTTCTATTCGTATAACAGAAAATAGTTTTATAAAAAAAGAAATTATATAAAAATGATTATATCTAAGGATAATAATATGTAAAATTTTGTAAAAAATTTAAAATAATTAATACAATTTTTGTTGATTATTTGAATTATATTTTTGTTATCACTAATGATCATCTAAATTATTAATAAAGAAAGATAAAAAAACAAAGAAAAATATGTGTATACACGAAAAACGCTTCGTACGTCAATTAAATAAAAAAGTAACCAATAAAATGCTCAATTTCACGTAGACTAAGGCCATTTTGACATTTCCATATTTCCCTTTTCCTTAAAATGACATTTACAGAGCCGTAGGAAAGCAATCTAATGATCAGACTTCATAAAAGCTATAGTATTGGAAACTGAGTTTTGGTATGATAGAGAATTTTTTACTGGGATTTGTGAGTTTACTTTTAATCCTTTTCTATTTACAAATTGTTTTGGAAAAAAATGGAAATTTAAGGATTATTGTTTATTGTTGTTGATTGCAAGAAGAAATTGATCGGGGAGTAAAGTTATCGTTGTAAAAAAATGCCTCTTTATTTATCTTAATCTATTTACTATTGTAATTAGACATCTTTTACTATTCGTTTTCTTTGCCTAATCACAGACTATTAAATCCAACATAAATGAAACAAAATTACGCGTAATTTGTTGACACCATATATCAAGATGAAAAATTTTCCAAAATGAAAAAAATAATTAAAATAAACTTGGATTCGAGCCCAAATAATAATAACATACAATTATATAAAAATTATAAGGACTATTTTCTCTAATCACCCCTAAATTATCACGATTTTCTACGTCTAACACTACAAGCAAACTGTCTTTTAACCGTCGGTAAAATGGCCAGATCCGTCGGAAATCGCGATTTTCGACGGTTCTTTCGACAGACATTGTCCGTGCGAAAAAGGGGCGTCGTAAATATTTTGCGACGGTTTCTTCTGAACCATCGGTATTAGCTGGCGGGCGCGGCAGTCGAACGTGAAATATCGACGGTGCGAACCGTCAATATTATCGATGGTTAGGACCGTCGATATATATCGACGGTTTGAACCGACAATAGTATTGACGGTTCGAGCCGTCGATATTTATCGGCGGCTTAAACCGTCGATAGTATCGGCGGTTCGTGCCGTCGATATCTATCGGCGGCTTGAACCGTGGATACTATCGACGATTTTAATCGTCGATATATATCGGCGGCTTGAACCATCGATAGTATCGACGGTTCAAACCGTCGACAATCTTGTATCGACGGTTTTACTCGTGGGCTACGACCGTCGATAATTGTGTATCGACGGATATAACCGTCGGTAAGTATCGAAAAAATCCGCTGAATATTGCAATATTTCAGCTGTTTCTGACGGTCAGAACCGTCGAAAACATAAAAAAAATTTAAAAAAAATATTGAATTCACAGATAATTCACACATATAATACAACACATTTGATCCATAATGAAACGGCATAACGTAATTCACAGATAATTTACATCACATCGCATCACATATTTAATTACGTCACATCACAGATAATCCAAACATGATTCATAATGGAACGAGATAATTGAACGGCACAATTAATTCACATAATCCAAACATTGAAACAAATTGAACATCACATAATGGAACGGCATAACGTCTTCGTCATGACGAAAAGCTGAAGTTCAATTCGCATAACGTCTTGGTCGCAAAACATCACTGCACAAAATTGAAATAGAGTAAGAGTTATAACATATGAAAATGCAAAAAAAAACATGAATTCAGTTTTGTTAAGTGTTGAAGAGCAAAATCTAAAGTGCGCACTAAATTGAATCTAAAATCTAAAATATAAAAAAATAATTTGAATTTAACATCAACATAATTTGATAAATTTAATAGAAGATGCGTAAACTAACAAGCTAACGCCGAATCTCAAAATTAAAGCAAAATCGAGCATAATCATCCAAAATAATAGAAAGAGGCATATGACTTTTAATCATCATTACCATTTAAATCCAAAATGCCAAAGTTATCATTAAAATAAGGTTGCTAAGTTTTTTTCCTATAATTTCATGCGGTGATCAGGAAGTATGTTGAAGTTCATGACCAATCAGGAAAAACAGGAAACATAAACTACAAATATATTTATTTATACTAAGTACTGACATTTACATGATCCAGCTGTCTGCACTCCATTTTCGGTGAAAACTTTGAAAGTCTACAGATCTAACTGAAAGGGATGAAGAGTAAAATCTAAGTTAGTACCCATGTTGATGTTAAAGTGCGTATGAATCTAATGAGTACAATGAACCATCAGATTAAAGCAAATTCCAAAAATAATTATGTATTATATATGAATCTACCTCGGTGTCGTCGTCATTCAATTCGCCACGCATGAAGGCATGCATCATTTTCTTCATTTCAAGCCTGTTACGACGTTCACGTTCTTCGAATTCCTTTCTGACCTCTTCCCTAAACTTGATGATCACCCGATCCACAATTTCTTGCATATTAGAAGGAGATGAATCTGAAGTACTTCGTCGACCATATCCAATATCTGTGTCACTCACAGAAGATCCAAGTCCGTAAATGCGACCCTTCTTCACGCCGACGTGGTCCGTCCAAAGTTGTCTTGGGGTCAACGGTGTGGTCCCCTCCTGCGTGGCTTGCGTAATATGATCAACTTCTTTTATTTTATAAGACTCCTGAAATATAAAGAAAATAATTAACTACAAACGACGACTAGGTGATCGACTTCAAAGTTTTGTTAATTAATTATTAACTTGCAATTTAGAAAAAAATAAAGGCACAAAAATTTACATACATATGTCTCCCGGGCATAATTCGAAACCCATTCTTTATTCTTCTTCTGATGGGTTCGGAAAAATATTTCGTCATGAGTAGGTGGTCTACCCGTCTCTTTCTCCTGCAATGAGATAATATTTTAAAATTTGCAACTTAAAGTATAATATTTTCTCGACACTTACCATTTTCTTAAAGTATAATATTTCGTCCTGAGTTCGGAGAAAGACCTTACCATTTTCTTAGCAATCGTGCTCGTGGATAGACATCCGCCCGAATGCAAGCACGCTCCCTGGTCAGACTCTCGACTGGTTTTTGCTTTTTCGCATTTCACTTTGTACTCCTCGGTGGACCACTTTCCTAGCAAATCGATCCAAACGGCTTCGGGGATCCAATTGGGTCATTCTCCGTCAGCTCGAGCTTAAGAAAGCATCGCGGACAATCTCTTCGAGCACCGAGAGTTAAAAGCCTTCCACATTTTTTCCGTATGCTCGGGCTCCCACCACACATTAGACTGTAAGTGTTTAAAAATAATTAATGTATTACGAAGAAAAATATTAATGATCATGTTGGCTTCTAATGATACCTGAAATTCATTAAATAAGATCTGTCTCGTGGCATAAGGAACTTCCCTCCATGTAAGCCACGCTTCAGTATACCTATGTCACAATACTTTATTAACTGCTGCAGCCGCTGGTTTCGACGGTACAAATCTGGAAGGACACATAATTATAAAATGTCATGGCTGAATCAAAGCATGAATAATGATTTGATATACATAAAATAACACTTACCCTAAATTCTCATCTGGCTGCACGTATGCTTTGTAAACACGATTTGACGAAGCATGGTCCGAGTCTTCCACGGAACAATGAGCTCTGACGGGTTGTTGTGGCAATTGTGTATCCAAGTCCGCAATATCAGCGTGAGAGGAAGGACCCAGCGGAGAATAACGTTCTATTATGCGAATGCCCGTGGCTGATCTAGGAGCTGACGGAGGAGAAGAACGCTCTGTTATGCGAATGCCCGTTACTGATATAGGAGCAGACGGAGTACTGAGAGCTCTAGGGACGACCAACTCATTTCCTTTGTTTTTACTTTTAACAAATCGATACATCTGCATAGTACAAAATTTATTCCAAGTCAAATTCACAATTGACAAAAAATTCAAATGTCACAACGTCTCGACCTGACTATGTTCGGCTACGTCTTGTGTTGCATCTTGAGGAACGGAATTGTACGTATAACTCGAGAACCAATTCCTAATATCTGGAGGCGCTTATAAAAAATAAACAAATTAATTCGAATAAGCTTTTGCGAATGACTTCTTCTGATCATTATTTCAAACACTCACGAGATGGTAGCGAATATAAGAATGCATCGTCCGCGTCAGGCATCCGTTGATCCGATTGTTTGTCCACATGCATCGCTAACGCCTCAAACAAACTATTACCTCAAACAAAATGAATATGAGTCGTAAATGAACAATCCATAAGATGACAACATTCGTAATAAAATATCCTAGTCGTAAGGTAAAAAAATTAATAATTCGTGACGACAAGTAAAGACACCTTTACTCATCATCTGAATTTCCACATGACTAGTACCCGTCATCATCATCATCATCAGAAGTCGTCGTAGTTTCAAATTCATCTTTGTCTGAATCCTTTTCATCATTTTGTATGTCGATGTTATCGAAGTCTTCAAATACATGTTCTGAATCCTGTAGATCGTCGACTAATTCAGTGTCGACAATAGGGGCCACAGACGTCTGCGAGTCATCTTGAAAGGCACATTGCAATGCACCATCAATTTCTATCCTGCTTCTTGCCTTCGTCTTTATTACAACTCACCATTGTGATTTGTCCTTGGTCTTCTCCGGATATGGCACATAATATACTTGTCTTGTAGAAAACGGAATAATGAAAGGATCAAAATGATCATAACACCTATTGTGATGTATTTCAACTATTTTGAAATCTTTGTGAACTCGCATCCCTCTCCTTTCCTTTGGATCAAACCAATTACACTCAAATAATGTGACTTTATTACCTCCAGTATATTGCAGCTGAATAATGTCTTTGAGAACACCGTAGTAGTCACGCTCATTTTCTCTGTCCGTGGATCTCATGACACATACTCCACTATTTACAGTTTTCTTCCCGATCGACAAAGTTTCAGTGTGAAACTTATAACCATTCACAAAATACACTAGCCAACTTTTCACCTCTCGAGCCGGTCCCCATGCCAAATTATGGAGACCAGACGCCGTGCTGGTATTGAGAATCTAATATGAAAATAAATGAGTATAGTATACGCTGAAGACATCAAATTGTTTAGAATATTTTGAGAATTACCTGTTCCTTAAACCACGGTGCGAAGTCATTCTCGATTCTATCTTGTACATGTTCTTCAGGGACAATGTAGTATTGCAAAAAAGCACTACATACGAAGTGATGGCTAAATCAAAATGGTGTTTGGGAAGACGTTAAAGAAAAGAACGCATGGATATTAAACTTACTTAATGTAGTCTTGCACCTCCGACGTGTTTAGAATGACATGATTCGTGGCAGACTTGAATTCTGCATCACTGAGCCATCTACTCATTGGCTTCCCAAAATGTCATCCTAACTGATTGAAGAGCGACAAAGATGCCACATCAGACTGTTCTTTTGGAACTTCATCATTTCGATGGACTCTGGTCCTCGCACACTTAACATGGGACTCGAAGTAGTAAGAACACAAGTATGAAATCTCCTGAATCATATACACTTCACAAATGGATCATTCGACACGTGCTTTGTTCTTAATCATCCTTTTTATTCGATTGAGATATCTTTCAAAAGGATACATCCACATATATTGTACTGGTCCACCTACCCTTGAATAGGTAAGTGCTCAATGAAAGCAAAGAATTCCGATGGAAATATTCGTTCCAACTTACATAATGTTATCGGAATATTACGTTCCAATTGGATCATATTTTCCACCGTTAATGTTGTAGAACACAATTCTTTGAAGAATTGACTCAACTCCGTTATCGGCTTCCAAATCTTATCCGGGAGTGAAGAAAAAGCAGTAGGAAGCAAAGTTTTCATGAATATGTGGCAGTCGTGACTTTTCATGCCAAACAAACGCAAGTTATTTATGTCCACACATCGGGTCAGATTTGATGCATAACAATCCGGCATTCTCAGCTCTTGGATCCAGCGACACACTTGGGTCTTTTGCTCCTTAGTGAGAACATAATTTACTTTTGGTTTAGATAATCTTCCGTTAGGTAAAGTCACTAAGTGCAACTCTGGCCTTCGATAGTACTCCTTCAAATCTAGTCTCGCCTTGAGGTTGTCCTTTGTTTTATCCTTAATGTCCATTACGGTGTTGAATACATTTTCAAACACATTTCTCTCAATGTGCATGACATTCAAGTTATGACGTATCAAACAATCAGACCAATAAGATAAATCCCAGAATATACTTCGTTTGTTCCAATTATGACAAACAACATACTCATTGTATGTGACATTTGGGTCGTCGACAATTTTGCATAAAGCATTGACAATGCGACGTAATTGAGATCCTGAGCGTCTGACCGGAGGCATGTCTTCTACAACCCGATTCCGTCGAAATGCATTTCAGTTATTTCTGTACGGATGATCAGCTGTAAGAAATCGTCTATGGCAATCAAACCAACTATTTTTACCCCCATTTCTCAAAGTGAACGCATTTGAGTGTTCCATGCAAGATGGACAAGCTAATTTCCCTGCAGTCATCAAACCAGACAACATCCCGTAGGCTGGAAAGTCATTAACAGTCCACAATAAGGCAGCTCTCAATGTGAAATTTTGTTTGGTCGACACATCATAAGCGACGACACCATCCCATAATTCTTTTAGCTCATCTATTAGAGGCTGTAAATACATGTATATCCTCTGTTTAGGACTTTGAGGACCAGGAATAATGCATGACAAAAACATATAAGGTGCATACATACAAATCCCAGGTGGCAAATTATAAGGTGTTATTGTTACCGACGAACATGAATAAGGAACTGAAGTCTGACCATATGGTGTAAAACCATATGCGCATAATCCAAGCCTTATGTTCCTTTGGTCCCTAGCAAAATCAGGATGCTTACGATCAAAATGTTTTCACGCTTCACCATCCGATGGGTGAAGCATGACACCTTCATAAGTATTATGCTGTGCATGCCACTTCATTTGCGACGCTGACCCTATAGACGAGTATAGTCTTTTAAGCCTTAGAATAAAAGGCAAATAATGCATTCTTTTCACAACGACTTGAGACTTGTTAGTCACTCTATATCGTTCAGCCCCACAAAACTTGCATTCATTTAAATTGATGTCCTCGCCGTAATATAACATACAACCATCACGATAACAATCTATTTTAGTTGAGTCAAGACCAAGTTTACTGACCAATCTTTTTGTCCTATAAAAATTTTCAGGAATACGAGCCCAGTTGGTGTGACCTCTTTTAAAATATCTAAAAATGCATCAAAACATGCTTGTGAAATATTGTGGTCGGCTTTCAGATTCAACAATCTAACAGCAAGTGATAGTTCCGAATGACTTTCACACCCAGGCCATAAGGGTTGGCTCGATGCGTTTAGTAAGTCATAAAAATCTCTTGCTTCTGGATTTGGTGCCTCTTCATTATGCTCAAATCTAATATTGACATACTCAGTTGCAGCTGCGTCATAAACAGACTGTTCATATTGCGAAGCAAATGTTGGTTCAAGATCCACATAATGAAGACCTGGATTTGGGACGCTTGTCGAAGACGCTCCTTCGCCTAAATCATCCCATTCCCAATAATTGGGTTTGAAACCCTTTCTATATAAGTGAACTTTGACAGTATCTATTGTCTGTAACTTTTTGCTAGCACATTTCAAACAAGGACATTTAATTGTTCCCTCCCGCTGAAATTGTAAAGATTGACAAGCCACAGTAACATAATAGTCAACGCCATCTATAAATTCTTGTGTCAAGCCTCTACGACTAGGATTATTTTTGGTCCTGACTACGAGGCATGCTTGGTCCTGACTATCATGATTGTAACCGAGTCATGTGGCTTAATTGATATTTGAAATTGCTCATGGACCTATGCGCGGAAGCTTTTTTGCTCACGGATCTGACCGCCACCAGAAGGGCGGTCGAATCTGGCCTCCACCAGAAGGGCGGCCGGATCTGGCCGCCGCCGCGCAAGGGCGACCGGATATGGCCGCCGCGCGCGGAGGGCGGCCAAATCTGGCCTCCGCCGCACGGAGGGCGGCCGGATCTGGCCTCCTCCGTGCATGGGCGGCTGGATATGGCCGCCATGCGCGGAGGGCGGCCGGATCGCGCGCGGAGGGCGACCGGATCTGGCCGCCGCGCGCGGAGGGCGGCCGGATCTGGCCGCCGTGCGCGAATGGCGGCCGGATCTGGCCGCCACGCGCGGGTGGCGACTGGATCTGGCTGCCGCGCGCGAATGGCAGCCGGATCTGGCCGCCGCGCACGAATAATGGCCGGATTTGGCCGCCGCACGGAGGGCGGCCGGATCTGGCCGCCGGAGAGACAAATTATATATCCAAGGAGGGCGGGGATCGGACCTACCTGCGCCGAATATTCCAGTCGGCGGAGGAAGCTTCGGGCGGGAGGTAGTTGATGGCCGGACGAACAACGGACGAAACGCGCGGCGGCCGGACGAACGTTCAAAACGTTCAAAGTAAGAGTGGGGTCGGGTTTTTATATAACCACTTTTTGACGATCGAAACCACCGCAACATAGGTAAATATAATATTATATTAATTTGCGTTTTGACGGCTCGAATCCGCTGGAAAAACCGTCGATAGTTTCGACGATTATTCAAACTGTCGAAATATCGACGGTTTTAGCCGTCGATAGTTTCGACGGTTCTTCAAATCGTCGAAATATCAATGGTTTTAGCCGTCGATAGTTTCGACGGTTCTTCAAATCGTCGAAATATCAACGGTTTTAGCCGTCGATTCCCATAATAATAAATTTTCAAAACATCAACTGATCTATAGTTTGTGTAAATTATAAATTTTCATTTTCGACGTTGAGACCGTCAAAAATAATTAAGCTATAATATTTTATTTAAATACTATTGAGGGTATGACCGCCGAAATATCGACGGTTGCTTTGAACGTCACAAATTTCGACGGTCAAAACCGTCGATAAGTTCAATAATTGTACACAACCAGTGTTGAAATTTTTCGACGGTTCAAACCGTTGGAAGCATCGAAATTATCGACGGTCATAACCGTCGAAGTATAAATATTTTCGACGGAACCTTTCGATGAATTAAGCACCGTCGAAAGTTTAGATGGCTAAAACCGTCGAAAATTATTCGACAAAAATATCGACGGTTTGGAAGATCCGCCGAAAAAACCATAGATATTTTAGACGGATGTCGGACCGTCGAAAATGAACCGTCGGAAATATGACTTTTTCTTATAGTGTAACTCCAAACTACGAACTTCGTGTTTTGGATACCTAAACTATTGGGATTTTTTCAATTTGATTATTCCGTTCAATTTCGTCGACTTCTCCGTTATTTTTCACATTTGTAAAAGATCCATTATACCCTTGCTATAAGTGTTACTCTACTTTTTTTAAAATAATATATAATAATATAAAAAATAATTAAAAAAAAGATTGTGGGGGGCGTCGCCCTCGCGTTGCTGGAGCGCGCCCCTTGAATGAGCTCGCCACTTTTCTTCCTCGCGTGCAGCGAGGGACAAAGGGGGGACCGGTGCCCCCCCCCGAACGAGCTCGCTTCCTCGCGCGCGGCGAGAGTGATTAGGGGGGCCGACGCCCAAGCTTGTTCGGGGGGGGGGGGGGGGGCGTTGGCCCCCCTAATCTCCCTAGCGGTGAGCTCGGGGGGGGGGGGGGGACACGCCCACAGTCTTTTTTATTTATTTTTATATTATTATTATATATTGTTTTTAAATTATTTTATATATTATTATTGCAGTCTTGGTCGCGTGTGAGGAAGAAAAGGGGGACAGGCGCCCCCTGAACGAGCTTGGGCGCCAACCCCCCCTTCTCCCTCGTGCGTGGCAAGGGATTTTGCTCTGGCGACACGGGGGGCGACGTGCCCGCAAACTTTTTTTAATTATTTTTTATATTATTATTGTATATTATTTTAAATAAAGTAGAGTAACACTTATAGCAAGGGTATAATAAATTTTTCACAAATACAAAAAATAAAAAATACGGAAAAATCGACGAAATTAAACAGAAGGATCAAATTAAAAAAATCGCGATAGTTTAGGTATTCAAAAAATGAAATTCATAATTTAAAATTAGATGTGAAAAATCGAAATAATTTAGGGATGGTCAGAGAAAATAACTCAAATTATAAATTTGATTGTGAGCCATATAACTGTGTATTAAAATCTGACTTACAATATACAAATTGATTGTTTTAAATTTAAATTCCTTTTTTTCAATGTATTAACAAATAACACCGTACTATTCAAAACGTAACAAAATATGGTCAAATATAATATTTTTTCCGCAACGTTCGGAAAACCGAGTAATCGGGTGGAGCTGGGCAGCACGAAGGTCTCGCCGTCTCGGTCAGGCCCTATAAAATGCTTGGACAAAATTAGAAAAAAGCAAGTGAGCCCTAAGAGTCCTTTCTGTTCTCCTAACACCTTCTTTGGCTCTTTTCCACGTCGCTCTCGCCGGAACCCATCGCCGGAGAAGTTGCTTGCGCTCTCCGCGGGAACAGTCGAACGGGAGCCGGCCCGCTCGTCGGAGGCCTGCTGGGTTCCTCGACACTTCTTCATTTTCTTTCCGCTCTGCCGCCGGCAGCGGCGGATCTCCGTCTGATTCCGTTGGATCTCACCGCAACTCGTGTTGTCTGACATTGGAGGCTCCAGTTTCATTTCTGGTAATCTCCTGAACTCGCCCGCGTTTCGTAGCTTTCTGGTGTTCGTATCAGTTGGTTTGATTTTGTTCGAGTGTTGTCCTGTGCTATCTTCTCTTTGTCTTAGTTTCTTTGTCACCCAAATTACTTTGTGCAATTGGCTTCTTTAAACCCTCGTAATTGATACAGGGGGTTGTACTTACTTCTCGGTGGAGCCCCTTGACATCGCGAGATAGTTGTTAATGAAGTGTTTTTGCGTAATTGTCCTGCATATGATGAGATTGTGCTTTGATTTTGACGTTGCAGCCTTTTCCTCTGATCCTTGTTTCTTGATTCGTTTTGCTGCTGCATCTTCATTTGTTGGTTGTTGTTGAATAACAAGCTTGACATCAAATTTCAGACTATGGCCGTTGAGGATAATCGTGATGATAACACTTTGCGGGAGGATGGGCCACCCAGTGAGGGTACAGTGAGTGCGGGAAACGCTGTGGATGCTCTGACACGATGTGAGCTTGATTTGGCATTTTGTTCAGAGAAGATGCTCAATCTGGAGATGTTTCTGATGCAGTTGGCTGGCAGAACAAATGATTTTGAGGTACTGAATATGGAGGATGAGGATATATCAGAAAATTCTGTTCAGAGTGCTTTTGAACTTGTTGTATTATCTGGAATCATGGACGCTGAGGTCCAGGAACTGCAAAACTTCATGGCTTCTATGGAGGTTGAAATTGCTGACGCCCGCAGTAGTCTTCCACAGAGTGAGGACTTGGAAGAGTGTGGTTCAAAAATAGAAGAAATAGAAGTGAAGTTGCGCGATGCCAAGGAATCAGTTAAGATGCTACATGAATCAGTGTCTGAGATAAGAAATCAATCAACCAAATTCGAAATATTATTTTTTTCGTGTAAGTTATTTAATTTAATGTTTTCTAATAAGTTATCTTAAACAGTGACAATCTGCTGATCTACTTTTTCATATATAAAATTGATTAGGGTCTGACAGAAGCGATGATCTTAGTAATGGTCATGTGGCAAACCTTGATAAAAGGTGGTCACTTCAAACTGTTGATCAACAAAGACATATTCTGCAAACACTAGAAAAATCATTGGCCAGAGAATTGGATCTTGAAAAAAAACTTTCAGATTCAAAAGCAAATGAAGAAAAAATGAAGTTGAATCTGCATTATGCTGACAGAGAATTATACTATTTGGAGGAGTCAATTGAAATATGCTTGGGAAGAGCGTTTGAAAGTGAAAATGCAGCTGAGGTGCTTCTAGGCAGCTCAAAGGAATTGGCTTCAAGACTTCATGCTGTCCAATTTAGCCTAAATGGTTCGATATCCCGTGAACATGAGATGAGGAAATCATTGCAGGAAACTTTGGCAAAATTATCTGCTGAAGAAGCTGCAAAAGATGAGCTGAAGGCTGCAAATGCAAAGCTTGAGGATTTGCTCTTTTTGAAGGAAAATGACCTGAAGGCAAGCATGAACGAAGTTGAAGGCAAATGTTCTGTGACCAGTTCTGAAGTATCAATATTGAGAAAAAAGGTCACTGAGCTTGAGGACGAACTAAGGGAGTCATATGCTCAGTTGCAGTTAGCCAATGCCTCGGTTAAGGCAAGTCAGGAGCAGCAAAGTGTTTTAGGTTCTGAACTAGGTCATATGCAAAGTGTAATAGGTGGGCTTAAGTCTGATTTGCTGAAAATTGAGACGAAGGCTGAAACTGCAGAAGCAAAATGTACTGAGCTTACTAAAAGTAACATGGAGCTTACTTTAGAACTTGGTTTACTTAGAAATAGTAGATCTGAAAAGGATAACATGTTGGAGAAGAAACTGAAGGAATCAGACACCGAACTGGAACTTGCAAAAGCGTCATTTCAAGCAATTGAGGAGCAACATAACATGCTATACTCTGCGACTGTTGATATGCAAGTTCTTATTGAAGAACTCAAGGGAAAAGTCTCCAAGGCAGAAAGCAGGGCTGAAATTGCTGAAACAAAGTGTAATTTGTTAACTGATACCAATTTAGAATTGAATGAAGAGGTGGTTTTCCTAAGGAGAAGATTGGAATGCTTACAGACATCTCTTCATCAGGCTGAAGATGCTAAAGTAGCCACTGCTAAAGACATTGGTATAAGGACAAAAATCATTGGTGACCTTGTTATGAAACTAGCCTTGGAAAGAGAGAGGCTTCAACTACAGGTTTGCTTTTTTCCTTTATTTTTTATTGCTTCCTATGACTATTAATGTATGAGATCTTTCAATGCCTAACTGAACCAATCATCACCCTTAAAAAAAACTGGACCAATCACCAATGACACCATCATAATATGATAGTTTTTAGATTTGTCGCCATAAGAAAAAGAGAGGAGTGTACAGGGCGAGCGGAAGGTTGTCTAAATATGTGTACCCACTATCGTGGAGAATCTAGAGATCAAAATCAAAGGTACCCTTTATGCAAGGTTACGCCTGAGACAGAAGTTCAAGTAATAAGTAAACAATTTGGATGGCAGTGTTGTGGAATTTTGATGTTAGTTTGGCCCCGTCCATCAATGATCCTATGAAATATTTTTCTGAATTTTGACTGTTGATCCTCCGAATTTAATTCTCCATGTTGCCTCCACCTCACGAGGGTACAAATAAGAATCAATTTTAGAAAAAACAAGTAAGAATCATTATCTGTTCCCACACAAAAAGGAGTAGATAATTTTTTTCCGCCAAAGTGATCTTATTCTTATATTTGATCAGTTAATGCTTTTGTCTATTGCCTCTCTAACCAATCTTGAGAATTCCATTTGGGGGTTGTGTGTGTGTGTGGGGGTGGGTTGGTGGGGTGTTGTAGAGCCTTCTCAGAAAAGATAGTTTGTTGAGAAAAAAGTGCTCACTTATTGTTGTAGCTCAGCATGTTGTGCTGAATTTGCGATGCATTAAGAACATCATGCATTTCAAGTTTACCAGAAAGATAGATAATTGGGGAGATATACTGAACAGAAGATGATTAAGAATCATGAAAATTGGCAAGCAAGGCATTTAGGAAAGGCTGATGTTTTAGTTTATTGACTTTGGGATGCACATTGTAAATGTGCAGGCATATGTTTGTAGGCTGTAGGTTCACTCTTTTGAGCCAAAATATTTGTGTTTAGGAAAGGCTAATGTTTTAGTTCATTGACCTTGGCATGCACCTATGCTTTATAGCCGGTCCCAAGCCCGGATAAAGGAGGAGGGTTGTGTTAGGCCCCGACAGCCAGCGTAAAACCCTGTCGAATCTTATGAACATGGATCAGCGAATATATTTACTAATAGAGCGGAATGACGTCGTATGATCCATGTAGCCGACCCCACCTAGTGGGATAAGGCTTTGTTGTTGTTGTTGTTGACCTTGGCATGCACATTGTAAATGTGCAGGCATATGTTTGTAGGCTGTAGGTTCACTCTTTTGAGCCAAAATATTTGTGTATCTTAATGCAATTTTCTTTCATATGTCTAAATGTGATGCATAAACTGTAAAACTGCTTGTTTGTACATGATCTTAAGAAAACAATTCGTCTAATTTGTTTGATGTATTCAAAAAGCTATACTAACGTGAACTACTATGCTTATGTGTTGTCTTGTGTTTTTAAGACATTGAATCTGTTGCTCAAGGACTTTTTTTAGACATGTTAAACATCTTTGTTTTTAAGGCATTCTTCTGCCTTCTTCAGATATCTGCATTGACAAAAAAGAACAAGATCCTTAGCAAGAAATGCAGAAAGAACAGCAACCATATTACACAGAGTTGCAATCAGACCAACAGTGTTATGGATTCCCCGAATTCCTCTCCTGGAGCATTAACAGGGGCTTTGACAACAGACGTTCAGGTATGTTCTTGGTTAGCTATTCTTCATAGTCTTGGCAACATTTTATCCAAGAACTGAAATTATTATTTTTTTTTTAGAAGAGAACTGGAATGATTATCCTCAGGTGTTGTTAATTCCAATAGTTATCCATTTTGCTACTCAAAAAAGGTTATCTCCGTTTTGTATTGGAATTGAAAAAGCTAATCTTGTGTCTTATCCATTGAGTATTTGGCTAAAAATGGTCATAAGAGGATAATGACAACCTTCGATCCAATTTGCATACCCTATAAATGATCTTTATATCAAATATACCTTTTATAAGCAATACTTTTTCCTTTGATAAATAAGCAAAATCTGTGAATTGATTTAACTCTTTTTAATGCAATCTTGATTGGAGATTTTTTTTTTATTTGACTCCACGAGACAGGTTTGACATAGTCGGTACAAACAATTAAGCATAAAATTATAGCCACTAGTTCAATAAGTTCAAGAGATGAACAATTCAAAGATAATGCTGTCCTTTATGATTGTGATAGTTTTAATTCTAAAAAAGTACTTAAAACGTCAGTGAAGGGTTTTTTTATATTTATTATTTAACAATTCAGTTCTGCATTCCTTTCTGTACAAAAAACAAGATCTGGTTATACACAAATAGGGAAGAATCCAATTCTAGTAATTGGTTATTCTGTAATAAAATGAGTTGGTGGGAACAATTTACTCATGTGGCCTCATATTTTTTTAGTGTTTAGGGGAAAATGCTATCTTAAATTATTTATCTGAAATGATTGACTTTCTCGGATTGAGCTGTTTGAGGATTGTGAACAATGATAAAAATTTTGGTTTGACCCCACTTGGGACCTCTAGTAAAAAAGAGTTGTGTATCTGTAAGTATCCAGTATCAGCACAATCACCCTAGAAATTTGAAACTTCAATATGTTTGACTATTATCTGCCTGTCCTTTTGAATTGGTCTAGTCATCCAAGTCTTTTTAACCATATAGAATGAAATTGTGGTCCAGAGCATGGAACCTCACTAATTCGATTCTCATTGTGAGACTGTTTATTTACAATTTACTTTCCTATGTTTAGGTTGTGAGCATTGTAATATACTTTCCTATAATTTAGTTAATATCATTGACCTGTGACTCTAATATCATTGATCTGGCCAGTTAGGGAACCTCAATTTGTTATTTTCTAGAGTAGAAAATGTTAATTGAATCAAACATAAGAGCTTGCACTCAATAGAAATGGGAAAACTGTAAATACACTGTTCAAAGATTTTATTGCAGTTGACTTTGTTATCATCTGTGTGATCTGGCCTTTTAGGAAAGCTCCAATTTGTTATTTTCTAGAGTAGAAAATTTGAAGTACTGTTCAGCAAAATTTAGCTTCAACTTTGAGTGTTATCAGGATGAGAAGTCAACTGCAGCTGTTACTGAGAGTGAAATGGGCGTAGAAGCTACTGTGTCCACTGAAGACTCATCAATTACATATTCCAAATCTGAAACTGTGCGGAATATAGAAGCAGCGCAGCTTGATTGGAAGTATATTTTCGTGGCTGTGCTTGTCTTGTTAATTTCAGTCATGACATTCTATATGTATCAACGCTGACATGTCTTGCATAGTTCAAGTGTACTTTTGCCAAATAGCCTTCAACTCTCACTTCAATGATCCTTTCTGGATCCTGCCAATTTTTTTATTTTTTTGCTTCTCTTTTCTAACTAGTTCATTTGGACCCTTGAATAAAAATTTCTTTTGGATTCTCGGCACGGTACCTCTCTCGAGACAAGAGATTTAATGAGTTGTTGCAGAGGTGTGCTAGTAGGATCTTTAGCACAAGCAACACTTTTTTTTGGTATAAATTTGCTCTGCTTTCAAATATCGTAGGGATGAGGTATTTAGATGTTGAGTTCTCTGATATCGAACTTGAGGGAAATGAAGATTATTAAATTGTCAATGGTATGCCCATTTACTTCTTTTGTCAGTTGCTACTTTGTGTTCGGAAGCCTCGAATTGGCACATCTTACTAATTACTATAATGAACGAGGTTCATGACCAAATCTCAAATCTGAGATCTTTTACTGTAACTACTACATAAGAAAAGAGGACATGCAAAATGTAATTATGCTTTGCTGCAAAGGCTACAATTATCATGAAACCTCTTTCTACATAACCTTGTGATGTTGTTTCCCTTTTATCATTTTTTTTCGTCTGTTGAATCCGTGTACACTCATTGGCATTGTACGTGTACGTGGGGAGTAACAGTTCGTCTGGCTTAATACGAATAAAAATAAATAAATTTTGGAATTAAAAACGATTTGAAAGTTAGGCTAGAGGAAGATATAATTTTTCAAGTGATAAAGTTTAAATATTTAGGATTAATAGTAAGACAAGATGGTGAGATTGATGACGATGTTAATCATATAATTCAAATTGGTTGGTGTAAGTGAAGGAAAGTCACTGGAGTTCTTTGTGATAGAAAAGTACTTAATAAAGTTAAAGAAAAATTCTATCGTACTGCTATAAGATCGGTAGTGTTATATGTTAGCGAATGTTTAGCTATGAAGGGACAATATGAACGTAAAGTGGGGGTAGTCAAAATGAGGATGTTGAGATGGATGTGTGGTCATACAAGATTAGATAAGATTAGGAATGATCATATACGTGAACGAGTCGGAGTGACTCATATTAGTGAGAAAATGATAGAGAATCGTTTGAGATGATTTGATCATGTTCAGAGAAGACCATTAGATGCGTCAGTAAGAAGAGTAGATCAAATAATTTGGAGTCCGATTAAAAGAGGGAGAGGGAGGTCAAGGCAGACACTTGACGAACTAATATAGCAAGATCTATTGGTGAATAATATACCGAAAGGTTTGGTTACTAATAAAACGGAATGACGTTATGTGATTCATGTAGTCGATCCCACATAATATGATAAGACTTTGTTGTTGTTGTTTGGAATAGTTTCGTGAATTTCCACTGCGAACGAGAACGGTAGTTGCGCAGGAGGTTTAATTAGAGATTTATGGCAATAAATCCGATCCCCCTCGCAACAACAAGTCCATCTCCACCTTTTGTGCAGTAACTCTCGTGGGGAGGCGTTCTCCTTTCCTGTTTATCCCATCCAAATCTAAAACCGACTCGGTCCTCTGTAAACATTTTATTTTTGGTGTTATAAAAGATATGATATGATGCTCACAAGTTTTTGTGTTGTTAAATTATTGAACGAATATGAAAATTAATCAAGTTCACCAGACTAGGATCAGTAGAGCATTTTGAGCCATGGAAAGTTTGATATAATATAAGAGGATTACGGCACCTATATTTTAGTTTGAAAAAAATATTGGGCAAAACAATATGCTACTTTATGCTGATTTGCTGACGTGAATGTCACTTTGGATAACATTAATGATTTTAACCCGCCGCACACATGAATACGCTGTCAAAAACACAAGGGAGCAGTTCAGCTTTGCTTTGGATCAAAACAAACAATATAAGGTTGTTACTTATTTTGGTTTGGGAATCCCGAAAACGAAGGGGGGATCCATGCAATCGATTTCTCTAGCCACGAGAGTTACGATACAGTCAATTCCAGATGTATCATGCAGAACTCTGAGTGGCTTATCGTTTCACACTAATTTCCATCACCAGTTTTAGCTGCAATTAAAGTAATATGCAAAATTAAATATACACGTAAATTTCCATTTCCCTGCTAATCTCAATCTCTCAATACTTATAACTTGATCGAAACACCTATGCGGACGTAGTTCCTACACCTGCCGTGATTGGGAAAATGGGAAGAAACTGGCATCAAACTGGCATCCGCTCATTTACAGAATTGTCCCTAAAAATCTCTGACTCCTGTTGTGGGCTATGAATATTCAGTTTCCATAGAGATGCTCACCACTATTTATCATACAAACCTCATCAATTTTCCCCTACTTTTTTTTAAATAATAATAATAATATTGTTGTTGTTGTGACTAATAAGTTGCCTTTCTTTCTTTGATATACCAAACGAGAGAAAAATGCCTTCCTTTTAAAGTGCATCTCTCTCTCTCTGTCTCTCTCTCTCCGCTGCTCTTATTTTGTGTTGCTATGTTGTGCCTTTTGGTAGAGGAATGCTTGTTACCTACTCCTCTCTCATGCACTTCTCCCCCCTCCACCCTCACACAGCAACACGAATCATGAGAAGGAAGAAATAAAATAGCATAACATAGAAGCTTTAGCGCTTCCAAACAGATCTGTTCCACCTTCCAAAGTCTTCTATATAACCCTTTTCTCTATTCCTTGCTTTGCTTTGCTTCTTGGTCTTCTTCTGCATGGGCAAGCACACTTGCAAGCTCTGCTTCCGGCGCTTCCCCAATGGCCGCGCCCTCGGCGGCCACATGCGCTCCCACGTAACCTCGTCGGCCGCCCAGCTGCTTCCCCCGGCGGTCGCCCAACAAGCCCTCCGCTCCGCCGATTCCTCCGCGTCCTCTGCCTCCATCGCCTGCGGTCAACCTCCGACGCTGGCGGCTGAGGAGCCAGCGGCGGTTGAGGAAGTCGAGGAGGATCGGGAGGTCGCGATGGGCGCCTCTGGTGTCTCGTACAGGCTCAGGGAGAATCCCCGGAAGAGCGTCCGGTTGGTGGACCCGGAGTTCTCCTCCTTCGCGGCCGCCGGCGAGCCAGCCGTCGTCGTCCAAGACCACGAGAGCGAGACCGAATCCCCCGGAACAGCCGTCCATCGCCCCCGATCTAAGCGTCGACGATGGACAGGATTCCGGCCGTCTATGTCTCCACCGGAGCCGGCGAGCTCCGTCTCTGACACGAGTACCGACGAGGACGTCGCCATCTGCCTTATGATGCTCTCGCGCGGTTCCTGGGCTGTCAAGATGGAGAGGGGAGAGGAGCAGGATGACCTCCAGCGTCATTCTTCGGACGGCTCCGCCGCCGGAGTCATCGCCGCATCGGTTCCGCTGAAAGAGGCTCGGAGTCGGCACCAGTGTAGCGTGTGCAAGAAGGTCTTCAAATCTTACCAGGCGCTTGGTGGCCACCGAGCGAGCTACAAGAGGACCCGCGGTGGATGCTTCCCGTCGGCCGCTGCTTGCTCTGAACCGGAGATCTACAGCGACGAGACCAATGGCAACGGCAAGGTCCATGAGTGCCCATTCTGCTTCAGGGTGTTCAGCTCCGGCCAGGCACTCGGCGGCCACAAGAGGTCGCACTTAGTACCTTTCGGCACTGCCACCACCATCACCACCGCCTCACCAGCGTCAACGCCTCCGCTACCATGCAGGCCGCCGAGAATTTCCCCTGCAACCACTGCAGCCAACTGCGGCGCCGGCTTCGCATTCTTGGACCTCAACTTGCCGGCGCCACCTGAAGACGACATGGAGTTCTCGGCTGTCTCAGATCCGCTGTTCATTGCTGGCTAAGACCTCGAGCAGAATTCAACCACTCTGAAGCTTCACAGCAAGTACCGAAGCATAAATTGCAAGTTTCAGGTATGCGTTTGCAAAAAGCCATCCAAGTTTTAAGCACAATTTAGCAGCTCCAAGCCGTTTTTCTACTTTATACAAAAAGAGATTGAACAAAGACGACGATTAGGTGAGCTTGGTGATCCAGCATTGTATGCATCCTGTTCATCTCTGTACCTGCTGGCATTTTAATTCTCTTTTCTTTCATTTAGATGCTTTTTGTTTGATCCAATTCAAGTGTTGAAGAAATAGGAATTTTAAGTCAGATTCAGTTTAATCTGCTGCCATATCCTCTGCTTGCTAGTTGTTGCTCTTTTCCAGCTGTTGCTTGCTCGAGCGGTTTCCTCCCTTCCAAGAGTCTGTCCAACCATGTCGTGCCATGCCATGCCATTTCATCTCACCATGTCTGGCCTTCCAATATGTATATATATATATCACTTTTCAACTCCCACAAATTTAATAGCACGTAAATCCACATTCTTTATTGTTTAACTAATTAATACAGCAAGAGAACATAAACAAAAGCTCAATTCCTTGATTTAACCAATGGAGTTTGCCTGGGAAGTTCACACATCACTTCATAAACCGAGCAGACCCAGCAGAAGATGCTCGTCGCCCCTGCACAGATAAGCTGCCACAAACTCGTTTAGCCATCACTTTCACGGTTTCACCACTCATTTCATTCGTTCACTCTCTCTCTCTCACTCAGCTCAAACTCTTGCTCACACACCTCTCTCTCTCTCTCTCCCCGTTCATGTTTTGGAACCTTGCGACTGCGTCCACAGTACTTCCACCGGCGCACACCACTCTCCACGTTTCTCGACCTTTTTGCCACCTGGTTTCCGCTAATACTGACGCTAATGGTGGTGCTACTGTTCCATTGCCACCATTACACTAAAATCGGCCATTTTTGCCGGCCCATTGATGTGCCTCATCAACGCCCCTATCAAAGCCGCTGTTGCTGCTGCCGCCCCTGACACGTCGTTCCTCATTTATCGTACGTATGTGATCCGTATGTATGCATGTATCGTAATTTCCTTTTTATCTTGTCGAATTCTTGATTTGCTTTGCCTGAACGGTTGTACGAGTGAATAAAATTGGGGGGGGGGGGGGACAACAAGATTATGATCAAGGACGTGGAAGCGTGAGGTGCGTCTGATGGATATTGGACCGCTGGCGATTCATGTTTTAGTATGTGCTTCCCCACTTCAGATCGGTCGTCGCTCTCCGCTTTAGTAGCGTGTGAAACATGCTTTAATCCGTGTCCGTCATGGCCGCTCCTCTGGACCGATCACGACCGTCCACTTTCGACGGATTTGTCTCCGGGACCCACGTGATCCTGGTGGGACTTTGCACTCTGATCTGACGGCGTGCCTGCAAAGGACATTAATGCCCCTCCTCGTTGAGGGACCTCTCTCTCCTACGAAAGGGTGTTAAATGAAATTCCTCATTTCCCCGTCGAGAGGCGTGAGATTCGGTCATAAGCGGTTGAGGCCAACAGATGGGGCGTAATGAGATTTGGAGGTTGTGACGAGTCCCTCTCTCTCCCCCCCTTGTTTTGGTTCTCCACAATATTGTAAATATTTCGCATGATAATTTCTTTGATCGCGCAGTTACTAATAGAGATAAAATTAATGTGAGTTTTAGTGTGGGCATATAATGATATGTTTGAATCAATATAGGAGAGGGAAAATTAGCTTAATTCCTTTTGTTCTTGTGAAAATTTGCATGAAGCATGAGTGAGTATTAATCTTCAACTTTCTTCGAATCAAATTCAAGTTATCATAGAATGAATTTATCTTAAAACTCGAAGATTAAAGTCTCCCCTCTATAACCCTCTTATCTCCCCTCTCGTTCTCTTTCTTCAATCAAAGACATCAGACCAAGACAAAATTGTTTGACCCGAGAGTTAATGTATGTGTATCTGCTATTATCTGGTTGTCACTATAACAACTTTTATGACATATTCACTTGTACTACTCAAACGAAGAGAGATTAAAACTGTAATGTAACTGTAATTGTGATGTATTTTATGCCTTTGGGAGCTCAAGCAGGGAGTTGAAACGAGCTTGTGAGGATAATAAGGAAAAATAAAAATAAAAGATATTTGTTCAACGATGAAGATTGCTGCATGTTGCCATTGGCTATGGAAATAAAATTAAGAAAAAAAAATGTATATAAAAAAGGGGGGATCCATAAAGACTTCGTCAGATCCCGTGATAAGAGCGCAAAGCGGATCCTCGCACACATCTTAGCCTTTGGCCACTGCTTCATCTTCTTCCTTGCTTCACTCGCTCCCTTCCCTTTTTTAACAAAGGGAAAAGTTACATTGGCACTTGTTTCCTTGTTCCCCCTTTGCTTAGCCCTTGATCCTTCGATCATCTCGACCCACTCCATCACCATTCACCACCCCCGACCATCCGTTGTTGCTATCAAAATCATCTCATGGTACATATACCACCTGATAATTCAATGCCATCTAGTTGCTTCTTCATCTATGTGAGGCTCATCTTGTGTTACTATTGAACTTGAAATGAAAACACATTGATGCATATATGTCTATACATGATTGATAGACAAAGTAAGCATACTCTAGAAGAATATTGCCTCATGGACAGAAGAAAGATTTTACTGATAACAGGACAAAATCCTAGATTTTGCATGCATGCACTTACATACGGTTACATCATATTGTTCTTTAAGAACAACTTTTAAATTGGACGGTTAAATCAACAGCGAATTGTGCCTTCGGCTCTCCAATGGAGATTCAACACAAAAATGTGCTGCTTCTGATTAATTAGACATCGGAGTTATGCTTACGGTAATGACGACCATCACTTCAATTTCACTCATGTAGATTACAATGATTAAAGATATAACAACAAGTTGACGAGAATTAAGATCTCCTTGATGGTAAAATGATGGCGATGTCAATTGAGTTAACGACAAGGGGAAAGGAATAAGAAAAAGGCGATAAGGAATAATAATAATAATATGGCACATACAGCACGAGATGGGGGCAGTTTCAAGCTCATAAGTCGGTTGCTGTCGGCATGGATAAAAAAGGAGCAGTGGGTGTGGAATTGTAAGCCTTAATTCTCACCCACTCTCTTCTCTCCCCTTTTACAACTCTCAACGTTGCAGCACTGCACTCACAGTGCTTGGATGCTGTCAAAAGATTTTAGAGAGAGAAATTGAGAAGAATGTCTACTTGGTACGAATATGGTATATATATACATACGTATAGTCCATGATGAAATCATTCTGCCCTATAAGTTAGTAACTTGCAGCAAGGGAAACAGTGTGCTGTATTTTACAGATCCCTTAAAACTTCTCCCATGATGATGTATGGCACTGTGGAACAGTGAATCAGACTTGTAGATTACTCCACATGAAGTCAATCAATAGGCCAACCTATCTAATGATTCCTTAATTGCATTTACCTCGACAAAACCACCTTATAAGTATGCATGATGAAGTATTCTATGATCTATACCTCAACTAAGATTTATCAATAAATATACTGTACCCCTCAGATGCACCAAACGTACGTGTATCTAGGCATGGTTCCACCTATGTGCAGTTGTTCAGATCAAGTACAAGTTACAGCAATTATGAAGCCAATTCAAATTGCTTCATTTGATGCTTTATGAGGCACGGTAATGGAACAAGAACAATGATGATGGCCCCAACCGGCATGTAACTGCCGCAGCAAGCCCTTGTTGCAATTATGGATGCTCTGAAGCATTTTCTTGCCTGTCTACATTCAGAACTAGTCCTAGGCGATTTCAAGTTGTTTTACTAGTGCAAGTTTACTTCTTTGCCAAAAGGAGCAGCTGTATGTTTTCTGGAGCATAGTTTTTATTTTCTGATTTGCTTCTTTTTCCTGGTCACAATGAAGAGATTCATGCACCAAATACATAAATATAAATGGTATATAAGAAGTTTTTTGAAGTTATTTTCTTCAACCACATTCTCTGTGTAGTTTTTAAAATTTGTTTATATTATTTTCAGTTGCATGCAGAAAAATAAGTACATAAAACATAGAGAACATTTGCTTGTATCTAACTATTTTCAGCTCAAAGTGGAAGTATGAAGGTTGTATTTTTTTCAAACCAAAGTACATAATGTACAAGATATAACTTTAATAATTTTCAGTAAGCATAGTTGATGATGATAATGTGTGTTTTTGCTAGGAAGATGCCTCTGTCAAATTCTGTTACAAAAGAAGGAAAACAAGTTTACTATTCTTTTGTGAAATCAGAGCATCAGATTAACACTAGAAGAATTGAATATATTTACCAAAGCAAACAAAAAACTGACTCGATCTGTTCGATGCAGTCAATTGGTAGCATGAAAACAAATGAGAAGTCCTATTAATATGCAAGCATATTGGGACATTTCCTCCAAATAGATTAGCAAGAAATGCCAGCATATATACATTACATATATGCTTGTAGGTGACAAATGAAGCTATAACATAGTGGAATCTTTTGTTTGCAGCTTCAGATTCACATGATGAAACTGGAAAGACTGAATGTTGAGGTGGGGTCAAATGTTGGGAGCATATTGGTTGAAATATAGAAGAAAACAAACTTACTTCACATGAGAAGCCTTCTTGTTTTTTTCCTTTGCTTTCAGATTGGATGCAAGTAAAGAGTTACAGAATCATGAAGTTTAATTTTAGTTCAGAGTCAAACCAGATTTTGGCTAAACAGTGGACAACTTCTTCTTCTTTTCATGGTGAAGTGTGATATATATATCTGTGGCAGATAAGCTAACTGCCACGATGCCACCTTTTATATTTGTGGCAAATGGATGCTTCATTTGATCAACATCTCTCTCTCTCCCCCCCCCACCCACCCACCCACCCACCCCCCCCCCCCCCCCCCCCCCCCCATCTCCATGTGACAATGTCGCAAAATATAGAATTAAATCCCTTCAGATTTGTCGTGGTTAGATGATGCCCATGCTGCCATACATGCAATTAGACAATGGATCATTTTGAGTACGGCATACTTTAAATGATGGAAGGCATATATTAATCTGTAAGAACACTGATAATTTTATACGGCTAGGTTAGTTAACCTCCAATTTGACGGCAATTAAAATATAACCCTCCCAGTTAATTATCGGAAAACAATAATTAAACCCTCCCTTCTCCATGATGGGGAGCATTTTCCTGCTCTCTGTTGCACCCGGCTTTTCTGACATCTTTGTGATACTTACACTGTAACCATCATTTAGCTTTTGATTGATGACCATTTATAAAATAGCATAAAACACACAAAAGATGATGTGATGATTATGTCTTTCTTGTAAAAAAAATCAGTCCATCGGCATTCTACTGGATGCAATTACAGGGAGATCACAAGAAAAACAAGGTATCATGCTCTGCAATATAGGTGCACTAACAGCAGTTAATTGGGTACAATTAACAACATAGCAAACACATTCAATGGCCTGTCCTACCTGCAGCCAATATCTGCATGAACAAAAGATAGATATATAACCACATATTTTATGCACGTCTCATTTTATTCGAAACCTTTTTTTTTACTAATTTGCTAAATTTCATATGAACTGGAAGTAATAATTGACTTTCCCAACCAAGTTAAATCAGATATTACCAATACTTTTCTTTCAAGTTGCACCCTACTGCTCCCATACAAATAATTCCAACTTGTAATCCATTTTCCTGATCAACTACCGATGAGTCATCCTTTTTTTTTTTTTACTTTCAATTACAAAGGAGATACTTAGGTTTAATGTAAGAAACGAAAAGATAACTTATAAAGAAACGTTTTACATAAATTTTTATCGATAAGTATACAACTCAATTAATCCACGAGTCGAGGGAGTGGCCCTTTATTTTTCTTCTTTTCGATTACAAGAGGAGGTAGATAAGTTTAATACAATAAATGTAAAGGTAACCTACAAGTAAAAGAAAACATATAAATTCCATCGAACCAATTAATTAGTCAGGTCCACCATATTTTTATTAAGTAGTGATATTTAAGTTTCTTTTAAAAGTATAGTATATAAAAATGAAAGTGTAAAAAAAGAAATAATTAAATAACTACGTATTGATCATCATTTTAAAAAAAACATTAATAAAATATTTTTAACATATACTTATTACAATATAATCAAGCATTTTTATTTTTGAAACATATTTATTATAATTTGTCATACTTCTGTCTAGAATTTTTGTGACAACTTTTTCCACTAATTTTTACTTCTATTTTCCTATTTTTCTCCATAGATGTCAAATGTAATCTCCTTATTTTTTTTAAAAACTTTCTATTTTCCTCCTTTATTTTCTTTCTATCCTTTCAACTTTATTTTTTCCACAAATTTTCAAATCTGCTTCCTTATTATTTATTCACATTCCATAATTTAATTTATTTTATAATTTATTATACTTTCAACTCTTTCACTTTTATTTTCTTATTATTATTTTTTTCATTTGAAAAAAATTGGTTTGGACCGGTTTTACGTTTCATCTTGGTTTTGTTCGGTATGAAACGATCATCCCATTTTTTTATTAAGTCGGACTGGATTAAATATTAATTCATGATTAAACTAGTCATCAGATTAATTTAAAAACACAAATAAAAAAAATACAGAAAGTAACCAAACCATGATTGGTACACTTTTTTTTATTGATTGGTACACCTGGATAACACATTGTACCTAATATAATTGGGTGCTAATAGTTACCTTCGTTTGGTTTGAGATTAAATGTCTCGAAATTATAGGAAAAAATAATCGAGTTTATGAATTTTGATCAAACATAAAAAAATATGAAACCACTTAAATAGTAGTTTTTTTAGTATAAATAGGTATCTTTTGTAGTACATGGATTAGAAAATCAATTTTGGCCACTTTCTCTTTCTTCTTCCTCTTCCTCACTATGGCTTCTCCATGTGAGATCGCTTGCGATAATCATCAGTTGTGCTCCATCTTGCTGCGTGATCGTCGTCAGCTATTGTATTTCGTCGGCAATCATTCCTCTGCATCGATCATCGACTTTTGAAGCTCACTTATATGGCTCTTGAAAGTGTAGGTTCCTTAATCTTGTTCTTCGTTGCTCTAGATTGTTGATCGATTCTTGTTTCTTTGCCTTCTTCTTCTTCTTCCACGAGCTTTCTTCTTCCTATCGTCCATTATTTTCGTTGAAGTTCAAGATCGGTCTCTTTTTGCATTTTCTTCTTGGTTGATCAAATTCGGTAATCGACTCTAGGTTTTATGCCTCTGTCCTTTTCACTTTTTATTCTTCTTCGCCAATCATTGATTGTTCCTCTTCTTCATGTTGTTTTGTTTTTTGATCGACAATTCCTAGCTAATCTGCTATGATCGTCTATCCTTTCTTCTTCCCGCTTTGTTGTATCCTTCTTCGGCCAAGATCAATGCTGATTGGTGTTTCCATCCACGACATGAGTTGGTCATCAAGTTTTCTTCATCTATATATCTATTTTTTGGTATATGTTTTTTGGTATCTATTTTTCGACGATCGAAGTTTGCTTTCAGAGCTTTGTTGTTCTTGGTTCGTCAGAGTTTCTTCGCTGACCAATTGTCATCTTTTTTTCCCTTGCCCGATCATTCTTGTTGTCTAGGTTACAAAAATAGAGAGAGAGAGAGAGAGGGATCACAAAAACACATAGAAACAAAGAGATTTATGAGATTCACTTTAAATCTTTCGGTGTCTGCAACCTCTCTTCGATCCACTTGTAATCGAGCATCTGAGACCTCATCATCATTGGTCGTTTGTTGTTTGCGTCTTCCTCTATGACATTTAGATTGTGGTTCGCTTCCACTATAAGAAAAATCTCATTTATCGACAATTACGACTGTATGTAATGAAACAAAAACCGTTGAAAATGGGTTTTTTTCGACGGATGACATCCGCGCGAAAACTAGGCGTCGCAAATTATTTTTGACAGTTATCAAAGGACCATCGAAACCTTCGACAATCAATTTGGCGGTCAGAGCCGTCGAATAATCGATGGTGCTAACTGTCGAAAAGCACCGACAACTCGAGCCATCGAGACTTAAGATGATTTGAGCCATCGATACGTATCGATGGTTTGAGCCATCGATAACATTAGACGGCTTTAGTCATCGAAACCTTTCAACGGCTACAACTGTCGAATTTGACAATTTTAACGGTATGAGCCATTGGAATAATTAAAAATAAGTAAAAAAAATAAAAAAAATATTTCAAAATTAGATTAAATATATTTAAAAATAATTTCAAAATTAAATGCAAATTAAATTAAAAAGTAAATAAAATGATATTCATTTCAAATTTAACTACATTGAAAAATGAAACTAAAAATCACGAAATCTTAAATGTAATTGTTAAATATCATTACAACATCGTTACAAATTTATTTCACTCATCGTCGTCCTCCTTGTTGTCGAGCTCGCCACGCATCATTTTTTTCATCTCTTTCCTTTGAGCTCTTGCCATGCGTCGCTCGTGTAACTATAGTAATTGTTGTATGAAATGTAAATTTATTGTGCATTAAATTTTATTTCATGTAGATGTTTCATTTTGGAAAAGGAAAAAATAAGAAAAAAGGAGAAGGTCGTTCCTATAGATACTTCTTCAAATAGGATGCCTAGACCATCCACGGGCATTCGCATAATTGAATGACAGTCTATACCATCGGATTCTCCCATTTGTGCTCTTGATATTGCGGACATGGAGACACAATTATCAGAAGAACTTTCGTCAAATAGTGGGTATAAAGCATACGTACAGCCAGATGATAATTTAGGGTAAGTGCTATTTTATGTTTTTCACATCATTCTTATTTTTTATTTTTCACATCGTAATTTATAATTTTATATTCGTAAGGTTTGTATCGTCGAAACCCATGACTGCCATTGTTACCGAGGTATTACGACATATGTATACTAAAACGTCGCTTACATGGAGAGAAGTTTCATATGCCACAAGACATATGCTATTTAGAGAATTTCATGTAACCTCGGAAGCCAATATTATTATTTCAATTTATCTTCGTATTAATTGAATTATTTTTATGTACACGAAGGCTGATGTGTGGTGGGATCCCGAGCACATGAAACGAATGTGAAATACTTTTAATTCTCGGTACTCGAAGAGATTGTCATCGATGCTTTCGGAAGCACGAGTTGTAGGAGAATGACCCAATTGGATCCCTGAAGCTGTTTGGGCCAAATTGCTAGGAAAGCGGTCTATCAAAGAGTACCAATCTAAATGCGAAAAAGCAAAAACAAATCGGGACTCCGACTAGGGAGCCTACTCGCATATGGGTGGATGTATATCCACAAGCACGGTTGCGAAAAGAATGGTAAATTTTTTGAATAAATTGTTTTATTTAAGTGTAAGAATACTTTATGTGAAATTTTTAACTGTAGGAGAAAGAGATGGGTAGAGCACCTACTCGTGAATCATAATAACCTGACGTTCGGCTACATCTTGTGTTGCATCTTTTGGAATTGAATTATAGGTATAACTCGAGAACCAATTCCTAATATTCGAAGGCGCTCTCTTTTAATTTGTAAATTTGTGGTCATTATTTTAAACACTCATGAGAAGGAATTGAATATGAAATGAATCATCCTCGTCAGGCATTCGTCGGTCCGAATGATCGTCAGCATGCATTGCGAACTACGTTTAAAATTTAAATTAAATTTTTATACAACCATTTGAACAAATTATAACAATGGATAGTAATAACATGATTCATATTACAATCGATAACATCACTCATCATCATCCGAATTATTGATATTCATCATCATCTTCCTCTAAAGATGAGGTAATTTCAAATTCATCTTCTTCCATGCTATCATCATCATTTTGTATATCGGCATTATCAAAGTTTTCAAATAACTATTCTAAATCTCGTAGATCTTCAATTAACTCGATGTCTACAATTGTCACCACGAAAGTATGCGAGTCATCTTGGTATGCAACTTGCAATGGACCATCTACTTCTATCCTCCTTGCCTTCGTTTTAATTACAACCCACCATTGAGCTTTGTCCCATTTTCGTAATATATCTACCTTGTAGATGATAGAATAATAAATGGATCAAAATTTTCATAATGCCTACAGTGACGTACTTCAACTATTTTGAAATCTTTATAAACTCGTGTCCCTTTTTTTCTTTCGGATCAAACCAATTACACCCAAATTATGTGACTCTATTACCTCCAGTGTATTTGAACTCAATTATGTCTTTAAGAATACTGTAATAGCCATGCTCATTTTTCCATTGGAGGATCCTTTGACACAAACATCATTGTTCACGATTTTCTTCCCTCTCGACCAACTTTCTGTATGGAACTTGTAACACTTCACAAAATACACTGGCCAACCTCTGACTTCTCGGCTCGATCCCCATGCCAAATCATGGAGACCTGACGTAGTAGAGATTGTGCTACTGAGAACCTAAAATGAAAATGAAAATGTCAGGATATTATCATCAACAATTGCTACACCAACATCATAGGATTTACCTGATCTTTAAACCACATCGCAAAATCATTCTCGATTCTAACTTGTATATGTTCTGCAAGAAAGCACTACATACGAAATGATAGGTTAATTAATTAATAGTTTTGTGATATACAAATAAAAATGCATTGAACGTAAACTTACTTGATGCAGCCTTGCACCTCTTGTGTGTTTAGGAGGATATGATTCACGACCAATTTGAATTTTGCATCACTCAATCATCTACTTATTGGCTTTCCATAATGTCGTCCCAACTGATTAAAGATCGACAATGTTACCCCAGTAGACCTTTCTTTCAAAACTTCGTCGTTTCGATAAACTTTGGTCCTCGTGCACTTGACACAAGATTCAAAGTAGTATGAACAAAAGTAAGAGACCTCTTGAATCATATAAGCTTCACATATGGAGCCTTCGACACGTGCTTTACTTTTAACCGTCCTTTTAATTCGATTAAGATATCTTTCAAATGGATACATCCACCTATATTGTACTGGTCCACCTACCTTTGCTTCATATGGTAGATGAATAGGTAAGTATTCCATGGAATTACCTAGCGGAAATATTCGCTCTAATTTACACAAAATGATAAGAATATTACATTCTAATTCCTCATATTCTTCGCAGTTAATGTTGTTGAACACAATTCTCTGAAGAATTGACTCAATTCCGTGAGCGACTTCGAAATCTTCTCCGGTAATGATGAAAATGCAATAGGAAACAACGTTTCTATAAAAATATGACAGTCATGACTTTTCATGCCAAATAAACGCAAGTTATTCATATTCACACATCTTGTCAAATTTGATGCATAACCATCAGACATTCTAAGCTCTTGGATCCGTCGACACATTTGCATTTTCTGCTCTTTCGTGAGAGCATAAGTTGCCATTGACTTAGATAATCTACTGTTAGCTAAATTAATTAGGTGCAACTCAAATCGTCGACAGTACTCCTTCAAATATAGTATCGCCTTGAAGTTATCTTTTGTTTTACCCTTAACGTCCATAACAGTGTTGAAAGCATTATCAAATACATTTTTCTCAATGCTTATCAAACAGTCCTTCCAATTTGGTAAATCCCAAAAAGACACTTTTTTGTTTCGTCCAAATATGAGAATCACCATACTCATTGTATGTGACATTTGGGTTGTCAATAATTTTATAGCATCGACAATGTGAAATAATTGTAGACCTGACCGCCTGGCCGGAGCCATGTCGTGCACAACTCTATTCCATCGAAATGCATTTCTATTATTTCTATAAGGATGATGTGCTGAAAGAAATTTTCTATGACAATCAAATCAACTATTTTTACCGTCATTTTTCAAAGTGAATGCACTTGAGTGTTCCATACAATATGGACATGCTAGTTACTCTATGGTCATCCAACCAGATAACATTTCATAGGTAGAAAAATCATTAGTTGTCCACAATAATGTAGCTTTCAAGGTAAAGTTCTATTTACTCAACACATCATAAGCTACGACACCATCCCACAATTCTTTTAACTCATTAATCAGAGGCTTTAAATATATGTCTATCTTCAGCTTATTAGAACTGTGAGGACCATGAATAACGCATGTCAAAAACATATAAGGTGCGGACATACAAATTCTAGGAGGCAAGTTATATGGTGCAACTATGACTGACTAACATGAATAAGAAACTAAAGTCTGACCGTATAGTGTAAAACCATCCGTGCATAATCCAAGCCTTATGTTTCTCACATCACTTGCAAAATTTGGATGTACAGGATCAAAATGTTTTCAAGCTTCACCATCCGATGGGTGAAGCATGACACCTTCAGAAATATTATGTTGTGCATGCCACTTCATTCGTGATGTTGACCCTAGGGATGAGTATAATTTTTTAAGTCTTGGAATAAAAGGCAAGTAATGCATTCTCTTTGCAGTTACTTGAGTCTTGTTAGTCGCTCTATATCGTTCGGCCCCATAAAATTTGCATTCTCTGAGATTGACGTGGTCACCATAATATAACATACAACCATTGCAACAACAATCTATTTTGGTTGAACCTAGGCCAAGTTTAGAAACATGTCTTTTTGTCCTATAATTATTTTCAGGAATGCACGCCTCAAACAGTGTGACCTCTTTTAAAATATCTATAAATGCATCAAAACATGCCTATGAAATATTATGATCAGCTTTTAGATTTAACATTCTAACAACAAGTGATAATTCGAAATGACTTTCACACCCGAGCCACAATAGTTGGCTCAAAGCATTTAACAAGTAAAAAAACTCAGATGCTTATGGACTTGGTGTCTCTTCATCCTGTTCAAATCATATGTCACCATACTCAGTTGCAACAGTGTCATAAAGTAACTGTTGGTATCGCGAACTAAATCCTTCACAAGGATCGATAGAATGGAATTCCTAATTTGCCACGCTTGTTGATGGTGCTCATTCACCTAAATAATTCTATTGTCAATAATTTGGTTTGAACCCCTTTCTATATGCAATAATACCCTCCGTCCATTCATTAATGTCTGGCAACTCAAACAAATGCACCTTAAGAGGTCCGACAAGAGTTTGAGCAATAACAATGACAGATGCTAAGAGCTGAACGAAAATAAATAAAGAAAATGATGTGTGACCAATACGATGATGATGACCATTAAGAAAAACTGTATGAATATTAAGAAAAATCAACGACGACCAATACAGAACTTGAAAGAAAAAATGGTGGAAAAATTTGGGGATCATCCGGACGTAGTATCATCCTGCTCGACGTGGAACTATACCAGCATGTGTCCACTACCGTTCGTCCCCCTACCACTCCCTTATATAGTTGCCAAATATGTCTGTTACACATTCCCATCATTATGATGTAATGATCTCATATTTATTATAATTGTCATTTTCTTGATGACCATAACGGTCATATATCCAACTTCTCCCACTTGACCATGGTATTGTCTGCCTTCACCAAACTCATTTGTTATTATCAAAACATGAGAAAGAATTATAAGACTCAAAAAAATTATGTCATTGTATTGTTGGGGACATAAGCTCAACTATGTTGTGCCAGCAAGGTTTTCATCCTCCTAACATGACTCAAAATCACATTCCACCCAAAAGTTGGCGCTGACACAACATAGTAATGAAAATATTAAATAAAGACATTACATAAAAGTATTAAAAATAACTTTTCATTGCATTGGTTTAAATCAGAACTAATAAAATAATCAGAATTGCAAAGATTGAGAAGCCACATTTGTGTAATATTCAACTCCATCTATGAATTCTGGTGTCAAATCTCTACGATCAGAATTATTTCTATTGTACATCCACGAACGATCGTTCCGTGGGGACATAATTTCTGTGTCATTAGCAGGTTAGAGTAATTAACTTTTTAAATCTTGGAATAAGAGGCAATTAATTTTTATCTCCATCTTTGTCTCCAGAATTATATTAAATTGTGATGAGTAAATAATCACAAAAATTGAATGAAACTTGGAGAATGGAGAATGGCAATTAGGGTGTAAAAAATCAAGATGGATAAATTTGAATAAACAATTGGTAACTAGTGAATTAAATATCACTACAAAGGTGAACATAAAATTGAACATAATAAATATTGCTAAGAAACTTTGTGAATAAAAAATGTTCTAGACAAAATATTAAAAAAACATCTTAAACAAAAAGTAATCATATTTGCATTCTAAAAGGAGACGTTACAACTAATTAATGAAGACTAAAATAGAAAATATAAATTTATTACATATTTTATAAATACCAAACTAAGTAGAAATCATATTTGCCTTCCAAATCATAAAAATAATAATTTGTCAAAAAGGAGTAACTTACATCTTTTGGAATGGCCGACAACACTGACAGAGATAATAAGAAAATTCCAATAACCTGCACATAAATGGAACATAAGACAATAAAAAACTATCTTCAGACTTATTAACATTCAATTAGCAGTCTTACAATTTAGAAGATGTCAAAAGGAGAAAGCTCACAATGCTTATCAAACGAGAGTACGAAGTCGTATTAGTCAAATGCAAGTACATCAACATACGTGCATGAAATAAAAAAACTTAAACTGAACATGTGGCCGCCGCGCCTGCAAGCACCCAGATCTGGCCGCGAGCGCTTGCAAGCGGTCGGAAGTGGTCGCCGCGATCGTGAGCGGCTGGATCTGGCCGCCCCGAGCTTTCGGATCTGGCCACAATTGACCGGATTCGACCGCTGCGGCCAAGAACGGTCGGATCTGGCCATAACCGGTTGGATTCGGCCGCTGCGATCGCGAATGACCGGAACTAGCTACGAGCGGCCGGAACTGGCCGCTGGGAACTGTCGGTTCTGGCCACCGCGAGTTGCCGATTTTGGCCGCCACGAGTTGCCCTGCCGCGAATTGTTTTGGCCGCCACGGCCGTGCGCGGCCAGATGCGGCCACTGCGATCGCAAGCGGCCAAATGTGGCCGCGAGCGATGGGATCTGGCCACCACGGAGCTGAATGGTCAGATTTGGCTACTCGGCTGGATTTAGCCGGATCGAACGACGGCTTGGGGAAGGGTGGAGGGGAGCGAGCAAAAGGGGGTGGTCGAACATACTTGCGGCCAACGGTGGATGTAAGCCATTGCAGCAACGGGCCGACGACGGAGCCGAATGGTTGCAACGACGTTGCGGCGGCGAAGCGGTGCGGTTGCAGCAGCGGCAGTGCAAGTGGCGTCAGAGCGGAGACCCTGTAGTGGCAGACCGACGGATCATGCAACGATGGACGGGGGTGGCCGATGATATGCATTTTGCAAGGGAAGGCGGTGGCGCAGCGATGCAGTTGGAGTGACGGGTAGGATCGAAAGTCGCCAGCAGAGCTGAGCGACAGCGGCGGCCGGATGATGGAACAGGTGGCGACGGACATGGGTGGCTAGATGATTGTAGGGGAAGAAGAAACAGAAGACAAAACGACAGGGTCATCTACTTATAGAGGAGAGTTTGCCAATTTTTGACAGTTATAATTGTCGAAAGCTGAATAAATAATATAAAATAATTCTTGAAATTCTGACTGTTCTTACCGTTCAAAGAGCCGTCGAAAGTTTTGACGACATTAACTATTGAAACTTTAAAAAATATTATAATAATAGCTATCTAACCGTTATATATATAATATAGTATATCTCATGTTTCGATGGTCGAAATGTAAATAATTAATATAAAATATCAGTTCAAATTTCGACGGCTCGAATCGCTGAAACTTTCGATGATTCTTTGAACCTCGAAAGTTTTGACGGCTCAAACCATCGAAATAAAAAAAATAATTATATTAATAGGTATATTACCATTACATATATAATATAGTATATCTTACGTTACATAACAGTCAACACGTAAAGAATTAATATAAAATATCAATTAAAATTCTGATGGTTTGAACCGTTGAAACTTTCGACAATTCTTCGAACCCTAAAAAATTTTGACGGCTCAAATCATCGAAAAGTAAAAAATAATTATATTAATAGGTATATTACCATTACATATATAATATAGTATATCTTACGTTTCGACGGTCAGCGTAAATAATTAATATAAAATATCAATTCAAATTTTGACGGTTCGAACCGCTGAAACTTTCGACGGTTCTCTAAACCCTCGAAAGTTTCATAAGCTCAAATCGTCGGAACATAAAAAATAATTATATTAATATGTATGTTACCATTAGATATGGAATATATATTATCTAATGTACCATTTAGAATTGTCGGAACATAGGTAACTATTATAGAATATCAATTCAAATTCTGACGGTTTGAACCGATGGAAGTTTCGATGGTTCTCTTAACCCTCGAAAGTTTCGACGGCTTAGACCGTCATAACATCAAAAAATATTTATATTAATAGGTACATTGTCGACATATATAATATACATTATCTAATGTTCTGACGATGAGAATCCTTGGAACTTAAATCAAAATTCGGACGTTTTGGATCGTTGGAGGTTTCGACGTTTATCTTAACCCTCCAAAGTTTCGAAAGTTCTGACCATCGGAACACCCATTCTTTATTAATTTAATAGGTATATTAATAGGTATAATATATATTCAATATTTTGACAATTAGAACCGTCGGAAGTGAAATTACTAAAATATAAAATTAAATCAATTTATTATAATACCAAGATATATCATTTGAAATAATTATTTATTTCAACTTTTATGTATGCCGATAATCTTTGATGACACTTCGTTGTGTAATTGAAAAGTAATAAAAGATATATCATGGTATAAAAATTTATATATGAAAGAACTCATATATATGACATATAATAGTTGACTTATATATGCCATATGAATTGATGGCTCTATGGTCAACGATGATATTAGAACATTAACTTAAGGAATAAGTAAACTCATTTATACGGATGAATCTATCGTGTCTAAGGAATATATAAATTTACCGATTTTTAAGTAGATTTATCGTCAATTTATTATAATAATGTATACATAGAACGTCAGCTACAATATAAATATATTAATCATAATTTGAAATATATATAATAATATTACCGACGGTTGTAACCGTCGAAAATATCGATGGGTATAAAATCGTCGAAACTTTGGACGATCCGAGCCGTAAAAAATGCTAGGGAAAACTAATCATGCTCATCCACCTTATTTCCATCTTCATCCCTTCAAACTTTCGACAGTTGTAACCGTCAAAAATTACGATGGTTAGTAAACCGTCGTAAGTTTAGACTGTCGCGACCGTCGAAAGCTACTCCGTCCATAATTACCACGGATATTTTGGTCCGTCAAAAATTCCTTCGGTAGTTTAGAAGGAATTTCGCCCGTCAAAAATTACTCGTCGGTAAACATGGTTTTTCTTTTAGTGTTCTTCACCAAGCCTCGATGCCTCGACGGATCCTTCATTCTATTGTCGTCATGCATGATATCGTCAAGTTGACGCCGTTCGGGTTCTTCCCGCCGTCAACTTGTGGGGGATGTTGGAAGTCGCACCATGTTGTGGATCTTCAATTCCATCTCTGACCATCGTGTATCGAAGCAACATTGTCGCGTCATTGAGTTAAAGGAAGAAGATAACATTGTGGCTTGCAGATTTATTACATTTGTAACATCGTTGGATGTATTGTAATACTTGTTTGAATCTCCTTTGTAGCAATAGCTTTTTAGTATAAATATGTATCTTTTGTAGTTGCTTTTGACAAATGGAATAGAAAATTAATTTTTCTCTTTCTTATTTCTTCCGCATCTTTTTTCTCTTCCTTTCTCTCTCTCCTTCATTTGAGATCGCTTCTTTCCTCTTCCTTCATTTGAGATCGCTTCATTTGAGCTCAACTTTTTGACACTTTCATTAGAAGAATATGTATATTCTTAAATGAGAAGAATATTTGTATACTCATTTTTTAAACTTTGCTAATTGTATTTTCTTTAAAATTAATTGCATATTAATATTCATATTCTCATTTTTACGCCTATCAAGGTTCGTTGGTTTGAGATTAAATGTTAGAAATATCACGTTATTCCGAGATTATAGACAAACATGACCGAGTTTATGAATTTTGATCAAACATTGGAAAATATGAAATCACCTAAAAAATTGTGAAACCATATTTTTTACTCTCATTGAAAGAATATGTATATTTTTAAATGAGAATAATATTTGCATTATCATTTTTTAACTTTGATAACCATATTTTTAGAATAATTAATTACATATTAGTATATTAATATTTTTATTTATAATAATATTGAACACTTACCATGTACGACATAAAATATTATATTTTTCAAAATTTATTCTCTTCAAATCAAACAATAGATAGAAAATATGATATTATGTTGTTTTAACTTTATTTTACAACCAAACAACCCTAGTGTTTTTTTATTATGTTGTGTAGAGAAAATCGCTATTAGTCCAATGGCAACCAACTAGCTTATATCCTTGTAAGATATCAAAGCTATAACTTAGTTCTATCAGAAAAAAAGAATATATCAAAGTTATAGCTAAGTAGATTCATTCATTCTATTATAGCCGTTGAATTGCTAAGAAAAGGTTACCGCTTAATAATTGTCAAAGTTAGGGTTTCACACATTGGACACCCCCTTAGCTCTGTTAAGATATTATTCGCTTTGGGACTTTGGTCCGTACGAATTTAAAATATATCTTGATAGATAAAGGGATGTCATTTATAAGTCCATGATCACCTCTGTGTTTTATCCATGTAGAACTATTTTTCACCCTTTGGTCCTTTCACCTTGGGGCCTTACAATCAGCCCCAAGGGACTCAACATCCTCATTGAGTGACCCATGGGTCGGGTTCCACATGGTTCAAGTGAGCATGCAGGAATGGCTCTGATACCTTCTGTAGCATCTCCTTAACTCTGTCAAGATACTATTCGCTTTGGGCCTTCGGCCCGTATGAATTTAAAATGCGTCTTGATAGATAAAGAGATATGCCACTTATAAGTCCATGACCACCATTTTATTTTGTCCATGTGAGACTCACTACAAGAATATTGTGATTTTGCGACGGATATATCCGTCGCAAAACTTTCGAAATTTGTCGTAAATATGCTTTTGCCATGGAGTTTTCGACGGATAGTAGCTTGTGGGAAATTTTATCATTGGAAAGAATTATCGAAGGACCTCAAACGTCTCTTCAAAAGTTTTGGCGGATGTTTATGATGGATAAATCACCTTCAAAATTTTCGACGGGTAGAATCATCAAAAGTTCCGAAGGAAAGGTCGTCCTTCAGAACTTCCAACGACTTTTGCCATATGAAATTACCAATCACGCTGTCGGAATCGTATGGGGGAGTGTCGGCCCTTCGGAGGTTTCAACAGGGTTCGACGAGAGAACCCGTCGATGGTTCCGACGGGAGCTCTCCCGTCAAAGGTCGTCGAAGCTTTCGATAGGTCGCACCCGCTGAAGCATTCGACGGGTGGCACAACCGAAGCTTTTGTGGGGCGATGCCTGTTGCATACACCGGTGGAGTGCGACGAAATTTTTTTTAGAAATATAAAATTATAGGCCGCCCGCTGCCGGATCGATGCTTGCAGCTGATCCAGAGCAGGCAGTCGGAATTGAGATAGGGAGGGAGGGAGAGGGAGAGGGGGATGGGGACGCGGCTATCCAATGCACATGCGGCCGAATCCGATCGTAGGCATCAGATCCAGCGCACAGCGGGCCGAATCAAGCTCGCAGGCAGTCGATTCGACGCGCAGGCAGTCTGAGACCGCAGGCGCCAGATTCGACCACCCGCAGGCTTGATTTGGCCGTCTGCGAGCCCGATCCGATTGTAGCCCGCACCTGATTCGGCCGCCACTTGTAGCAGCTCATAAGAGGTCGGATTCAACTCATAGGGGACCGGATCCAGCCGCCTGCGAGCCAGATTCGGGGCACAAGGGACGCATGGCGGCCGGATCTGGCCGCTTGCGAGCCAGATCTGACCATAGGCATCGAATCTGGTGCGCAGGGGCATGATTGCCTGCGAGGCGGATCCGGTGCCTGCAGCCCGGATCGACATCCTACGGTCCGGATCCAACCACCTGCGAGCCCAATCCGCCCGCCTGCGAGCTCGATCCGTCGCAGGCGACTAGATTCGGTCGCATATGGCTGGATCCGACCGCGCCTGGCCGGGATCGCCGAAGTTTGGAGTCACCGACGGAATTTCTGTGGCCGCTGTGGGAGAGAGAGGGAGAGGAGAGATAGTTCGATTCATGTGATCCATCAATGCTGTCGGGGCATTTGTTAACCCAAACGGCATCACCAGGAACTCATAATGTCCATATCTTGATCGGAATGCCATCTTTGAGATGTCTTCTTCTGCCACCTTTAGTTGATGGTATCCGCTCCTCAGATCAATTTTGGAGAACACCTTTGCTTTAGAGAGTTGATCAAATAGATCATCAATATGAGGTAACGGGTACCTGTTCTTTATGGTGACTTTGTGCAACATTCTATAGTCGATACAAAGTCTTAACGACCCATCATTTTTCTTGACAAAGAGAACAGGTGCACCCCATGGTGAGACGCTAGGCCTTATGAAATCTTTATCCAGTAACTCTTGAATCTGGTCTTTCATTTCTGCTAGAGCTATGCGGTATGGGGCTTTAGAAATTTGTGCAGTTCCGGGCATTACTTCAATATGAAAGTCTATCTCCCTTCTCGGCGGTAGACCACTAACATTCTCAGGGAAGACATTAGGGAACTCCCTTACAACTTCTATGTCTTGGGAATTCTTCTTTGGTTCCTCTATTTTGATCACACTTGCTAGGTAACCTCTACATCCTTTCTGAAGTAACTTCTGTGCCTTCATGACAGACACTGATTTTTTGTTCTTTCTGTGTAGTACCTCTGACTATAACCTTATATGTATTTTGTGTGCCTATAATCACTTTCTTTTGCTTGCACAATATGGAGGCATCATGTGAGGTTAGTCAATCCATGTCCAAAATTATATCATAATCTCTCATGGAGATAATGATAAAATTGGCAGGATGATTCTTTTTCTCTATCCTTATGTGTACATTAGGGAGATACTTTGTGATAATCAGGGTGCCTTATGGGGTCAAGATGTTGATCTTATGTTCTAAATTCATGATCGCTAATCCTAATGTTTTGGCACAATCTTCAGATATAAAAGAATGGGAGGCACCGGAATCGAATAGTACTTTTGTAGGTAAATCAGCTACGAATAGCGTACCTCGAATGACCTCAGCGTCATTCTGCGGAGAATCCTCTTCCAAATTGAAGAGTCTTCTCTGTACCAACTGCTGTTGTCCGCGTCTCAGACAATTCACTGCGATATGACCCATTCCACCGCAGTAGTAGCAAGCTCCAGACTTCATTCGGCATTCTCCAGCATGGGTCCTGTCACAGGTGTTGCATAAAACCCGCTCACCTTGTGCGGGTGGTGCTTGAGGGGCTCTAGGAGGTTGTTGCCTCTGCGCCTGCTGAGGGGGTCGCTACTGTTGTTGCTGCTGTGGTTGCTGTTGCGGTGGGGGAGGAGGTTGTTGTGGAGGACCGTATGACTGCTGCTGTTGTTGAGGGCAGTGGTTCTGTTGAGGCGCTGCATATGTGTGGTGCCGGTTATTTCGTCGTTGGTGTTGCCGGTTGTTCCCACGAAACTGTTGCTGCTGATGGGAACTCTGCCCTACATTATGTTGGGCCTTCTGAGCTTTTTGTAGGTCTTGGAGGTCCTTCTCAGTCAGAGTAGCCAAAGTGATGCCATCCTCTAAAGTTTGGCAGTTCCCAAACCTTGTATGAGGCCTCAGAGTGGGGTTCAGTCCGTCCACAAAGCGCTTGGTAACATCTTGTTCATCCATGGTCAACCTGAAGAACTTCTTAAGTCTGACAAACTTCGTCGTGTATTTCTCCACCGTCATGGACCCTTGCACTAGATCCAAGAACTTCTGTTTCAAGTCCTTTTGGAACTTAGGAAAATATCGTGTCTCGAATGCTTGACGAAAATCTTTCCAGGCAACTATTCTTACATTAGGAAAACTGGTGGTCTTCTGTGCTTTCCACCATTCCTTAGCGTCTTTCTGGAGGGTGTCTCCAGCGAACAACACTTTCTTATTCTCGGGCACGTCGAGGATGTCGAATTTGTTCTCTATTGCCTCCATCCATTGCTATGCTACTATGATGCCTCCTTCTCCGTTGAACATTGGAGGTTTTGACCTCCAAAAGTCTTGTAGTGTGCAGATAGAAGGAACTTGACGTCATTGCTAGGCTGATGGTTCTGGTGGAGGAGGAGAAGGTGGAAGTGGAGGTGGGTGTGGTGGAGGCGGGGAACAAATGGGTTCTCCCCTTCATTGTATGTCTCAGCCTCACTGGTATAGGCATATTCTCTTCTTTGATACGACATCTATAAAAAGGACCATAGCAATAATTGAGAGAAGCACATATAATCAAAGATCTTTAATCTAAATACAAATCTTTAGATAGAATTGAAACCGAAACGCTTAATATTCATTAAAGCAAAGATAAGTCTTTTGACAAGGTTAGTAGGACATAAACATCTGTCTGAGGCGCACTAAGGCCTTCACATCGAGAAATATCAAATACTAATCACTACGTCCAGAAGGCTCCCCAGGAAGATTGGGGCACTCATAATCAATGTGTCCATCTTGATAGCAGAGATCACAGTATTCCTCAAGATCTGTCTGGCTGATAGGACTTGAGTCTCTGAACTGTAATTCCCGTGGTGGTGCAGGGACTTCTTCTTCGTCATCAGAGGATATATAAATCGGATAGTCTACACGCCCCCTCTCGTATACAAGTGCCACATCTGATTTATCCCTTCACGTATCTCCGTGGGGATAGAAGTGGCGTGGGGAGAGTAACTCCGGATCATTATTCCCCACGCTCTCTGAATCTGAATGCTCCGATCTCTCTGGAGCAGGTTGTGGCGGGGTTGGAGGATCTAATGGGCGCATGCGTATCCCAACTATATGACCCCTATCCCTTCGTACCACTCTGGTTATCATGTGACGTGGAGGCATATATAACACAAATTAATTCAATAACATAAGTATGATTCACGTAGGAATGTACTTATTACTTACTTGAGGAGTGAAGCCGCAGATACTTGAGAAGCTTGCACATGACTTTACTGCGAGCTGTGTACAGTATGAACAATGAATGCCATGCATGAACATCTACTCTACTATGACCAAATGAAGGAGCCAAGAACTTAGACTCTGATACCAAACTGTAACGCCCCCAAAAATCGTACCTCCCGTCACGTAGGCGGTCAGATTGACCCTGGGAGCGCTACACTGCCTATTACTCTACTGACCTTGACCATTCAACAAAACAACTTACGTGACACTAATAAAATAATAATAAACATAATAGAGGACTTTAAATGTGAAAATTCAATAATCGAATATTAAGATGAAGGACTGAATGCAGAATTTAATGATGTCTCATATTATAGAAATTATGCGGAAGTTCACGATGTCTTTCAATATAGAAAATATGCGGAAACAAAATAGACTTGCTAGAAGTTCTATGAGCAGAAGAAAACATAATGTCTTTGAACAACTGAAAAGATTAAACAGATATGCAGTGAGAAAGCTCGGAGCAGAAATATCAGTCATGTGCAGCGTTCTCCAAGCTCTGTGATCTCCATCTCCTCATCAGTTGGCATTCTCACCTACAAAATCCCAATGTAGGGGAATAGAATACCCATGAGCAAAGATGCCCAGTACAATAGCAATAGATGGTGAATTAAGGATCAGTGATGATCATGAAATTAATGTATAAGTCTTTAGTAATATCAGTACTCCATGTCTTTACTATAACGATACTTTGTCTTTACGTTACTCTGCTTTTACTTTACGATGTCTCTGCAATGCTATGCAATACTTCACATTACAACATCTCTGTTGTACTTTATAATGCTTTGCTTTACATTACATTACTTTACATTGCTTTACTTTGCATTGCTTTGTTGTGAGTTGTACTACACCTTTTACATTACTAAACTATCATTAGAGTTTGTTGTCCTATGCGAGCTCGACTTTATTAGTTAGGATGTCAGATGTGCCTCTCTGAATCTCTGATGCCAGTAAGACCATAAGGAAAGAGGGTGGGTGTTACTACCTCACCTAATTTGAAAGGTAGAAGGAAGAATTCTTACATTCCAGGAATAGTGGTCGGTTAAGAGACCTGTAAGTTCACTGTCTCCTCAGCTAGCTACCTGTCCCTCTGGTCTAATACTTTAATCTTTAAGGGAAGAGGTGTGACCATAGCATCACTCGTTCATTTGAGATATATGTGGGAGAAGACCTGAAATATCAGGAATAGTGGTCATCTAAGACAGTAGCTTCGCTGTCCCTTCAGCTAACTACATATCCCTCCTTTACTTTAATCTCTGATCTTTGCTTTAACTTTAGGGGCGGCACATGACAATCCCATGTCTTTGTCCTTACTTTATTTATCTTTAGTCAATGTGAATCTATGATTAGGATCCAACAGAACGTTGGTCTTTGTACAATAGGACTCAGTCAGTGTAGGTGAACTGGTTAGAATCTCAATTATGTTTGGGAGTGGTTCAGTCTGATTAAGTCGAATCAGTGAGTCTCTGTTGAATCGATCGACCGTTCCTGGTGGATCCGATCGACCGTTCGTTGGTACCGATCGACCGGTCCTCTGGGATCGGTCGACCGTGTTCTTAGTTTGGATCTGTGAATCGGTCGACCGATCCGGGTGTCGGTCGACCGTTCATTAGGCCATGAAGATGCGCACTGCGCATCGGATCGATCGACCGTTCTCTAGAACCGGTCGACCGATCATCGAGTCGAATCTGTCCGTTGACAGATAGATCGGTCGATCGCCATGGTGATGCAGGTCGACCGATATAGAAGAACTCCTAAGAATCGGTCGACTGGTCTTTGCGATAAAAATAGGGGCCGCCGGACTTTATCTTATATTCCGACGGTTCTCTGGCCGTCCAACGACGACGATCACAATATGAAAAGTTTTGTAAACTACTTCAGGATTATAATGAACCAACTTTACGCATCAATAAATCCTTAATTCTTCGTCTATGGGATTAAAATGCTAAGGGTACCTTTTTCATCAAAAATTTGAATCTGTCGATCGTTGTTTTCTCCGTCCGATCATCATCAATCACCTCTGGATCGACAGGGAAGGTTCGCCGGATCCTTGCGCACGTCGAGGAGGTTCGAGGTGCGTCGGAGAGGGGTCGGTTGGTTTGTTCGCTGTTCATCTCTGCTTCTGCCGCTCGAAGTCGCATCGTCGTCGGTCGAGAGGAAGAAGGAGGCGAGGGTGGTCAGCCGATCGGGGTTCCAAGAGGGCGCAAAGGGCGACCCTCATCCCCCTTTTATACACACCGGCCGACCCTTGGTCAACCGGAGATGAAGCGACTGGGAGGTCAGGGGTGGCATTTCGCCTCCCCTGTCGACCGATCGTTTCGTTTCCCCTTTTTTTTATAAAAGCTGATACGTTACAATTTTTTTCGAAAAATGTCTGTCGCAAATTAGTCATTTTCTTGTAGTGACTATTTTTCACCCTTTGGTCCTTTCACCTTGGGGTCTTATAGATGATCTCATTGAATAATCCTATATGGACAAAACACGGAGGTAGTTATATGTAGCTACCCACTTCACCTATTAAGATGGATTTTAAATTCGTGCGAGCCTGACTCAAAGCGAACAATATCTTAATTGGACTGAGGAGTGTTACAGAATAGTATGAGAACCAACCTTACGTGCTCACTTGAGCTATGAGGGTAACACGAGCCATGTGCTAACACGGACCCGCTCAACGAGGACATTAAACTCTTTATGAGGGGAAGATAGTAACGATAAGATGGTCTCATTGAATAGTCCCACATGGATAAAACGCGAAGGTGGTCATGGACATATGTGTAGCTACTCTTTTCACCTATTGAGACACGTTTTAATTTCGTGCAGACCAATGATCCAAAGTAAAAATATCTTGATTGAGCCAGGGGGTATTATACGATGATCCGACTCAACCCGTATTGATCTAGATCGATGGTTAGGTCGGACCTGACCCGAGCCAAATTCGACAGGTACGAGTTGAATTTTTTCAATTTGAGTTGATCAACTCAATTTTTTTTATTTTTTATTCAAACTTAAGCTCGATCCGAATCGAGTCGAATTAAATAATTGAATTTGTTTACGAGTCAAGTCTAACTCGACCCGTGAACATGACTAGTCTGAGTACCAAAGTTTTTACGTACGTCAAGATAAAAAAACTAAATAAATAACACGCATAAAATGTTGCTGGTTAGTTCCTTCATTTTATTGATGCAGAACGATAATTAACATACGAATAAATCTTTCAGGTTGAGACATAATATATATGTGCGTGAGTAATTTTTCTTGCACAATTATTATTCTAAACATATATATAGAGGCATTTGGAGGGTAAATTTAGGTGCAGTTTTTAGCGATAACTGTTCCTGGACCAATAGATGGTGCCCGGCTGCCAGTCAACCGGGATGACGTTGCTGGCCGCAAAGGTCTCGTGGGAGGCGAGCGAAATGAGGCGGATGGAGAATGGCGCTTGCAGAGGAGAGCCAGAGTTCAATTTCCAGACCGCACCCCACGACTGCTGCATGGACTCCCACTGACCTCCACCTCCCCAGCTGGAGTTGGCCGCCGGCGAGCCCTGCTGCATGAGCTCGACCGCTGACAGATCTCCATCCCCGCCTTGGTACTGTATCACCACTGCAAAGTAGTAAGGGTTGGAACCGGCGTCCACGCGGAATGCGACATCGAACCCCGGATAATGGCATGGAACCCTACGTGCATATATACAGTGCTTTAATCACATGAGACTCATCGGAGGCTCCCAATGGGTGCGGCTAGAAAGAATGTTCGATGCAGAATTGAGCACAATACCTCGAATACTGTATCTGGATCACACCTGCATTCCGAAGCTCGTCGGCTTTGCCCGGCAGCGCCATGGCTCCAAAAGCGGCGCCGCTCATGTCGAAGTGGGCGGACTCGGCGAGACATGCGCCCCCGGGGCACTCATCGGTGATGACGACGGTCACCGGGTTGCCTGAGCATGCTGCATTCAATGTGCACTTCACCTGCGCGTATAGATAGATATCGCACATGCAAACACCGCCGGAATTGATTAAGAGAACTCGAATGTAACACTGAAACGAACGTGAAGTTTATGTATGTTTTTTATATACATGCATACCTGATAACATGCACCACACCCCTTGCCCGAGCTAAACAGTGAAGGGCCTCCCGCAGACACCATGGATGAAAAAGGAGGCTTCTCCACTGCGTCTCCGTAACCACATGCACCGCCTGTTCAGATCGCAGACAGCTTAGAACTGAAACTGCCTTAACATGAACTTAACTGTTCTTGTATATATACATGCATCATGCAAACATGTATGTTTATAATATAATGGTATACTGTTATAAAGCACTATGTACCTGTGCTTCCTGATCCATTCGGACCCCCGTACCACGTGGCTCCACCTGGGTACCAACTCAAATATGAGGCAGAGATGTTGAGGGATTTTGGATTGAAACATGCACAGGGGTTAAGCAAGGAGATCAACATTAGTGAACCAACTAGCCAAACAGAGAGAGAAGGGAAGAAAGGCTCCTGAAACGAAGTAAGGCCCATCTTGTTTAGCAACAGACAGCAAGAATGGGGAGGGAGAGAGATGCTTAGTATTAAAAAAACCCAATGACTGGCGATCAATATAAATAGAGGAAGGACACTTTGGGCCTTATGCATAAATAAGAATTATTTATCCAAAATTCAGAGATATATAAGTACCTAGCTTGAGGCATACAAATTCTTCTGATCCTAACTTGGAAATATGACCAAAACAGTAAGATAAGATATAGGCATTAGGCAAAGGGCGCCCACTGAGAACTTTCTTTCGACTAAAAAGAGGAAGATGAACGATAGATGAAAAGTTTTTTGTACACGAAAAACGTAACCTTCTATGATTAACAACTGAAATCCGTGTGGATGATATGTATGAGTTAATAATTGTTGTAACTTAATCTGAAAACCTTCTCTGTAAAGGCATATCTAACCTGTAACCCCACATTAATTAAAACAATCAATGTGTCAACTACGTACAGCGGAGAAGACTGAAACAAGTTCTGACTTCGCGATCAATTCGTATGCAGGTTGACAACTGATGCCTTTTGTGTTCTTTAACAAGGAAGTGGCTACCATTTGGTTGAAAGTTGAAACTAAATATGTATACGGGGGGGTTGGGAGGGGAGAGAGAGAGAGAGAGAGAATTCAGAGATGTATAGGCGATCTACTTTTACTGGTCCCAGACGTGCCTTGCGAAGTATGTGGCCTATCAGACATATACATGCATATCATGCACGCTTTCTCCTACTAATCTAAGCAATTGGCAGGCAGGCTTGAAGCTGCTCCTCTTCTTCTTGAGCTTGCACGTCATTTAATTATGGACGTGTGTATAGCCTAAGTTTGTCAATGAGCATATACGTAGTCTATTGTTACCAAGATCAACATGTGATTAATGTGACCAGAGGTACATATTTCTTGTTATATATGCTGAGACTTAACATAGCTTGCCAGGGTGGTGCATGCTTAGTTCTTAGTGACTCTTGACCGGCCCCTATACATAAAAGTGAACAAAATTGCAGAAAGCATGCCTAACTGAAGGTGGAAATTGCTTCCGGTTTACTGATGTGCGGATTCACTGCATTTGATTTGATTAGGGTACCTAAGGCTGTTAGCTTTTTGCAAGATCAACAACCATCCTAATCAAATTATACTTAGAATATATCAACACGGGATGGTCCATTTTTTGAGATTTGCTGACGAGAAAATATCATAAGATAGAGCCAGCACGCATTGCGTGTATGCTCACATCGAACCTTGGCTAGTAACACCTATACCCTCTTATCTCTGGTTAGATCCTCAGTAATTTAGTTTCCAAACTTTGTTCTAACCAATTCATCTCACAGCTTACAATTTGTTGTAAAATAATCCTCCTAACCTGTAGGTTTATGGTGTCACTCGCGTTCACAAATAATCGATTAAGAAATTATTTTATTACAAATTTTATATCGAAAGACCAATTAGTTAATAAAAGTTAGTAGATCAAAATAAAAACGATATTATTTTCTTGATTGGCAGGGAGAAAAATCATCGTTAAATCCTACAGATGTTCATCCTTTTAACGTCTATACCAAATTGTATCTACTTAATACTGAATCAAGAGCCCTTCATCAAACCTGTTATTGGGTATATTGACAAAAATTGCGAAGTTTTAAGGTTATGAGAATGATCTTTTAATTTTCTGTAGTTATGTAAACAGATTTGCAAACTCAGTTGCTTCTTTTTTAGCGGGCTATGTCAGGTAATCGCAATGCCATAATATTTTAAAGATTCAAGATCTTCTTCATATTTTGTATGCAAATTCTATTAATATACATAGCATCTCATCTTTTTTTAATATATATATATGGATTAATGTACCTACAAAGCATCTTCCGCTTTATAAGAATGCTGAGCACATCTCAACCATTAATCCACTCCTCAATGGATCTGATAAAAAATAATTAAACCTTATAATTTAAAAATATCAATTATCTCAACTGTTGATTGTGCTCAACATCTCTGCAAAACGAAATATATATATACTCCTTCCAATTGAAGATAACTAGGCCAAAGGCCCATAATAGTTTTCCCTTGCACTTTTTGTTGGTGTCGTGGACTATCCCCCACGCCCCCCCCCCCCCCCCCCCCCCCCCCCCCTTTTGAATTTAAGCCCGCACTCCATGCTGTGTAATATGTACCTACCCATCGCACTACAACTTGAATTTCAGCCCATTACGATCACAATTAATGTTCGATGGTCTATTGTATAATCGTTTTCTTTTTTTTGGATAGCCAATCATCGATATACCGGAAGTGATACCGACTATCTAGACTAATTCATTATCAAGCTCAACTAATTTAATAAAATTGTATGTCTAATAATGACATGTGAAGCTCTTAATAAAATTTTTTACATTCACAAAAATTCAAACTTCAGACCTCTACTTAAGCAAGACGGAGTTGCTACTACTCTCTCAATTCTTATTAATTGTATAATCATTTTCTTTGATACGAAAATAATGATAAAAAAATTGTTAATTTATTTTTGTTCTATTTCTTTGATCGGATCAACTAAATAATATTCTAACTACAGCAGAACCCGATAATTCTTTTTATCTTTAATCAAACTTAAAAATGAGAAAGATCGAACAAAAGCTCCTAACTCCGTCAATCTGATATTAAAACTCATCACTTGAGCAAAACTAACTCAACGACTAATATAAAATATGAGTAACTATTTCAAACTAGCGAAAAGAGTTTTGAAAATAATGTAATTAAATTACTTAATAAGTCGATAAGAGATAAAATTAGAATTTCAAAATAAAATTCAAATATAAAATAAAATGCATAAAAATAATATAATATAATATGTAATAAAGTTCAGACCTATGAATTAGAGATAAACATGTAGGTATATATATATCTTATTTTTTTTAAGATAAATTGTATTTTTTTCCTAATTATTATTCTAATAGCACTAAATTTGGGTCTCCACAAACGCACATTCCTTCGACAACCACATAAATAAAATATTTTAAAATACCATGAAATTAAAGTCTTCAGATATCTTATCAGTCGTTTAATTGCATTCTTTACCCTATTATTCTTTCTACAAATTGATATAAACTAAGAGACCAATGAATTTAATTATTATCACATTAGTTATCAAATTTATGTTAATCGATATTTCAAAAATTAATAATTAATTAGCATAATCAATTAAAAAATTATGCCTCCACAAAGTAGTACAGATTAGTTAAAAAATATCATCAATTAAATAAAAATATTAATCATAATTAACATTTTGTCAAAAGAAACTAAAACATAAAATTAATGATCATAGTATTTTTTTTCTTTAATAAAAAATCTCCAAAATAAAAAACTTACGTAATTAATAAAGTTCATCCTATAACTGTGGAGAGACAAAATAATTAGAATAACAAAATAAAAACCATAAACTCTAACACCTCTGGAAAGTACACATGCACAATCGACAATAATCAAACAATTTAATTTATCGGTCCTAGCATGTGGTAATGGCAATTAAATTATTTTCAAGGCTTGCAATTTAATTTATCGGGACTTGAGGATCTTTATCGACAGTTGAATTTTCTGGTTTTAAATTAATTCAATTATATTTTTCACCTTCCACTTCATAAATATCTAGAAATATTAATTTAAAAATACTGACCCTTGAATTTAACAACTAAGTTGATAAAAATTAATTCATACAATTATCATATTACAAAAAAAGTTAATTGAAATATGATAATGGAACATGTTAAATTTTGTATGCATCAACTAATTTATGAATTCTTAACTACTACCAATTGTTAAATAACAATAAATACTTAGAAAAAAATGAAAATAGATGTATTGAATAAGTTATCAACTAGTTTATCTAACAAATGCAAATGAACATTGGTATTGAAAGTAGGAGTGAGTACAACCGGAATTAGGTCGTCCGAGGAAGAGAAACTAGTCTCATTTCCAGCCCAATTACAATAATGATAAGGCTTGTGTTAGTCTCATAAGTTTAGAAATTATACCGGAATCGATTTTTTCAATGTTTTTAAAATTATTAAAAAATATAAAAATATACTTTCATTAAAATCATAATTATATAATAGATCGATTAACAACATATAAGTGTACAGTATACTCATTTTTTCCGTAAAATTTATAGGCATAGAATAAAGTTAACATACTTTCGCCACAATTTCTTTTACCATATGCAACACCTTGGGCAAGAAATTATATAAATATCTAATACTTTAATAAAAGTATAACACTTTCAACTTATCCCTATTAAATATTAATCGAAATATCAGAAGTGTGATATATCATTTAAATTGAAGAGAGGTTCAATATTAGTTGAAGTTATTAATCCGTATAATGCCTAACCATCTAATCGAGATATAATATCCCAATAGAAAAAAGTTTTCCCCCAGGGGATAAACAACATATACAATAAAAAAAGTAAAAGTAATCAAATACTCATTATGGCTAAACATAATAGAAAAAGGTAAATGATATAAAAATGGACTTTTTGTTTTGTTCTCAAATCGAGCTTAAATTTTTATTTTTACCTAAAAAGTCACGAATATTTAAATGATTGCAAAAATAACTTATTATTATGTTTTTATTAAAAAAATATTAATTCAGGGATCACCATACAATAAGTGGATGATGACATATAATAAACTTTTAAAGTTTAAAAAAATAACATTAATATTTTATCAACTTATTTTTTGCAACTTTGACATCAAATTAGTTTAAATTTTAGATGATTAAATGTCGATTCAACAATTCTATCATGTATAATTGAATATTAAATCACAAAATCAGTATTTTTTACTTCGATACATATAAATATAATATTATTTTCAATTTACTAAGGTGGGATTTTGATCGACTTTTGATCATGTCAAAGTTGCACAAACAAAATGATAACATATAAATATGTTTTCAGTTTAAAAATGTGCGATATATTATCATCCCTCATTGAATTAATATTTTTCAATAAAATGTAATAAATTTATATTTACAATCAATTTAAGACAATATGTTTTATGCTAAATAGAAATCTAAACTAGATTTGGTAATAAAATAAAAGTTCAGATTTTTTTACGAATTAGATTGTTTACCCAAATGTTTTAAACGCCGTCCCATATTGCATTACTAATCCTTTTAGATTTCGACGAAAAAAATAATAATCGTTTTAAATAGGATATAAGATATATTACTTTTAATCAAATTTATTGAAAGGAAAAAAATATGTGTTTAAATCATGCAAACTTTTGTTTTTTTTTTTTTTTTGACATCCCGTTGTACATCTTAGTTACAGAGTTCTAATTCATCGATATTCGATTAATTAAATAATTATAATTCATACTGTAATTAATGATGTCAGAAATAAATGAAGTAATATCACTTTGATCATGATTAAACTTATTATTTAAATAATAAAATTAATAAATTATTTTATACTCGTTAGAAATAGAATCCTCTGCGTATAGATTTCTTTTTTCTTTTTTTTACAAAATCATGCGAAAATTTTCGTTTCGTACTTGGATGAGATTTCCAACAGTCCTCTCGAGCAAAAGAAAGCCCTTTTTGTTCCTGTAATGTAACTGAAAGAAAGAAAGAAAAATAAAACTTCGTTCGACCTCGATAAGGCGGCGGGCGCCCCAAGTCCATCTGCAGCAAAGTTTTTTGTTTTTCTCAGAGCCAGAAACAGTGCGTGCCCGGCGGCGGCTCACACCGTTGCTTTCTCGCTCCCTCCTCAACGTCTCCGATCGGTCTTTTATCTTCTCCGCTGCATCCATCCATGGCCGATCGTTCCGACGATTTGGATGACCTCCTCGACAGTAACTCTCTCTCTCTCTCACACACTCTTTCTCTCTCTCTCACACACACATATTTACTCCACGCTGAGCACTTCTTCATTGCAGGCGCGCTTGATGACTTCACCAAACTCGATCTGGCTCCCACTCGAGGGTATTCTCTTCGTTTTATTTGATATCTAATGACTCGAATTGGGGATTTATTTACGTTCTAAAGTGATTGACTTTCGATTTGATAGTAGTGGAACGGAGAGAGTTGGGGGAGACGGAAAACTGGAGCCTTTGCCTTCTTCCTCTTCTTGTTTAGCTGGCGTGCAAGGATTGGGGATGGGCCTACCTGACCTGAGGTCAAAGAGGAAAGGGAAGCAGAGGGTTCCACCGCCACTGCCGAAACCCTCGGTTGCGTCTGAGGCGCTCGAGAAATTGACGCAGCAGACCCGTGAGGCCGTGCGGGGTCTGGAGTCCGCCACTGGCGCAAGCACAGGCTCTCCCGAGAGCATGGTTGAGGAATTCGTCAAGCAGTTCGAGGAGCTCTCTGGTTCTCAGGTATCGTTTTCTTTTCATTGATACATAATTGGTCTAGATTTTGACATCATCCGAGAAACAAGTTGAAAATTGTTGTTAATTCTTTTTAAGATTTGAGCGCATGGTTAATGTCGAGTAGCTACTACAAGATTTCAAATTTGCATTTCTAATGTTTCCTTTTTCACGTTTCGTTGTGTTAAGATCCTTTTTTTATGACATATGCATTATTCCAATTAGGATGGACTCTCCTACTGATTGATAATAATTTATAATAGAGCTGATTCATTGCTGCAGTATTAGATGTAACCGTTTACTAGAATGCATTTGATGTTTACCTTAGAATGCAAATGTTCCTTTTTTGTTTAAATATATTTTAACTAAAATCCATGATGCATTGCTGTTTACTGAATTAGTCATTTATCTTCATGTATATGCTATGTTAATGACACTTATCTGGGCTTAGATAATAGGGTTGGATAGGCCGTAACTATTCTAGTTAACGTTGAGCATCTTTTATCTGTCTGTTCTTACCAAATAATCTATCTTAAATCAAATATATCTTACTTTATATATTTTACAGGATATGGAATCCATTGTCGAAACAATGATGCAACAGCTTTTGTCTAAGGAGATTCTCCAGGAACCAATGAAAGAAATTGGAGAAAGGTATCCAAAGTGGTTAGAGGAGCACAAAAGTGGAATGAGTCAAGAAGAATATGACCGCTATCATCGCCAATATGAGCTTATACAAAAGCTAAATGAAGTTTATGAAAATGATTCTGGCAACTTCTCCAAGATTGTTGATCTGATGCAGAAAATGCAAGAGTGTGGCCAACCCCCCAATGATATTGTTCAAGAACTCGCTCCTGATCTTGATTTAAACAACTTGGGTCAACTGTGAGTTTCAATTCTACTTTTTAGTTATTCAGAATCCTCTAGTAATTACCTTTTAATACCATAATATCTTGATTTACCTTCTTAGCCTTCAATAATAAGAATGTTACATACCTGTAATTTTGATCTGTTTTTATTTTATTTTTACTCAATGATTCAATGTTGACTTGGTTGTTTCCTCGAAAAAATGATTTTGTTTTATCTTCAATTTGGCCTCTTGTTGCAGTGGAGAAAAGGTTTAAAACTGATCTGACCTAGAAACGTACTTTTAAGGGAAGTTCACCAAATAATTTATCTGGTCTGTTTTTTTGGGTTCAGTAACAATGTTAAATGATTTAAAATTGAACATTTTAGTCTGTGTTTTGTCTTCCAAGGGAATGTTGCGTCGAGATATTTCTTATTTCTTTTGCATAGTAGTAATTTCACTAAGATGTGAGTTTAATGACTAGAGCAATGTGTATGAATATGTGGATACATCATGTATTTTATATTCAATGAAAGTTCATAAGATTTTCTTGTTGTTGTTGTTGTTGTTGAAAGTCCATAAGCTAACTATGGTAGATGATTTTCTTGAGTGGCGTAAAAAAGCTTATAATGTGTCTACTCGTCCAATCCAGCACATAGTTTTATGTTAAATGATTTTCTTAAGTTTAATTACTTGCACTTTTATGTTACTGACAACAATAATTTTCCTTTCGATTCATCTTATCTGCTGTATCTTGAATGTATATTTTTTTAAGCCTATGCTTTACTAACTACTTTTCTCGATCGATTTGCAGGCCTCCTGAGCTATTGGACTCTACATCCAACTGCGCTATAATGTGATATGAGCATTATCCCTTTGGGCTAGCAATTACATTTAATCTTCCTAGCTGCGGAAACATGTAAAATAAATTAAACCTCTGGTTGTGATATTGCCTTTCAATTCTTTTACATAGAATCGCACCACCTTTAAATGGTCTTTTTGTAAGGTGCTACGATGGTACTGTGGGCAGTTTATAAGGGAAACTATTCTTTTTTCATTTACATCTTTGCTTTTGGAATGTGACTGCACAAATGCAAAACTAAGTATATTTGTATTACTTGATCCTATATTAATGGTGGCACTACGTCAATCTGTATACTTTTCTACATAAGGAATAAGTGCATGTTATTTGTGGCGGGCACTTGGGTGCTGCTCAGGCCTCCAAGGGCTGGAGCCAGTGTCTTCCATTGACAAAGCTCTTGGCAAGGAAAGGCCGAGCTGTCTCATAATCAAGCTCTCGTGCCCATGACACACCCCGTACTGCTGCTGCGCCAGGGCCCCAACACCTGTATACTCCGAAGAACGCAGTCCTGCAACAACAGTATATATGTAAAACTTCAGATTGCTTTTCAAGAGCATTTTCGGTCTAATCTTGTGTAGTAACAGTTGCTACGTTGCAGGATTTTAGGACTGGATTCTAAGTAGGCGAGCAGATCAAAATCTTCTACTCATAAACATAATTACACGTATGAGCTAGGAAGAAGAGAAGTCGTTTAATTATCATTATATGTGATTTATACAGTGGATGGTCAGATGGATAAGGAACGTCGTGCTAATAACGATTCGTCCACATTACTGAAAACAAAAAGTTCATGCACAAGTTTTTAACTTTTCATGTTCTTATTATGTTCCTAGATTTTGAAGTAATTAGGTTGCATCTTACTTGTTTTTGTTGCTGGTGTGGTCCCAATCATCCCACCCTCCTGGTGCAATTACATCGTCGAAGTAGGTGTAGGCGAAGACGATCCTCGAGTACTGCCCCATGGCTCGCCCCACGTAGAGCTTCCCGGTGCCGGTGACCCTGCAGCTCACGAAGGCGAAGCCCGTCTTCTCGCAAGGGTCATTCCTGTCCTGAGCGGCGACGGATCCGAACGGGTTCGCAATCGAATGGAGCTGGCAATCCTGCCGGATGGATTCATTCATCGCATGATCAGAAAAAAAACAAGTGTAACGAATTAAGTCTTAAACTGTTGCTGGTTACCAACCAACCTTGTACATCGATCTGCCATTTCCAAAGATGAAGTCTATGGATCCTTCGATGTAACAGTGCTTGAAGTAGTGCCGCCCGGCGTCGTCGCAGAGAGTGTCCTGGGCGCCGTAGAAGCCGCACCCGTAGAAATACGCCTCGTCTCCCGAGATACGAAACGCTGCAGCTTGCCATCCTTCCATGCCAGGCATTGGTGCCGGTGATGTGTTCTGCCATGGACGACGTGCATTGCATGTCTAATTTAGTCTCGGATGTTTATCTCGTCTAGATTCATAAACAAATAATAGTCGTTGCAGAGGGCGTCAACAAGTCTTAATTAATTGGCTTAGGTTTTGCTACGTCCAAGAACGTTGGTGTCTGGTGAACAAAAGTTACCATCTCGGAGGATTACTTCTAGCATTTGGATTTGGCCGTCGTTAATTCTCCAGCTCTCGCAGGAATCAGGGGGGGCAATGAGGTCATGATCTAAAGTGCTAAAAAGTAGTGCTGACCTTGAAGCTAATATTCTTAGCAGTGAAATGATTAGCAAAGACAGTTACAGAGGCCGTGTTATAAGTCCGCAGCTGCTGCCCGTCGGGCCCTTTGTCGCTCGCCCGGTCGTGCCATTCGATCACTGTAGCATCCTTCCCGGAACCTTGGAACGTAACATACGGCTTGGTGGCCGGCACAACCACCTTCTCTCTGTCAACCATGAGAGAACAAAATGTCGGCACTGATCAATTAGTCTTGTCGATACACATTACTTAACCAAAATTAGCTGGTCAGCAGTGAAGTACAAGTTAAAATTGCTTACATGTAGCAACCAGCATTGATTCGAACAATGACAAGCTTGGTGTTGTTCTCCGGGATGGAGTCGACAGCCTCTTGGACAGACAAGAAATCTCCTGATCCATTTGCGTCCACTGTTATCGTGTGCTGGCCGGTCGGTAAGGTCCGCCTGTGGTTGTGCTTCATCTTTGGGGTGGGACTTTGACATGCATACGCTCCAGAGCATGGTGAAACAAGTAGGTGAACGAAAACTAGGAACAGGATGCCATGGAGACCCCCCATGGCTAAACCAACCGAAGGAACCGAACGGTTCTTGAGGAGTTCTGCGAAGCTTTGTTTATAGCACTGGTTGGCCAAGAGGAATTCGAATGAGGATGGAAAAGATGAGGGGATTAGCTTTGTTAGAAGTTGAAGAAGTTGGAACAGTAAGACTGTGCACAAGGAACCAAAGGCAGTGATTTATAACTTATCAATCAGGTGCGTACTAATTTGGTCAGCCCAACGGTCACAGATTTCTCTGTTTGCTTGCTTAGGGTGAGCTGGCAGCAAACTGTGGAGCCCGTGACAGGAAGTGGACATAACGTAGAGAATGGAGACTGACTGCTAAGAACATGCAACCCACTGAGATCAGTGTAAGGAAATCAGACACTCTACTGGCCTAGTAATTAATAGCAACTTCTGTACACACTCATGTACCTCCTCTTGATGGTAAGCCCGCCGATTTGTTTACGACATGTTTTACACCGCAATTACTTCTTTGTTCTTCTTAGTTTAAAGTTAACCCAGCTGGCCGGCATGGGCGACAAAATGGCTGCAGGGATATGAATCAAAAGGCTGAAGCATTTTTATCCAGACACTGGTTTGGGTAGCACGTAGCTGAAAAAAGGTGTGTCCACCTCTCACTCTTGTTTTTGGATTTTAAATGCTGAAACATCGTAGCATCTTTTGGAGCTGTGGCGAGGAGCGAGGAAAACACAAAGTTGGCATTGATGCAACGGTCATGTACAAGAGGTCACAAGTAGGAGACAACATGGTGAAGCATGGCGTTTAGTCTTTCTGTAAGATGGCATCGATCAGTATGGCAAGCAACGGAGCAATGTCTTGTGGCTAGCAGGTGGACCATGGCGGGCAGTGGGAGTTCGTCACGGGGACGAGGGAAGTTTTAGCATGACGTTGGGGGTGCATTGGGATAGAGAATGACAGCAGGGACAAGGGATCGGATAGAGAGACAACAAGCAAATCCCAGTCAGAAAAAAAAAATATTAAGAAAATAAAAAGTGATCCCAAGTTTTGAGAACATGCAAAAGGGAGGCATCTGCACGCTTTAAAAGGAAGGAAACCTGAGAGGGAGGAGAAGAGGGAGCCACATGCTGCTCCAACGGTCAGCTTTCCGGCGGAGATCTATGTCTAAAAAAAAGGAACAATTATCGTGTCTGATTGAAGGTTCATTTGATACGTTATTAATCGACGTCCCATGTGTCCATGGAACTGAAATTTAGTTATGAAGCCTTTGATCGTATATGGAATGGATTCACAATTATTAAATTTATAATAATAACAGTGATCATTACATAATAATGGTTTGTAAACTAAAATGTGCGGATGAGCAATGTTTTCATAATCGAATCAGTGATAGTGGCTGCGGTGACAGTGGCCGCGGTCCAATCGAATTTGTCCAGATTGAATTAAATTTTATTAAAGTAATAATATTTATAATAATTATAAAAAATTAGGATTTAATGGGGATGTAACCCCCTTATGGTGTAACCTTGGGTAACTTTCTGCAACACGGTCGTTCGATCTAACGGATTGATGATGTCAGATTAGGAGATTTGGAATTCTTCTTCCTTGATGGAGGTCGATTGTCACACCCCATTTCGTGATTAAGGTCTAATCCTAACTATTACCTTTCTTAATTATATTTAGCAATTCTATAAATAAAATTAACAAAACCTCATTCATTACTTATTTGTGGTATTTGCTAATACACACAAAAGATGCATATATATATTCATCAAAGTTAAATAAACGGTTATAAGATATATCATTAACATATTATCATTATAATTTTTTTCACTAATCACCTCACATATAATACTCCACATGATCAAATTTTATACAACTTTACAAAAAGTTTTTTGACAAACTTAATTATAACATTTAGGATTATCTATTACATGCATGTTTCACAAACAAAAGTGAAAGAAAAAAAGTAATACTCCGACGGTACGATCTCTTCTATATGCATCAAACCAACTTTCGAGTCAACTCAATTCGAGAACTTAGAATTATCTGAAAAACTCAACAAGGATAATGTGAGCAACAATCGTTTACTCATTGAGTGGAATAAAATTACAACATAGGGGAACCATATGAGTGCATATAATATTTAAATAATCGTATTTCTTTCATATGAGAAAACATTTAAAGCATAACTTATACACTTAAGTTTTCAAATCATATGAACTTTTACATAAATAAAATTTATTCAAGATATCATCATATTCACAGTTAAATTTCACACGTGTCATTGCACATACTCATCATGGGTCAATACGTATCCCTCCATGATCATGTATCGTAGAGCTTCATAATCAAGAGTCAAGAATACGCAGAGCAAATCATGGGTCATTACGTATCCCTCTATGATTGTGTGTCATACAGTTAAGCAGAGCTTCACAATCAAGAGTCTCAGATATGCAGAGAAAATCATGGGTCAATACGTATCCCAATCATAATTGTGTGTCACTCAATCATGATTCTCAAATACGCAGAATATATCATGGGTCAATACTGCACGCATAGCAACCCCAAAGGACAAAGACACCTGATATACGTCCCAAAAGTTTCATGTATTTCGAATGCGGTCCCAAAGATCTTCTTCAAACAATATGACTAATGAACACATGAAGTTTACCAATATCAAAATACATATGTAATAATCTCATAACATTATCAGATAAAACTTATTTTAACTTCACAAGCATTGTTTCTCAAAAATATTTGTGTAAAAAGTTATTCTATCTCATATGATATTCTTGAAACATATCGTAAATATTTTTTATAACTCAAGATATATTTCAATAATAATAATCTTTGATTGAGATAATATCAAAAATAAAAAAATTAACATATAATATTTTGCTATATTGTAAATTTATCAACTCACATGGTACTTTATGTTTTCAAAGAGGTTTACTAGATTTTCCTCCTTCCACTTGTAGCTTGTCGGTTTCCTACAAGTAATGATGCTATTTCACTTTCTAATTATTAATAAGAGTAAATGCAATGCATGCTCATGATGCATGAACAATTTTTCACCTTAACGTATATAATCCTTTCTAATACTAATATATAAATCAGGTGTTTATATTCATATTCTACTTCACATTCCCAACTATTCAATCTTTTAGAGCATAACTAAGTGCTGTCTCAAAATTTCAGACTGAGTGACTCTCAATAAATTATGATTCTGAATAAATTAGAAACTATACTTACTAAGGTTTCCAACCCTCAAATGCTATTCACTAATTTCAAATGATCAAATATAAAATCCAAGGCAATCTCACCTATGATTTGTGTTCTGGCAGACTGTATGTCACTGAAAGATTTATTTGTATATTTCTTCACACACTACAAGAAATTAGGTCATTAGTGAAAAAATATATAGTCGTTAAAAGTTGTCATCTTGCCGTTAATACTCATCGACGACAAGAAAAAATTGATCGCGACTCTTCGCTATAGGTCCTGTCGCTAAAAGATTTTAGTGTCTAGTGTGAATAACTATCCGTTGATTCATTTTAAGGACCACTATGATTCTCTTCCCTAAAAATTCAATAGTGACTAGTATGCTAGTCCCTATATAACTTATAAGGACAACTCACCTAGTCGCTAAAGACATCACTGGATTGAATCACATTTTGGATGAACCGACCAATTTTTTAAAGTTTTTTTTTGTGAACAAATAATTTGATAAAAAAATATTGTTTTAAATTTAGAAAAGATCCAAAGATGGACCTTCTCCATAAAACTCTACATTAGCCCATTAGTCTCCTCATCTATTAATACTTGTCTCTTTGCTCTCATCATACTACTATAATGAATGTGGAACTATGTTTCTATACCTACTTGTTCTTTTATTCTTTCATATTTTTAACGACAAGATGATGGTCGTTAATTTGAATATTATTTGGTCCTTATTGTTGACTTTTAACGGCCAGTCATAAAAATATTCTGGTCCTTATTGTTGACGACCATAATTTTTTCTAGTCGTTAAAAATGATGTTTAATGACCATATTTGAATCTCTTCGTTAATTATGGTCGCTAAAAGTCATTTTTCTTGTAGTGACACTTGTGTATTTACCTAGATCATAATTTTTTTCGAAAACTATATTTCCCTATTATTTAGTCATAAAAATTAGAGAATTTAACTCCTTGTATAATTCTATAACAAAAATAGTCAATTCGGGTCGTGTTCTATTAATGTCCTAGAATCTGAGAGAAAAATCATTATGAAGTGAAAATTTTATTTCTCCACATCTACACATCCAAATTGGATGATTCAACTTCTCACCGAACAATTACAAAGTATAATTAAACATATATATATATTTCAAATCATAATTCGTTTTATACTAATCATGCCTTAATTGATAAGACGGACCCACTCAGGACAGAGTGAGCGATCTATGATTCTGGGTTGATAACTTTCTGTAAACAAATCCTTTTTATATTATTCTTGTGGCAACGGAAAGCTAACTTCGAGAGGATGAACCATGCAAAATTTCAGGATTTATGAAGAACTACCCACGAAAAGATGGTCGAATAAAAAACCCTACCTTAACCAAGCGACCTTGGCGAATTTTCTCAGGCGGTTCTGGTAGGTATTTTCCTCTGCAAATTTTTCTCCTTTCCGAGAATAAGATGTTTTAATTTATATTTTTTTCAAATTTTTAACACATCATATGATGGTTTGAAAAAATATTTTTCTAAGCAGTTGATGAGCTGTCTGCTTGAGCTGTTTGAAATCTTATTGGTTGAAATAAAGGTTCAATCATATTATTTTGATAAAAAAATAGTGTTAAATCTCTAATTAACCTTAGTTAATCATAGTTAAATATATTTATTATAATATTTATAAATATTAAAATTTATTCCTAATAATATTATATAATTTCTTTATAATGCTTATCGATAATTTAATTATCATTATGCTTTAATCCAAAAGTTAATTGTTATATGTAACCATGACTATATAAGCATCTAAACTAACTTAATATGATAATTAAAAGCATTATTATACATATATATGATGCTTGTGGAGCACGCCCGTGACATTGACTGCGCCGGCGACGCAAGCAGGGATGCCGCGACGCAAGAGGGTCGGTGGTCGGTTGGCGATGTCGGTCGGCGGAGGAGGAGAAGACGAGGGGAAGAGGAGAGGAGTCAAAGACGAGGGGAAGAGGCGCAGGCTCGATGACGAACATGGGCGACTGCGGTCGTCGAAGGGGAAGGCAGATGGGGCGGCAGGGGAGAGGGATTCATCTCCCTCTGTCCGTTTGATTAGACGACGGTGATGTGGAGGGTTACACAAGATTACACCCAGTTATATGATCTAGTATATGAATATTATACTAATAATTTATTAATAATATTTAAAATTAATATAACATATTTTTTATTTATTAAAAGTTTTAATAATAAATACATAATAATGATTAACATATAAATATAAATAGATTATTATTAATTTAATATCTATTATTTAATGATGATAGATGCTATATTAATAAATTTGATCTTAAATTATTCTTACTTCTTTTTTTATTCAACACCTTTCTTTTTATTTCCTTTATTTATGCTCTTTGATAATTTTCCATTTTAATCTTATTCAATTTTAAATACTTATCTTTTTTATTTAATTCATATTCCCTCCTTTTTACCTTTTTTTATATGCTTTTCTTTTTTTTTAACTTTCCTATTTCATCATTTTTTAGTTTTTAAAATTTTAATTAAATTGAGTTGAGCCGATTCAATCGGTCGAGTTGGCCGGTTCAATCGTTTTCCTCCGATTCAATGTCAAAATAATTTTGACATCTAACCGAACCAAATTATTGATCAATTCGTAATTAAACTGATTGAACCGTCAATCCGATCCGATTTTGATAATATCGTGGATGAGAATCTTAATGAGTAGATGCCAAGTAATGAAGTAAGTCTGAACAAGGAGCATGTCAATATGAGTGCCCAAAAAGAAGCGACATGTCCAATTATTTGGAAAGGATCCAGGGATGGCATTTGAATGATTGTTGGTACTATTTTGATTCGTCTAATCGAGGAGGGTTCAAATTTTTATTTGCTTCCAGTTAAACAAAAAATATGATCATTTCTAAACAAAACATAGAGTCATTGGTCCTTCTCGTAACATGTTAATCATCTCATCACCATAATTATTATCTTGACTATAAAAGGAAGCTACTTTTCATGTTTATAAAGAATTTTAAGTAACAAATTATTTGATTGTCCATAAATCATTTTTATAAGGTAAAAAACTATACTACTTAAGCAAGCTTGGTTAGTCTGAAATCCACCAATTATTTGACCACAATTTAGTTTACCACTTTCGTTCGGATGTTAAATTAGATGTGTTAAACAATTTTCTTAAAAAGTTAATTAGTTAGAAATACCAACATCATTTATTTTATATTCTTAATATTTCTTTACACGTGCAGGCTACTGACAACTTTTGTCTAGTCTAGTTAGATAATAAAGTGAGGAAAATATTCTTTTAATAAGACCTTAATAAGTTTTGAACTCGGGACATTGATTTTGATACCAAGTTAAATTTAATGTGCTAATCAATTGTTCTAAAAGTTTAAATCATTAGAAATAGCATAATTATTTATTTTATATTCTTATCGTCGGACATCAGATTGAAGGAGTATTAGTGCTCTATCGATGAGTAAACATATTATAATAATGTGTACTTATGTCTTTATCCTCTTGCTGACAAAATGTACAACAATTAATATCTTTTCACGTGCATAACTAATACAGGTCACATACATTCGATTACTCACTAATTTTCTTTTCATATTATTAGTCATCTAAACTTAATTGTTTGGTTTCAACATATTATTTTTTTGTTTATTTTAGTTTCCATACAATTTGAATTGTCTAAGAAGCAGGAGCAACCAGAGTCAAAATAAGAAGTAATAAATGTAATGCTCCCAAATCGATCAACGTCACATGACGATGATCTATTCGAAGGCGCTACGAAAACACTATAACATTGCCCATAATCTTGAACAAATCTCAAAATAAAAACAATGACATGCCAATAATAAAAGCAAGGAAGAGAAAGAAAGAAATATCATAAAAGTAAATGTCCCAAAATATTACAAAGTCCATGTATCCATAATGTCTGAATACATCAAGCTCAAAATGCGACAAATAAAGATAAAGATAATTAGGCCCTCTCTTGGTTCATGTGCAATAGCATCGCTAGTCGCGGCACACGATCTCAACACCATCAATGACCTGATTCTGTGAAAATCAACACAGGGGAGGAGATCCTCATGTAAGCAATACAATCTAGTGGGGATCCATAAGTGTACAATGCATAACAATAATTAGCAATTGACAGAATTAATAATCACTTGCAATAAGATCAGATTTGATAGCATCATTCACTTGAGATATCGATGGATAACAGAGATAATGATCATGAGTCAATCTTATATCATAAAGGATTTCAGAGATCATGCTGCATTAATAATCATGCTTTGCTCACATGTTCATGTCACTTGCCAATATTCCTTATGCTCTTACTTTCACTTAACATTAGGTGTCTTGTGGTGCATTTAACTTGGAGGATTTATAATAGACAAATACAACTTCGTGCGGCCAATGGGGGATCAAATCATGGTTCAGGGAGCGACCCGTCCGAATGAGCACCCAGCTTAATCTCTGATCACCACTCCCATAACATGTTCATAACTTTCTCACTTTATCACTTTGCCATACTTGCATATCATATTGGGATTGGATCTTAGGACAGATATAGATAAGATCAATGATTCAATCACATAACATTTCAGTCAGTAAAGAGTAACTCAACACAAGCATAGAAAGAATATAAACCAAATCAACAATCAATATGCAATCTGACAGATATCGGTCGACCGGTCCTTACTGGTCGGTCGATCATTTTTCGGACACCGGTCGACCGATATCTCTAGATCGATCGATCGGTTGGTCCTTATAAAACACAATGAACAAGTTATATATATCGATCGACCAATATCTCTGGATCGATCGACCGATAACACTTAGATTAAGAAGGAGCTTCGATCGGCCGAACGATACGAGGCTCGGGAGATTGATCGGTCGACCGGTCTCCAAGGATCGATCGATCGATAACCTCATCACCGGTCGACCGATATACAGGATCGGTCGACCGGTCTGTATGAAAAACAAAAACCGGATAGAATGGAAAAAAATGAATTTCAATCAAAAATTGTAATCAAGGCATTCAATCAAACATCTAGGCATGAAGGACTACTACAGAACATATAAGCAATCATATGAATCATAGTACATGCATTAAACACATGAAAAACATTCATTCATTTCATTCCATACTTTTCTTCCATCAAGAACACTATTAATATGAAGAACCCTAATTCCAAATCAATTTTTAATCATGTTATACAGAGGATTTCGGGATCACCCACTTTAATTCGTGGTTGCTCCTAGCTTGAGCCTTCTCAATCACCAAGAACACCTTCCCTTATGGTTCTCCACTTAGGAACCCATCTAATTGAAAAAAGAAGTGAGGGGATGATGCTATCACAAAAAGGAATGCAGAATTGAAGGAAGACCTAGATGAAACCTTGCTGTAATCCTTCTTTTCTTACTGGATGATGTGCTCCAAGGGAGAAAAGAGAGATGAGAGGAAGAGAAATGGTGGCTAAGAGAGAGAACCTTAGGGTAATTAGCCTCTTTATAGTGTAGTTATATGGCCTAATAGCTAATTGGGCTTAATTAGTTGGGCTATGAACTTGGTCTTTCCAACCTAATGTCCATTTTATATTTCTTTCATTATTATTACTTATTTATTTAATTTGTAAATGGGTTGTTATTACATTATTACCCCCTTAAAAGAAAATTCGTCCTCGAATTTTGCACTAAGTAGAGATCTTACCAAATAGATGCGGGAACTCTTGGCGCATCTCTGATTCGAGTTCCCACGTGGCCTCATCGCCGTGATGGTAATGCCAAGCCACCCTGACCATGGGCACATATTTATCCTTCTGACGTTGTACCTTCCGCTCCACTATATGGATATTCCGCGAAGGTCAAATCCGTAGCTAGATTTGGCTCTTCAATCCGTAAGACGTTAGCAGCATCATGCTTGTACTTCTTAAGCATAGAGATATGAAACACATTATGCACACGCCCATAGGAAGGTGGCAATGCTAGCCAACACGCTGCCTCACCTACTAACTCAAGTATCTCAAAGGGTCCCACATACCGAGGGTTGAGCTTCCCTCACTTACTAAACCTCATAACTCTCTTCATAGGAGACACCTTCAACAGAACCTGATCACCAGCCTGAAATATCTGCTCACGCCTGCCCTTATTCACATAACTCTTCTGCCTGTCATGAGCTGTCTTCATCTTCTGCTTGATCAGCTTTACTTTCTCAACATACTCTACAGCCTCCTTCACCTCTTCCTTGCTCATGATCTTCTCTTCATCCATCTCACCCCATTGAGCGGATGAACGACAAGGTCGGCCATATAAAGCCTCGAAGGGCGCCATGCCGATACTGGAATGATAACTATTATTATAGGCAAATTCGATCAGATGATGTGCTCGTCCCAACTACCCTGCCAATCTAGTGCACAAGCTCACAACATGTCCTCCAGTGTCGGTATAATCCTCTCCGACTGCCCATCGGTCTGAGGGTGAAAAGCAGTGCTGAAATTCAGCCTAGTGCCAAAAGCCTCCTGCATGCTCTTTCAGAATCTAGCAATGAATTTGGGATCTCGGTATGAAACAATTGATGCAGGAATATCATGTAGTCTAATCACCTCCCTAACATACAAATCCAACAGACTCTCTACTGACTGCTTCCACCGGATAGGGATGAAGTGCGCTGCCTTAGTGAATCTATCAACCACTACCCATATGGCATCATGACCCTTCTTAGTCCTAGGTAAGTTGGATACAAAATCCATAGTGATATTATCTCACTTCCATTGTGGGACATCTAAAGACTTTAACTTTCCGTAGGGCCTCTGATTCTCGATCTTAACCTGTTGGCACACTAGACATCTAGACACGTACTCAGCTATCTCCCTCTTCATGTTTGGCCACCAGTAGCTGCGCTACACATCTTTGTACATCTTCGCGCTGCCATGATGGATAGCAAACTCGAACTTATGGCACTCATCCATTACCTCCCGTCTGATGGTGACATCTGTGTGAACCCATAACATGACCCTATACCATATTCCTCCATCTGCAGATACTTGGAAGTCTTTCGATTCCTGCTGACATCTCTTCATTAACTTCTGATACTCTAGAACCTCCTTCTGGGCGACTATGATCATGTCAATCATGCTAGGCCTCATCTTATGCATCATCCATATTGCTCCGTTAGTGCCAAGTCTGGGACACCACTGGTCTAACTCCTGTAGCATCTCGTACTCCCGTACCCTGATGTAAGCCAGTGAGCCTTCCCACTTCCTGCTCAAAGCATCAGCCACTGAATTTGCTTTACCTGGATGGTAATTAATAGCAAATTCATAGTCCTTCAAAAGCTCCAACCAACGGCTCTGTCTCATATTAAGATCTCTCTGGTCAAAGATGTATTTGAGACTCTTATGATCTGTGAAGATCTCAAAAGTCTCTCCATAAAGGTAGTGCCTCCATATCTTCAAAGGAAAAACTATAGCAGTTAGCTCCATATCATAAGTGGGGTAGTTCACCTCGTGCTTCTTCAACTTGCGAGATGCATAAGCCACCACTTTACTATGCTGCATTAGTACACACCATAAACATGTCCCGCATGCGTCGTTGTAAACCACATATCCTTCACTGCCTGTCGGAATGGTGATGACAGGTGCTGATGTCAAGCGGTCTTTCAATGTCTGAAAGCTCTGCTCACACTTATCAAACCAGATAAACCTCTCAGCTTTCTTCGTGAGGTTCATGAGTGGTGCTGCAATTTTAGAGAAGTCTCTGATGAACCTCTTGTAGTAACCTGCCAATCCTAAAAAGCTGCGAATCTCCGACGCATTCTTCGATCTTGCCCAATTAGTCACTACTTCCACTTTTGCAGGGTCCACTGAAATGACCTTTTTGAAAACTATGTGTCCAAGAAACATGATCTCCTTCAACCAAAACTCACACTTAGAGAGTTTGCCGTACAATTTGTGTTGGCGTAGAGTCTCCAACACTATCCTGAGATGCTCCCGATGCTGCTCTGGGCTGAATGAGTAAATCAGGATGTCATCCACAAACATTATGACGAACTAGTCCAAGTAGGGCCTGAAGATCCTGTTCATCATATTCATGAAAGCTGCAGGAGCGTTCGTCAGTTCAAACGACATTACTAAGAACTCATAATGACCATACCTAGACCGGAAGGCTATTTTCGGTATGTCCTCTTCAGCAACCCTCAACTGGTGATAGCCACTCCGTAGATCAATCTTGGAGAATATTGATGCCTTGGACAGCTGATTAAAGATATCATCAATGCGGGGCAAAGGATACTTATTCTTCACCGTCACCTTGTTAAGCATCCTATAATCAATGCAAAGGCGCATTGAACCATCCTTCTTCTTTACAAATAGCACAGGTGCTCCCCACGGTGAAACACTTAGCCGAACAAAATCTTTGTCTAACAACTCGTGGATCTGCTTCTTCAACTCTTGCATCTCAGAGGTGCCATGCGGTACGGTGCCTTGGAGATGGGAGCGGTGTCAGGTAGAAGTTCGATCATAAAGTCCACCTCACGCCTCGGTGGCAATCCTGAAGTGTCTTCAGGGAAAACATCAGAAAACTCACGCACTACATCTATCTGTTTAAGTGTGATAGCTGGTGCATCGGTCTTCACCACACTTGCCAAGTAAGTATAGCATCCCTTCTGGATCATCTTCTGAGCTTTCATTGCTGTGACAATCATCTTCTTCCTCTCTGATGGAGTTCCCCTGATGACTACCTTTGGCTGACCCTGTGCACCTATAATGCTCTTCTTCTGTTTGCAGTGTAGCGCTGCATCATGGTAAGAAAGTCAATCTATCCCTAGGATAATATCGTAGTCAGTCATCGGAATGACAATGAGATCTGCAGAAAAATTTTTCTTCTCTACGGTGACAGGTACATTCGGGATGTACCTGGCCGCGCGAAGGTCTCCCATGGGGGTGCCCACCCTCATGACATGAAGCATCTGCTGCAAAGGCAAGCTAAGGGCTTGGGCGCATGACTCCGAAATAAACGAGTGTGTGGCCCTTGAATCAAGCAAAATAATGGCAGACACACCAGCAATAGGGAGGGTACCTCTGATAACGTCATTATCATTCTGCTCCGCATGCGCCTCCATGTGATTCACCCTACTCTGGACTACGGGGTTTGCGCTTCCTGCGCCCCGATTCTCTCGACCTCTCCTAGGAATCTGGGGATAGTTTCGGGCATAATGCTCGAACTGTCCACAGTGGGTGCATGCGTCAGTCACCCTGCAACATTCGTCGTTGTGATATCGCTCGCAATGTGGACAGCGAGGCCTCTGTGGAACTACTGGCGTTGGTGGCTGAGGCTGACGTGGAGAAGGTGGCAGCTGCCTCAGAGGCTATTACATGAGACGTGAGTTAATTTTCACGATGACATACACTTAGTTAATATTTTGAAATCTTTATACCTGATGCTGTGCCGGTGCTGGGCGATGAGGAGGTGGAGCATAGCGATGGGCCTCCCTCTGATGATAAGGCATGTAGCGGCGATCGCGATGATCATCCCTCCTGAATGGTCGACGATCTTCGGTCCTAAATCGCTGTGGCTCTGCTGGCCTGACTGGTGCTCTTGCCTTGCGCTCCGCCTGGTCATTCTCCATGTGTTTGGCTAGTCTCACTGTCTTGATCAAGGTATCACTGTCCCTAGTCAGAACTTCAGTCTTCAGATCCGGTCGTAGACCATTGATGAACTTGTTTCCCTTTATGCGTCCTTCAAACGGCATAGGGTAATATTGCTCTAGCGTGACAAACTGCTCGTGGTACTCTCCCACTGTCATGATACCCTGGACGAGCGCTAGAAAGTCATCATGCTTGCTTTCCCGATAATGAGTAGGAGTGTATCGCTCTGCAAAGGCCAACTTAAACTCCTCCCATGAGATCTCCTCTTCCTCTAGTCCCCTGAACCTGGTGGCCCTAGTAGTCTTCCACCAACCCATGGCAGAGTCGGTGATCAGATGAGCAGCGTATAGCACCTTCCGTTCTTTAGCACACTTCATCAGCTTAAAGTCTCGGTCCAGGGTCTCTATCCACTGTTCAGCTTTGAAGAAATTTGGCTTGCCCTCAAACTGAGGAGGATTCAGCCTCAGAAATGCCTCTAAAGTGTCCTCAGAAATCACTTGTCGGGTTGTGCGACGTCGGACTGCAGACTGGCCGCCTCCGGTCTGACTGCCCTCTAGTGGATCAGTCTCATCAAAGAGTTCATCCTGCGACGGTGCTTTCGCACTGCGGCCCCGTCCTCGGCAGTGGGTGGGAGTGCGACCTCGACCACGGCCTCGTTCTCGTCCCTGCTGAGCTAAAGCCTGGAACTCAATAATTGGGCCTTCTGGCACCTCAGAAGCATTATAGGCCGATACGGTGCCACGCTCCTGAATCCTCTTAGAGCGTCTAGACATCTTTATCCTTTAGTCATGAAAAGAAAATAATACATTAGAACCAATACCATAACATGAACATGAATTTGACTCACAATCCTCTCTTTGGTGGAGAGTGTGACGACAGCTCAGCGATAACACATGAACCCCTCTTATACCATACCATACAATAGGACGTCAAAAGAGTCCGAACAGCGGCTCTGATACCATAAATATAACGCCCCCAAATCGACCAATACCACGTGACGAGGATCTATTCGAAGGCGCTACGAAAATACTATAACATTGCCCATAATCTTGAACAAATCTCAAAACAAAAACAATGGCATGCCAATAATAAAAGCAAGGAAGGGAAAGAAAGAAATATCATAAAAGTAAATGTCACAAAATATTACAAAGTCCATGTATCCATAATGTCTGAATTACATCAAGCTCAATATGCAGAAAATAAAAATAAAGATAACTAGGCCCTCTCTTAGTTCATGTGCAATAGCATCGCTAGTCGGGCACACGATCTCAACACCATTACTGACCTGGTCCTGTGAAAATCAACACAGGGGAGGAGATCCTCCCATGAGCTATACAGCCTAGTGGGGTTCCATAAGTGTACAATGCATAACAATAATTAGTAATTGACAGAATTAGTAATCACTTGCAATAAGATCAAATTTGAGAGCATAAGATCATTCACTTGAGATATCGATGGATAACAGAGATAATGATCATGAGTCAATCTTATATCATAAAAGATTTCAGAGATCGTGCTGGATCAATAATCATGCTTTGCTCACATGTTCATGTCACTTGCCAATATTCCTTGTGCTCTTACTTTCACTTAACATTAGGTGCCTTGTGGCGCATTTAACTTGGGGGATTTACGCCAGAGCAATCAAATACAGCTTCATGCGGCCAATGGGGGATCAAGCCATGGCTCAGAGAGCGACCCGTCCGAATGAGCACTCAGCTTAAGCTCTGACCATCACTCTCATAATATGTTCATAACTTTCTCACTTAATCACTTTATCACTTTGTCATACTTGCATATCATAATGGGATTGGATCTTAGGACAGATATAGATAAGATTAAGGATTCAAACACATAACATTCCAGCCAGTAAAGAGTAACTTAACACAAGCATAGAAAAAATATAGATCAAATCAACAATCAATCATCAATCAATATGCAATCTGACAGATATTGGTTGACCGGTCCTTACTGGTCGGTCGACCATTTTTCGAACACCGGTCGACCGATATCTCTAGATCGGTCGACCGGTTGGTCCTTACAAAACACAATGAACAAGTTATACATATCGGTCGACCGATATCTCTGGATCGGTCGACCGATAACACTTAAATTAAGAAGGAGCTTCGATCAGCCGATCGACCGAATGATACGAGGCTCGAGAGATTGATCGGTCGACCGGTCTTCAAGGATCGATCGATCGATAACCTCATCACCGGTCGACCGATATATAGGATCGGTCGACTGGTCTGTATGAAAAATAGAAACCGGACAGAATGGAAATAAGAACGAATTTCAATCAAAAATTACAATCAAGGCATTCAATCAAATATCTAGGCATGAAGGACTATTACAGAACATACCAGCAATCATAAGAATCATAGTACATGCATTAAACACATGAAAAACATTCACTCATTTCATTCCATACTTCTCTTCCATCAAGAACACTATTCATATGAAGAACCTTAATTCCAAATCAATTTCTAATCATGTTATACAGAGAATTTCGGGATCACCTACCTTAATTCGTGGTTGCTCCTAGCTTAAGCCTTCCCAATCACTAAGAGCACCTTCCCTTATGGTTCTCCACCTAGGAACCCATCCAATTGAGAAAAGAAGTGAGGGGATGATGCTATCACAAAAAGGAATACATAATTGAAGGAAGACCTAGATGAAACCTTGTTGTAATCCTTCTTTTCTTGCTGGATGATGTGCTCAAAGGGAGACGAGAGAGATGAGAGAAAGAGAAATGATGGCTAAGAGAGAGAACCTTAGGGTAATTAGTCTCCTTATAGTGTAGTTATAGGGCCTAATAACTAATTGGGCTTAATTAGTTGGGCTATCAACTTGGTCTTTCCAACCTAGTGTCCATTTTATATTTCTTTCATTATTATTACTTATTTATTTAATTTGTAAATGGGCTGGTATTACAATAATAATGTATATGCTATGTCTTCGTCTTTTTGCTAACAATATTTTTTCATGACATATCTAATACAGGTATCATACATTCGATTACTCATATTTTTTTCATATTATTAATATTCTAAACGTAATCATTTGGGTTCAATATTTTTACTTGTTTGTTTGTTTGTTTTAGTTTACACACAATTTGAATTGTCTAAGAACTAGGAGCGGACCTAGATTCAAACATTAGGGGCCCAAAATAAGAAGTAAAAAATAATACAATATTAATATAAGGGGAGTCAGGTTCAAAAACATGTCTACAAAAAAATCAAGCAAACAGGACAACCATCGCATCAAAGCAACGTCCATTTGCAATACCAAATTTATTTGTTAACCACATATTAATATATAATGCACAACAATAACAACAACAATATTATTATTAACTATATTGTAATGTTATTTCTAATAATTATTTTGAATATAATTTGATTTAAAAATTATTATATATATTTACCTATTATAATTTTATTAATAGAATATATAAGTTTTAATTGAATTGTATAAGGTTGACATTATCAATTAAAAAAAGTATTTGGAAAGATATAGAATTTTTAGTGCTATTTTTATAATTAAATAATAAATAAGATAATGTAAAATATTGATAATGCAAAAATGATAATATATTTTTTGTTAGGTAATATTCTCCAAATAGAAATTTGTAACTGAAATTAATGTATTTAGGAAAGTGGTGGCAATTTCCTTAAAGGCCCCCATTGTTTCGTGCCGGCGCTTCGCGATGCAAAGGCAATGGAACGATTCGCATGGGCTACCGCCGCGAGGCCACGTCCTCTTACTGTTGTAACTCTCTACAGAGGCATTTCGTCGAACAAATGTCGCCATATCTACGGCGTCATTAGAGTCCCGACTGCCCTCTCGGCCTCCTTCCACTCTTCCAAGGACCCGTCGATCGGAGGAGACATCCTACCCAACGCTCGGCGTCGGAAGGTCGATCCCAGCTGGTCTGGAGGGGGCTTCAGCCTCGGCATCGACCTCGGTAACTCACGCACGGGGCTCGCTCTCGGAAAAGGGTATTGCCCTCGACCCCTCACTGTAAGCAAACAAGAATCTCTCGAATTCCTCGTTTGTTGCGCGTTTGGACGAACTCTTTAGCGTACATAATGTGGGCTTCAAACTAGGTACTGGAGCTACGGGGGCAGAAGCTGGAGCTACGCCTTCTGGATATCGCCGATGAAGAGGTCTTGTACTTTCTTTTCTGTGTTGTATTTCAATAATTTCGTGTTTCTTTCATTGATGGTTTTTGCGGTACCCCATCTTTTTTTCTTTTCTTTTCTTTTTTGCAGGAAGTTGATGAATTCATCATTGGTCTTCCGAGATCACATGTCGGTAAGGAGACAATGCAATCGAACAAGGTTCGGAGCGTGGCCGGAAGGCTTGCAGTACGGGCAGCAGAAAGGTGAATAATTGACCTACGGCTTTATGGACTAAAGCTATTCGTTTCTCACTTTCTTAGTTTTGCTCTTTTCGCTACTTTAGATGCACAATTTTTATGCTCCATCCAATAAAAAACGCACTAATGATTAAGCGGATGCACATTTTTATTTACAAATTTCTCAACATTTTATGGACCTTGATGTCCAGCATTTCAGTTAAATTTTCAAAAACTGAGGACAGGCTTCGGCATGCTGATATGATTTGCCTTTGATTACTAAATTTAAAGTTCAAAAAGTGATGAAAGTACAATCTAAAATAAGGTACAAACCATGTTTTAGCATTCAGATATCGACCGAACCTTTTGCACTTATGGTTTTGATAGTGAATATTATCTAAAGAGGTCAACAACAACAAAGCCTTATCCCACTAGGTGGGGTCGGCTACATGGATCATACGATGTCATTTCGCTCTATTAGTAATCAAACCTTTCGGTATATTATTCACCAATAGATCTTGCTCTATTAGTTCGCCAAGTGTCCGCCTTGGCCTCCCTCTCCCTCTTTTAATCGGACTCCAGATTATTTGATCTACTCTTCTTACTGGCGCATCTAATGGTCTTCTCTGAACATGACCAAACCATCTCAAACGATTCTCTACCATTTTCTCACTAATAGGAGCCACTCCGACTCGTTCACGTATATGGTCATTCCTAATCTTATCTAATCTTGTATGACCACACATCCATCTCAACATCCTTATTTCGGCTACCCCCACTTTACGTTCATGTTGTCCCTTCATAGCCCAACATTCACTACCATATAACACTGTCGGTCTTATAGCAGTACGATAGAATTTTCCTTTAACTTTATTGGGTACTTTTCTATCACAAAGAACTCCAGTGGCTTTCCTCCACTTACACCAACCAGCTTGAATTCTATGATTAACATCGTCATCAATCTCACCATCTTGTCTGACAATTAATCTTAAATATTTAAACTGTCACTTGAGGAATAATATCCTCCCCTAGCCTAACTTCCAAATCGTCTCTAAGTTGTTTATTTATGAAATTGCTATGCATATATTCTGTTTTATTCCTACTTAAACGAAAACCCTTTGACTCCAACGTATTTTTCCATATTTCCAATTTTGTATTAATCTCTTCTCTTGAATCCGCTAAAAGTACTATATCATCCGCAAATAGCATGCACTTAGGTACCTCCTCTGTGATACTCTCGGTGATAGCATCGATAACTAAGTTAAATAGATACGGGCTTAAAGTTGATCCTTGATGTAGGCCAATTCCTATAGGAAATTCATTTGTCTCATCTCCGGGTGTCCTAACCCTAGTCAATGCCCCATCGTACATATCTTGTATTACCTTAATGTAGGCAACACTCACCCTCTTCTTTTGCAAGGATTTCCAAAGTACATCCCTTGGTACCCGATCATACGCCTTCTCTAAGTCAATGAAAGCCATATGCAAATCTCTTCTCCTACTTCGATACTTCTCAATCATCCCCCTTAGTAAATAAATCGCCTCTGTAATGGATCTTCCTGGCATGAACCCAAATTGTCTCACAGAAATACTAGTCTCCATTCTCAATCTATGCTCAATCACTTTTTTCCATAATTTCATTGTGTGACTCATAAGTTTAATCCCTCTATAATTTGCACAATTCTGAATATCCCATTTATTTTTGTAAATAGGAACTAATGTACTTAATCTCCAATCATCAGGCATTTTTTTCGACTGTAAAATCTCATTAAATAGTTTACATAACCACAACACACCTTTTTCTCCTAAACATTTCCAAACTTCAATTGGTATACCATCCGGTCCAACGGCTTTATCATTCTCCATTTTCTTAAGAGCTTCGCTAACCTCCGAGACTCTAATTCTACGATAAAATGACCTATTAAGCTTACATTCGCTAACTGTCAAGTCCTCCAAATCACAACGGAAACCTTCACATCCATCATTAAATAGCTTATAGAAATACTCTTCCCATCTGTTCTTAATATCTCCTTCAGTAACTAAAACCTTGCCAACTTCATTTTTTATGCATCTTACTTGATACCTCGACTCCTTCTCTTTATTCCTTGCAATCTTGTAAATCCTTTATTCATCAGCCTTTGTCCCTAACTCCTTATAAAACCCCTCATATACTTTAGCACGAGCATCACTAACTGTCTTCTTAGCTTCCCTTTTGAAACCTAAGTTTGGAAAAATTGGTGTCTTAGTTCCTTATCATAATTGGTAAAGGTTGTAACTTATGTCCCAACTTGCATTATTATGGATTAAGGATCTAGTCCACTAACAAAACCTCATTTTGAGTTATTCCTTATCTCCATCATGTATAGAACATAAGCTTCAATTCTCTGTACACAGATGTTTCATAGTTCGCAAAATTTGGTATGAAATAATCCTCTAACAATAGTCAGCTAAAGGAAAAATGCAACAATTTGATACCTTATATGGCTGACATCAAGGTTGTCAAAAACGCGAGTCGACTCGTAGAATCGTACGATTCTACGAGTCTACCCCGGCCAAACGTGTTCGATTCTATCCAGAATCACGTTTCGTCAACACGCAGTGGAATCGCGTGTCAGTGCGTAGAATCGGTGGAATCGCGTGTTGACCCCGTGTCCGCCGATCCCTTTTTTTACCTGCTCGTTCACCCACGTATGGTGTACCTTTTATAACTTGTGACGGGCACTCATCAATCTTTTCCTCCTTTTGTTTCCTGTCCGCCGATGTTGCTCTGCCATCACCGTCGCTGACCTGCTGCCACCGTCGCCGCTGTCCTGCTGCCGCCGCTGCTGACCTGCTGCCATCACCGCCGCTGACCTGCTGCCACCGTCGCCGCTGTCCCGCCGCCGCCGCCGCCGATGCTTGTCTGCTGATGCTGCCATCACTCATCTTCTGCTGTCACTGATGTCTTTACTTCGCCGCCGCCGCCGCTCTCTGCTGCTGTCCTGATGCTTTCGCCGACCAGGTACGCCCTCTCCCTTTCTCTTCTCTCCCTCTCCCTTTCTCTCTTCACTCACCCGAGTAGGCCTTCTCTCCCTCTCCTCTCTCCCTTGCCCTTTTCTCCCTCTCCCTTCACACACCCTAGCATTTTTTCCCTTTCTCTCTCCGCGCACGTGAGCGGCTTCTCGTTTCTTTTTTCCACTGCTCTCCGCAGCGGCGAGGCATCAGCATATGACTTACAGTCGCCGCCGCGGCGCTCGTGGACGGGGCATATTTAGTTTTTTTAAATGTTATAAATTTATAACAATTTTTATAGTGCTACTATTGTTAATATTTGTTTAATAAAATGAGATCACCAACTACTGTTATTATTCTAAATTTATTGTTGTCTTAATTTTTTATGAATTGATCACGAATTTTTTTTATGAATTGATGTGCTAATTTTTGTTATTATTATAATTTTAATGATGTATTAGTTTTTCATGAATTAACTGTTAACATTATTTATTGATTTATCAATTGCCATTAGTCTATTCTTATTATAATTTTTTGAGGTGTTAATTTTTCATGAACTAATATTTTAATATATAAGAAAATAATTGTTAATGTCATGAATTGATCTTAAAATTAGAATTTTGCTTATGTAATATTGCATTTGGTACTTATAAGTTCAAAAGAATTTGCATCTCACCACTAATTACTTATATACATATATATATTTACATGTATATATATAATATATTAAATAAAAATCTGGTAGAATCGGCCGTGTCGTGTTATGTGTTCACGATTTACGTGTTTTGCCGACCCTCCGTGTCGAGCCCGTTTTACGTGTTTGACAACATTGGCTGACATAATCAACTATAGAATATATGTGTGCAGAGGAATAAAACCATGAAATAATCAAATATGAAACATTTCAGTCAAATGTGCAAATCGTCATATGACGTATGAGTGCTACAGAATAGCAAATAGACATTGCATATAAGAGATTCATTTTACTAGATTTAAGGTAGGAGAAAGTGATATGTTGCCTTCTTCTAGAATGGTGAAATTCTACTTTTCACCAATTATTTTATCCCACATGTAAAAAAAGATTGTTAAGACTTCACCATATCTGTCTCATCTATACTACATTAATTTATTTATCAGAAATTCATCGATTGATGCGTACTAATAGAAATCTTATGAATGGTAACTCTATTTAACTTTTGAAATGCAGAGGTTGGAGAGTGTTCCTTCAGGATGAGCATGGCTCCTCAATTGATGCACTTGATTATATGATCAACATGTAAGGTTTTGACTTTTTTTCCCTTTTCTCATTTTCTTGTGATGCCTAAACATGGTAGCTTTCACTTGAAATTCAATTCCCATTCCCATGTTTAATTAGTCAAAACATGTGTTGAGTACTTTTGAGTATGGTTAAAGATCTTACGCAGTAGTAAAGCTGATAGATGGATGTGGCCAATCACCATATTTATACTACTAGCTGATAAATGTTCTCCAAATCTGTTCAGTCAGTGTGCATTTCAACTTGTTTATTTCAGTTAACTTAGTTTTGTGAGCAGTCACCGTGTAAAAATAGTTGACATGACAACTTTGCATTAAAGGTCAAGATTTACTCTCCTTTCAGGGGCTTAAAGAAGTCTGCTCGACAAGGAAAGATTGATGCTTACTCAGCAATGGTATGTTGCTGTCTTCCTTTTTTTTATCAAAGTCATGTGCTTCTTAGTCGAAATAATTTCTTGATGACTTTTACAGATGGTCCTGGAGAGATACTTCTCGTTGTCAGGTCAAGGAGCTGAACTTGTTCTTCCTAAACAGTTGGAACTACAAGAAAAGCTTCGAAAGGGTCCCAACAGAGACTTAGATTATTGAATTTAGAACTGACTTTGAACTATCAAATGATTGTAAATTAGCATAATCTTGTTAGTCTACTTATTCCATTTGATATCATACATGCTCATTCATTCAAAATATCTGGAAAAGATTGTTGTATAATTTGAGTTATTGCGAGGCCAAAATCTATAATGACGGTAGAACAAGTAGGCAATGATAGAAGTTTCTTGTAAGAAAACTTCTGGTTGTTAATTTTCTCATGGAATAATAACGCAATGTTATTTTACAAATCCACCAAGCCTTTTGTCTTACCTTCTCAATTTGTTGTTGAAATTTGTAAAATCGTTTGCATCATGCAAGCAATGCTAATGCTTGTGCATAACGTACTTCATTTTCTGATAACCAGATCGTATTGCTGAAACAATTCCCCTGTCATCCCACTAATCTTTATACATTCACTTCGCAACTTGGTTTGCTTGTTTCATATCGTATTTAAGCAATAATCGTAGCCCATGAAGTTACACAACAAATAGCAACAAATGGCAAGAATCGTAAAAAAATGAATGAGATAAACTAATCATTTTTACTGTGTTTTAAGTATATGTTTTGTCTCAATACAATTTATTAAACTCAGAAAGAGGAGCAGATTCACCCAATCTGGGGAAGAATGGTTCACGTTCCAATAAATTCTGTAGGGAGCCCCTTATCTTCATCAATGATGCCCACGCAATGGGCGCACAGCAAAATGCGTAGCCGAAGAGTGTCAAAGCCCTGACGATGCCATCTGAATACCAGGGGCATGCCATCACAAGTAATGAACCCAGTATCCCAAGCCACAGTGTCAGCACAGCTAGAGCAGGAAGCAGGAAGACATTGATCACAATTGAACACAGAGAAGCTGCTCCAAGCAGATAGAGGGACCAGCCTAGTAGTGGATGCACTGTTCGAGGAATTAGGAAGAAGGGGACAGCATATGCAGCGACTATGGACCATATTGCAGCCACCTTTAGCATAGCGTGTAAGAACGCAAGGCTCTTCTCCGGCCGCCGGTTGTAACACAGCTTTGACAGACTAGGCCGTGCCAGTCGAGTAAGCGCCATGATTCCCAGGTACATCATCGTTTGCATTAACATCACCGGCATTTCTGAACTATATCTGCTCAAAAGAATCGATTACGCAACACAAGAGTGTGAGATGGTAGAAAATCCGGAAACAGATACTGAATTTGCTTCGAAGAAACTTAGACTGTTTTGCTTACAAGTTACATTTTGGGCCAACCCGACGACAGAGCATCATTATTTAACCACAAGACATATAAAGACAGAGATGCTTACCCGAGATTCTGTCTCCGTTGCTCATGCCATGTGAGACCCAATGGTAAGACAGGCCAAGACCACCAGTACCATGGTTTCAACCATGGTGCACTAGGGAAGGTGATAACACTATTTGGTCCGCATGGAATGCTCCATCTAAGCTTCAAATCTGCAATGACAAACAAAGCCAGATTCAATGATAATCGCCCGAAAAGCAAAACAACATGGTCAATATGGGAATAAGACAAGGACATGTATGAGACTAACAGTAGTAGGAAGCATCCATCTGGTATCCCAAAGGAAGGCGGTAAGCACCATCAAGCTTGGTACCATTTGCAGGTGGATGGAACATAGGCCGATCAAGCATATCTGAGAAGTAGCTTACTAGGAATCCCTGATCAGCGCCATCTGGGTTATCACGTACAACATCTAGCTCGTGAAGCATATCATTGAAGACATCCATGGAAGGCTACAGGATAAACAAAAGAAATGTCAGATAAAATAATTCGATCCTTCATGTGGTGCCACATAATCATACATCTCGATATGACATTGTTGCATTACAGTTATTAAAAAGTCAATGTAAAATGGCGGCTACAGGATAAACAAAAGAAATGTCAGATAAAATAATTCGATCCTTCATGTGGTGCCACATAATCATACATCTCGATATAACATTGTTGCATTACAGTTATTAAACAGTCAATGTAAAATGGCGGCTACTCATTAGAAAGTAATAACTGTACTTGTTTAATTCTATTTTCAGACTACGATATTCATGTCATCTGACATCCCTGAAATGCATAGTTGTCTTAGATAAGTGAAATGGTAAGTTAATTAGGCACTTTTTGTCACAACCAACACTTCCAGCATGCTAAGTAAATTTTCTATTTTATAATTGCAGAGAGCTCGACCAATAACTCAAAGATGATATAGCATCAATGTTCGAATACATGTTGAGGCTGAAAACTAGATATTAATTTCTGTGAATGCTCAATGCTCAGTAGATTGCAAATGTTCTTCTCATCCAAGTTGTCATTGCCTAATGCAGTTTACTGCCTCATGAATGTCAACTTCCAAAAGAAAATTTTTATTTTCGATACAGTTTCCCATGTTGACTGATACATAACAATCATATGCACTGGCAAAGAAGGAACAATGATCTGGAATAACTAAGAGACCACTAGCTGAATATCAGAATAATCACATTACACAATTTCATGTAGACATATTTAAGATTATACATTCTGAAATAATCTATCTGTTTTAAGTTTTCTTAACAGATCAATTTCACAAGTTAATTTAAGTTAGACCAGGTTTAACGTTTCAGGTATGTTCATTTAGTTTAAAAACATGGTAATATTGGAGAAAATGAAAGCTGTAATTACTCTTTTTTCCGGACTAACAGATATGCAATTGAGAATGACAGGCTGATCAAAGGTGATACTTGAGCTACCTTTTTCCAAAATCACACATAGGGCAACAAAGTTCACAAGAAAATGATGACTAATTCAAGTTTGATGAGATATGTTAGAACTCAGTTATATGATCCTAGTTTCATTTAAACTTCAATTTATGATAAATATATCACATTGAGTTGAATATCTGACTTTTCTTATCAATTAATCCCAGCTGATATACCTTTTAGCTTAAGAAATTTGGCATGCAGAATGTCAGAAGTGCTCATGAAAATTACAATCACTAAATGGAAATTCACACTATTCAATGTCACTAATAGTGTAAAAGGCAGTACCTGAAGGACAAAAAGGCCTGTATGGAAGATGCAAGGATTGATGAAGACAGCACAGAACTGACCACACTGGAAGAGCTCATCAGTGCGCTGGAGGAAAATGTTATCAGAGTCCAGCATAATAACCCGGTCGTACGACACCAAGCTCCATGCATAGAGCTTGTTCAGAGTCAGCTTGAATCTAGTGTTGAAGTTGCCCTGTTTTTCATATGGATTCTTCAAATTCTCGACTCTAACTACCTTAAGCCCATCTTCTTCTTGCCTGTTCATGTCAACCAAAGTTTAGAGACTTCAGAGTGGTGAACAACCAAATAGCTGACTGCACTTGACTAAAATTATAGTGCCATTCACTTTTATGACAACTTCTTGACTTCTTTAATCTGGATATAGACTTACGGACCAATTAATACTTTATTCTCCTTATTGCATTTTCTAACACAAACATGAATTCACATACGTGTATGACTAACGAGAACACTTTCATGGGTTCAGGCTATATTTTTTTTCCTGTTCCATGGAATTAAGAAATCTTATATACACAGATTTTTTTTGTTCTTGTATCTTTAATTTCTTATTTGCAATTGTTTGTGAAGAATATCAATGTGGAGGATTCAGGAGAACATGCTTCCCACTATTGACGACTCCTCAGTCTTCCACACTGGCAATCTAGTTAATTTTTTTTTCCTACGTTAATCTTGGTACCCAAAAGCTTATGGATTAATTAATTTGAAATGGAAACATAAAGATTTGTATTTTAATAATAAGAAATTATTTAAACTCGAGACTTAGTCATTCAACTAGTGGACCAATTGAACCACTCAATCATTTTTTTCAAGAGATCAAATCAATTATTGATGCCTATGAAGTCAGAAACATGCGGAAAATATGAACGCGTCTTCTTCTTCCCAAACTCCTAAGCGATGACAAGTCAACAGGGTTGTTCGGTCAAGTGAATGGCAATGGGAATTCCAACCAGCTTTAAATAGATAGAGAGAAATAAAAACATATGAATCTAAATTAAATAATTAAACAACAAAAGGAAAAATAAATAAATGAAATCCAGTGGCCAAACATTGTATTCTCTCCTTCCATCTTCCCCTGTTTCCTAAATATTTATTAGCCTTCATTTCCAAAATACAATTTATCTTGATTTTTCTTTACGGCCTTAAGTTGATATTGTTATTAAATTATTATTGTTGTTACTGCAATTAATAAACAAAAAAAAAAAAGAAACAGCAATTTTATAATGGCCCGAATATTTTTTATATCTACGTCAGGACAGCAAAAAAGCAGCTCATATGCGCTTGTAATTTGCGAAATAACAGCAAATAGAGGAAGGAAAAAATAATAGAGGAAGGGAAGGTGAGAATAAGGGTTTGGTGGAGAGGAGGATAAGCTTACATAGTTCGGACCCAGTGGATCGGGACGTCGACGGAGGCAATGACGACGAGATCGGCGTCGACGCCGAGGCGCGCCAGCGATCGCATCATCACCCTCGTGGCCACATAGAACTCGTAGTCCCTCGGCGTCCCCATGTACATCATAGAGGCGTACGCGTTCCGGCGCCTCGCGGGAACGCTCTCCGCCTGATTCTTCTCGTCGGACGCGGCCTCCGTTGCCGCCGACGCCGCCAGCAGCAACGCCCACAGGATGAAGAATCGCACGCGCTTCTCGTGCTGCGCCATGGCTCCTCTCGACAGAAAACTACCGAGTGCGTAGTGAAACCAAATTGGAAAGGATAAAGGTAGGATTTTTAAGCTATAAGAGACCGGATCCCCGTTTCCTGCGCCACGGCCGCGCGCCCATTCCCCGGATCCCCTCCTTCAGGGGGCCCTTGTGCAAGGGCTCACAAGAAGAGTCTGCACGCGTTCCGGCGCCGTTCAGGGGAGGCTCATTGATGGAGAAGGACGCCGGAGGTTTGCAGCTGATGGAGGGAAGCAACAGATGGGAAAAGGTGCTCTTTTACTGCGTCGGTTCGCAGTTGATGGGAGGTCTAAGAGTGCTGCAGAAGACCCAGTAAGAAGATGAGAGATGTTAATATTAATGTTTTTTAAGTCCAAGACCAACAGCTGCAATATTTATAAGCGCACAAGTACATTGGGGTTGGCAATTAATAATAAACAACTATATATATATATATATATATATATATATGAAATAGTGATAAGGATTATTATTTTTCCATTTGTTATTAGTTGATTACGGTGTTAGGAAGTGATTAAATATAAATTCAGAATACTTGATATTTATATTTTGTTTATTCATGATTTGAAATTGGAGGGTTAGAAATTAGAATGAATTATTCACCCGTAGAACATATTTACGGACCTAATGAAATTCATGTTTACGACACACTGGTTCACTTCTTTATTTAAATATTGAGAGATTCTGAGTTTTCGTAAAATTTATGTGTTATTTTATTTCCAATATTTAATTTATTTGTAGTATATTAATCTCTCTCTTTGTAAAAAAACATCGTGTCAAATATTTATTCATTCAACTATTTATAGTTTATAATTTATAATTTAAATTTAGAGAGTCATACTTGATAAATTGATTCTTGTCCTTGGGAATTAGGGGTGTGAACAAATCTGTAGTCGATTCGGATTTCAATTTTTTTTAAGACGCGATCTATTACAATTCAAATTGTGTGATCGAATTATTTTTTAAAAAAAAAATATTTATTTTATTTTTTAATATAAAATACATTTAATATTTTATTTAAATACTAAAGATATTGTTTTAAACATTTAGATATTTTTTCTATATGTAAAATATTTTATTTTATATTTTTTTACTTCAAATGATGTAAAATACTTAAATTAAGTAAACTTTAATGAAAAGTTTTAAAAAAAATGAAAACCAAATCATCGGGTCGAGTTGGATCAAGTCGGATCGGATCTCGAACTCGACCTTAGATCAACAACTCAACCCGACTCAATATGGGATGGGTCTAATGGGATTTTGGAATTCATCCGATCGACTCTATCCGGTGAACACTTTTGTTTGGATGAATCGTGATTATTAACAATTTTTGTGAACTGCATAGTTGTTAAATTCGTGATAAAAATTTTGTGGAATTATAAAATATTAGTCAAATTTTAGCAATTTTAGGACAAAAAAGATAAGATGGCGCAAGTTTATTTCATAGACTTATTGGTGAATTTGGGATACTCAACTCATGTGTGTTTATAAAAAAAAAACATAAACAAATTTACTAAATAACATGATCTTATTGGATCCTCTATTTTGTAGAAAGACAACATGATCTAATTGGAGCCTCTATTTTGTTTATGTCAATAGGTATTTCTAATTATATTTACATTGTTACTTAGGTGATGCAGTTCCATTTTACATTGACATAAATGGAGGTGGTGAAAACCTCATTAGAATGCTTATAGTTGATATTTTATTGCCCATGTAGACATGTACAACATAGTTTTGTGACATGAACTATGAAGTGGTCCACTTTATAGTGGTGGTTTGACATCTTCGTGGCCAAGCTGTCTTGGCTTGCTCAACTCCCCACTAGCTTTTATTCTTCTTCTCCTGGTGTTTCTCTTTCTCGTTGTTTCAATGTAGCGTGATTTGTCATATAACCAGATTTGATTCAAGGTATCAAATTTGGAGTGTTTAATGAATGGATTCCTTTTTCGAATCAAATTGATATTTAGGACTATTATTAATTAATACTAATTTCATGTTAGAATATAAAAAGGAACTTAAGCAATTGAATATAGAACTACTATACCTTTAACAAACTTACGCCGTTATTGCATCGATTTTTTTTTTTGCAAGAAGGAATGTACACATTTTGAAAATGCATTATTAAAAAGATATATGTAGTGTAATAAAAATTCGATAAATTTAGAGCTTATTTGACAATGCTTTGTTGGAACATAATTCCAACATTGAATTTAATATGAAAATAATTATACAATTAAGGATTGTCAAAATATATTGAGACTCAAATAAAATGATCAAAGTATTTATAAACATACTTATTAATATGAAATTACATGAGTAGAGACTAAAAAATGTATATAGCAAAAAGTTAAAGGGTGTATGTATACTAAAAGATGTATATATGTATCAAAATGTATATAAAGTTTAAAGGTGTATATATTTTCCTATACTAAAAGGTATACGAGGATAAAAAGATATATACATTACGAGCAAAAAGTCAAATTGTGCATTTGAAGGTTTCACGATGGGTGAAACTTCAAACGCCTTGTGCCTATTATAAATAAATGGTCATGGTCTCCAAATCATACAATAATTTGGATGAAATTTATTTTGTGAAAAGTTATTCTTTTGCATTTTTCATCCGTGTCAAGAAGAATATATTTTGATGGTATCATTTTGAAAGTCCATTCCATTAAGTGTTCGTCAAGAAGTTGATGGGTAACTTGTTCGTGATCGAAAGAGAACGATGGACGATTGTAAGTTTCCGCGATCAATTTATTAAGTTTCCTAATAATTCTTCATGATCCGATTAGTTTTCTATTATTTCGATTCTTTCATGCTTATAAGTAAATTTAAAATTTTCTTTTCATTTGATAACTAAAGAAGACAATTGATAAACATTTTTTTTCTTACTTATAAGTAAAAAAATAGTGATCCTTATATTTCTAAATATGTAAATAGAGCTGTATAACTTTTCTCCACCTTCTCTTAATGTCATAATATTAAAAACTTTTGATCATTTGACTAAAATAATAATCTATGAACTCTTCTATTATCAATTAGTAAAAGAACTTATAATTATTTTCAATAAAATTATTCGAATATATGATTATTTATTTTTAAAAACAACTTTAACAATTAAATTAATTATAAACACTCTATTTTATCAAACAGGATTATTCGCTCGTTACAACATACACGCGTACATGTATGACATAAGAAGGTATTCTGGACGGAAAAATAATTTATCCTTTTTAAAAAAACAAATAAAGATTTATTTCATTTATATTTGCCAAAATTAAATAACATAATAAATTACTAATAATGCTGAATGAGATTAAAGGGGATTTTGATCGGATATTGAAAAAAAAATTAACTATGTCCCCATCAGGTCCGGAATCAAGTCGTTTCGGACTGACAAAAAATTAAAACGAAAATAATCTCGATTTTAAAATAAATAAATTATTAACTATAATTAATTCTAAAAATTTTATTTTAGTATTTATTATCAACAAGATAATTTTATACATCATATATTTTAAAATATAATATAATATATATTTATTATATTCAATAATTGGATTAAGAATGAACGTGAGTCTCTTTTTCAAATTGAGACTTGGTTTCGATTCTAAATAGGTCGATTTTTTTTTTCAAATTGAATTCAGTCCATATTCGAATCGAATAAAAAATAATAAAAAATTATTTTCGAAATTTTGAAACAGATTGGAAGCGGACGATTTGGTCGTCCCCGCCTCGCTCACACTTACACGAAATTGAGAGAGCTTTGTCATGGTGTGGATGACTTGGATATCAACTTCCTTTTTCCTTCTTTTGTTTTTTTTACAGTGGATTAAAAAGTTGAGCATGCACAACAGCGATAGGACTTGAGCAGCTTACAAGTTAATTTTAAAAAAATTCAACGTTTGATAGTTTCAAATTTAATTATAAGTAAAAAATAGAAGGGGTGAAATCAATTAGTTGTATAATAACTAATTAATTCTTATAAATATAAGTAATTTTATTCAAATGTGTAAATACTTATTTTTAAAAAGTTATTTTAATGAATAAAATACTTGTCAGAATTTTAAATTAATTATTTTTTATCAGCCAAGTCAAATTGATCCTTAATTATTCCACGATTTGATTAGCAAACGGTCCCTTGATTGAGTCTTCCCTATTTTAATTCAAGATAAAAGAATCGAAGTGGATCTTTTTCGTAACGATGCTTCCGAAAGATGAATTATCAAAAGTTGCGACCTTTTGACATTTTTTTATTTTCACAAGCCTTTTTTTAATCTTAATAGCCGGGATATCGGAAAGAACAAAAGACAATTACGCTTCTGACAAATAAATAACAAATAAAATAATAGTCAATCAATCATGAGAAGAACAAAAAGTGCATAAATGGCTTATGTACAAAATACAAATATATAAGAAAAGGTGCAATCGTGTTTTTTTCTTCCGGGAGCAAAGGTGCAATTGGTATATAAATATTTAAAATTACTTAAATAACTTTTGTTTAAAATTTTGTGTATATAATATATATTTAAATTTTTATTCGTCCTAGATAAATATAGCGTACGTATTAGGCGAAAATAAAAATTCAAAACACTAAAAATGCATCAACTATAAATCAGGAAAGACACTTAAATCACGTTCATACAATGAAACAAGAATAATTTCATGATATATAAATTTTATCCGCTTTTTTATATTGAGAAGTTTATTTACACAAATAAATCTTTTTGTACTGAAGCTAGATAGTACCAAGAACTAAAATAAGAGAATGTAATGTTACACAGAAGGACAAAAAAAAGTGTGTAGTGCACATGAATCTGAGTTTGTATATTGAATAAAAATTCGATCTATATATAATGTGCATATTATATATTCATTGAACTTTTATATAACAAGGAGATAATAATTGCACAGATATATATATATATATAGGAGTTAATAGATCTACATGTTATTATTGGATCTTTATCATTTCTATCAAGTTCAATTAATTTTAAAAAAAAATTATGTCGATCGTGTACAGGACAAATGTAGCAATTCTTTATTATGTTTCGATTTTGTCTGGACAATTGATGGTCCATGAAAATTTTATATTATATGTAGAGAGATAGAGAAATACATATATTCACCTAATATAAGAATTAATAGCTTATATATCAATTTTTTTTATATTAATCGCAAAAACAAACTCAAAATTTTGTACCAGTTCCACCATTAAAATCATATGCTTTTGGTATCTTCGTTGTCCACATTAAAAAGTTAACATTCATGCTGCATGCCTAACACACGCACACACATATAATTAAATGAACGTATGAATAATTGGCTATTTGTTGACAGTTATCTAATTCTAGCAATCAGAATCTTAAATTTGTGTTTGTAATCGATTATTAGAACTATTGATATACAGAGATACTTTATATCATGAATCACAATAATTGTACATATAATATATAATGGTTAAGATTAGACTTTATATAATATAAATAAATGGGCGGATAACATTTTAATCATATGAAAATAATCGAATATGCTTTATTGTTCGATCGTGTGTAGACGTCATATAATCAAATTCAATATCTTTAAATTTTTCTAAAAGAATCGAATATACTATTGTTTTCATCATTATCCCCTTTTTTGACGTCTACACATAAATATCTTCCATGCAGCTACGAGGAAGCCCACATCATCTGCTTTCTATTAGCTCTCTCTCTCTCTCTCTCACACACACTTATCCGGATTCTATTTTTTTTGGGTAAATAAATTATATTAAGTTTAGATTATGCCGCGACATGTTGGAAAAATAAAGAAAAGACGAGTGGTTAAGGAATCACATGTGCTTGTTGGATTCGTTAAATATTTTATGCTATATGCTTTATTATATATTCGCCACAAAAGATTTTTTTTCTTTGCCAACAAATGCCATTATGTGATCATTGTTTTGTAATTTTTCAGTCGAAATTCATTGCTCCATTTCAACTACATAAGAGTTTAATCATTTTCTCGCATGCACGTTCTGATTTATTTTATTATTATATATACCATCGGATTAATATGCCTCACTTATGACCAGACGAGATCACCATCTGAATCAAACTCCCTAGTCATCCACTCGTCATAATCACACCCATCACGTCGATTAACTTGACCTTGAAATTTGGGTTTTAATATTTATGCTTTCCCTTTCTAAAAAGTAGCATATCTTCATTCATTGAATTAGGGCAAATTTATTAATTAACGACGATGACTAAACGTCTATTTTTAAGGGATAGCACAACAATTCATGAACCTATTAAAATATGACTCCATTTACTAATTAGGGTTGAGATGAAGCGCTAATTGATGAGAGGTTTAATTTTTATAAAAAGTCTCATTTGTCAATGATATTAGTTGAATTTGATGATAAGTTGACCTTTAAATTATGAATAATGTGCATAAGCATTAATGTCCCGTAAATTAAGCCGTTTTGATATTCCGTATAACCGTCGAGGACGCTTCCCACACATTGAGAGTTTAAAAAAAAGTACGACTCTATTTTGTTAAAATAAATGATTTGTGTCGTGGGGGCATCTTGAAAGCAAAAAAGAAGAGTACAATGGTACCCAATGAAAAAGGGCAGGAAGATAAGATGATGAGATGCCGTTTCTTCTTTATATTGAATATTGATGGATGCCTCGGCCAGCATTCTAATGGCCCCACAAGGAGTGTGCGAGTGTTAAGAGTGGTACAAATACAAACTACAAACACAAACGGTTGGTCTCCTCCAATGTCTTGACACCAAAATGCTTCGCACGTGGACCATCCGTGATTAGGATGGAGCGGTAATTAACTCATCGTAGATCGTTTAAGTGTGTGTATATACATTATATATATATATAATTCGATTTTTGTGTATATAAAGGATTTTCATAAGTGGATAAATATTAAATTACTCGAAGTTAATGATAAACTTGAAATTTAATTCATGGATAATGCGTAGAATTGTCAACGTATGAATTAACTAATAAACTCTTTCTAATAATCGATGACAATGGGAAAGAAAAAAAGGAGGAAAAACTTCCCACGTGGGTCCGATTAGGAGGATGTGACCTGCTGCTGCCTTTTATCTTAATGTACGTACGTTGCCATGCTGTCCAGCCCGGCAGCTGCAGTAGCTCGTAGCTGTGAAGGAAGAGGGACGAAGATCCAAGATGCGTCGCGGTGTCTCCTGCCATGTTCGTCTTGCCAAGTTGCTGTTGAGGCTGGCACAAGACCGCTGTTTCCCGTCAGGAATTCAATCTTATTTATTAACCTTGGATTGTTTCTTAATTTATTAATTATATATGTATATATGATTTAACTAACTTATGAGTCTTTTTTTGTACTAAATGCATGCCAAATATACAGAGCTTTTGAGAATATATTATATATATATATATATTAATAAATAAAAGTCATGTATTTATCTCTAAAATTTTTTTAGTCGGCTCAATGATATCGACAACTCAACTTACGCAACGTTAATAGTTATGTGCATTATTCATAATTTGAAAGTCGACCTACCGCTGAATCTAACTAATTTTATATTATCATTTTATCTCGTGCATTTGACGGTGATAAATAAGTCTCTTAACAAATAATTTATGCATTCACCTACATTTTTATTATATAGAAATTTAATGAATTTATTGTAGTAGTGTGACAATCACTTTTTTTTCTTTCACATATTATATATAAAGAAAAAAATGTGCACGTCACACACTTTTCATTTCATAGGCTTCTTAATTGATTTACACATATTCTTTTCTTTATGTCTTCGATATTTAAAATTCATTGCACATATTTTTCTTTATGTTTTTCTATTTATATTTAAAACTCTTCGACGATGCTAACAAATTATTCAAGACATTGACAAGACAATTATATTTATAAAACATATGTGTCGAAAAGTTATAACACAATGATTATGTCACGTCCTTCGTCTTCTTTTGACGTCACAAGAGATGAAATCGAAAATTCAATCGTTTAAATTCAAATTCAAATCTTCAACGGAAATCAACGTTCCAAAAATCAACTAACACTGAAAATTTTCAAAAATTTCGGCATGACGTATGCGTAAATTCGTTCATGCGTCAAATATAATATTTATCCATAATTATTCACATCACAGGTAATTTATAAAATTTAATATGTACATCATTGACAGTTTATAATTATCGAGAATATGGAACTCGAGCCCAAAAAGTTTCGTCTCAAAACTATTACACTAACAAAACATATCGAATACTTTCCAAAATTCATTAAGGGTCACAAGACCTTATCTAATTTCATGATAGGGACTCGCCTATATCATCTCATCCATAAATTCATGGAGCCACAACTCCCATCAATCAATTTATATCCACAATAAATCATGAGCCATAATCCAAAACCAAGCGACGTCGAGATAAATAAAATCATAATAACCAATTTAAAAAGAAACGATAAGTATCAAAAGAATAACATTAAGACGGATACGCTCTCTGCGGAATCTCACACACTATCTCTTTTGATTCAATACCTATTTTCAAACAACCATGCAGTATATGTATTTCTTTTCTGTAAACATTAAAAGAGAAATGGGTGAGCATGGATTAAGCTCGGTGAGTTAAAACGACTAACTCAAGTATGAAAAATGTTGTGAAAATCAACATCTTATTTTCAGGAAATATTTAAATTCATTCTTCTTCAAAAGGAACTCATTCACATAATGATCACGCAAAATGAATGTCATGTATGCACATGCATGGTGAAATCATACATATATAGTATATAAGTTGGAGAATCATCATCAAACACGAATATCCATACCACTCGTCAATTGAGTCCTTTTTCACACACCCCTCGTGTCACTATATCGTCACAGGGTGATTGTTCTAATTCCGTCCCTCGTGTCACTATATCGCCACAGGACGTTGAACCGCTCCTCGTGTCACTATATCGACACAGAGCTTGTTTCTTTTTTTTCCATTATATCCCTCGTATTACTATATCGCCACAGGATGATTATTTTAATTCCACCCTTCGTATTACTACATCGACACAGGGTGTTGAACCTGCTCCTCGTGTCACTATATTGACACAGAGCAAACCGGACTCCAACCGGTCTATTCAGAGTTGGTCAATCCTCTGAGGTGAAAACACTCCACCTTATGCGGGTTTTTACATGTAATGCACATGATGCATGTATGCAGTTTTCAAATAGAAGTTTAGAATAGAAACCATCATATAAACTTTTCTTTTCAAAAATCAAATATTCACTTCAATTTCACAAACATAAACTTCAACAGATTTTCAAAATTCATAATAAAATATCACAAGTCATATGATGACACACATATGAAGCATACAAATATATGAATATGCATGGGAAAATTATCACAAAAAAAAAATTTATTTCCACATCGGGTGAAACAATGTCTTCATCCCGAAGGATTTAGCAATTCATATCAATTGAAATAAGTTCCCTCACCTTAGATTCCTTAAGTCTCAACTAACTTCCATCCGAATCTGTTCAAAGGAGAGAAATACCTATTACATCCATTTAAACCTTATTTAAAAATATAAACTTATCATTTAAGACATTTATCACTTCTAAACATCATTTATCTTTTAGTTCATTAATCACTTCATAATAATCCTTTCTAACGACATCTTGGTACTTAGATTTATAATTTATCATTTTCTTACCTAAGTTCATTATTAATGAACTACAACCATCATATAAACTAATTTTCATAAATCGATCATCACCATAGATTTTTAGCATGCTTACCGATAGGGGAAAAAATCGCCAACTACTAGCACCCTACTCAAGGTTCAACGGACAGCCACCTATCATGTCTAATTACACATATAATGATTTGAATTAGACACTTTAATCATTCGTATCAGTTATAAATTTAACCTTATAAATAGTTTCGACCATCAATCATATCCTTACCAAAATAAACGAGACCCTCCCGCTCTCTAAATCGAAATCATACCCACCGAACGTCGAACATCGCATTCTTCATTAGTAGCATAATAAAATTAATTATAAATTAGTTTTATATCTAAAATCAAATTTATTGTGCATTTTCATTCGCTTACCAATACACATTGAGGACGAGTAGTCGAAAATATCGTCCGATGATCGGAATCCGAAATCGATGAAACTACAAGTAATTTGTGATTAATTTTTTTTACGGACAGCAACACAATACATCTCTCCCTCATGTGTACACCTACCAAAACATCGAGATGAGCTTGACCGGAGTTCCCCATCGGTTCGCCAGAAAGTTCGTCGGAAAGCCCTAATTTCAGCCCCCTAGGTGATTTGTAACAAAAAACATGGTTAAAACCCCTTCAAATGATTCTAATAGACCTGAGAATGATGTACAACTCACCGGGAGAAGGATCGTTGTGAATCGGAACCGGAATCATTGCCGGAATGGTCACCGACGGATTTTTCAGCCTCCTCATATTTTTTCCTCGCTGCATCACGTACAGTGGACCAATAATCTCACACCATATGTCAAAATGTTCGTCTCCTCGCGCTCTTTCCAGTGCTCACACGCGAAAAATGAAGATCGGATGGCGGAGATCGGAGCGTCAAAAGGGGCGGCAGCTTGGACGTGCTATAGTGCGCACGGCACTGTAGCAGGTCGGGAATGGGGAAGACGATTCATGTTTTATTTTATTTTATTTTTTTGTTCAGTTGTCACCTCCTACCAAATGACCAATATGCCCTTACCTTTTAAACTTTATTACACCTTTTTTTTAACTAATCGGATGTTACAATTACAACATCCATAAAAATAATTTCATCCTCGAAATTTGCTAGGGGTTAACTAAATGAGAATTATTATTTATTTATTTTATATATATTTATATATACATCACTTACCTTACTCTCTTAATCATTATCTCAAAGAATCAATAATATTATTTATTTATTATTATGCTTGTATTTAAATTTTAAGATAACCCTTTCCTTTAAAGATAAATTCTAATTCTAATTCGAATTCAAGCTAATATTTTATCCCCGTCAGACTTTAATCAAACCGTCATAAAATTTGGGATAATAATATTTTCATTTATTTTTTTCTACCACAATTGTTCAAGCTTTTTAAGAAAGATTGGTTGCAATTACAAATTAGAATTCGCCATATTGAATTTGACCTCCACAAGTTTTTAATATCCTTAGAACTCACTTGACCACCATCTATAACACCGACATCTTCAGATTTATAGTGACAATACAAAAACTTCAATATGAGGTCTATCTTTCACTTCCATCGAAATTCATTTTAAGGAGTCATTCTCACACAAACCAAAGTTTTCATTTTTTTTTTATGATTTTGTTGGCGAAATTAGAACCAATGAATCTCGAGATATAACAATGTTATCAAAATTCTACTTTAATTTAAATTAAAACACCAACGAACAATCCCTTCGCCGGCTAAATCCCACAAATTTTAATATAAGAATCTAACCTATTTGATCTTGTTATCCACCAATCTTTAAAGTATTTGAAATACCCTTCCATTTAAAATTTCTTCCACCAACCTTGTTTAGAGACTAATGACGAAAATTCATAATATTGTATTCTTCAATCTAAAGTCATAAATTATCTCCACTTAAAAGTACTACTGAAACAACTCCTCATCCACCAATTATGACACATGATGTGTTGACTCAAACTTACGATTGAGGATTGAAGGGCATCCCACTCCAATGGCTCTTTCGATAAATTTTTAATCAACACATCTACCGTTAGGTTCGAGTTTTCAATCGATGACTAGAGGGCGTCCCACCCTAATCAATCTTTCGAAAATTCCAACTCAACATACTCTAGGTGATAATCAAAGATATAGATATGATCAATCAATTAACTTAAGACGAATTGAATAGGTTGGACAATTATGAAACTTATATCATTTTCCATCTATTCTCAATTTAGTATGAACCACTACCATCCATCATCTTCAATGTAATTGTATAAATTTAATTCATCAAATTCTTTCCACATCACTTCTTGTATCTTCCTTTTTTTTAACTCCAAATACAACATCCATAGAAACATACTTATTTCAAAAAAATTGGATAATTTCACTCTATTAAAGACCTCTATCCATTTAACTTTTCATTCAAGGTTTTGTACACAATCTTAATTTATATTTTCCGTAATCAGTCTCATCAAATTACCAAAGATTCACAACTGGATAGTAATCTACACATCCACATACATTATACCATCCTTTATATGATTCATTCATATCGAATACGAATTTTCTTATTATTTTGACTATCTTCAAAATTTTCGAAAGTCACTCAAGTCATACTTACAAAAATGAATTTTATATTCTTAGCTTAATAATTTATTTAAGCAAATTAATTTATGTCGAGTTTACGTTTGACTTCATAAATTAGTCTGACTTTTCCCATAATCTAAGGATATTTTGGCATTTGAATACTTATTGATATGAATACGAATGAGGGATTATTATTCTTAGGTTTCGGTGCCTACATTAAGATGATCAAGGGACTAGCAATGTGTTCAAAGGTTCTATTGTCATATTGTCATACCCACTTTCTACAATTTGATTGATACACTTGATTCCCTTCGTGTGTTAACATGTCGACATATGATTTTTTTTATTACTTTACTCTTAGTAACTACCAGTATTTACCAAAGTCATCATTGTTAACAAATTCATATATTTATCGAGGGTTATACAAAATGTTCAAGGTACCTATCTACCACGTTCAACATGTCAATCTTAATAGTTAACAATATCGTCCAAGAACTATTAACTTACCCTTATTCATAACATTTATGAATGGATCAATGAGCATTTAAATTGTGTAAACACTTCACTTATCCATTTTTCTTTTATTTTATTTTACTTTTTTTTTGTTTCATTAGTAAATGATTTGTCGAGAGCATTCTTCAACTATACCATAGGTCGTATAAAATAACCAATTTATACAAAAGATTTTACTACTCGATGCCAATAATCATTTTATTTTTAACTCAGTGCCCATGGTTTCATTTTCCTCATCCATACTAAATCCAATGGAACCTAGTGAATCTCTGACCCAACCATTTTATTATTATTTTTTCTACGTACTAACCATCTTGCTTGAATTTTTAATTCGTCTATACATCTCTTATTTATACTCTCTTAAAATCAAAATAATACGAATCTTTGATGTGTCCTTTCTCATCATCTTTTTTTTATTGTTGCCCAACCATCTCCTTTTGAATACCCACTCGGGCATTCCTTGTCAAAATATTGATTTTCTATAATCTTATTCACACAACCATCATGTTCACTTGACTCACTTTGCTAGCAAAACAACACAACACTTTCAAGAATATCAACTTATTATTACAAATTTGGATGGTGCTATCTTCACTAATTTTGTCTCATTGATTTAACCGATGGAAACATACAATTGTACCCAAATAATGAACTAGCCAACTTTAACATGACCCTCTCTATCTTGTAGTTGACCTAATTTAATTGTGATTTTTATATAATATTAATGTTACATATTATTTATCATGCATATTTATACACAACTATGTACCATCTGTACTATGAGTATACATCGACATAATAACCAAATGTGATCATTATTTTAAAATGTTCAGATCAACATTTTCTACACGACATACATCCTACATTAAATATTCTTCAAGTTTGCAACATTAACAATTAATAAATTGTACTACCATATATCATGACACTATCATGCGATAAGGATAACAACCATAGATGTGCATTTAAGCATCTCATTGCTTATTTTAATCAATAAGGTAAAAATGATTTTTTTTCAACCATAGCATATCACAGGGCATCCAATCGGTATCATGAGACATTTATATATCAATTAAGTTTGCAATCATTCTATGATGTCCATCGAAATATCTTACAAGACCTTCAATTGCTCAACAACATGCTTTCACCCAACTATGCATCTAGCATACTATCACTCATATGGATATCAATATTATTTTTTTTTCATGCCAAATCTACATAACATAGAACCATTTAGTATAGTCACAATTTGGTTCCTAATTATTCGTTCATATATATGCACATAGCATTAATTTCAAAATACAATTTCACATGCAATGGTAACATGCACAAACATAACAAGCAACTATTCATTCTTACCCACACTCCGTGAATTGGATCTTATCCCTAAGCTCTGATATCATAACTTGTGACGTCCTTCGACTTCTTTTGGCGCCACAAGGGGTGAAATCAGAAATTCAACCGTTTAAATTTAAATTCAAATCTTCAACGGAAACCAACGTTCCAAAAATCAACTAATACTGAAAATTTCCAAAAATTTCGACATGACATATGCGTAAATTCGTTCATGCGTCAAATACAATATTTATCCATAATTATTCACATCACAGGTAATTTATAAAATTTAATATGTACATCATTGACAGTTTATAATTATCGAGAATATGGGACTCAAGCCCAAAAAATTTCGTCTCAAAACTATTACACCAACAAAACATATCGAATGCTTTCCAAAATTCATTAAGGGTCACAAGTCCTTATCCAATTCCATGATAGGGACTCGCCCATATCATCTCATCCATAAATTCGTGGAGCCTTCTCCCATCAATCAATTTATATCCACAATAAATCATGGGCCACAACCCAAAACCAGACGGTGTCGAGATAAATAAAATCATAATAACCAATTTAAAAAGAAACGATAAGTATCAAAAGAATAACACTAGAACGGATACGCTCCCTACGAAATCTCACACACTATCCCTTTTGATTCAATACTTATTTTCAAACAACTATGCAGTATATATATTTCTTTCCTGTAAACATTAAAAGAGAAAAGGATGAGCATGGATTAAGCTCAGTGAGTTAAAACGACTATCTCAAGTGTGAAAACTGTTGTAAAAATCAACATCTTATTTTCAGGAAATATTTAAATCCACTCTTCTTCAAAAGGAACTCATTCACATAATGATCACGCAAAATGAATGTCATGTATGCACATGCATGATGAAATCATACATATATAGTATATAAGTTGGGGAATCATCATCAAACACGGATATCCATACCACTCGTCAATCGAGTGCTTTTTCACACACCCCTCGTGTCACTATATCGTCACACGGTGGTTGTTCTAATTTCGTCACTCGTGTCACTATATCGCCACAGGACGTTGAACCGCTCCTCGTGTCACTATATCGACACAGAACTTGTTTCTTTTCTTTTTCCATTTTATCCCTCGTGTCACTATATCGCCACATGATGATTGTTCTAATTCCACCCTTCGTGTCACTATATCGACACAGGGTGTTGAACCTGCTCCTCGTGTCACTATATTGACACAGAACAAATCGGACCCCAACCGGTCTACTCAGAGTTGGCCAATCCTTTGAGGTGAAAACACTTCACCTTATGAGGGTTTTTACATGTAATGCACATGATGCATGTATGCAGTTTTCAAATAGAAGTTTAGAATTAGAAATCATCATATAAACTTTTCTTTTCAAAAATTAAATATTCATCTCAATTTCACAAGCATAAACTTCAACGGATTTTCAAAATCCATAATAAAATATCACAAGTCATATGATGACACACATATGAAGCATACAAATATATGAATATGCATGAGAAAAACTATCACAAAAAAATCTATTTCTATATCGGGTGGAACAATGTCTTCATCCCGAAGGATTTAGCAATTCATATCAATTGAGATAAGTTCCCTCACCTTAGATTCCTTAAGTCTCAATTAACTTCCATCCGAATCTGTTCAAATGAGAGAAATACCTATTACATCCATTTAAACCTTATTTAGAAATATAAACTTATCATTTAAGACATTTATCACTTCCAGACATCATTTATCTTTTAGTTCATTAATCACTTCATAATAATCCTTTCTAACGACATCTTGGTACTTAAATTTATAATTTATCATTTTCTTACCTAAGTTCATAATTAATGAACTACAACCATCATATAAACTAATTTTCATAAATCGATCATCACCATAAATTTTTAGCATGCTTACCGATAGGGGAAAAGAAATCGCCAACTAATAGCACCTTACTCAAGGTTCAACGGACAACCATCTATCATGTCCAATTACACATATAATGATTTGAGTTAGACACTTTAATCATTCTTATCAGTTATAAATTTAACTTTATAAATAGTTTCGGCCATTAATCATATCCTTACCACAATAAAACGAGGCCCTCCTGCTCTCTAAATCGAAATCATACTCGCCGAACGTCGAACATCGCATTCTTCATTAGTAGCATAATAAAATTAATTATAAATCAGTTTCATATCTAAAATTAAATTTATTGTGCATTTTCATTCGCTTACCAATACACATTGAGGACGAGTAGTCGAAAATATCGATGAACCTACAAGTAATTTATGATTAATTTTTTTTTACGGACAGCAACACAATACATCTCTCCCTCATGTGTACACCTACCCAAACATCGAGATGAGCTTGATCGGAGTTCCCTGTCGGTTCGCCAGAAAGTTCGTCGGAAAGTCCTAATTTCGGTCTCCTAGGTGATTTGTAACAAAAAAATATGGTTAAAACCCCTTCAAATGATTCTAATAGACCTGAGAATGATGTACAACTCACCGGGAGAAGGATCGGTGCGAATCGAAACCGAAATCGTTGCCGAAATGATCGTCGGCGGTTTTTTCGACCTCCTCAAATTTTTCTCTCGTTGCGTCACGCACAGTGGACCAATTATCTCATACCATATGTCAAAATGTTCGTCTCCTCGCGCTCTTTCTAACGATACCTCACACGCGAAAAACGGAGGTCGGATGACGAAGATCGAAGCGTCAAAAGGGGCAACGGCTTGGATGTGCTACAGTGCGCACAGCATCGGGATTGGGGAAGACGATTCACGTTTTATTTTATTTTCTTTAGCTGTCACCTCCTGCCAAATGACCAATTTGCCCTTACCTTTTAAACTTTATTACACTTTTTTTTGAACTAACCGAACGTTACAGATTAAATTATATAAACACATATAGCATAGATTTAAACAATACATTACGATAACATATTAATTAACATCTACGAACCTAAGATAACTGTAAATATACCTTACAAAATCCAGAAGCTTGACCTCTGTAACCTGAAATATTTGCTTTATGGTTTTATGACTTTATTGCACGCTTTTCATTTCTAATTTGTTCGTCGTCGTTAGTCCGTGATATCTTTTGTAATGTTAAAATAGCATCTCCATGTTGACTTCATGACTTACCCTGTTGTCTTTAAATTTAGAAAGGAGGATATGATCAAGAAGGTACACTTTGGAGTGAACCCTACCTGTCTTGTCAACAGTAGAACAGGCAAGGACAGAAGTCAGAAGTCATCAATGGAGGAGTTGAATGGTTAATACCTGAAGTGGGGTATTTGATTCGATTTCTATTGAAGTAAATATATTTCTTTGTAAGTTTTATCTATCATAATTTGATTTTTATTTAAGTAAATGACTTTTTAAAAATAAATTTTAACTATAAGTTGCAGTGCGAATCGTTAGATTACTCAAGCTCGATCGGCAGATATTTCAGAGTTGAATAATCAAATTAAAAGTCAAAAATAAATAATTCAAGAGAAAAGAACGTATACAATAATTAACCTTACATTTAGTTTGGTGTCAGGTCAATATTATATATAAAGAGAGGTTTAATTTTGGTGTTCTCTATTGTTTCATATTATCTCCATCATCATATTTTCATTTAATAATTCGTTATTGAATTTCTTAAATAATTTATCATATTAAATGAAGTGAAGATGATAGGAAAAAAGTGAGATAGAAAACATTTAAATTTTTTTCATATACATACACACGCTAAAACAATTGAATAGAAATAATTTTTTAAAATTTTTGATGGCAATGGGGCAAAACCATTTCCTTTTCTTCCCGGCGTTTCTGCTTTGTCTATTAAGGATACTGACAAAGAAATAAAATAAATTAAAATATCTTGTTCACTTTTCTTAATTTCTATTTTGTAATTTAAAACTCTATTAAACAAGGATAGAAAAAGTAAAAATGGAGAGAAAACGATTGAAATAATTCTTTCAAATTCGTCATGAGCCAGTCACCTTATTGAATTATCCTATAAGTCATCATATCGGATCGACCATAGATCATATTTTTTATTGGATCATGGTTGAATCAATTAGATCGATTTCCATAGAATTAAATCATATTTTATTAAAATAATATTATTTTATAATAATTCTAAAGATATAGTATTTGTTATGATGTAATGTACAAATATTATAGTGAAAAATCATTAATAATCAAAATATTAAACTTGTATCTTAAATATATGAATATTACACTAATTTTATTTATTATCTCGTTGATTTGGACCCACCAATTTGGATTATTACTCCCTGCTCAGAAGACCATTAATTTGTATCATTGTATGTTTCTGCATTTCTTTCTTTTGGCTTGGCTGTTATTTCATACATCCAAGATATTGTTGATAGAATAATTTAATCATAGGCGAGAAATATAATAATGAATCGTTTCAAATCTTACATTGTTTTATTATTGACGTTAAATCAATGGAATTGGATGTGTGACGTGTTGACGCAAACTAATCGACGAAGACGGAACACAACACACCAACAAAACTTTCGATTTCTACTTTACGCGCGCGCGTGGGTCGTCGCCGACCCAAATTTTATTTTATTTTAATCTCATCGTGGATTATTATGAAGATTGAATATCTTTTTAGGATTTAATGGAGGTCCTCCCTATTTGGGGAGGAACCTCTTGTCCCATTCGCGTCCGTCGGATGGAGATTCGACAGGCGCGGATGATGAGCGCAGTTTAAAAGTAAAAAATTGTTCGAACTAATCGAAGTTGAATCGATTGAAGTTGAACCACGCTCATCTCCCTCATCCTCTTCCTCTCTCTCCTCCCTCCCTCTCTCGCTCTCGCTCTCCCTCTCTCGCTCTCGCTCTCCCTCTCTCGCACGACGTCTCCCTCTCCCTCTCTCTTCTCCTTTCCTCTCTCGCTCGGCGTTTCCCTCTCCCTCTATCGCACAGCGTCTCCCTCTCCCTCTCTCTTCTCTCTCCCTCTCTTACTCGGCGTCGACGGCCAGATAGGGGTAGTTGGATCTGACCGCCCAGCTGTCGGATCTAATTGTCCGCGTCGGATCGGCCGCCTCGACGGCCGGATCTGGCTACGGGCGGCCCAGATCTGGCTACAGGCAGCCAGATCTGGCCGCTTGGCGATCGATTTGGCACGGGCGGCTGGAATCGGTCGCCGAGTGGCCGGATCTAACTGCCCGCATCAGATCGGCCACCTCGACGGTCGGATCTGGCTGCGGGCGGCCACATCTGATCGCTCGACGGTGATCTGGCGCGGGCGGCCAGATCTGACCACCCAGTGGTCGAATTTGGCTGCCTGCGTCAGATCGGCTGCCTCGGCGGCCGGATCTATTTGGCTGTTAGCGGCCAGATCCGGCCGCTCGATGGGCGATCTAGCGAGGGCGGTCGAATCTAGCTGCCCAGCGGCCGGATCTAGCTGCGGGTAGCCAGATCGACTGTCGTGGCGATCGGGCGGCCGATTTTCCTATAATCAAGGTCGTCGACTGGATTTGCTTCCCCGCATGCTTCATCATTGGATCTTCACGCCGCTCCGACACCCCTTGCCGTCGTGCTCCGACACTGTGCCTGCCCCGCGGCCGCGACACCGGGCCCACCCCTCGACCGTGACATCGGCCCCGCCCCACCGCGACCGCAATGCCTCCGACACCGTGCTCGCCCTGCCGCGCTCTGACACCGCCCCCCGTCGCGCTTCGACACCACGCCCGCCCGACGGCCCCAACACCTGCCCCGCCCCGTGGCCCCGCCCAGCCGCGACACCGCCCGTCGCGCTCCGACTCGGCGCCTGCCTGGCAGCCCCAACACTGCCCCCGCCCCGCGGCGACCGCCCTGCTATGGCTGCCCCGCCGCGACACCGCCCTGAAGCGCTCTGACACTGCACCCCGCCCCCCGCCACTCTCCGCGCCCGCCCTTCCACTCTTCGCCCCCGCCCCGCCGCGCTCCGACTCCGCACTCGCCCGGCGGCCCCAACACCGCACCCACCGTGATCGCTCCGCCGTAACACCGCCCTGAAGCGCTCTGACACTACACCCGCCCCGCCACTCTCCGACACCGCCCCCGCCCTGCGGCCACGACACCCATGTTGTTTAATGGATTGTATTTTTTTTAAAATTTTTGTTGTCTATCCTTAAACTTTTGTTCTTTTGTAAAATTTTTGTTGTTAATCCTTGTAACGTAGTTAAAAAACATAGAGGCGAGGCGATTTTCTCGTTCAATCGCCTTTTAGATAAGCCTTCAAAAGCTTTGGAAAACGCTTCTCTTTCTCTTTACATTCTCGTCCTTTTCAGATAAGCCTTCAAAAGCTTCGGAAATGTTTCTCTTTCTCTTTACATTATCATCCTTCAACTTTATCTCATCTCACTTTCGGACATCCATCTTTTTCTCATCTCAATTTCGGACATGAACACATTCGACAATATCATGCATGGATACAATTGTTAACCAAAATTTATTCCTCAAAATAGGTATCTCATCTCAATTTTGGACATGAACACATTCGACAATATCATGCATGCATACAATTGTTAACCAAAATTTATTCCTCAAAATGGTGAACGCTCCACATATTGGCAGGCAATGTAAACACATTAGGATATTTACACATGGATTAATAATTAATTATAAAATAATATCGATTAACAACATGGCTGGGGGCGACGATGATGCACGAGGCGGCGGCCGGGCGAGCTTGGTGGTGGCGGTGCGGGAAAGATCAGTGGTGGCCGTGTGGCCAAGATCAGCGGCGGCAGTGCGGGCAAGCTCGGTGGCGGCGGTGCATGAGCTCGATAGCGGAGGCGAAGGCGGAGCTCGGCGGTGGCGGTGCGGGCAAGATTGGCGGCGGCGGTGCGGGCAAGCTCGACGGCGGCAGTGCGCGAGCTCGACAGTGTAGGCGAAGGCAGAGCTTGGGCGGCGGTGCACGAGCTCAGCTACGACGATGTGGGCGAGCTCGGCGGTGGCGGTGTGCGAGCTCGACGGTGGCGGTGCGCGAACTTGGCTATGATGGTGCGGGCGAGCTCGACGGAGCTCCGGCGGCGGCGGTGAACGACCTCGGCAGGGGAGGTGCATGAGAGGGGCGGGCGAGCTCGACGGAGCTCCGGCGGCGGCGGTGCACAATCTTGGCAGGGGAGGTGCATGAGAGGGGCGGGCGAGTTCGACACGAAGCTCCGACGGCGGCGGTGCACGACCTCGGCAGAGAGGGTCAGGCGAGCTCGACAGTGGCAGATGTAGCCGAAGATTTACGAGATTTTGACGGATCTGGCTGGAGTCACATATCTGGATTCGTCCTTGGCTTTGATCCAGTGCGCAGATCTGGTTCGGAGGCGGCACCAGGTCGGCGAGGGATTCGACGAAGGGTGAGAACCATTGGGCGGTCACGAAGTTGTCATCGTGCTCGGCGAAGGCGAAGCCGTCGGCGGTGGCGGCGAGAGGACGCGCAGATCTGGCCGGAGTGTTGCAGATCTAAGCGCGGGGGACTTCGGCGGCGAGAGGACGCACAGATCTAGTCGGAGCTGTTGCAGATCTGAGTGCGGGGGACGTCGACGATGAGAGGACGCACAGATCTCTTCGCGGTCTCCGGCGGCGTTCGTCGCGAGAGGAGGGCAGGGAGAGAGAGATAAAATAGAATAAAATAAATGAATTTTATTCGTGTGTGGCTTTTATACCCTAGGCCGGACCGAACGAACATCGAACCGCCCCCTACCCCATTATACCCTTCTTTTTATCCACTGACAATTCTTATTCGTAACAATAATCTTTTATCCGACTGGATTACTTACTTAAATATTTTTTTTAAAAAATATTTAAACTTGTTTTGAAGTATTCTTTTTTACACATATGGAACTTCATTAATTCTTAATATTAATACAATTAATGAAGATATAACTCAAGAGCACGATTTATTTTAATCGTAACGTGTACTACGATGTTTATTATAAACAGACAAGATAATCATTTTTATTAGTAATATCGACAATGTAAGTCTAAAAGTTTATATCACTAGGTTGAAAAATTATAAACCTGAGTCGTAAGATGATGGCCAGATTTATTTGCCAGTAATATTGAAAAAGTTTACCTTATTTACACATTGGGTTGCAAAATTTATAGGTAGATTTATCTTTCTCACATCTTCATACGTGCATGCACACATCATGACCAATGATCATCAAATTATGTTGGTTGCACGTGGATGTCCTTAGTCATTGACTTTTATATTTTAATTTATTTTTCATGTTTAGGATGATATATTAGATGAGTCACTTAAGACTCGTATGATATTTTTTCCTTTATTATTCTTTCGCATTTATGATGACTTCTTCTCTTTATTACTCTCATATGATGATTAATTCTATGTTTAGTTGATCAATTAAAATGTTATTTTTTATTAATATGATGTACATGTATGTATGACATGTATCATCCTTCCAGATGTATTCTGTCACATGACAAGGTGCACTTTGATGGCTTACACTAACTTCATAGTGGAGTTGGATTAAATTTTGTTTTGTTAGGGAGTGGAGGGGGTGTTTTTACTAATAAGTACATAGAAATTTGGTTCCCTTATGTGCCCCCAAATGCCCTAGCTTCACGAGTGAACTAATCAATCTTTGATATTTGAAGAAATGAAAATAAGACTTTGTGCATCTACTTTAAAATCACACAAGGCCATATCTGACCAATCCTCGAGCGAAGGTTATCATAAGATGTGACCAAATTTCGAGGGCCGCGTATCATACTACGATGTTAATCTAGATGGTGATTCGAGGTAATTTGTCAAACAAAACTCTAAGGGACTCTTTGGTGTATTATCAATCCAATTAATCAATAATCTAAATTTAAATTATTTGTAATATAATATTATTATGTTTGATAAGTATTGATAATATAATAATAGTTAGATAACAAATTATGAAAATACTCTTAAAAGTTAAATTTTGATCACATATTATTATGCATAAACCAAGCAAAAAATTTAAAATGCGAATATAGATAAAAGAAGATGATGAAAGTTAAGAGTTATTTACAAAAAATTTCAAATAATAAAGAAGATGAAGTCGAATGATACTTATTTATAATAAAATTTTAAACTAAGAAATTTGATGGAATGAATATTTTTGTCAAAATAAATTTTAACCAATTGATAATTTTGGAAAGACATCACTCATGTCTCCTATTTGGATTACTAGTGATGTAGTTATTAAAATTATCAAAAGAATGAAACATATAGGTGATCAATCATAGTCAAACGAAAATAATATGATGGGTCCTAAAAATTTTAAATAAAATAACAGATAAATTATCTGAATTGCCTCGTACCAAATGATCCCTAAAAATTAGGTCGTCAAAGACATCAAGTTTCATGATTTGTGAAATAAATACACAAACTATGAGATATTTTCAATGTTGCAGCAGTATGAACTTAATCTGGAATCCATGTTTCAGATATAAAATGACGGATAATCGTCTCCAACTCAAGTTGGATATTCATTGAATTCTTTTAGATATTTGGACCAAGCTATCTCAATCCTAGACCAGTTTTGGAAGATGTGTTGCGATATCTTTTGGCGACATTATTAAACTAATTAATTTTTCTAAAAAATGTGTGTATTATTCATTATTCTAAGGTACTAGAATTTAAGGGTGTATATTCAACTCTAAGTAAATATTTCAACATGCTTTGTGATAGTAAAAAGTTCATATTCAAAATGAATCCGTCGAAAAATTCACTTATTTTCTATAGCTGATTGATTCATTCTCTTAATCCTTATTTGTCTTTCTTGAGCCTTCTTGCTTGTCACCTGGTCCATATTCAAAAGGAAATGATATTGTGCACCAATCATATAGTTCCTATTTATAAGAAATAAAATGAGTCTAATAAGACTTTATGAAATCAATTTCGAATCAAATCATTGATGTTTAGTAAATTATAAGTTTATAAGATTAGATTCTATGTCTAACTCTTGTCCATTGTTTCCTTTTCTTATTTCAAATGGGGTTATCGCATTATCCATATCATTGAGTTTGATGGAAACAAGTGAAAGATTATACTACATAAATTGGGAAGGACAAATGCATATCCAGAAGATGAATGCAAAATAGTGATTCATTGTCATAGATGATTTAAAGTATAGAAGAAAAGTGATGTCGAAGCGTAAAACAAAAAATGTTGTGAAAGAAAAGTAATTTGATAGTAAAGAAAAAATGTACTCATATTGTTCTTTTACAATAAATATCCTATCGAATGAATACCCATTTGTATTCAATAGCGAAAAAACACATGAGAAACTCACATTTAGGAAATTATTTCTATCAAGCAAATACAACTAGAGATGTTTGCAGAACAAGATTTTCTCGCAAATGCAATGAATCACATAATTATAATATCAAAATACAATTTGTTTTCTAAAAAATAATGAAAATTTGAGCTAATGAGTTTGTTACATGGATTTCGGTCACATGATAGAAAAAAAAAATATATGGAATTAATGGGTTGCAACGGGCATTAGGTAAAGCGTTGTGGAATGCACGAATCCTGGTCGTTCATTTTCTTTGAGCGGTGTAGATTAAAACCTGCAAAACAAAGAAAAATGTGCATTTATGCCCAAAATGCCCCAAATCCAACTCCCTCTCTCGCTAGAGCCACGAGGGATATGATGGGCATGAAGATTGTGAAGGAGAAGATCGACGTCGGGGGCGCCGATTGGAGACGGGGGAGAGAGGGGAGGACGGATGGGGCGATCGCAGAGGGGTCGACTCAAATCGACGCTCATGGGGTGCTCACGAGCGACGACGCTCAGAGGGGCTGATGGGAGGAGAAGGTCGGGCAGTCGGAGTCCGTGGTCGGTGTGCCAAGGGCGATGATGACGATTTCAATTGGAGGAGGAAGGAAGGGACGAGGGGGTTTGTGCACTTAGCTGTGACGTAACTCAGGAGGGGGTGGGAGGGGTCTATGCATGCATTAGGGGATTGACGATGTCGTCGTGGGGGAGGGGGCAATTGCTGATGTCACACATAGAGGAGGGGCATCTCTCTCGCATTAACGATGATGCGCCATAAAAAAATGAGGGTGTTGCTCCCCTTTGCGCATCGCCGGCGACGTGCCCCCTAGCTCGCCGCCGTGAACGCCCCCTCCCCGAGCTCGCTACTACGAATTTCATCCACGGTGTTGTACTCTAGGTCGACCAAGAGAGACAGTGGGGGTATAATGGGCATTCTAGTTTTTTTTTGCTTTGGCAAGTATTTTTTTACCCGCATTTCATTTGCACGGCTAGAACGGCCCTGATTGGTGCATTCCACAATACTTCACATAATGGTCGCTACAACTCATTGATCTTTCTCTTTGTCTATATATTATATTCATCATTTTTATTGCATTATGCAATCTCATAATTCTGGACCTTTAAATTAGCATCATTTTTATTTGACGACCTAAATATAAATAATATGAATTATTGGATCAAAATAATTTCAATTTAAATGTCAAAACTATGTGATTGCACGATACAATCACATATTATGATTGCACTATAAACACCTTATATATATTATTTAATCCTTTTATTAATGCTTAAGGGATTAAATTTCATCTATGACATTCATCTAAATTGTTAATAAGTAAATCAATGATTTAGAATATCTGCAATATTTTTTCAAAACATCCTATGTTTTAGAGTACATACGCGTATTATTCATCATTCAATTTATGATGAGTAGTGATTAATAAATTAAATAATTATTGTGATGCACTATCTATTATGAATAAAATAGTTTCGAATTTGAATACTTGACATTAGGAGTTGTCCATAAAAAAATAGCGAGTAATAGCTATCTCACGGATAGGATGCATTGTACGAGTATAGTAAGATATTAATTTTTTTAGATGGTATTTGACGTATACTTGTGGGCCGAAATATTAATTATATGGGCCTAAAACTTTGAGGCTAAAGTTGGAAATAATGTTTGGGCCGTAAAATGTCATTAAAAAGCCGCACGCTTCGAATCTTTGTATTCCCAGTTCTTCTCTTAATTCCTCTCTCTCCCCCTAAAACCCTCTGCCTTGTTTGTTCGCCCCGAGTCCTTGACCTTTGTACGCTTAGCTTCGGGAGCTATCGCCGGCGACAATGGGATCGGTTCCAAGCGCGATGAGGGAGGATTCGGCAGAGGCCGAGGGCGACGGTGCACCGGACAGGGAACTCTATGCGCTGCTCAATGTTCCGCCAACGGCTACCGCCGACGAAATCCGTCGTGCGTACCGCTCGTTGGCCCAAATTTCGCATCCTGACAAACACATGCATCCTCAGGTCAGTGCAATTCGGCCTGCTGTTCTTATCTTCTTTTTCGCTTTAATTTGAATTGCCTTTCGGAGCAAGATTGAAGGCGTGGGAATGAACATCTTATTCTGAGTCGGAATGGACGAATGAAACTTCTTCCTTATGTTTTTATTGGCACTTTCGATATAGATGTTATAGATATTTCTGCACGGTTCTTCCTTGGATGCGTGAGTTGCACCGTTTGGGACCCTAGGAACTGGTCTTAGGACATCAGGGAGCAAAAAAATGATATTTTTGATGTGTTTTTATAAAAAAATGATTCTGAAAGTTGTGCAGGAATTTGATTATTTCTTTGTAAATACGAGAAATATGTATTTTTTATTTTGGTTTTTGTAACAGATGAAGGAAATTGCCACTGAAAATTTCAAGAGAATTCATGAAGCTTACAACGTTTTGATTGATGATGAGAAAAGACGTGTCTATGATGTCTATGGGATGGAAGGCCTTAAATGCCAGATGGAGCTTGGACCTCATCTCAATAAACATGAGGAAATTAAGGAAGAACTGGAAAGGTTACGGCGCCAAAGGCAACAGGAAAAGGTCCTTGCCCAATCCGCTGTAGCTAGTGTTTCAATTTCTCCCTGTTTATCTTTGCCACACTATCTAAACGGTGGTGACTTCATGAGACGGTACAGCTTGCTCACCTCTTAGACGTGTCAAGGATATTTTATAGTCATTTATCTTTCTGTGTACTTGCCATTCTCCCTGATCACTTTTCTGAATTTTTATGTGATACCTACTCTACAAATAACAATTTCATTAAATGCTCCATTGAATTCACATTTTTAAGAGGTTTTGTATCATTGAAGAGAAGGAGGCTATATATAAGTTGTAATGAGAAACTAATTCCCATTGCTGGGTACACAAAGATGGATTGCCTTTAGTCAACCTTGACATCCGTATTTCAGATAAGTATGGCTTATCTGCAAATGCCAGTTGAGTATGTTCTTATGATTTTATGGTTCTTAGTCTAATGTGACGTGCATTTTATTGGCACTGAGCAATTAAGTTCATTTGTTAATTATATATATTTTTTTGAGAAGTAAATTTGTTAATTCTAGTATTAGATTTTTTTGTGTTGTGGCCCAATGAAGCCCTTTTGCAATAACTGAGTGCAGTGCTGTTAGCTATCGTAGCTTACACCTATTATTGACACAACATCATCACCTCCTTCAGCTCAACTTCTCCACACATTGTTTTACATGACAACACAGAATATAAATTGATCAGAAAACAGTGTGCTCTATAGTTTCTTCTTCTAACCGATGTTACAGGAAATTTCAATATATTGTAATTACAATAGGCATCGCAAACTTTTAAAAAAGAACATATTTCATAATCAAATTGTCAAGTACAAGCAGCTAGAATACGTGTTTCACTTAGATTGTCGACAACTAAAGCAAGTCAAATTCATTCATTCTTCATGTGTATTACCATTTTTGTTTCCATTGATGCATGTGTAAAACCCTGTCGAATCGCATGAACATGGATCAACGAATGCGGAATGGCGTCGTATGATCCATGTAGCCGACCCCACCTAGTGGGATAAGGCTTTGTTGTTGTTGTTGATGCATGTGTAAAAATAATAGGTATTTGTTATTGAATCATATTTTCAATGCACTGTTTTATCTGAGTTATTGTAGAAAATAGCAAACTAATGTTGGTACATGAATAATGCAAATTTCTGACTGGTCCATAGCTTGAACGTAACTACATGTATTTCACATATTGGTACAGCATATTTGTTGCATACAAGTCGCCTTGCCACTGTGACCTGTATAGTCTTTGATGTGCATTCTATTTTTGCTGTCATGTAATTTGTTTATAGGACACACTGATATCATAGGACCTTCTTCCAAGTTTTTCATGTCATACCCATGCCTTGGAGGCATTCAGATACTTCCTTCACCATGTGGTTGTGAGCTTCCTATAAATGTGTTAATATTCCTTTAAAGAGCAATACATGAAGCATGATAAGGTTTTCTGCTTTTGCTACCAAGTGTGGCATTGGCAAAGCACATCATTTTCTTGTTATTGATGTCTAAAGCATGGCTGTGGCTAACCACAACGGTGCTCAACGAGCAAACCAAAGCTTGATTCCATATCATATCAAAACTTGATTTCATGCTATGTCCTTGTCTTTTAGTCCGACAAACTCCAAAACAGTGTACAGGCTCGGGTATAATGCTTAGTACTGTTACATATGCATCTGATGTTCATATTTTCATGCTGTGGTCTTGTCTTTTAGACTGACAAACTCCAAAACAGTCTATGGGCTCGGGTATAATGCTTAGTACTGTTATATGTGCATCTCATGGAATGTTTTATGATATGTTAACATGAAACTAATGTGATGAACTTCGGAGTTGGAAGTTGCAATCAACTTCCAAACAATCCAAACATTTGTTAGTGAAAAATTGGCGCTGTATGATATGAAATTTCAACACTTTGTTCATTGGATCGCCAGATTGAAAAAAATTAATTGTTTGCAAAATCATGGGAAATGAGAGGTGGTGTGTTTCAGCAGAGTTTTGCTACATCATGTGTATTATAGAAAAATTCATACTTTGCTGCCTAATGGCATGCTAATCGAATGCTCATCTTGCTCTAGAAGTTGGTTTGACCTGAATATGTTTAGTCAGATTGGGTAATACGATGTTTAGTCAGTTTTCACTTGGTGGGGTGCTTGTTTACAATCTCCTCAAGTGGGATTGTTAACATAATAAGTTTTGAAGAGAAATTGATAGAAGCAACATTTAAAAGCAGTAAGGAAAAAAATATCAGGATAACAAATAGTACTTTGATGTGTAGTAGGATGCCAGAGGTAGACTATTGGTGTGGGAGGGGGTGGGAAGGTGGAGAAAGCTGCTGTGTGTGACAGATGATGGATCTTTCAGCAGAGCGAGTGACTGGAGAGAAATTTTTTTCCACTCAGAAAGTTCACTTGGTGTGCCTCATTGAATCACAGTATTTTTCCCTTGAGAAAAAAATCAATTTTAATCATTCCCACGAAATTGCAGTTTTCCTATTTATAAATTTTATAATAGTTCTCTCAATTTTTTTTGTAATAGTCAGTAGTGGATTCATATCAAGTTGTATCACCTCATAGCACATATATGACATCTATTTTACTGATAGGCCCAAAATCATCAGAACATGATTCAGCATAACATATACTGGTCCCATTATGATTCCTATCAAACTGATATATTTCTCATGTATCTGGAAGTAGAATAGAAAAGTTTGAACATCGTCTATGATACTTGTTATAATGTATTTGACTTTTAAGTTTTTACGCTGATGTTGGTTTATTGAATGTAAATATGCTCAAGCTTTACTCTTCATTCCAAATAATACATCTTTTCTGATGTTTGATGTAGCATTACGCTATGTAGTACTTCCTTCTCTGGTTTGGTTGAATGCTGAAATGCAGTTGTTTTGCCTTCCATATTTCTGAATATGAGATAACATGTCACTAGTGTAATTCTTCAGAATCTCTTCATTGTATGTTGACATTTTACAGAATGGAAATGTCTAGTGAAGTTCAGTCTCAGATATCGAAACGTGACATAATTGGCATTGGTGGAAACATGGTAGTCGTTGGTAATAGTGGAACAGGTGCCGCAAGAATTTTTTCAAGGCACCAACTCTCCCCTGTTACTTCAGTAGATTTCATGGCAACAACTGGTCTACGGACTATGGGTGTATTGCAGATATCGCGGTAAGACTTTGAGCTTAAGCAAATTTGTTTATTTACATTTCCAAGACCTAGTGTCTGATTGCTCATTTCATTTTTGACAAACTGTAGCAAATGTACATGACTGATGTTACACAGAACTGTTCTTTTTTCAGCCAAATTTCCCAACATTCAACAGCTACTACTGGATTAGCAATATCTTTGGGAGATGGATCGGTCAATCTTTCTAACACTTGGACTCGCCGACTATCAGAAACAAGTCTTGGTCATGTATGTCAGTTGTGCATTGATTTAACTTTTCTTTTCTTTTTTGCCAGAAACATGTATTTTAAGTTTGTTAGAGCTCATGCTTGTCGAGTTTGAAAGTGGCATTTTGGCTCATGTTCTTCAGTCTTACCTAAGAATTAGTTGTCAACAGATATTAGACTGATATTTCTTCAGTTTTTCTTTAACATAGTCAACAAAGCTAATGCGTCATGCACTTGTGCAAACCTCTTTTCACTACATTTACATCAAATTTAATTTTCATTTTGAGATTTCAACTCCTTTTAAATAGGAAACATGTTTTCAACTTTCCTAATGATTGTATATATGTTAACAAGAGGTATCCTTATGCATGTGATGACAGATAAATCTTGTTTTAGGACAAGATTCAGCTATCTCTGTTGGGTGGAAGAAGAAAGATGAAAAAAATTCCGCTGCTGGAGAATTAAAGGTGTGGAGTAGAAGTTATACCTTTCTTCTTGAAAATTCCTCACATCTAAGGTTTCAGGCACTTTTCGGTGTAGCAATCTACAATAATTCATTCTTCTTAAAGATATCTTCCTTTGTCTTCGCTTCTTGTATGACATTTTTTTAGTTGAATAAGATATTTTTTAGGATTTTTAGGTTTTTGTCAAATAAACTGTTAATTTGCATGAAGTAGTGTTCTTGATGTCTTTAAATTTGCAGGTTTGCTCAAAAGTTGATTTTGTCTTGTGTTTGATTATCTGAAATTTTCTTATTTTGCAAGCATGCATTTGAAGAAATTTTGATGGCTAAACTTTCTTTTAAACTGCATTTTCCAAGGGTCAACCTCAGAAAGATGCAAAATGTTAAATACAGGAGGCAGTCAAGTATTATTTTTAAATCACCAGTAACTTCTAATGATGATCTCATTTGGAAATGTGTGTTGGATATCTTGTAGCTTTCTTGTGCCTGTGCTTTCAATGGTTTTTCCAATTTGATTGGATGTCTCTGAAGACACTGTTTTCAATGTTTTTTGTTAATTAGAATGTGCTTGTTGTCTTAAGAATGAAGTTGTCAACTTCGGGGGCCTAGGTAAACTAGTGAAACATCCCATAGCCTCATTTTATATCATAAAGTCAGATTGTAAAGTCATTAAGTTTGTTATAATTATGCATATATGAAATGAATGCTTCTCATGAAAAAAATGTATTTTGATATATCCTCTATGCAAAATAAACATTTCCATTTACAGAATCCTGATGATACACTTTCTTAACGCACAATTATAAAATTATAGGTTATGAAATATTTTAAATGACACTACTGAATTTGAATTTTACCATGTATTAGGGTAGCGTGTGGTCAATTTTGTCATTTAGCTATAGCGAAACCAAGCTATTTTTGTGAGTGACTGGTGCTATATTGAGAACATTGTACACTACACCATTTTTCTTATCGCGGAGTGGGGCGAGGAGTAGCTCCTCTGTGTGAATCCTCACACTCTTTTGTTTTTCCTTCACCCTTCACTCAGATACACTTTTAATACAAATAGGATTATTACACAAAGTTGGTAGTCATCCTTACATTTCTAAGGAGAAAAAAAGATTGGGAAACCAAACCGGACAAAAAAGGTTCTCTAGGAATGTATTTGGTATCCACCTCTTTATTTTGTTTTCTTCTTCTTTGTAGCCTCACCTTTCTCTAATCTTCTCCCATAATCCAATAGATTTTTCCATTCTTGATCAAAGTTACCACTCCTAGCTCTCAATGAACAACCTGAACTGAAGATCCGTCGAAAATTGTGGTAGAATGATTCAATCCTAGGGTTCTCAATTGATGTTGCATTGTTCTATTGTAGCGTGGGAAATAGTCATCACACTGTTCACTATCAATGTGATTCCAATGCTTGAATGGTGCCAAATTGCGTTCTTCCTTCTTTATCATTGCAGCCTCTTGCCGGCTTCTGTTTCCTTGTTTACTTTTCTTCTTACTGACTCTGGCTTATCAACTGAACTTTGTTTGTCAGGTTATGAGATTGCATGATTCAAGAAGCACTTTGACTTTTCTTTATTTTGACTCATGTTTTATAACCAATAACCCGTACTTAGTGGTGTTTAACGGATTGGACGCTCCTAATAGTTTCGGTCAATCAAGTTTTGATTGGATATCGGACGGGCAGACAAGCCCGTTAATTTAACGAGTTATTATCGGACCACCTAATAGACTTTCAAACTTGTCCGGCCCTTATCGGTCCACCTAATAGACTTTCAAACTTGTCCGGCCCATTAAGGTCTGATAGGCCTTAAAGGATAGATCGGCTAACGGACGAATCGGGGCAAGCCCATTAATTAAAAAAAAACTAATTCATTATTTTCATTTATTTTTAAAATTGACATTGCTTTTTTCTATATTTTCTTATGTTCTTTTCTTGATACATTAATAAAATAATATAATAAATAAGGTATCATTATTTTTTCCTTTAGTTTTCTCATAATTTTCTTTATTTTTTTGTCTTTTTACTCATTTGTTTATTTTATTTTATTTTTCATTAATAACAGAACTAAATCAAATTAATAATGGATAAACAACTTATATTCTATTATTAGGTAAATATTATTATATAAGTTTATTAGCTAATATTATTAACGGATTAACGGAGGACCTATCCAACGGATTGTTAGTTAATGGATGGATATCGGACGGATATCGGACTATCGGATATTGGGCAAATGGTTGAAATATAATATTTGGCCTATTATGCGTCCGAACTCGATAACTTATTGGACGGATCGGACCGGACACGTACTACTCGTAAACTTATTGGACGGCTTACCCGTTATCATATCGGGTCGGCCTACTCTTAAACTTTCTCTCCTCCGGTCGTGTTTTTACTCTAAAAGTCTTTTGAATTGCCTTCAAAATAAAAAAAAGTCTCTTGATTTTTGGCTTATTTTTCATATTGAAGTTGCCAATTGTTATGTTTATTATATTCTGCACTTGTTAAGAAAATATTTGTTTCTTTTTTTGAGGAGAAAGAAAATATTTTGTTTCGAGAAGTATTATAATTAATAGAACATTATACTATGGGAGGTTCTTGTCTCTTGCTCACAGACCTATTTGAGTGATAATAGGACTTATACCTTTTAAGAAAAAAAAAACTTCCCATAGCATATAAAATTTTGTATTTGCCGTTTATGTTATACAAAATGCAGCCAGGTGTTAATCTTTCACGTGATGCTGAAGAGCTGTTATGTTTTTCTTTTCAAGTCACAGTTCGACCTTTATTTGAGTTTTGAAACATATCTAGTTCTGACTTTTTATGGACCATAGCTGCTTCATGTGATCTCCATATTTTTCCTCTGTTTCATGTGGTTTTTTTTACTTTTTACAGTTTGGAGCAGGTTCTTTTGGTGCCTCAGCTCACTATACACGTAACTTCTCTCCAAAGTCTCATGGCCGAGTTGCTGGCCGTGTTGGGAGGTATGTACTGTTGTTGGTGCAATTTATTTATTGTCTTCTGCCAGCTTGTATATTTCTTCAGAATTCAATATGTTTGAAGCACAAACTCAGCCCCATATTTATGCAGTCTTTTTTGGTCACTTCAGAAGTTTAAAGCCAAATTTTATTTTTATTGTCATTATTAACTTAAAAAAATCACCTCATAATATATGTGAACTATTCTGATTACCTCATTTTTTTGCATTTGTGTCATTAGTACTGCACTTGAGTTCGAAATTGGAGCAGGCAGGAAAATATCTGATTCAAGTTCTGTGCGAGCACACTATGTTATCGGAATTCAGGTGATTGAATACATACATGCAAACACTGACTCTATTTTCAATTGCATATTGCTGTTTCTTTTTTCTTATGCACATGAAAACTAGTGTTAGTTGAACTATGCATTTAATCTTCCAACCCTGAAGCAACTCTTGATTCAGAAGAAGCAACATCATGTTATTTCATATAAAAAATTAGCCTACTGCAATTTCGTGGCCAATAATGTTAGTAGTGAATGCAAGCAAAAGCTTCTTTTCATTGGCATTATTTTCAAGCTCAACAAATTTCCTGACATTGTACCCTAGTTTGTAAAATTTGTCGAGCATCCTTCTCTTTGATGAAGTGTACATCGATTCGTGAGGTTGTTCTATTACTTTTATAACGTTGCTGGAGTAGGCTAATCAAACATGATCTATTGTCCTCTCTGGTCTCTGCTTATGATGTGTTTTCTCCTAAACATTTATATACAGTACAACCATACGAGAGTTCCAGGATTTTTCCTTTGTTCCCAATTGCCACTTCATTCATAAGGGACAAGTTATAGGTAGTAATGTGTTATGAATTTACCTGACCTTCATACTTATGGGACTTACCCTGACAATGACTCCCAAGGTTCTAGGACCGTTGACCATAACGACTTTAAAGTTCACCAGGTAACGTTCAAATCATAGACTGAAATTCTGTTTATAAAGTTTTGTTTTGTTTTGTTTTTTGAAATGGTTTATAAAGTTTTGTGGTTTCCTTATTCAAGTGATTGCAGAGTTTATTTTACTAAAAACAAGATTCCCCTTAGCCTCTAGTTTCTTTTTTGAGAAATCAAGAATAGTCATCTTCCTTGAAAACAAGCAAGCAAGTCGACTTTTAGGATTACCTCAAGAGATACTTCGGAATACAATTTTGAGATGGAAATTCCAACATTTTGAAATGGGTTTAAGTAATATGCAACCAAAAGTTGTACAACCAATATGCATCCAATGAATTTGAACCGTTGGATGATGATTAGATGGTTGAGATTTAATTTAATAACTTAACATTAGATTTAATAGAGGATGAATCTCAACCATCTAATCATGATCTAACGGTCCTGATTTGTTGGTTTCATATTGGTTGTACAAAAATTGGTTGCATGCTACCTAACCTCTTTTGAAATATACTAGTTCTTTTTTTTTTGCTTAAAAATGTATTTTAATGTGGGCGTTCTGACTAGCTAATTTTCATTTCAAATATTGTTTGTTGCAAGTGACTTGTTAAGTATGCCAATTGATGGTTTCTGTTTTCTTCATGTGAGACTATATGATTTTACTTGGTAATTTTCAGGGGGTCTCTTGGAGGTTTGAGTTGCTACGAGGAGTTCACAAGTTAGTTGTTCCAGTAAGCTCATCCTTGTCACCACTACATTTGTGTGCCTCACATGTTGATATATTCTTGTGATTTTTATGCTAACCTGATTCTTACCTTTAGAGATTATTTAATTGTTTATGTTATCAAGAAGCAAAGCAATATTCTGAAGTTTATCCTCGTTAAGAATATAAAATGATGTTCTTCCTAATGGCTTAAGCTTTTAGGAAAACTGGTCAGCGCATCAAATTTAACATGGTATCAGAGCCAGAGGTCAAGGGTTCGAACCTCGTTAAGCTCTTATTAAAAAGTAATTTTCTCCCTTAGTTGTCCACGTGTTGGGCTTGGGCTAGACCAAAAAGTTGTCGGCAGTCCACACGTGAGGGGGAGTGTTAAGAATATAAAATTAATGGCAAATTCTGAAGCTTGTCATTCTAAATTTAGAGATGTGTACAATCACCCTTAGAAGTTTGTTAAGTCAGTATGACTGGTGTCATGCTTCTTATATTTTTAGTTCCTTTCTTTTTATTGCTTTAGAAGTATGTCTTCAAATGGTTTTCGATACCTTTCGTTGATCTTTTATGAAGGCCTCAAAATAGGTATCTTGTATTGGAAATCTTGCCATGCTCAAAATTTTCAAACTCTTATTTCTTTATTCGCTGTTTCTGTGGGAAATCATAAGATATAATTTAACGAAGTCTATCCGTCTATATGGTACTTACGATTTACCCTTTCTTTTTGAGAAAGGAAAGGATGGCCACCAGTTTGGTTGTCATCCACGTATATATATATATCATCAGGGGTAAACGTCATATACAAGAGAAACACTCTCCAGTGGAGAGTGGCAAAAAGTAAGACAAAAGGATGCTAGTCAATGCCCCAATCTCGAAGAAGTGAAAACATGTGATGTACAATATTATCCACCTGACATCTCTCCTCACAAAAAATGACTCGGTTGCGCTGAAGCCAGATGGTCCAAGCACCGGCCAGAAAGGTTGTCACATGAGATCTCCAATCCAGCCTCTATCGACCAAGTCCCCTCATGGTTTGCTAGAAGTCCGTCGTCGCCAAAGGAAAACCGCCCGTACTACTCATCCGGGACCATAATGCACGTGATACTCGACAACTGAAGAAAAGGTGTGTTACGTCCTCCTCCGACTCCCCACACAGAACACAAGAGGTATCCGCATGCAACACCCACCGTGCCCTGTAAACTCTGGTGAGAATCCGCTCTCGCCGCATAAGCCAAGCAAAGACCTTGACTTTCAGCGGCAATCGAGAGCGGCAGATGAGTCTGCAATTTGCTTTGATGTCCTCTAAGTCGGTGGAAGCCGAAAGAAAACGGAGATAGAGACTGTGTCGAGAAAGAGCCCGATACCCAAATCCAGCCATCTGTCTGCGTCGGATGTGGACGAAAAGGGGCAATCCTCTAATGAAGTGCTAGTAGGTCAGAAAATTGCTGGTCCATGAGCCAGTCCTCGAGCCACCTATCTGAGACCAACACTCGGCCACAGATGCATGCTAGAGCATATAGTCGGGGAAAGGAGTTCGCAAGTGGGCCCCCGAGAAGCCAGTTGTGCCGCCAAAATGAGAATGCCTCCCCGGAGCTGAGCGATGGAGTCATGAAAGGCCGCACACGCGGGAAAAAAGCCGCCACTCCCCTCGAAGCGCCACGGGGTATGGTGGGCCTAAAATCCCATCACAGATCTCGGCCGTAGCATGTGAAGAACACCTCCCTCCATAAGCTATCCTCGGGCCCCATAATCCGACTCACCCACCGGGCAAGGATTCATTTTATTGCAATAACAAAAGGATCAAATGGATGTTGTTTGATTAGTTATCTTTTGTTTGTTGTTTTAGTTAGATGGCTACAAATCTTAAAAATGAAGAAACATGAAGGTAACCATTTCTTTTTATAACAATGCAACAACAGAGTTCCATATGATCCAAATAAAAGACTTCCAAACTAACAACGAAACCTAAAGAAAAGGAAATCTGATACAGGAAAAACCAAACTAATGGGTTACGCTAAAGGCCCAAATACGAATTTTCTTGTACATTTACCAGTAATTTCATTTAAGTTCATTGATAATTGTAACATCAAAGTTGCACCCACTATTAGCAACTTTATGTTTCTCACATTGTTTACGACTTATCCATGGTTCACCCATGAAGATACAATTACAGATCAAGAGGTTGAAAGAAGACTGTTAAACTCTTATTTGGGCATTTTTAATTTAGCATTATGATGTCTCCTTTGGAGACTGGAGAACATTTTGTTCCTTAGGAAACATGGAGAGAACTTGTGAGCCTTGTTTTGACTTTGCAACACTGTAGTTTTGTTATCACTTGTGCCCTGCTTCATGCTTCATAATATGACTGGATGGATTACTATTCAATAGTCGTCCTTTTTGTATCATCAGTTCACAACTAAGATATTTCAAGGAGAACCATGATGCTTCTAGGTTGATCTAGAGAAAGCTAATAGCGCTAGAAATAGGGGAAAACAATAGTGAGAATGAGCATGAAAGAAGGAAAATGGGAGAGAACATGCTAGCAAAAAAATGAAAGCACAAGATCAGCATATTCCTCAGGAAAAAATGGGAACAACATATTCCCTGAAATTTTGTGATTCTTTTAGGTCTCCTTCAAAACTAATAAATAGAAAACTAAATGTTTGTTCAGCTATATGAGTTTTCTATTACCCTTTTAGCAGTCATGAATCTCCTACTCTGGAGAAATAAGTACTGTCCTAGGGCAAGCATATAACATGTGTGCTACTTGAAGAAATCTCAGATAAACGCAATCATTTCTTGAGGACATATTTCCAGTACTCTGTTAGTATTACATAATTGCATCTGTCCAAGAGAATGAATAAATCGCCTTATATGTACTTGTAGGTCTCTCTCTCAAAGGAGTTTAATACAATGGTCATAACCAGTGCATTGATGATCCCATCGTCACTTTATTTTCTCCTTCAGGTTCTCTTTCTTCCGATATCTCTTTCTGCACCAGTTATTTTTCAAGGTTTTTTTATGCTTTGATAAATAAATATATCTTTCTGCACCAGTATTTATCAAAAAAATCTTAATATTGATCTGATGAATTCTTGCAGAAATTTGTTGTGGAGCCTTTGATTCACAGACGACAACAACAAAAGGATCATGAGAAACTAGAAGAGTCTTTGCTTGAGGTTGGAAGATTCGTGCTCTCTTGGTTTCAATTTAGTAGATTGAATTATAATCTTATGAATGACTAATAAATAGTGCTCCATTTCTGCAACACAAGCAAACAAATATTGAGTTTTCATTCTTAATTAAGCAATAAAATTTGTGGTGATGGTGCACAACATGAAAGATAGAAACAATCTCTTGGGAAAGACAAGTAATCTTCACAGGCATTTGCATTCATTGGCTTTGCAGAATCATGAGTTCATACTATATTTTCATCTTGCATGAGAAGGAATAGGTGTTATCAGAGTTTAGCGAAGGTGATACAGGATGATTGTACCATCAGGATGCCAAAGTACAATATAAATGTTTTCTGTATTTTACTTTGAACAAATACAATACAAGGTGTTCCAAACATGCCTTTGAAGCAATCTGTCGGTACTGTTTGAACAACCCAATATGGACAATTTGATCACAGTGAAATTGTGTGATATATTAAATGTATATGTACATGTTTGCTCACTGGTAAATGTGTTTATTCCTCTATAATCATATTGTATGCCTTTGTTACCTTGCATGCTCTCTTTCTTGAAATGCTTATTTGTTTTGCCAAACAAAGAATGTTCATTAGCACTGAGAAAAAGAAACATTAACTTATTTTCTAATGTTCATTTCTGAAGGTTTTGAAAGCAAGGGAAACAGCTAAAAAGCAACAGAAGCTACTGGAAAATGTTTCCAGTAGAAACAAAATGAACGAGTCAGAAAAAGGTGGACTGATTGTTACAAAAGCCTTGTATGGAAATTTCGAACGTATAAAAGAAGTAGATGAAAATTCCAACTTGAACGATGTGACTTTGCAAGTCCTGGATGTGACAATTCCACTTAATTTTTTAATCGCTGATTCTAAGCTTGAGGTATGTTCCTGAAATAAATATTGGCTCCTTTCACTCGAGTATCGACTTAAGCCTAATATCGGGGAATGCAGATGCAAGTTTTTTTGTTTCATATGTTACGTAAAAGAGAACAGTCATCATGCTCTCCTACATAAGTACTTGTGTTCCTTTGATGCCTAAATGTCCTTTGTGCTTTTAGCATATTCCTCCTTTTGTTTGCTTTTACACTTTCTGTTATTGCACATAACAGAAAAAGGACATTTGTACTTAATTCCTCCTTTTGTTTACTCTCACACCTTCTGTTATTGCTCATAACAGAAAAAAAAACATTTGATTAGCTTCGTAATTTCTGATGGTAACCTTTGTTTTCTTTTCCTTTTCAGTCTCATATAAGTTATAGATATATAGTAGATACTGGTCTTAAGGAGGGGAGACTGTATCACATATAGATCTGGACTATTTCCTACCATCTTGCATCTAGAGGTTTGAAATTTTCTATTTTATCCGTTTCTAGTTCAGTAAACTAAGGTTTTGGAGTTGCCTTGAAAAATATAATTCATTTTGGAACTTCCTATTTTCTTGTAAGTGAGAGTACTGTAGTAGTAACAGATGCTGGATTCTGAGGGATATAATGCTTGGAATAAGTAGCAGAGAATCTGCATGGAAAGATACTTAAAAAGTGCACTTTTTTGTAGAGAGTGAAAGAAGCATCGCTTCCTTGGAGCTTTTGCTTCTGCCTGAGATATTGTTTGACATTTCAAAGCAATCTTGAGTTAGGATATGTTCTCAATAGGTTCATATAGAGTGAGGTTTATTTGATGGATGAAATTTAATGAACTGAAACTGGTTGCACGAAACTATCTCAACAATGGCTCCTGTTTTCGGATTTCTACAAATGTTTTGTTTCCTTTGTTGAACTTTATTTTGTCTAGCACATTGGAATCCAGGATATGACACGACTTACTTGATGCAGCTTCCTAACGGAATTAAGAAGGCTGGCATAATGGGTTTTTGTGATCCCTGTCCTGGAACACCCAAGAAATTGCAAGTAGAGTACACATTCATGGGTCAACAATATAAGGTATCAGTTCATTTATCTTTTTTTCCTACCATGCACTCATTCACTAAACTCGTTGTTTGCAATACTTAGGTTGTGGTTGATGACTATGATATATTGCAAATTCCACAATAGCCCAATGTCTTCGATGCCTCGTTTGCCAAAAGCGTTCTCGTACGAGTTGCAACGCCCCTGACTTCATATGGTTGGCATGTAGTTATCTCAATCATAATGGCTGATATTTGATCTTAATATGTTGTATTTTGAGTCATGATAGAATGCACTAGAGACACTGCATTGGCGGTCGTCCTTCAACGGAAACCAAGCTTATGTTTCCGGTGATTAAATAATCTTGTGACCCTATCTCTCTGCAGTTTTGTATATTTTTTCCCAGTAATGTAGCATGTTCTTTTTCCTTTCCGGGGATTACAGAGAGCTGTTTCAGTTGGCACCGCTTTCGCCAGCCAGTACTGAGAATAAAAAAAGAAAAAAAATGGAAGTTGAAGCTCCATCGGTTGTCCTTTGGACCAATTTTCGAAGTTTCTGCAGAGAGTCAGATTTCTCTTTAAAACTCAGGATATGCGCATTACTTCCATCGTCAACAAGAATCATGGCTGCTTGGATTGACAGGTTCCGAGGTACTTCTAAAATATGGTGTGGGGTTAGCGTTCAGCAGCACTTTAACCTGCTTCGCTAAAATACTATACCCTCCCAACTCATCCTTCACAAAATTTTCCTAATGTTCACATAATTGAAGCATCCTCAAAATGGTGACAAAAGTATCTCATATCACAGGATTTTTTAGGTGACACTGCCCTTGTTCAAATTGGCCTTGACAGCCAGGATGAGCAATTGGCAAGTGTCCAAAGTTTACATTTCGGGCTGAGCCCGTTCCGAAGAAAACCAAGCCTGAGCCATGTCTGAATATTGAACGCCCTTTTTCCGGCTAACTGAAGTATATAAAGCAACATTGGTTGACACATGTTAGCAATTTATTGTTTGGTAACTTTGGATTAAATTAAATGTTAGTAACTTTGGCGATGGGCGATTGACCATGGAAAAACAAGATATAGACATAAAATAAGTATAAAATTAGAGTAATTTTTTTTAAAAAATATTACTTTAATATAATAAAATAAGAAACGTAGGTGCTTCTCTTTAAATTCGATCGTGCCTTTCTCTTTTTAATCATTAAATTAAAATTTTATGCATGATTTTCAGTCCATTTTAATTTGATCCTTTTATTTTATCTGACGAATAGAATAGAAGAAATATCCTTGTGTAAGTCATACAAGAATATAATTTTTTTTTTAACTTTTGAGAATTAATTGATTAGATAAAAAAATTAATTTACTGTTTGAATGAAAAATGTAATGATGGAGAATTAAAAAATTAATTAGATACATAGTTTTAATGGGTGTTTGAATAAAAAATAATAATTAGATAAATTTATTTATTTTATAATATAAAAATATTATATTTAAAATATTAAGATAATGTAAAAATTAATTTAATAATTAATAGTAAATAGTAATTAATAATATTTTATTATACTATAATACTAATTAAAGTATAACAAATAATTAAAATTTATTTCATATTAGATTAAATAATTTATTTTATAAGGTATGATTATGCATTAATAAATAAATAATTATATAAATTTATTAAAGTAAACTATAAATAATTAATAAAATATTATTTATTATTAGATCTAAACAAATTTATTTCTACTAATTTTATGATGATATATTAATAAATAAATAGTTATATATAACATAAATATATATATTATTAGATCAAATAATTTTATTTCACAAATTTTATAATAATGTATTCATGAATAATTATATATATAATATATAATATATAACATATTATTAAACTATGGAAAATAGGTAAGTAGGGCCATCTATTTATAGATCTACATGTAAAAAAAGGGCGTGAGAGTTCTTGTCACAAGCAAGAACCATGTGAGTATTACAATAAGTGTTATTTTCATAAACCTCCTATAAATTATCACGATTTTTCGCATTTAACATCAATCTACAGACTCATATTTTTGTATCCCTAAAGTATCATGATTTTTCCACTTGAAATCACTCCCATGAGATGAGCGATGTTTCCCACTTGAAATCACTCCCATGAGGTAAGTATATCATTGAAATCACTCCCATGAGATGAGCGATGTTTCCCATTTTATTTTTATATTTTTATTAAAAAATAAATTTAAGTTAATAAACATTGAAGAGAATAATATGTTGATATTTTTTATATTTGCTTATATGTAACATTATTGATTAACGTGTGATATTATTCGCTCTGGGTCTCGACCCGCATGATTTTGTCAAAACGCATCACTTCCCATATATACCTAGATCCCTTTTGTGACTTATGCATGTGGGACTCATCCAAAGCAAGTCTCATGCACCCTTTTCCTCTTAGGGGATTCAACATCCTCATTGAGTGATCACATCTCACCATGCACAGAGGTTTACGTAGAATGACTCTGATATTATATGTAACATTTCTAACTAGCGTGTGATATTATCCGCTTTGAACTTCGGCCTGCACGATTTTATCAAAACGTGTCATACTTGATGAAGGACATGTTCCATATACCTAACATTTCTTCCTTGACTATATTTATGTTGGTTGAACATTGAATGCTCATTTCTTGACTACATTTATGGCATTGATAAAATACCTAGATAAGTTTTGTGTCTGCTTGTTGCTGTTCGATTTAAGTTGTGTTCAATATCGATTTGAATCTGTCTTTTGACATGGCATTGAGAATGCAAAGCAATGGAGTGGAAGCAGTACACACAGAGAAAAATTATAAGATTTATATCATAATAATTTAAAAAATACAATGTTTCCTATGACTTCTAATTCAAAGCCTAAAGGGTTCATATAGGCATTATCAATTTATATGATCACTATTTTTATTTTTGGAAAAAGGATTAGCATTATCGTTTACCTAAAACATAAAATCTTAACTATAGATAATAAAAATTTAACTACGAATTGGATTTTGCATGAGTTCCAAAGTAATTAGAACATGTATAATAAAATTTAAAATGGAAACTACTTCTGAAATAAGAACTTAATAGTCTCCTATAGTACGAGAGAGCGTTTAACTATGGAGTAGGTTAGGTTAAATTTAATTTAAAAATATTGTTTTTAGCTAGATTAGAATTGAAAGTGATACTTTTCTATTACATAAGATGGTCAAAGACCTATTACAACATTGTGACCATTGTTTTGAAAGCTTGACATTGGTTGGTTATTTACAAACCTTCAAAAGACATGATTGTATGACAAAGTGATGCTAAGTATCATCATGTGCTACACATCAATGCCTTGTTGCATTGATTTAATGTGGTCATGATTGTACGTCGTCATTTATGATTGGCATCAAATGTGAGCATTATACTATGACCAAAGGAGTATATTTACTTATAGAGACATTGTCATAATTTTTTTTGAGTTCATAATTGTTATTGACCTTTTGCTAAACATCAAACATATAATAAGCCTAAAATAGAATGACCTAATTCAGATCCATTGGTCTTTTGCAAAAGCTTGGATCATGTTTGAACCCATCCAACTTTTGCATCAAAAGAAGCGATCATTTTAATTTTTTACACATCATGAATAAATTTGGTGTACACTTTGGTCTTAAAACAAAATGTAGCAGAATAGATATCATGACCAATATTGATTTCAATAATACATGTAGTCATTTTCAAATAATTTCCTTTCTATCATCACTATTTATTTATGCTACGCGAAATTTTTTAATATATTTTCTTAAGGAAAAAATATGCCATTAAAATTACCACTCATAACTAATGTTTGAGAAGACTTAAAAGTTCATAGGTGCAAATTTTGGATATTCAGAATTAATTTGCCTTGTTTTTTAATCAACTCATAATGAATTAGAGAAATCTTTAGTGATGAATAAACTTTAATTTTTACCTTATAATAAGGTCATGATTTCTTTTATTTAATATGCAGATGTATGAATTATCCATGAGCATGACATCTATATTGTTTGAATCAAGCGAACAAATTATGACTAATACGTAGATATTTATTATGTTACATTAGACTTGTTTTTTAAATGAAAAAAAGAGACCCAAGCAGAATTTAAAATAGTCACATTAAACAATATATAAGACTCCTATTACAATTTAAAATAGGCAACCCTGATCCACATGCGATGTTAGTGGTGATCTTATCTTGCTTTGATATCAATTTTGTTGGGGGCAAATGTGGTTCTTTCATTCTGAAATTTGGATCTTGCAGTCACAATGCAAGCACAAAAAGAATCTCCTTCGGACATGCAATGCAAGGACAAGTTTCTGGCTCAGAGCGTCATCGTGAGCAAATATCTTGCTATGAAGGATATCACCCCAGAAATGGTAATTTGATGTTATTATGAATCTATTTATTGTAGTTTGTGAATTAACAATACTTTTGGATTATCTGTAGACACCTTTGAACTCATAACTATCAGGTAGTTATTAAAGTTGTAGTATGTTTTAACTAACTTCATCTATAATCAATTGAAAATAGCATAGATTTTTTGTGATCAAATAATATTTTTAAATAGCCATGATGCTAGATCTTTATGGATTTATTTAAATATTTTAATTTCATATCTTGTTTACTTTTCAAATGAGTCGGAGAATGTGGTGGATGAGGCGAGGCTAAAAGTTTTGTATGTTCCATCACCTCAGCCACCATCACCAATTGTTGAGGGTTCGGAGGAGGGTTCATCACCTAGACCTATATTAGACAATGAAAATTTCAATGCCTCTGACTATAAGTATATTTTTGCAATTATTGGATGCTTTCTTTGTTGATAGGTATCTTGGTAAAAAAAAGATAAATTATCATGTGAAATGTAATAACATGCAACAAGAGCATATGAAGAAGGCATCTAGCAAGAAAAAACTTCTGAGGTTCGTTCCTCAAGAATTGAGTAGTGTAGTTTAAAAAATGAATGTTATTTTAAGAATTTGCTTCCAAAATAGAAAGAAATGTTTCTATATTGCAAAGGAAATTTCCATAAATTATTACTGGCTTAAATATCATATTTATTGCATTCCCCCTTTTTTTTCTTCTACATTATGGTTGGACTAGCGAAAGCAAATTGCAAGAATGCTTCAGTTGTTTTTATGCATAAAGATGTGCTTTGTTGACAAACATTTAAAGCGACTTATGACTTCTTTCAATGTGGAAAATTATCTCTTGTTTTTATACGTACTAATGTTAATCTGATCTTTGTTTTTTCTAGTACTCAACTCTAATTTCCAAGTTGTCTGAGGAAAAGAATGCCACTACTCAGTTGAACAATAAACTTCGACAAGATTTGGTGAGTTGTTAAATTATTTGATGTATTGTTTCAATAAGAATGCATAATTATTAAATTTATAGCATATATATGATAATTTAGTCATATCCTTATTTGAACATTTCACATGTATAATTCTTCATTAATTATCTTTTTTCTTATTTATTTTAGTAGTGAAGTCACAAGATTATATCAATCAATTGATACATCTATAGCTTGATTTGCATGTCAAGAAAGAAATCAAAGACAAATATCACTAAGACTTGGTAATGTTAGTGTATGTTATTGGTTTTAAGGGTGCCTGCATATACACATCATTCTCTTATAACCAAGGGCGGACCTACGACCCCAAACTTAATGGGTGCAAAATAAAATAATTTAGTTTTTTTATAGAATAATGTCAAAATAACATATTTTATGAAATTATTTCCATATATGAAAATAGCTAAAATATTATTTATTCAAATACACAACAACGTTCTCTTTCTAATTTTTTATTGTGAAAGTTGTGTATAATATTGTGTAATTAATTCATTTTCAATCATATTCATAAATTATTTAAAAGAATAAAGATCACTCATATATTGTAACAAATTAATCAAAATAAAGGGTTGTTGGTTATTTAAGCTTACAATGTTGCCCACTAATCACATAGTATCTAATCAACATTTTTCCTTAGATAAAAAATTAACCATTTGACAAAGAATTCTTGAGAATATATTTCCACAATGAAAATCAAATTATCACAATATCTAATATTTAACTTAATATTATCCTACCTTTTAGATAGGAAATAATGCTATTTGATATACTTATATACATAAATATTCTTAAAATTTAATGGGGCCAATTGACCCCATTAGTTAGTATGTAGGTCCACCTATGTTTATAACTTGCATTAGACCTTGATTAGATGAGCACCTAACCATCTTGATAAGCTCTCATGTAATTGACAAACGGTGGTAAGGTAATAGGAAGAAATTTATAGAACTCTTAGATAATATCCTTGGCATGGTTATTGTTTTAAGCCTTTGTGTGATTTGGAATGTTTGTATTTATGTAGTTATCAAGCAGGAAAAAATAGATCAGACTTAACATGTTATCTTCATGTTGCTTGATACTCATACAATAACATGGTTAGGTTACTCAATTAGATGCTAAGACCTTTCCACAACTTCTTCTAAAAACATATTTCAACAACTTTGACCGATACATTTACTTATAAATTTGGTTATTATAGTTATCTATATGAAATGAACATGGTAATCTCTTAGTGATTCATTGGTCATTGACATTGTAGCCATTATGTTATTTGACTTAACTAATATATCCAATCAACATTAATAGAATGCAATAAGTGTACAGATGTTTTGAGCTAGCGTTGCCATTACAAGATATATTTTTCAAGTAAAATGAGATGTACAACAATGTAAATTATGTTTTATATAGCTTCTTACATTTATGTAAGACTAAAACATGTTGATTTGTGCATCCTTTGTCTAAAATTGATATGATGGCCCTCAAAAGATATATGATAAAGACATGATTAACAATAAGGTAGAGCTAAAATTGATTTGTCTAGTTAATTATCTTATCCATTCATAGCATCATATCTAGGTGGCCTAAAGGATCTCATGAGTCTAGCAACCACTAGTTCTAAATATAGCTTGTGTGACATTTCGACCATCTTCGAGTTATTTCCTTAACTAAGACTTCATTTAACCTATTATTGTTGCGGGGAAAGGTTTGCTTCTTGTGTTTCTTTACTCTTTAATTAGTTCATTCATTGTAGCAATTGATGATCTTCTTCCCATTTTTAAGCTCTTACCATGACACTAGTATGAAAACACTCATCCGCAATGCATGAACTACAAAGCGATAGGGACTGACAATCTTTTAGTTTGTCTGTGAATTCAGGTTATATGTATAGCATGTGTTGGGTTATTCGTAAAACATCTATATTAGGCATATACATGTGAAACCCATTATTTCTTTTCCATTTTTTCTCTTACTAAAATCAAGACCAAAGAGAACACTTTTGATCATTGTGATCTATTCGTTTACTTTTTAATGATTTTTACTAGTCCACCAATCTATTTATTGAGCTTGTTGTTTTGACATGCATATACATTTCAATTTCATAGTTAGATGGAATAAGAAAGCAAAACCTTGAGGATATAATGTCTTTAGATACTAGGGTTAATGATGAAAAAACATATATTAGGTTTAACACAAAGAATGAGTACTTGAGATAAAAGGTCAATATACGGGGAAGGAGGCCACGAACCCCAAAATATATTAGATAAAGTTCAATGACTTTTGAGTAACAATTTTAACATAAAAAAAATATAATCAAGTTTACTCATTTAAATTTATAAGATTTGAATATATAAGATGTTGATCACTAAGATAAATATTTGATGTAATTGGAAGATTCAACCTTGATTTAATTAAAAGATGTAAATACAAGATGTCATTGAATCAACCTTGATTTAATTAAAAGATGAGATAAACCCTTGTCTCACTTGAAAATTAAAATCAAGTTCCTTAAAAAATTGTCCACTTGATAGTTAGAGACAAAAATGTTGTCAATTCGAACTTTATGATACATTATAATATAGAATACAAATTATGATTTTCGCCATTTCAAACATATGCATTTGGAATATTAATTTAACTTGTGATGTCTTACGATCTTAAGTTTTGTCACACGATCTTACGATTTTATCTGATTCTATGCAATCTTATATGATTAATATAATAATTTAAATATTGATTAAAAATATATTTATGATAGTATGAATTAATTTAGATGAAATTTAATATATTTTCATTTTTAATATACTTTGATATAATTTTGCTTAAGAATTAATAAACAAAATGACTGGGGTGTAATTTAATATTTTGTGAAAATTTATAAAAATACAATTATTTAAAACATATTTTTTCAATAATAAGTAAGATTTTGCAATTCTCAGTTCTATGTTACTATTTTCGATCTTACGACTCATTTTTTATCTTACCTAAAATTTTGATGTTAACTAAAGTGTATGTATAGTATCATTTTGAGTAATTGAATAATTTCCTTTTCTACTTACCAATTTTGAGAGTTTCCTATACTCTCTTGTTTCAGACAGATGTCTGTATAAAAAGATAGATGTTGACATGAAATTCAACATTTTCGAAGCTCAACTTGTCTATATAATAATATTGTAAATATTTAAATCTTGGGTGACGTTGGAGCTCAATTATGAGACATGACTTACTACCACTCCTTTGTGGTGGCACGAAATTCAGCATGCATCATATATACATATATATATATATATATATATATATATAAGAAAAATCATATTTAAGGTTTTTCTTTCGAAAAATAAATGATTGTTACATACAAATTAAAAAAGTGATAAAGGAAAGGCCCTGCTGAATCAAGATCCATTACTTGGACAGCATCAATTCCTGGTGCAGCTTGTGGCCCCTCGCAATATCGAGCATGTGTGCCCTTTGTGCGTGTGTGACTTGTAAATTTGTAATGTCCACAAGCAAGGTGGTGGTTGAGGCAATTTTTAAAATGGGTGCGCGTTATGTTGTCGACATTGCCACTAGAACTACATAAAATTGATTACATACGCACAATTTAGGGGACCTTTGGATTCTATATATGTTTTAAAATTTCTCTTGCCGACAAATCTCGTGATCTATTTTTTTTTTTTTTAAATGAGATAGATGATTAAGTTGTGAAGTAGCAGGTGTTGAAATGGATTAACGCTGACAAAAGAATGTTCAAGATATAAATATATTGACAAGAATTATTAAGTAGCTCATCAAATTTAACATACTTAATTATTCAGTTTTGTAACCGACTAGTAAAATTGATTGTATTAGTTATATTTATTTTATAATTACTAGTACACTTTTTTTTGTTTCTTCTGTTATGTGATATAATTAAGTTTCTTTTCTTAAAGAATTATTAAAGATTCCTTTTGTATTTTGTGAAGAACAAGTTTTGAGCTGTTATTTTTAGTTTGGGATAAACCAAAAGTAGATAAGGGGATAACCGGATAAGCTCAGTGGCTTGAATCAAGAGGGACTATTGACAGAGACATTTTTGCTACTTTATTTTATTTTTTTTATATTGGGTTATGCCTAGTAAATTAATTCAGAGTATTTCTTTATATAGATTTAATTTGCACATACATACAGCACAATAACTTAAGTCATTGAATTAAACCAATAGTTTGGTTAAATTAGAATCGGCATATTTTGACACTTGGAATCGTGAATCATTTAAATCTTTGAATTTTATGAGTGTAATGTAAAACAATTATTCACTGTTTAATATGTAACAAAAAAAACTTAGAGATGCCAAAATAATATGCTACCAAAATATTCGGACAAACAATTATTTTTTCTTTTATTTTATGATCTACAATGAATCTTTCACATTGGATTTAGGCACTCTTTGACATGCAAAAAAGTAGAGTACATTTTGTTAGAGTCAAAACGCTACTATAAGTGTTTGATAAATATTTTTTCTGAGTACGTTTAGAGGTTTGAGCACAAAACGCTATAAGCTACTTTTACTAGCTTATAGAATATAGAGATAGTGTTTTCATATTTTCTTCCTATTATACCCTTATTTTTAAAATAAAAATAATTTAATTATTAAACATCATATTTTATTTTTATGTTATATATCACATCTTTAATTTTATTTACAACCCAAATAAGATTTTTTATATTGAAGTAATCAATGTTTTTATATTAAAACAATATTTTAAAATATCAATATTCAGAATAAAATATTTTAAATTAAATTTTATGAATATGATGCATATAAAAATGATCACAAATTATATCTTATGTCTATTTTTGTCATTTCTACATACGCTAATTTAACCGTTATGTTTATCAAATAATTTTTATTCAATTTATAAATAAATCGCTATCCGCTAATAGTTAATCATTACACTCTAGTCAAAACGCTATCCTCTAGTCGAACCGCTATCCTCTAATAAAATCGTTAGCTTTGCCAAATAGAGCCTTAGAATGTTCGTGGGTCGGCTTGGACAAAAGATTTAGAAGTGTCAAGTTCTATTCAATTTAATTCGATTCGAATCGGATCGGATCAAAACCATCCAATTTTTTCTTACTAATTTTATATTTATTAATTTTAAAAATATTATTTAATATTTATTTTAAAGCATAAAATAAATTTTCTAACTTTTTAATATCCTTTTTGTATTTAAAAATATTCTATTTTAATATTTTAAAATTTTTAAATCAAATATGAGCCTTAAGTTTACAAAAAATAAAAAAAATAAAAAATCGAGTCGGATCAACTCGGGTCAACCCGTACTTAACCCGACTCATGACAAGGTCGGGCGATTTGGATCGAATTTGATCCAATCATCGATCCAACCTACTTAAATTAGTTTGAATCAAATTCGATCGAATGCGATGAACATCCATAATTGTTATCATTCAATTTTAAAATGAATTGATAGTTTGAATCTCTCTCTCACTCAATTTTAAAATGAATTGTTATCATTCCCCACGTACATACATTCGAATTAAATGAATACAGATTCGCATGCACGTCAACACTAAATAACAAAAAGGTATATGAGATATTTCAGATATATGTTTTAAATATTCTATTTTTTGAGTGGTTGGATTCCATGGGTAACCCATAGACCAGGAACTTGTTTCAATTCAAGTATATGGATACCTTTTTTTTTGTTGGGGGCGACGGTTATATCGGATCAGAAATTCAGATAAACTTGAGGATTTCGATTCATTATTTTATTTCCGATTTACAACTATCCATCTATAGTTCCAAGAAATTGAGGCATGAATTACTGTACTTTTGATCTATTTTCCCACTTATAAATTACTGTATTAAGGATTTGGAAGCCTTTTTAATAAGGGATAATGACTCTGTGAGACAAATGAAATGATTCATCTATATGAATTATCCTTAGAACGTGATTTGATCATTCACTAATAAATACTATTAAGCTTTTTAATATTAGATGATTATTGTGGCATGAAAACTCCTACTATTATGTGGGTAAAAAAAGAGTTATGTATCAAATAGTCTATCATTGTTATATGAGAATATAACGTTGAAAATGTTAAGGAACATGATAAAATAGGGAACACCTAAATTTTTTTCATATATAAAAAAAAATTTATAACTATTTTGTGGAACATATAATAAAAGGAGCTATCGTATTATAATCATCATTTAATATTAAAAAGCTTTGGTATTGAGGTGAAGTAGGGTATATATATATATTTCGACGATGGGTCTAGATATTTCGACCTTGTAATCTTATTTCCTCCCTTTCAATTACATATACCTATATATTCAATTACGTAACTAAAACAGTAAGGCAAAGAGTTTGTTTAATTTTTTAATAATAAATTCGAAATGATTGATCCGTATATAATTTCGCTATCCCAAGTTATTAATATTAGTTAACAGCTAAGTGTATAAAAATAAGGACAAACATCCATAAAATCAAAATAAGTTAAAATTCAAAGTGCACTTATCTTGCGATTCTACCGTCAAATTTCGATAGGTGATTGATTCAAGAAAGGCGAGGAAATTTAAATGTCCAAGTCAAAATATAAAATTACTGTTAATTAAAAATAAATGATCGCATTACCGCAGACTCGGCGGCGCCGGTGTAATTTCGCGAGAACGTGACTGCGCACGGCGCCGCGAACTAACAGCGGCCTCGAGATGCAGAATCAGACGTCCGACCCCACGGTGGGACGGTATCGACGGAATATGCGGACGCCCCCGAAAAGGTATCATTCCTCGAATATCCTACGAATCTCTCTCTCTCCCCCCCCCTTCCAATACATTTCTCGTGACTAAACTACCCCTACGTTAATTGTTCAATTTGGATGGTGGGAGGGGCCCATCTTCACCATTAATATTGCCTAGTGGCGTGTAGTAAAATAATATTATAATCACACACCGTACTGTTGCCCGCTTTTAATAAATATTTTCTTGCGCTAATTCATATGACGATATTAGTAATGTATATATGTCTACGTCAGCAATAGTTGCAGTTTTATATTTTATTTAATTTATCCCTCTGTTTTCTTTTTGTTTCTTTTTTAAAAAATGAGCGTATATCTTATGATCGTTCCCAAATCCCAAGGATATATGAAGATGAGCATCTGTACTATTGGATATTCACAAAACATTTAATACTTTATGCTGAAAGATGAGCATGCTTGAATTTGAACCGCTACATACGTGTATTTTTTACAATAATCGATATAAAGTATGCATCGATATAATCCTTCGAGATGATAAAAGTTCGCATGTTCACCGTCTCAGTAATAAATTAATTAATTGAAAGCAAATGGCGCCATCTCCAGTTGTTCTGCAATACTGTCCATGCAATAAATAAATATGTCATATAGGCGTCAAAATCCAAGAGTAAATGCAATCTATTTCTGGGAGAGAAAAAAAAAACACTTGGATCTCCCAAATCCAACACTGTGCCCAAAAAAAAATATGGGAAGGGGTGAAGGGCAAATCCAGTGGTGGAAACCTGTGTGTTCCACCACCGAGGCCCTACCAAGGGCAAGAAGGTAACTGCGTCCAAGTTTTTTGTGGCGTGCGGTATCTACAAATTGCTGCCTCTACTTTCTCTTTGCTTTGAACGGGCACGGACGTGGCGGAGTGATTTCACCGTCTTCCTCCCTTCGCTTCCTCCCTGCGAACCTGTCAGCAGAGAAGGAGAACAAAGAGGAGGAGAGAGGAAGCAAAGTGAGGCTCCAGTCTTCCTTAGTTCCAGGTAACGGGAAAATCATAGAATCTATTGCAGCTTTTGAACTTTTACTCCGTTTATCTCTCTCTTTCGGATTCGGATTGTGGGTTGGAGTTCTGGCGAATTCTCCTCATCTCGGTATTCTGTTCGTTTCATCGTATAAAGCTCTTGCTTGGCGCTGCAGTCATTTGCTTTGTTGCACGACTGGTGTAACAAGAATGTGACAGGACCAGTAGTCAGCGTTCGTTATTGCGACAGTCCAATCAGATGAAACTCGTGTTCGCCTCTTCTTTGTTTGCTATTTTGGTGATCGCTGATAATATTTCAGATCATCACGTATGTTGAGATTGTGCAAGTAACAGAATTGAGGAAGAAGGGGAGAAGAGGGGCCACTTCAGACTTCAGAGGGGGAAATATTGTGGACCTACTTCATGGGAGGGGGGTCCTGTTTTCCCTTGCGGAGATTACTGCCTCTTCTTTGGATGGAAGTTGTACTTGGACGATTCCTTTTGCGACTGTGCTCTTCCTGTTCGAATAGTTACGTGAAGAATTATGTTTGGCTGTTTTGGATAGGGGTGGAATGCGACAGACAACTCTAAAATCTTACTACCTAATTATTTTTTTGTGTCACATAGGATCTTCCCATTTGGTTTGAAGAAATTATACTATTTTCATATTCAAATAATACTTGATTGGGCCTAAAATTTCATAAGGTTTTCATTGCGCCACGTAATGAATAGTCTAGTTACCTTGATAAGCATATTTCTGCATCTACTTTTATTTGCAAGCCAGGTTTGGTAATCTTCAGCACCAATGAATACTTGTCTGTTTTAGTGGATTTTGTGTAAGATAAAGCGATGGCTTTTAATATTGGTGCTTCATTTTTTTTGTTAATACTGAATTCTGGATGTCAATTTGGTTGTGCAGTGTTTCTGCTAGAACAAGACATTGCAAGCGAGAAAAGATCAGGGCCGTTCTAATGGCTTCGGTTGGTGAAGAGAGAAATGAAGCACAAAACATTAAACCGCCTGGCCTTCGATTCTTGGAAAAACTCAGGGGTGCTCCCTTCACATTTAGAACACACCAAGCTTCTGTGTTGATCTTGACATTTTTAGCATATGCAAGTTACCATGCTACCAGAAAGACCACAAGCATTGTCAAAAGTGTCCTTGATCCGGGAACGTCGGAGTTAGGATCGACTCACTGGTCAAGGCTCTACTTCCTTGGTGCAGCGAGCAGGACCGATCAGAATTCTGTTGTAACGGCGGGAGGTTGGGCTCCATTCAATTCTCCTGACGGCACCAGCATGCTTGGTCTGATTGATGTGGCTTTCCTGTCTGTTTACTCTATTGGCATGTACTTCGCCGGACATTTAGGCGATCGTTTAGATTTGAGAGTCTTTCTGACTATCGGAATGATTGGAACTGGAATCTTCACATCACTGTTTGGTGCTGGCTACTGGCTAAGTGTGCATAATTTTTATTACTTCTTAGGTGTTCAGATGGTGGCTGGTTTGTTTCAGTCGTCAGGATGGCCCTCGGTTGTGGCTGTAGTGGGGAATTGGTTTGGAAAGAGCAAAAGAGGACTGATCATGGGAATTTGGAATGCACATACATCAATTGGGAATATATCTGGCTCAGTGATTGCTTCTGCAATGTTGAAATATGGGTGGGGTTGGTCTTTTGCTGTCCCTGGCCTCGTTACTGTCTTTGTTGGCTTGGTAATCTTTCTCTTCTTGCCTGTTAGCCCAGATGTGTTGGGTGTTCAAAAGGAAGAAGAGGGCCAGGTGAAGTCTCCTGAGAAGAATGATCTGGCAGCACCGCTTTTAGAAGGGAAATCTGATGTCAAGGAAAGTGCAGTAGGTTTCATGGAGGCCTGGAGGATTCCAGGGGTTGCACCATTTGCGTTGTGTCTCTTCTTCTCCAAGTTGGTGGCTTACACATTCCTCTACTGGCTTCCTTTCTACATCAGCCATACAGGTAACTACCGCCTATGCCCATTTTATATTATTCCTATCAACATGCCTTTTATCTTGAATCATTTGAGTTCTGGAGGTTAATATGCTCGTCTCCTCTCTAATACTTGCATAGCCTTCATGTAAAACCTGCTCGATTTAGATAGGGAAGATTTTAGGAAACCATGTGCTATGGCTCGAATCCGCAGTCAATCCTATTTTCGATAGGGGCAGTTGACAATTGAATCCATTCTAAATTCTACCAGGCACCATGAATAGCTAATTATTAATTCATTGAATGTTTAAGTTTAATGCAACAAGATAACGTGATCTTTGTCATTGAATTAGTGGATAGTGCCAGATCTTTTGATCATGCTACTAAAGATTCGTATATGTTTCAACATCGACATTTTGTTCTAATGCCCTATCTTTAACCATGCAGCTATTGGTGGAACTTACTTGTCCGACTCAACTGCTGGGATGTTGTCAACATTGTTTGATGTTGGAGGTGTCATTGGTGGCATTCTAGCAGGTCATATCTCTGATCAAATCGATGCCCGTGCTATTACAGCTGCCAGTTTTATGTACTGTGCCATACCCGCCCTCTTCTTCTACCGCAGCTATGGGAGCATTTCATTGTTTTGGAACATAGTGTTCATGTTCATGTCTGGTATGTTCGTGAATGGTCCGTATGCATTGATAACTACAGCAGTATCAGCGGACCTAGGAACACATAGTTCTGTAAAGGGAAATTCTCGGGCCTTGGCTACTGTGACTGCTATCATAGATGGAACTGGCTCAGTGGGTGCTGCTATTGGTCCTCTACTAACAGGCTATATATCAGTCAAGAGCTGGAGTGCAGTGTTCACAATGTTGATGGTGGCAGCCTTCATTGCTGGACTGCTCTTGACGAGGCTTGTTGTAGCTGAAGTGTCGGCAAAGATAGAATCTGCAAGACTTCAAGAAGCTAATAAGCTGCAAAGTTCATCCATAATAGATGCCCTTGTTTGATGCTGAATTGCGCTTGTAAATAATCATCATATGCAGAGGCGAGAGCAGGTTCCTCTTTCTTTTTTTTTTCCGTGAGGATTTGCTCAATGTAGACAATTTCATAGTCTAGAGCCATGCATCGGTATGCTGGTTAGTTGCAATTGAAGGAGATAGAGAACTATATTTAGTTGAGGGAGGCCATCTGCTGTTATGCTCAAGGATTTGCAAAGATTTGTCAGCACTGATTTCTTATTGTCTTCAATATTCATGTAGGTGGCACTATTTGTTACCAACCCATTCCAGTTTCTAGTTATTTGGCAAAGAAAAGCCGACCGTTTCAGTCAACCATTGTCTGTATATTCTTTTTTCAAAACTCAAGAGTAACGTTTTGCGGCTATCCTCAAAAAAAACTTTGCACTTCTTTTATGTATGGGACCTAAATCATAGTTATGAAGTTTGTTACAGCATGAGAGACGATTATAGATTATTTGTTAAGGGATTTGCAGAACAAATTGCCAGAATAAGTTTCCGAAAGGAACGATAGTATGTGCCATATCCTTCTTCACACATCATGGATTACAAATACTAGACTATCTTTTTTAGTTGTCTTTGTTCATACTTGGAGAATTCCTGAAATGCTGGAAAATATTGAAACCTCGTCTCATGACTGCTTATATTGTGAATTCATTTTTAATTGAATTCGGAATTGGTAGTTAATTCGAAGCATGTGGCTTATCAAATACAATCATGAACGTCTGAGAGCGACTTATAGAAGGAAGACTTTGTTTTGGTTTCTGCAAAGCAAAGTATATTGTTAACTAGTTGATTATGCATGAGGAAAAGCCTGCCAATCTCGTTCGTCTGAAACAAGAAAAAAAAAATTGCAGAATATCTTGGTATAGTGTTCCTACGAGTCTTCGTGTCTTGTCCTTTTCCATCGAACTGCAAATGTTTGCACAATCTTCCGCAGGCCTAAAATTGTTATGCTTCATTCTCATATTCACTTGACGAACTGACTGATTATATTAACTAGGGGGAAGTGCTCTTCTTTATTGGAAAAGCTCTTTTTAGGATTATGGATCACCTTTTATGCAAGTTAATTTTCAGAGTCTGGGTTTTTGAATATGCCTTTGCTCTGTGACTGTGACCAACTCTGGTCCTTTTTTCTCTTCAAACTTCTTGCATGATCAAAAGCGAATCGCTTTCAGGTTTCACCTTTTTTCTCGTTAGGCTCTGCAACAAGTTTCTGGAGAGTGGCATGGACGTCAGTATCGATTGGGCCCTTCGTGCAACAGAAGCTATTTTTGCTGCAAGATGGTGACATGAAATATCGAGGTGAGGTCATGGAGCCATGCATCAGCACAAGATGGTGCCAAATCATTTCAGTTGTCGCCATGAAGCATTGAAGTGCCTGTCTGCCAGACTCGGACGGTGCCGGAAAGAGCTTATCGCATCAGTAGTGGATACGTCGGGCTGTCGTGTGTTGATGGAAACTGGCCAACGAACAGTTCCGAATTTGATTTGTTGTTTTAAACAGGTGAAAACAAGTTAGGTTTTTTACTAACTAGAAGAAATCGTGGATGAATATGTACATCTCGATTGCACCACCAAAATTGCAGTTCGTTAGCATGTCCTCATTCTCATGTAGCACGTTGCGACTTGTTAGATGTTCAGAGCTGCGGAAGGACGCGTGGGTCATCACCCCAAATCCCTCAATTAATAAGATGATTGATAAGTGGTTGACGGCCAGCGAAGTTGTGTCTCAAATGGTTCAATATGTGTTAATGGTCCGAGTTCGATCCTCGGAATTTATAAGTGATTCGACGGATGTTAATAACCTCGAGTTCGATTCTTGGAATCACCACTTTATAAGGAGAATGCATGTTTACCACTCTTTCTCTTCGACTCCGAATTAATTAAGTTTAGTAGCCTTGGACACACGTAGGCCGACATAAAAAAAATAATTGATCTTATTTTTACATCTAAATATTTTAAGAATAATTTATTTTGATCAACTTTTTAACATTTTGAAATTAGCTCGAAAATATAACAATCAATATATTTGTTCTTAAAATGGCAGAAACAAATATATACTTTTTTCTCCTCATGAGATATATACTTTTTTATAAATTATATAAAAGAGTATTTACCTGATTGGAGCCTCTCATGGTGACGTGGATCTCCTTAGAACGTACAAATGGACGGATGATGACAATGTATTATAAGATATATACTTTTTTATAAAATATATAAAAGAGTATTTACTGGAGTCCGGTTAACCCAATGAAACCAACAATCAGATTGGACGAACTCAATTAGCTTGATTTGGGTCTTTGATCGGTGGCCCAAGTCTAATCAACTCGACTTAGTCCAATGACCAATTTTTTTAATTTTATTATTAAAACGTGATCGATTTCATTTAATCAATTTTAAATTAATTCAAACTTAGAATCTTCTAATAAAATATTTCATATTTATTAAAATAATTTTAGGTGTTGTATATATATATATATATATATATATATATTCTTACTTTCAAAACAGTATAACTTATATTGAATATCCCAATAGAAAACAAAAGGAGTAGAAAATTTTAATCGGCTAATCCGATAATTCCACTTGAACTGAATTGGATGTTATGATATTTTGAGTAATTGATTGTGAATTAACGTTTACCTCTGTAATTTTCACTATAAAACTCTACTCAATGATTTCTTTTTTATTGTTATGTGTTAGGTTAATTGATAGGCGTCCTCGATCAGTATACACTTGAAAAGAATACATGCTTGATTAAGCATGAGAAGAATTAGCAATTCATTTTTCAAAGAATGTTTTTTTCCCGATTGTCGAAGGCCCGTAGTATCCGAGTGGTCAGATAATTATGTAAATGTTTATTAATTAACTACATGTAGAATTAACATGATGTCTATTGTGTGGGTAAGAATTATTATCATATAGAGATGGCATGATTGTTTCAAAATATTTTTTAGTAAATGAAACAAGTTTATTTATTTAAACTAGAAAGATTATAAGTAATACATTTCTATTATTATGGCATTTAAACTAAAAGATATATTACAAGTTTAATTAGCAATTCATTTCTATTAGTTATTTAAACTAAAAGATAGATTATAAGTAATACACACTAGCATACTTGGAAAGGAAAGAAGCGAAAGAAGTCATGCTTAATTTAATAAAAAAAATAGCAATTCATATTTGTAAGCATGCTTATTAATTTTGTACATATTGATTTGACATATTCATTTTATTTTATTTTTGTTGAACCAGGTTGAATGTCTCTTATCAATAGGAAAGACAAACTAGACAAAAATATTTTTTTAAAAAAAATAAAAAAAATCATTGCTAATTAGGATTAAAACATCACTATATTCTTTCTTTTCTTTTCTTTTCTTTTTTTTTGGAAATTTCATTGCTTTTTGTGGAAAAAAGATAATCATGTTATAGAATATCTTGAGCAATCAGATTCACAAAAGTAGCATATAAAATAAAAGTCAAACATAATCATGTTATAGAAGTATCACAGTCTCTTTTGGACAACGACATAAATAAAATAATGAAAGTCCATGGAATCATCATTTGATTAAGATAAAAATCATATCTTTCTTTGGTTAAAAGATCATGAGGTTTCTCTCCTTCAAATGGCATACGAAGAGGACCGTGATCGAAGAAAAAGATTTGAACAAATTGGATTTTGACGATTTTATTGGCTTACTTTTAACCTATGAGATCTTAATCCATGAAGATCTAGAAGAAAAAGTTCCCAAAAAGAAAACATTGACATTGAAAGCAAATACAATAGAAGAAGAGAAAGTGAAGAGAAAGTGAATGAAAAGAAACTCGCACTCTACACAAGAAAGTTAGATAAGTATCTCAAGTTAGTTAAAAAGAAAGACAAAAATGAGAAGTCAACAAGAAAATCATACAAACATCTCAAAGAAGAAAATCTCGAAAAGGTAAAAAGAAAAAAAATATGAAGAGTCTAGTGAAACAAGTAGTTCATCAACCTCTTCTAGTGATGAAGCATACATATGCTTGATGACACATGACGATGAGGTAATCTCTAATCCTTCAAACTCAAATTATGACTCATCAAACTCTTCTGAAGAAATCCCTTCTTTAGATGTGAATAAAGAACTCTCCTATCTTATAAAAAGATATTTTTCAATTAAAGAGGAAAATGAAACATTAATATATGAAATTAAAAAATTAAAAGAGGAAAATAATGAATATTTTTTGAAAAATGAAAAACTAAAAAAAATAAATTGAGACTTTGGAAATCACGCATGCACGTGAAGTTGTCAAACTAGCATGTTCTTTTGAAAAAGTAAAGAAAGAAAATGCCTCTTTGAAAGATATACAAAATAAATTTATTTCTTATGCAAAGAAAATAATCTTAGGAATCATTCCTATCATAGAAAATCACATTTTAAATGCTTTAGATATAAATTTTATGGGCATTATGCATATCAATGCAAAATGAAAAAATTAACACAACATTGTATGATTTGAGTTTCGAAAGAAACATTGTCTAACAAGTTAGGACTCAAAGAAATTTGGATACCAAAGATTACATAATTACTTTTTAGGTGTGCCTCACATGCAAAACAAATGACAAGTGGTGAAGGCACAAATGTTATGGTAAAAGTATCACTTACTTTTTTATTTCACCCAAAAATTTCAAAACTACTATTTCTTTAAACATAAAAAAAGGAATATATAAAAGATTGGTCATAGTGATAGGGGGAGCATGATTAAACATTATTTTCACATATCATGGATATCACATTGTTTTATCAAAGTTTTTATGCCATATTTTTTAATATATTTTTTGTTTTGGCTTTCATAAATTAGTTTTCATTATAAAATAGCCATAAATGTAGGGGGAGTTATTTTTCAAAACTTACAATACTCTACATATCTATTATATGACAAAAAGGGGAAGAATATTTTATTTGAAAATTTGATTAAGGGGGAGTTACATATGGGTTCTTATATACTTCAATTACAAACGACTTTTTGATGAAACAAAAGGGGGAGAAATATAGGATAAATATGACATGAATATATTTTATATGAATATCTCACATTGTAAGAAAAGTTAAGTGTTAGGGGGAGTAAAATTATTTTAACAAAATTTTACAACTTTTTCGTCAACTTATATCTTTTTCATATTTCTCAGTTTATCTTCATAAAAAAGAAGGAGATTGTTGGGTCAAAGTTTTAATGACATATAAAATTATATTTTGATGAAACAAATCTCGAATGATTAAAATTAAAATGTTGAAAAAGTTTTAAAAAAAATGGATAACTTTATGCACTACGCTTTGATTAAATAATTATCACTGATCTCATTAGTTTTGGATGAATGTGGAACATTGTAGAGAATTCTGTTAGCTTTTCATAGACTAGAAGATCATCTAATTTGGATAATCGTGCAGAAAGTTATGAAGATGACGGTCGACAGAACAAAAGATGATCATCTAAAGAAGGCCGGTTGAGAAAATACCGGTCGACCAAACAGAAGATGACGATCGACCGATAACTATTTATTACTCCGGACGACGTCGAGCCGATATCGGTCGATGTATCGATCGACGGACCGGTCGACCGATCAAGCGTAGAAGTTGAAGAAAACACACAACGGCACATAGACCGGTTGATCGGTCCAGAAGTGCGGTCGACTGACCTCCGAGTCAAATGAATAGTAACGGTCAAATTTGAAGGAGAAATTTGTGGAATAATTTCTAGATGAATTTTCCACATAATGAAGGCTATTAAAGAGTGCCAATGCTAGAGGCAAATGCAACCATTTACTCATTTAAGAAAAGCTTCAAGTTATCAAAGAGAGATCATTTTCTTGAAGTTTTCATTTTATAACTTTTTCTTCTTTCTCTCTTCTCTTCTTGTGAGCATAGAATTGCAAAAGAGAAAAATACCTTTGTTCAAAAAAATTAGAGAGAGCTCATGTATAAAAGATGATCTAAATCTTACCTCTTGAGCGAGAGAAATATGTTAGCTTCCTAGGAGGAGAGGTTGCCTTGCCTCTCGAAACGGAGAAAAAAATGGTGGTGTAAAAGGCTTTCTTCCTTGTCCAATTTGGAACAAAGGAAGTGCTAGTGGAATCTCCGACAGTCTCGAGGTCGAGAAGTCAGAGCAGGGACGTAGGCCAAGGTATGGCCGAACCTCATCAACAATCACCGAGTCTTTGCGTTTGATTTTCTCTTTCTCTCTGCCCGTTCATATTGTGTTTATAATCTGAATTGCAAAGATTTTAAGAATCGATTTTGTGCTTCTGCGATGATTTTCGTGAAACCGATATTTTTGGTTAAACACCAATTCACCCCCCTCTTGGTGCCCTTTGGGATCCTATATATAACATGTGAATTAATACAATATATATTCACTATAGAGATGGACAAACGGGTCATGTTGTGTCATGCCCATGTCAGTCAACTCGTGTTGACAGTGCCATGGGTCGTGTCGTGCCAAAAGGCTGTATTTAAATTGAAGAATCAAAGTTCTTCAAAGTTCTATTGTGAAATGAAAGTTTTCACGTGATGTTTGGATAAAATTCTTGTCCAAGTAGAACTTGGACTGGCTGAAAATCAGTGGGCGTCCATGGCGGGCGACGAGGAACGGATGACGCTCGGCGACCTTTTTTTGGAATCCCTTTCTCTAATTTTAACAAGAACTTCCCTTTTCATCTTCATCATCTTCGCCCCACGCCGGCGAGCCTACAACCAGCGAATCCCAAAAACATTCCGACAGAATCGCGGGAATTCCTTGAACCGCCGTCGAACTTGGTTCATCCATGTTGCCGATAGAGAAAATGATTCGAGCCGTGTCAACAGAAATTGATGGTACCCAAATGTTTCTATCAATCTAGCCAACAGAGTGCAGCGTTCGAACGTTGCCGCTGACCATCGTATCGTCAAACCCCCTTATCATTGGTTGTTTCTTCTTTTTTGTCGGCATTATAGCAACAGCAGCACGAAAAGCCCTCACAAGGGCCCTGGAACGAGAACGGGTGTCCATCATAGATCTGGCACCAGTCTCGGCATACACGCCCTCCGACGGTGCTGCCTGTGCCCATCTCGAAGCGACGACTCTCGATAAGACTCAGGGGAAGATGAAGGTGGGTAGCAAGAAGGAGCGGCAGGGGAAGGGTTCAAGGAGAGGTGCAAGGTGGGCAGCGATGACGACCACGATGAGGTGACGGTGCTCGATGAGAATGGCAACCCCCAACAGCACAACACGGTCCCGGGACGCATCACGGGCGAACTCGTTTCACAAAGTTCTCACATCTTGCCAAAACTTTTTGATAGGAAATTTTGTAAAAAAAGTTCTCCCCGCCATCATGTGACTAGAATTTGAAAAATTCCTCTTTTGGCAGAACTTGGGCAAGTTCTTGCCCAAGTTCTGCATCCAAACACAGGCAAGAGGAAAATTTTCACCTCAACACGGTCTGCGTCGTGCGGGTGGGACGGTCCTTTTTTCCCTTTTAATTTCAACCTTTCCAATTTATAATTTACTTATTAAGTTATTATATAATATAATTAGTATTATTAATTATTCTATAATATATGACTTAGTGAGTAATTACTACTTTAAATATTATTATATAATAATTATATAGTTAAATTTTATGTTAAGTCATAAATTCATTATTAAGTAAATAAATTTGTAAAATGAATAATTGAGTTATAAATTATAACCTTATAGGCTTATACATTAAATTAATTGGTACGTAATTAATAAATATATATTATATAATGATTTATTGTATAATTCATAATAGTAGAATATCATATTATTATAAGACTGTAATATTAGTAGTATACTAGTATAGATAGTTAAGTGCTAATTTACAATATACTAAGTTATACTAAGTAAATTAATACTTAACTATCTTATAACTTGATTATAAATTATATACTAAATACTATACACTATGTTATAACTAATTAATTAGTACTAAAGTTAGAATCAAATGTTGCCTTTTCAAACACCCACTGGCATTCGTCGAAAACCTTTAGTTCTTACAACTTAGATAGCATTCTCATAGCAGCCGCTGTTTAGACACATCTCGAGTGAAAATGTAGCATCACTTCTTTGGAAATTCGCTGTGTAGACTCATTTAAAATGCCAAAGATGCAACCTTCTTACTTGAAATGGACTCTACAATGAAAAAATACTATCTCACTTGCTCATCGAGAGAAGAGGGCTTAGAGGAGATTGAGAGAGAATGTGAGAGACTTAGAGTGAGAGCCTCATCAAAGGAGAGAGAGAGAGAGTATGGGAGCGTGAAGAAAAGAGGGCTACAATGGGCTTTTACAGGGTTTAAACATGGCTCGCGTTCCTTTTAACATGGCCCATGTTGTCCTCTTTCACCACGCCCTTGAAGCGTGACCCATCCGTGTTCATGTTGTCAAATCACGAACGACACGAACCGTATAGGTGCGCAATCCGTGTTGGTGCGGGGAAAAAACTCATGCCAAAATGGGCCATGTCATGTTGGATCTGTATTCGTGCCTGGGTCGTGTCGTGTCAGACGACTCGATAAGGAATGACAGAGACACGGCCCATCCTGAAATTTCATCTCTAATTCACTATATACTTACCTTTTTACGTTATCTCTTTACAATATCATATTATTTGTTAATTATTTTTAAAATATGAGTGTTTATTTGCCTTTTATTTTAGAGTTGTATAGTTGAACACAATGTTGTTAGAATCGGAGTGGACAATGACTTGGACAAGTGTCCGTTTCAAATCCAATTGGTCAAACTGATTAAGTTGATCGATCGGACATGATAGTAATAAAATATTATATTTAATATGATATATTAAATCAGATTATCATATTTTAATTATATACATATATGAATGATGTCAAAATTTAATTATATAATAATAATAGGCATAAATCATAAATTTATATAATTAAATTTTCTATACAATTAATGTTATAATTATTACACACTTGATAAGTTAAAATCTTATTAAATTTGATCATTATGCATAAATTTTCTACTCATTAATTTTTTATTCATATCTTCATTTTTTATGTTACAAATAAAAAATAAATGATGATAATAAATATTATGTATAAAAAATAAATATTAAAAATAAATATTATTTTTTAAAAAAACATTATGATAATATTATATATTCTATAAAAAATATATACAGTGTAATTAGTGGTTAACTATTTAATTTGAAAATACTACATGCAAAATTAAACAAATAAAAAATTGTGTATATGTTATTATATATAATATTGTACTATACTAACTATTATATAGTATTGTTGTATATATAAATATATATAATAATTTTATATTATAATATAAATTTATGATAAAAAATTTGAATAAAATCACAATTCACAAGTTAAAGTTGAAAATTTAATAAATTCTAAACTAAATGAAGGAAAAAAGAATAAGGAAGTGTAAAAACATAGTTTCATATTAATAAAAGTAGCAAGATGATAATAAAGTGGCGAGTATTAATAAAGGAGAAGGTTAATGGTCAATATAATTATTTATGAAAATGATTCATCTTTGAATCCTTTCTAAAATTGATAAAATAATAATATCAAATTATTTGTTAACAAAAAATATTAATGTTGGAAGTTTAAAAAATCGACTTAGGATCCGATTTCTGAGCATATAATAGGTTGTACTTGATTTGATCCGGTTATGGCAATCCTAGTTGAACTGACATGTTAATAAATTAAATTAATAATTATTTTAAAATATTACAACTAAAATAATAAATATATATCTATTTTTCGAGTTATTAGATATATAAGCTCCTAATTTTCAATTCTGATTATGCCTCAAAGCTATGTGATTGACGATAAAAAAATTAGTTTAGGCGATAACTAATGTCTAACTATTAATAAACACATCTTCTAAATTGTATATATATAGTTGAAAATGTATGAATTTAAAATTCCAATTGGGATCTATATTAGCTGTGAAAATTTGTATTTCATGTGAGTATTATTAAAGCAAGTATTAATTTAAACATGGGACATTTCGAGTCGTGACTGCTAACCAAATGTTATATATTCCAAATGCAACATTTTGGAACTACCTAAAGCTTTGGAGGAGCTATGGAGAGACACCAGGAGCAAGACAACTTTGTTCAGGACAACCATGTTTTGGATTCATCAACCAAAGAGGGAGTATTTAATTTAGGCTCACATACCAAAATAATAATGTTAGGCGTGCATCATTATCTTATCAATAAAAATATTGTTATGTATTAAACTCTTGCCATCCGCCCATGTATGTATGTATGTATGTATGTACTAAGAAATATTAAGGTGCATACATGTGCATACTGGTACATACATTGCATCTTCTCCGTTCAATCTGCATTCAACATTTAGGATGAGATGGCGCTTGAACCGGCCGCTCAGACGCGTTAGGGGCGGTTCACTTCATTCCAAGCCATTGTATCCCTCCTCGTCATTCCGTCATCGTGGGTCAATCGACTGACACTCGAGGCATGTGTCATCATCGACATTCCGTCGCTGACACGACAACGAGGGCGTCAGCCCCCTTTTCGACCTTGCCAGTGAGGTCATAGAGGGGGCCGGCACCCCTCTTTTTCTATCACGCCGACCACCTCTGCGACCTCACTGGCGAGGTGGTAGAGAGGGGCTAACGCCCCCTTTCGTGATCGCCGACGCGGCAGCAAAAAAGGGGGGCATCGGCCCCCTTTGCAACCTCACCGATGAGGTCGTAGAGGGGGTCGACGCCCCCCTTTCCCGCTCACCGGCGTGGCAGCAAAAACTGTTGGGTGGGATGCATCAGCCCCTTTGCAACCTCACCAATGAGGTTGTATAAAGGGGGTCGCGCCCCCCTTTCCCGCTCACCGGCGCGGCCGCAAGAGGGCCCCCCATCTCACCTCTCGCGCTCACTAGCACGACAGCTAAAAGGGGGAGGGGGCGTTGCACTTGCCGGAGCAACAGCAAAACGAGCGGGCCAGCCCCCCTTTTTTTGTTGCCACGCCAACGAGTGGGAGAGAGGACGTTGAGATCGCCTCCCCGGAGGACATCGATCCCTTTGACAGTTGCAAAGGCATTGTCATCGGCAACAGTGGAAAGTCGGCGGAGGAAAGAGATGACCCGACTATGAAACCGCAATTGAACCATTCGGTCCAGCACGACTAAGTGTGTATGCACTTTAATATTCTTCATTCATATATATATATATATATATATATATATATATATATATATATATATATATATACAAAGAGAGAGAGATCCGATTTAAGAAATTTGAAGTTCGGCCCATCAAATAATAGGCTATTTGTTGTGCTCGAACTCTTTTTTTTATACATAAACAACTTTTAGTAATAAAAAAAATTAAATATAGGATATGTTTGAAATAAATAAAACTAATGGGTCAAACAGTTTAAGAACTAAGTAATTTATTTTGTGCTAATTGTTGATCTTCAATCTCTAAAACCTAACATCGACCTTAGAAGATGACGTGGATCATTTTTCATTCATGATACTCTTCTTTTTCTTTTTTTTAAGGATTACATGCCACGTTTAGAAAAAATTGCTTGAATACTTTACTCATGATAGGATGCTTCTAGAACATAAGATTGCGATCTTCATCCTCATGATGTTTAAAATATTCCAAAATTGCATGTGTCAATATATTCAGAATATTGTACGCTTATCTTAATTAATCATGATATTTAGTATTTTTTATGATGTCTTGAATGTGAACTCAGTTGTAATCCTATATGATTTCCAGACACTTCAGTAGATTTCTCCTACTGTCAACGAGCCAGGGGGTCTAGTGGGGGATCCCCCCTGCGGGGGGTGTAGGGGGATGGAGCCCCTTGAGCAAAAAAATTATGGGTATTCTGTATGTGATTCGGAACTGATTTATTTTCTTATCACGAAATAGGTGTCCTATTTTTTAGAATTAATTTAGAGTTCTAGTCGGTAGAGATGTTCATGGGTCGGGTTTGTTATGATTGACCCGACCCGTGAACGGATCCGATCCGACCTGATCAAGTTTGATCGGATCGGTTCACTCTTTTTTTTTATGACCCGACCCAACCCGACCCGGGCCGGGTCAGGTGGTCGGGTAACACCACCATTTTTTTATTTTTTAATATAATAAAGTATTTATTATTATATTTTTAATACAAAATAAACTATTTCTAAATTCCAAAAATATTATTTAAAGTATCTATATACTTTTTGCATTTAAAATAGTTTATTTTATATTTTTAATTTTAAATGATATAAAACTATTAAATTAACTTAAAAATCATTTTACTTTTTTTTTAAAAGAAAAAATTGGATCTATCGAGTCGGGTCGGGTCGAATTTTTAGGTTCACCGGGTCAACCACCCCTACCAGTCGGTCTGTAATTTCTATGAGTGCATATATAAACTCCATATGGGTCCAAACATAAGAACATCTATTCTTGTAATCATCGTTATTTCATAATAAAGAGAGCCATTGTCGTCCGAGAATGTAGTCTAATTTATGGTGAATCTCATAAATCTCAGTATTCTTCTGTGTTCGTACGATCTCTCTCCCTCTTTTCATAACAAGTATTGCATATAAAGTCGACGTTGAGTACATGTTATTCTATTTATAAAAGGAAAGAATTCCGGATTTCTTCGCGGTCCGTTCTCTCCGTAAAAAGATATAATCAAAATGAAAGACAAATCTATATCACATGTTTAATGTAGAGTGTAGCGCAATGCATATGAATTTTTAAATTTAAGGGAATAAGGGGATCCACAGTTGTGGTCTTTGTGATCAACGATTATCTTCAACTCGATCTGAAATAGGTAAGGCAAGAAGGTCCGGTTTGAATCTCTCTTTGCATAATTGGATGAGAAAACATCTGGTTCGCACCATTGCGCCACCACCAACTTCTTCTGGTTGTCGACTTCTTTTGCACAAGCTTATTCTGCACAGCTGAGCCGACTTCTTCTACACAGTCGTCACCACCATTCGTCCTGCACCGCCATCATCGCCATTGTTCTTCTTCTTTGCAATCCATCCTCATCTTTGCCGACATCATCCTCATTTGTACCGTCGCCTTCGTCTTCATCTTCTACCTCCTCCGCTTCCTCTCCATCCGCCGCCCTTCCACTGTCGCACTTCCATTGGCACTCCTCCTCCGTGGTAACATCCTCCTCTACAGTCACTACCGCCTCCTGAGATGCCCCCTCCGCTGCCCACATCTTCATCGGACTGCCATTTGCCTCTCGCCCCTTCTTCCTGAATGACGAACTCCACCTCCTCCTTGCTTGCCCTCATGCGTTCCATCAAGAAATGACTCACAACAATTTGTCATGTCCTCTATGCCGCGCCTCCATCATTCTCCACCACCTGCGCCCCAGTGACAACTTCGACATTGAAATCGACATCGCCAGCTCCGAACAGCCCCTCCTAGGATCCGAGGAACCCAACGCTCGCTCTCGTCCATCATCGCTCTTCATCAACCGCCACATGGAAGAAGAAGTCCATTGGATGATGAACCACACCAAATTTATCTCATCCTCCACCTGAATTGATCCGTGACTTAGAGGGGGTTTGAAGATTGTCGATGATCTTGCAATCGAGGACTGTGGATCCAAAATGGGCCCCTTACTTGCTTATTCTCTAAGTTTAAATATTATGTATCATTGGTCCTTATTCTTGATATATCATTTCTTAACACAAACTAGTCACCCCAAAACCTTACAACCTGGAAAACTAAAAAAAAGTTGAATCTAAGTTGATCTTTTCAGAACAAATAAAGTCACTCATTTAATACAAAAAATGGAGGAGCCTCAACTCAATAAAAAAAAATATAATTAACATATTATCATATTTTAAGTAATATTTCATGATTTTTTCTTTTACTTAAATTGAACCTTTATTATTTTGGTGTACATGAATGTGAATGTTGTTGAGTTATTAACGACTTAAATCATTTGATGAAATTGAATATGAAATTAATTAGAATCTATTGAATTGTAATGTGATGATATAGTAAGATTCAAAACTGAAAAAATTGAAGTTTAAGTTTTAAACTTTAATATTTAATACTTATAGTTTTAAAAGAATATTTTGAATTAGAGTTCCCATCCAAAAAATGAAATTGTATATATCATCTTTTCTCAGTGGAAAATTTTAGAATATTTTTATATTTTTTAAAAAATATATAAATGAAATTTTCAAGTGGGAAAAATTATGTGCCCACAACCACACACCATGATATTTTAATTATGAAAAAAAGTGCATTGTTATGTATAGATAATATGTGGAAAAAAAATATGCATGTTGGTGCTCCACAAAAAAGTAAAATTTTCAAACACGTGCACAAACGTTTCTGATAATCAAGGCATCGAGAATAACATTGAATTAACGAATAGAACAACAATTTAAATAAAAAATGAATATAATGGTCATCCTACCAACTTAGGTTGGTAAGAATGTCCTCCCAATTTTCTCAATTGTGCGATGAAAGATCGATGGTGTGGCAGAATGCACGGTTTGTGGGTGCCAATTCAATGTGTTACGCGCAGTCCACCTGGATTGTGGCGTGCCCTAGTGATCGACGAAAAAAATCAGCTCATCTAAGGAGCCATTCTCTATCCTAGCGAACCCGCACCATACGCGCTCCACGCCGTGGCGAAGAATCGGCAATCATCAGCGGTGACTCGAGCAGTGATGGCGATCCTCAACTCATTTATCTGTCGTAAGGTCGAAAGGAAGTAGGAGGAAGTCACCTCATCATCATGGTAGGACAATCACGAGGTCGTCTCCCCGTCACTCTTCCCTAGCAAACTCGTGTCCTCGTGCGAGCGCCGATCAAGGACGGAGTCAGAAAATATTTTAGGTGGGGACAACATACACTAGGGGTGAAATATTTTAGGTGGGGACAACATACACTAGGGGTGAAAGTGGTTCGAATCGGGTCGATTTTTCGGTGAAAAAAACCACCCATTATTTTTTGGTCGGTTTTTAAATTACAAAAACCAACCTAAAACCATTTAGAAAAAGGAAAAATCATCCCAATTTTTTCGAGTGCTTTTTTCGGACCTCTATTTTAGTGAAATAATATTTTTGAAAAATATATAATAAATTATTATTAATATTAACATATTTAATTTGATGACTAAACATAGGATATAATATTAGAACTGTTGAGCTAGAGTTTTATAATGTGATTTGAACATATTAAACTATATAAAAAACTATTATACCAATAATAAAAAATAATAACTTATAAATTAATTATATAAATATAAATAATAAATAAAAATGGACATGAATTCTATGAGTTTTTCGAGTAGGGCCCTAGTTTAAGCGGGTTAGTTTTGCTTTATTAAAAAATTGCCTAAATCGAATACGGTCTCTTAATTTTCAATTTTTTCGATTTTATTTTTTGGGTTGAGTAAATTTTTCGAGTTGATCGAATTTTTCTTACATTACTAACATACACAATAAAATATATAATTTAAAATATAAATAAAATAAATTAAAAGTTAATTAGTTTTAACTGAATAAATAAAAATATTACTAAAAAATACCAAAGAAAAGAAGGATAAAAGAAAGTATAATAAAAAAATAGCAACAAAATAAATGCAACTCTAAAAAAATTAGTTTTCAAATTAATGCATTTGGTCCCATGTTTTTTAGATCCACAAATTATATTTACTGCATTTAATATATAATTAATTTAATTATTATACATTCAAGTTACTCCTAACACGGAGCATGGCATTTACCAGGAGACCAACTTTGATTTTTTGAAATTTTAAGGGGTGCCCAAGCTATATATTAGTTTAGTATTATAGGTTTATACATAATATATATTAGTATAAACTAAAAAAACTTGTGTGTGTGTGTGTGGGGGGGGGGGGTGTAATGTAGTTCCCTCCCTAGCGACGATGAACGTGTCTCCCGATTGTAAGACCGGAAGGAAGTCACTTCGTCGTCGGTTGAGGTGGTAGGACCATTGCGAGGTCATCTGTAACACTAAAAAAGGATAAATTAATGAAAGCAGGAAACTATCAGAAATAAAGTTCTAAAATAAGGGAAATAATGATTAAGAAATGTGAGTTATGGAAATAATGGGGAAGCAATATACGGATCTCAAAACTTAATGAGGGAATTAACACAAAAGATCTTCTCTCACCTCACTCACCAGTAGAAAGAATTGACTTCTCTCGTTCTCATTGTCCATTCTAGTTTTCTCCTTCCACCTCATGAACGTTCCTGTAAGGGAGGAAATTCTCTCTCGTTTCACCAAGTGGGGCGGTAACGAACGTCCTCCCTTGTCCCTTACGCATTCTCTGAATCCTACATCTCCCGCTCACATCCCTCTCCGATTTGGACTGCCCTGCAGATGGCGACAGACCAAGGGGAGGCGAGTTCATGTCAGAACAACAGGGGGGACACGATGAACGAATCGATAAGACATGATCTGTCATGAAAGTCAGGTGGGTGAACCGAAATCACCTTGTATAACCATATATAGAATTTGATTAGAACTCTGCTCTAGTTGATTATGGTAACAAATCAATGATGATCAAACGAATGGAAGTTGAATCGATATGTTTTCCCTTTTCCTGATTGTGAAATTGCTTATTGATTGGCCTAGGAATTGGTTTCTACTCATTATTACCTTGCTTGATGATTGTTGTGATATAATAAGGTACCTAGCATAGGAATTTACGAATTTGTGATGAAATCGACTATCGAACCCTCCGTCGGCACGACCGTGACCCTTTTCTTCATGGTCATGCCATTACCGACACGACCATGCCTTTAGCTAGCACAATCGTGCCACCTCTTCGGCACGCCCGTGCCATCCTATAGGCACGCCCATGTCATTATTTGGCCGAGTGTGTGCGGCTAACTAAAAATTCGGTCGACCGACGCCTTGCCTAGGCACGCTTGTGTCAGCCGCCTTGCCCCTGTAATAGATCGGCACGGCCGTGCCATTTGATGGGCACGCCCCTGCCAAGGCACAAATCGATCGATCGACTGACCTTCAAGTGTGACCCCTAAATTCTTCATTATTAAATTTGGATTTTTAGCTAATTATTACTTGTTTTCCCTCCTGATTGATTATTAATATAACTGAATCAAAGACAATTTCATTGAGGTCCATTCCCACTTTACGATATGGAACATTTTTACTGATTTACCCTTCGATTGATTCAATCACCTTTGTAATATGAAGAATGACTAGATTGTAAAGTGACTAATAATGTAAAGATGAAAGTAAATGATGGGTTATCAGCCCATGCCAAGTGCCTAATGAAAAGGGTCGCTCCCTTGGTCATGGCTTGATAAACCATTGACCTGCATAAGGCTATATTGTTTTGCTCGACATAAATCCCAGAAGTTAAAAGCATTTAAAGTCATCTAATTTATAAGTAAAGTTCAAAGTAAAGAGGAATGTCCAAATAATACAAGTACAATATCAAGTCAAGTATCGTTATGATTTCTATATGATAAATGAGTTGTCTCTAGATTCAATGTTACTATGTGATATCATGATGTTGCTGCTCATCATTACTCATTGATCTCTATCATTCTAATGATTCTATGCTAAGTTTCTAATCAAGATAAGTTGTTTACCGGTTCTGATCCATCCTATTTAACAATTATGCATTGTATGTTTTTATTGATTCCCTATTAGGCTATAAAGCATACGGGAGGACCTCCTTTCTTGTGTTTGATTTTTACAGGGTCAGGTCAGTGATGATATTAAGATCATGTGCTGTGACAGAGCTCATGCGATAATATAGCACATGAACCACAGGGCCTAGATATCGATTTATTTTCTTTCCGCATTCATAAGATTTGATGTAATCCTTATGTTACATTTATTTTGAGACCTTGTATTATCTTCTAGACTTTCTCTATTATGATATTTCCACTTTTCTTTTTATTTCTATTGTTGACATGTCATTATTTTTTACTGAGTCTTGGTCAAGTAATGGTCAAAGTCATAATGTTTGTAGCGACTTCAGATAGATCCTCGCGACGTGGTGTTGGTCGATTTGGGAGCGTTATATTTATGATATCAGAGCTTTGGACTCTCTCGATGTCTTATTATATAGCATGGTATAGGAAAGGTTCATGTGCTATCACCGAGCAGTCGTCACACTCTCCACCGAAAAGAACTATAAGTCAAGTTTATGTTTATGGTATGGTATTAATTGTTAATGTATTGCTTTTTCATGATTTAAAGGATAAGCATGTCGAGACGATCAGAAACGATCCAATAGCGAGAGGTCAGATCGACCCATATTGCTCCAGCCAGAGGGCCCATAAGGCCCACTCACCGAGTCACAAACATTAGCCCAACGAAGTTACAGACGTGGCCGTGGCCGAGGCCACACTCCGAGCAGCGGACGAGGATGAGGCCGCGGTGCGAGGGCCCACTCATAGGACGAGTACTATGATGAGACTGCCCTACCTGAGGGCAGTCAGACTAGAGGCAGTCAGTCAGCGGCTAGATGTCGCACATGGGGAGCCCGACACGAGGCTTCTCAAGACACCATTCAAGCATTCTTGAAGTTGCATCTACCACATTATGTTGGCAAGGTGGATTTCTTCAGGGCAGAGCAATGCATAGAGACCTTGGACATAGAGACCTTGGACTGTATATTTAAGCTGATGAGGTGTGCTGATGGGCGCAAGGTGTTGTATGCCACTCATATGCTCACGGATAAATCAATGGGATGGTGGAAGACTACAAGAGCCACCAAATTTAAAGGACTAGTAGAAGAAGAGGTACCTTGGGCTAAATTCAAGAAGGTGTTCGAGGTCCGCTACACACCTAAGCATGAATGTGTTAGCAAACATAAGGAGTTCCTATAGCTAGAGCAAGGAACCATGACAGTGGTAGATTGCCATACTCAGTTCGTCATATTAGAGTACTATCCGATGTCGTTTGAGGGGCGCATCAGAGTCAACAAGTTTATAAATGGTCTGCAACAGCGCTGAAAACTGAAGTCCTCTTGGGGAACTGTGATACCCTAGAGAAGGCAGTGAGACTGGCCACCTGCATGGAGAAAGACTAGGCTGAACGTAAAGCAAAAGCTCCAGTCAAACCAGTGGAGCAGAAGAGGCCTCGGACTGAAGATCGCCGACCGTTCAAGAGGGATGATCATCGTGATCGATGCTACAAGCCCTACCATCAGAGAGAGGCTCCACGACATGCCCAGGCTCAGCCACACCTAGCACCATTGCAGTCTCTTGTAAAAGTTGCGAAAATGTTAATCATTAAAGTATGATAAAGATGTGATTAATGATACGTAATTTGGTGTAATAGCCACTGAGATAGCTACCACCACCACGTCAACCACAGCTACAGGTGCCACAACAGAAGCCCCTATGCTCTCACTGTGGTCGATATCATGATGGAGAGTGTCATAGGAGGAATTGTTCGTGCATCCAGTGTGAACAGTTCGGACATTTCGCCCGAAACTATTGCCAGTTCACTAAAGGAGGTCGAGATAATTGGGGCGCCGGAGGCACAAATCCTGTTATGCAAGGCCATGTGCACAACATGGAGGCAAATGCTGTACAGAAAGGCAATGATGTTATCAGAGGTACTCTTCCCATTGCTGACGTATCTGCTATTATATTGTTTGATTCGTGGGCCACACACTCATTTATTTCAGAGTCATGCGTTCAAGCTCTTGGATTATTTTTACAGTAGATGCCCATTCTATGAGAGTGAGCACTCCCATGAGGACTCTTCATATTGTCAGGTACATCCCGAATGTACCAGTCATGATAGAGAAGAAAATATCTCTGCAGATCTTATTGTCATTCCGATAGTGGACTATGATGTCATCCTAGGGATAGATTGATTCTCTTATCACGATGCAGCTCTACACTGTAAGAAGAAGAAGATCACTATATGTGCACAAGACAAGCCCAAGACAATTATCAGAGGCACCCCATCAGAAAGCAAGAAAGTGATTGTTTCAGCAATAAAGGCACAGAAACTGCTCCATAAGAGATGTTGTGGATATTTAGCAAGTGTAGTCAAGATCGATTCACCAGTCACCGAGCTTCAACATATAGACGTGGTACGTGAGTTTCCAGATGTTTTTTCAGAAGATACTTCAGGATTATCGTCGAGGCGTGAGATATATTTCAAGATCGAACTCCTACCGAGACAACACCCATCTCCAAGGCACCGGACCGCATGGCACCCGCTGAGATGCAAAAGCTGAAGAAGCAAATACAGGAGTTACTAGACAAGGGTTTCATCCGATAGAGTGTTTCGCTTTGCGGTGCGCCGGTATTATTTGTTAAGAAGAAGGATAGCTCAATGCAGCTTTGCATTGACTACAGGATGCTCACAAGATGACGGTGAAGAGCAAATACCCTCTGCTCCGCATCGATGATCTCTTCGACCAGTTGTCCATGACATCAGTATTTTTTAAGATCGACCTACGTAGTGGCTACCATCAATTGAGGGTTGCTAAGAAGGACATAACGAAGACAGTTTTTCGGTCAACGTATGGTCACTACGAGTTTTTGGTCATGCCGTTTGGTCTGACAAACACTCCCACAACATTTATGGATCTGATGAACAGAGTCTTTCGGCCATATCTGGATCAATTTGTTATTGTGTTTGTGAATGCCATTCTGATATATTTGTCCAGCCCAAAGCAGCACCGGGAACATCTCAGAATAGTGTTTGAGACTCTGAGGCAACACAAACTCCATGGCAAGTTCTTAAAGTGTGAATTCTGGTTAAAGAAGATCATATTTCTTGGACACATAGTATCCAAGAAAAGCATTTCAGTGGATCCGACAAAGGTAGAAGCAGTGACTAACTGGACAAGGTCGAAGAATGCGTCTGAGATTCGCAGTTTCCTCGGTCTAGTAGGTTATTACAAAAGGTTCATCAGAGACTTTTTCAAAATAGCACCACCACTCACGAACCTCATGAAGAAGGCTGAGAAGTTTATTTGGTATGATAAATGTGAGAAGAGCTTTCATACATTGAAGGACCGCCTGACATCGACACTTGTTCTCACTATATCGACAGATAGTGGATGGTACGTGGTCTATAATGATGCATGTGGTACAAACTCAGGATACGTACTGATGCAGCATGGCAAGGTAGCGGCCTATGCTTCGTAACAACTGAAGAAGCACAAGATTAACTATCCCACACATGATCTAGAGTTGACGGCAGTGGTCTTTGCGCTAAAGATCTGAAGACATTATATGTATGGAGAGACATTCAAAATCTTCACCGATCCACTCAAGCGACAATATAGCACATGAACCACAGGGCTAGATATCGATTTATTTTCTTTTCGCATTCATAAAATTTGATGTAATCCTTATGTTACATTTATTTTGAGACCTTGTATTATCTTTCGCTATTATGATATTTTCACTTTTCTTTTTATTTCTATTGTTGACATGTCATTATTTTTGACCGAGTCTTGGTTAAATAACGATCAAAGTCATAGTGTTTGTAGCGTCTTCAGATAGATTCTCGTCACATGACATTGGTCAATTTGGGGGCGTTATATTATCTCCTCGTCTATCTGCCCTAGCAAACTTATCTCGCATGCCTGAAGGTCCTCGCATCGTCGTCAGTACAAAGTCGCAAGGTTACCTAAACAAACGAAGTCACCGATAGGAAAGAAGATGAAGTCAATTGCTAGGGCGGCAAGGGGTGCTCGAAATCCATTGAATCGGCGCTCGCAAACTGCACATTTCCTAGCGTCGTCCATACCCAATTCGATGGACGATCAGATTGGTATGACATGCTTGGTAGGATAACTATTATATGCAAGAAAAAACTATAACATGAGATTCTTAAAAACTTAAATAAAAAAATGATAAATGCAACTTGTTAATTTATTAATTTCAGTTGTTTGCTGACTGATGCCTGTTGCTCATCGGTGTTTCCAATGTTGGTCCCTTTCGTTACAACTAAAGGTGGTGCAGGAAACCTGTCACAAGCAGCATCATGCTTAATTTGATGACACATATCTTGCTCCACAATATGGTCGATTAATTATAATTAGCCTCCCAATTCATCATATAAATATAACCCACGCCCACATGGACCACATCTTTATCATCCCCGACCAAGAGGATCCTATAATTCATAAGCCGTCCACCTATTAATTAATTGTTCATTGCTTACATGTCATATGTTTTCTATTTACGCTTTTGTTAAAGTTTATTGACTATACATGTGCATTGACCTCGTTGATGAGAATAGCATAATGCTTAAACATTTGCTAGTTCTTCGTAGTTCAAAAAAAAAAAAAAAGAAGATGAATGTGCAGAGCATTATATTTGACCGTCCGATTAATTCTATAACTATGTTTTAATTTGCTTTACTAGTTTTCTTTAACTAAATAATTTAAACTTTTAAGGAAAAGGGAAAAGATAAATTCTGACTGCAAAGATTGTACAAATTTGCCGATTCCCAACACCACCTTACTAATAATCATCAGTGTCAAGTAAATTTGATTAACTTACGTTATTAAAAAATAATAAATTTGATCGTTCTCATCCATCAGGACCAAATCTTCTAATAATAATAATATATATGCACATTTTACTACCTTAAGCCTGCATTTCTTTATCTATACTTTAAATTATTAATTTAATTATGATTATATTATCAAATTATGATATAATAAATGTCCTCCACACTAATTTATATGGAAATAAAAGAAGAAAAATAACAAACATTTAAGAAAAATATCGGGAGCTGCACCAATCACCACCATTCATAGGTCTGTACTCTCTCTTTTATCTTTCTAGTGTAACTTTTAGGGTTCACACCCTAACCTTCCTTACGAAAAAAAGACATTTAAGTTCGAAAAAATATTTACGAACTTGATAAGGCGCATATGCTCAACAATAAGTCTATTATTTGCTCTTCGTATATTCCAAAGAATATATATATATATATATATATATATATATATATATATATAAGGAATACTAAAAATGATAGAGTTTTGGCCAAACAAAAAATAATAATTTAAGTGTTTGATAAATATTTATTTAAAATAGGGTTTAACCATTCAGGATAAAATTTTATAATTTGCTCCCACTATTTATAAAGTATAAAATATAATGGCTTGACAATTTTTTATAATAAATAAATATTTAGTTTTAAACATATCATAATATTTTATTTTAATATTTGACATTTTTAAATTTACTTATCATCATAAATAAGTTTTTATTAAAATAATTATTTTTAGTAGAATGATATTTTAAATGAAAAATTACTGTGAAAAATGAACATCATATATTGATTATTATAAATATCAAACATATATAAGAATGAATATAGATAATAATTTTATGTCCATTTAGTTATTTTAAAATGATATATTAGTTCCACTCCTATATTTATCAAATAGTTTTATTATTTTAATTGTCATTATCTAATCATATTATTATTATCTAAAAATTTATTTGACAAATAAATGGAGGGGTGGCAGTTCATGTTTGGATAATAAATTATCAAAATTATGGATTGTTGTAATAAAAGTATTATTTATATAAAAAAATATTTTTTTTATTTTTCATTATATATTAAATTATTTATAATATTTAATGACCAATAAGTATTTCTCATATAGTTTTTTTATCACTTATTTTATTTTTTCTTTTATTTTTTTGATCTGATTTTCTATTTTTTTATTATTATTTCTATAATTATTTTATTCATCTATTTTAAAAAGTTAAAAATGAAAAATAAATATAAATAAAAAATATTTTGTCATAATATTTGCTTATGAATATGAGAGAGGAGAAACTAATGGGAAAGAAAAGAAAGAGGAAAGGAGGAAGAGACGGAGAAGATGAGAGAGCGTTATTTTGGTATAAAATTAATAATTCTATTTTAAATTTTTATAGAGAGAGAATGATGAGAGTGGATTAATTTGAATTAAAATTATTTTTTTCTTATTATTAATTTTAATATGATGTTGTGAAGACTTAATTATTTCATCCTTCGTTCCTAATAATATAAAATAATTATCCAAATAAAATTCACTCCCCATATTTCACTCCATCTCCTCAAAATAATCAAATCGTTAATTAGTATAATAATATTTATCAAAGAGAGTCATGATCTATAAGTAAATATTCGTCCCTATTTCATGAAGCATGTCATGTCAATGTGTCTAACGTACATTATATTAATTACTGATCATTTATAAAATTATGTATGTATAATTAAGTTTGATTGACATAATTAATTAGACATTTGAATCTTAAAACTGGGAAGCTACTAATTTCAGATTTAATTTTTGTAATTACAAATTAATGATAATTTATCTGTTTAGTCTTTCCTTAATACCTAATTAAAGTGCTACTACCTTTAGATTAGACCTAGACCGAAAAATAATACGAGAAAGAAAATGAATTTCTCCGAGTTATATGATCGACCAAAAAAAAAATCTCAAGTTAGTGAAACATATTTTATAATTTTCAGTGTTCAAGATGTCTTTCCTAACCCACATAAAATTATATTACTTATTTCTATTTCATTCTCAATACACGATTTAGCACAAAAAAAATATAACTATATGTTCTTACCAAAATTTGCTAAAGATTTTGCAGTTGTAACGAAACGATATTATTCATACAAACTTGTTACAATTATTGACATGCTCGTGACGGTGTGATGTTCGCCTGTTCTTAATAGATTTGTTATTTTTCCTTTTTCCTCATTCTCAGTTTCATGAAAAGTAAGATATGCAATCATGAACATACTGTTCGAGTCCTCCTCCATCTATTGGGGCTTTATGCTCCTTTTAAGCAAAGCAAGGTATTAAGCACTTTGGATTATGCCATGTCGATTCCAACCTGTATTGAACAAACTTAATTTGATGTCTCAATTACTACTAAATTAAGATCGCCTAAATCAGCTAAAATAAAAATAAGATAAAATGCACTCCGAGCAATCAAACGTTCTAACAGAAATTAGCCAAAATTAATTAACAAATTGAACTGTCCAATTCCACTAAATCGAACAAATCTAATACGCAAACGGGTCACTAAAATTGGTCGATTGCTGATCCGGTCTCAAAACATTGATGAATCGACAAAAAAAATCATATGACAGATATAAAATACTTTTTAAAATAAATTATCTTTAAGCTTTAATTAGCTAACAAACCTCCCTAAAAAAAATTAACAAACGTGTCAAACCCGACTTACCAAAACGCCGTCGAAACGGCGTGAGAAACGCCGTCTCGTTCCGCAACACCACACAGCCCCGCACCAACCACCATGAGCAATCATCCGCCGTCGATCTGGTTCCTGTCCTTTTTATCCGGGGGTCCAGATTCCTTGGCATTGGACCTCGTGGCACCGGTCGTCGGTGACGGCGTCCATTTTTAACGGACGTTCTCAACGGGACCCCTCGATAGCATATTAATACCCTCTCCCTTCCGTACGAAAACCCACCTCCTGTCTTATCTCCTCTCCCTCCCTCTCTCTCTCTCTCTCTCTGTCCCCAACTCCAAAAAGATATTTCATATTTTAAAGACAGAGAGGAGAGAGAATTAGAATTGGAAATCTCCAAATCAGAAGAAGAAGATTCCAAATTACGAAACCCTCGCCGGAGGCTGTGTCAGTTTTCCGATCGAGAAATCACTAGTTTTTTTTCTAGGGTTTTTGGCGCTCGATTTCGACGTCCGATCGATCGTCGATCAGCTTGGAAAGCATTGGGATCGAGCAATCTTTGGGATTTTTCTGTTCTTTTTCTGGTGATCGCGGTGTTCCTTGATGGATGAATCGCGACGAGCTATTTGGAGTACGGGGAATGAGGGGGATCGTTGAGTAGCGGAAGCTGTTGGTTGGTCATTGGTGTTTGCAGAGTGGTGGTGGTTGGCGGTCGCGGGGGATGGCGGGTGGATATTTGCTTGGCGTCTCGGCGGCGAGCACGGCGGCGAGCGTCGTTGGATTGATGTGGTGGATGACCTCGGCGCTCGATGACGCGAAGAATGAGCTGTTCGATGGGGGGTCATCCGGCGGTGGAGGTTCCAAGAGTACTGCTGCGCTCGCGCTTGAGCTGCTCTCGAGCTCGCGCGTTACCGTGGTTTTGCTGGCGAATTTCGTCGTCAATGTTCTCCTACTTGTCGTGCTCTTGCTCAAGGTATGTGGATTAGAATTTGCACTACGCGCCTTATTATGGTGAATTTGTCTTCAGATTTCTTGGATCATACTATGCTCTCTCTCTATCTCTACAAATAAAATTCATAAAATTTCCTTCTTTATTTAACGGGTTATCATAACTGGTACCCTTCCTGCTTCACTGCCTTAGAAATCCAGTCGGTTTGCATATTCATAGTTTTGTTTGTCATTGGAGTTTAAAGGAAAAATCCTTAATGTGGTCTAATTAACTTGTTTCACAAAATTTGTAATCGAAATTGCCTCATGCACATAGTTCAAGTCGCTTCCAAACTAGTTAATGATAGAAGTATCCATATTCTCTTTATTAGAGTTTTCCATGAAGTTCGTTAAAACTTTGCACTTTATGTCCCCCAAAAGAACTTCACTATTTATGTGGACACAAGGATTTCAAGTTCTGAGTGGGAATGTTTATGGTGACATGGGTGAAATGTTCAGACTTCAGACTGTAGAACTGTTTTGTTCTCTGACTTGGCTACCAAATTTTGTTTTTTTATACCTGCTAAGTTATTCCCAAGGGAGATAAGTTGTAAGCTTACAATTAGAGTTGCTGTATCTGAAAAGTACTTTTTTCTTTAAGTATTTGGCAATTGACTAACAACATTGACTGGAAATGACTGTTTAAATAACAGAAATGGAATTGAGCATGCTGAGACTGTAAATTACTATCTCTCATGCCATCTATTCTTTCTTAACATGACATTTTCAGGATGGTGTTATCTTTTATTTGGTTCTTTTCTAAATCTCTTTGACATTTTGTTATGATTCTGCAGGCTCTTTTTTTTGTTCAGTTGCATGCTTCGGAGACTAGAAATTTGCTGGAACGTTTTATTAATTTCATGATTTACAAGGTAAAGACACACTACTGTTAACACATACTAGTTTCATACTATTTTCATTGTACTGTCAGGTTCATAATTGATGGTCAAGGTAATTACAGATCTGAATTTTGGTTTGTTATTGTTTTTCGGTACTTTTTATTCTTAATAGACAGACAATATCATAATATAGCCTCTTGTCTGCTCTGACTGAAGTGAAAAAAAGAAAGAAAATTTGATTGAAGACATTTGCTGATTTTGTATGGTTAGAGGGCTACAGGTAGTCATGGCAGCAGAATGAAGGATTCATACATTGAGGTTTAACAGTTGCATCATTCCTATGACATTATGTGATGCAAAGAAGTGATATTAGAACACAACTTTATGCTTGTGTAAAATTGAGAATATCAGTTAACAATAATTATTCATTACCATCCATCCATTTGTTCTCTTTATTTTTTCTCACTTCTAGCTGACATGTTTTAAGTAACCGTTCCCTCTAGTGTATTCTCGTGCTAATGCTATAACACCAACTTGTTAATTGAAACATGTAATTAATTCAGCTATGCTTTAGTTTTCTCGATATTAGCCCTCTAGTCGGATATCTTAAAATTGGGATACGATTGACGTTCATTGACTTTATGACATGTTCAAAAGGACATCCAAGTTCATACATTTTCCATTCATGCAGGGAACTTTTCTTCCATTGGTTGTGTCATCCAATGTTTCCCAAATAGTATTATGGTCAACTTGGCTGATCATTCTTTGTTTTTTGAAGGTAATGTGTTGTTCATTCTAAATAAAACCGACAGGCCTTTTATTCTGAAGAAACACAGGAGCCTTGTGTATCTTCTTTGGTGAATTATGGAGATTTCACTATGTACTTATAACTGTGACAGATTTATTTATTTATTTGTGATTGCAGATGTTTCAGCTGTTGGCTAGAGATCGACTTGAAAGGTTAAATGCATCACCCACTACGACACCATCAATGTACTTCCGAGTGTATTCAGCCCTGTTGTTGGTTTTTTCTGCTGACATTTTCTGGTATCTACTTTCACTATCTAGACTACATTTTGATATTCAATTGTCTTATGGTCATCTTAATCCTACTTTAGTTTCAGGGAATATTATTTGTAGATGTTCATTGTTCACCTGCTACATATATATGCAAGTGACAAATAATAATTATATTTTGTTTTCGAATAATTATATTGCAAAGGTCTTTTAACTTCTTTCACTACCTAGACCACCATCTGATTTAATTATTCCAGCAATCATATTGCAAAAGACTGTTTACTTCCTATCTTGTCTCAGTTTCATTCATTTATGGGATAAGTGCAATGCAAAAAGGTGGTGAGGAGAATGAAGAAATCATAATTCCTTGTCTTTGCAAATTGCAATTTTGCGGTTTGATAAATTTGAAAAAGACTTTGCGTCATATTCTTTAAAGCATTACTAGAGCTTACTTCAATACTTTTCTCATGCTGCCGCCTAACATCAGAATTTGTATGCACGCTAACACTGATCTTTTGTTGCCAAAAAATTCTGTCAAATAACTTTTTTTTTGACAATTTTTAGGCCAAAGTTTCTTCTGTCAGTTCCCTCTGTTCTCATGTTATAGTACAAGATCATGTTTTAGCTGTCTAGCACTAGAATTGTATGCATCCAAGTCTGCTAATTCCTGATCTCGTATCACCAAGAAACTGTTATTAAACTTTCTTGATGACGAAAATTGTATTGGATGATTGCACTTGACTCTATATATGTTAAATTTATTAGGTGAACTAAAATTGCAATACAACCTTTTTGTTTTTGTTTTTTTATGGGATTTTTTTCCTGTTAGTTGGATCTGAGTGTCTTTAGCAAGCTACTCATGCAAATTGTTCAACTTCAGGATGAAGCTATGTGTGACGATCAACACATCATTCAGATCAACTTTTCTTGTGCTTTTGTTCTTTGAGCCTCTCAGTATTGCTTTTGAGACGTTACAGGTAATTACCTCATGTACTTTCTTGTATGTTGGAACAAATGGCCATGTTTCCTACATGGCGATTTACATTTATTATTGATATTGTATCCAGGATGCGTGAAGGCAAAAGAGTGCTTAACACATGTAGTCTTCTTGCAGGCAATCATGGTTCATGGATTTCAGTTGTTTGAGATTTCTCAACGCTGTTCTGTTGACGCCAGCACTGACTCTGTTGACCCTAAGAGCAAAACAACGGCAGGTGGTTATAAAGATTAACATCAGATATCTCCTGTTTATGTATGATAGGTGTAATTCTAGCCTGTGGTGTCCTCAATGCATAGATTTTGTAGAATATGTTTTGTGGCATGCATATAAACTGTGGATGCTAAAAACCTTATATATTCCAAGACTCCTTTTGAACTTGGGACCGCAGTTACGAGATTGATGGTCATGTTCAATTGTAGTACAAGAGAAACAAGATACATTATCCTAGTCTGACTAGGTCAGACTACATTGGTGATTTTGGTATCCATATCCAATTGACTGAGTACTCAGAAACTGCAAAAGAAAGTGGCTTTATTTACAGGATTTGACTAGATCAGATGACATTGGTGATTTTGGTATCCATATCCAATTTACTGAGGGGTTGTACCCAGAAACTGCAAAGAAAAGAACTTGGCTTTAAATATTTACAGGATAATAGGTTCTGATCATACATTCCAGGACACTTCGTATATCACTCGTTAATATTTCCATGTGGAGGGTGGAATGGTTTACATGAGTGACAGTCGAGGGAGGAGTGTACATGTCTAATCAAGTTATGTCAGGACAGCCAATTTTCGGTATCCTTAGATCCACATATCTTTTTTTTTTGAGGGGTTATTTTCCCATATCTTCTCATTCTCTTCTACCATTGTCACGTGATGTGTATGTTTGCAGTGCTTCTTATCTTCAATGGCTTTGCATTCTTTCTACTCGTTCACACGTTCTTGTTTTCCCTTACAAAATGTTCTGGTTTAACCTCCCTGACTTCTTACCTTAGCAAGTGTTTATGCTTGTTTTCCATTGAACTATTACAGAAGGATAAAATACTGGATTCTGGTCATATTCAAATTATATGGTCTGCAATTAATAAAATGTTATTGCAGGATATCTATCTGAATGGAAAGGGTTTCTCATCAGACATTGTGGTTTCATCCTAGACCTGCTTTCCATGGTAATGGGACTTGGCCATTACTTGATGACTTGGTGGCTTCATGGCATGACATTACATTTAGCTGATGCGATCCTCTTCTTATACTCTCGTGTGAGTAATAGTATTATGTGGTCATATTTACCAAATATTTATGACATGTTGATGCGGCTAGATTCTGATTAACCAACTGCTTAAGAGAAAACAGGCTCTGGTAAGTGCCATTGTGAAGAGGACTAAAGTGTATATCAAATTGTGGAAAGCCCTAGCTTCCCTTGATGGAGTGCTTCCTGATGCAACATATGAGGAACTTTGTGCCTACAATGATGAATGCGCTATTTGTAGAGTAAGTGTCTCCACGGGTTATATCTCATATGCTTCACTACTCGATTTGGAATGACTGATTGAGTTTTCTGCAGGGACCCATGGCTAGGGCAAAAAGGCTAACTTGTGGTCATCTCTTTCATCTAGCTTGCTTGAGATCTTGGTATGTTTCATATCATCGATGTCCTTTTGAACATGTCATAAAGTCAATGAATGTTTCACATAGAGCTCTGGTGCTTGTTAATCATTTTGTGAAATTCTGAATGACTAATATCTTTCCACAAGAACCATGTGCTTGTCAGTTAGCTGCTAACTAAAGTCCATGCATTTTTTTAAAGGTTAGTAGTACTTGGGCAACCATTCTAGGCATGCAACAGTGGACAAAACAAACAATCACAACTGAATGTCTCCCTAGAGCCATTATTTATCCAAATTAGAGGACGAAATCCACTAAGAGGAGCCTCCCTATAAATAAGTAATAGGGGAAATTGATTCTGAACCTTTTACGTGGCCCACATTTTAATATTTATTTCATTTTCTAGATGAAAACTACAGAGATTTTGCTTAGGATCCTTCTATAGATAAAAAATCATAATATTCTTGGGTTCATATAATTTCTGTTGTTATGGAAAACCTTTTTTTTCATTTTTATCGCAAGTATGATTTGCGTTATGGAAAACTCCGCCTATGTTTTATAGCCGGTCCCAAGCCCGGATAAAGGAGGGTTGTGTTAGGCCCCGACAGCCAGCGTAAAACCCTGTCGAATCTTTTGAACATGGATCAACGAATTGGCGTCGTATGATCCATGTAGCCGACCCCACCTAGTGGGATAAGGCTTTGTTGTTGTTGTTGTATGATTCGCGTTGAGCATAAGTTTCTGGTTCGAAGATCATTTCTTTATAGCAGTATTCTTTTTTTATCCTTCCGATGGTAATCCTTTGTCAGAAATATAATTCTGTAAGCACACAACGATGTATTCTTATTTGTCTCAGCACTAATTCTTTTATCAATATCTTCATTTGTTTTGTTCCTCCTACTGACAAATATGTGGGGATGCTTATCCAGGTTAGATCAGGGTTTAACTGAGGTCTATTCTTGTCCTACGTGTTGGAGGCCTCTTTGTTTCTCTAATGCTGAAGGTCATACACATGCACAGAATTCCACCAACGTCCAACAACTTCCGGAAAACACAAATTTAGAAATAAGTCAACAGAGAGTTTCTGATAATGCTTTACCTGTTGGAGCATTTCCTAACCCGCTGCAGGATCCTTCTGATTCCATATGGAGGTGCCTTCTGCATGAATTTCTAGCTTTGATTGACATTTTTTCCATCACTGTTGAAGCTGAGCAACATTCCATTTTCTGGCTGCACAGAGGCGGAGGCTTTGATGCAGGTTGGGTACCTCCATGGACCAATCCAGGAGTTGATGGTGCTAGTACATCCAGTGCAATGAGATCAGTAGGTCTCAGTAGAGTTCAGATGATGATGAGGCAGTTGACATCAGTTAGCGAAAACTACACACATGGTTCCTTAGATGATGGAGCTTGGAATTTATGGCCTCCCCATAATGCTTCGGGTTCATCCTCTATTCCCTCACCTTCTTCCAACAGAGTTGCCAGAAATGCTGGGGGCATGCGGTTTAGGAATGCTTCGCCATCTGTAAATGGAAACACAGAAATACTTACCATGGTGAATAGAGTCCGTGAAGTTCTACCCCACATTCCTGATGAACTAATAATTCAGGTAATTTCGTAGTTATATATTTGTAACCATTATATTATCATTCATCGACATATCTGAGTTATGTCACGTTAATTTGCAGGATTTGCTGAGAACCAACAACATCAACCTGACGGTGAATAATCTCCTTGTTCAATAACTTCTATACCCCTGGGGAATCATCCCTGAGTTACCGCAAGCATTTGTATAGCATAAGCGGCCATAGAGTTTTCCTTTTGTTGTAATATAATCAACCCTTCTGTATGTACTGGTATACATATAAAAAGTGCAATCTCCACGTCCCATCTGCTCGTGTCATTTCCTTCCATTATTTTTTACTTTACAATTGTCGAACCAAGGATAGGAAACGAAAATATATAATAAGAGTTACAGTATGCCAACATGCTGTCACCTTTACGGTCTGTGAAATGGAAATTGTAAATGTGTTATTCTACGGTGCGGGCTATTAGAAACTGAGAACATAGGGCGAAGCGTTTGAAAAGTAAAATTTCTCACATCTTGGATTCCTATTTTTCCCAACTTTTATCCGGTGACACATTTGCTCACTCGCTAAAAAAGAAAAAAAAAAGGGAAGATAAGGGGCCATAGGCATGATCCAGATATGAAGTAACTTACCGGCCCTAGCAACCCAAAATTTGATGCGTGGATAGGTCCAAGGATGGTACGGGCCGGTGGACGTGGTTCATTTGGATTCTTTAATTTCAGTTCATTTTTTAGAATTAATTCTTTGGTTTTAGTTGATTTTTTAAGCAATGTGATAAGTGAAAAAATGTACAAAACTTTAAAATAGAACCAATTTATCAAATTATTGTTTAAAAATATTATTATTATACTTAATTTCATCTAAACATGTTCAAAATTATCTATTTATTGAGGATTTAGAGATATTAGGATTCAAGACATCTAAACTATCCTTAACTAATTTGAATAAGTGAGATATAATTTATTATTACGAGTTAATTCTCTCGTTCTCTAATAAAAAAATAATAATTCAAGACATTTTCCTTTCATATTTAAAGATGTTGAGTACTTGAACTTAAAATTTATTTGTACATATCACATTACCTTATTTACTTATTTTAATTTAAAAATAATTTGAATTTACCTAATAATATGCATCGTCTCAAAAGTGATAATTCACATTGGTTGCGTTTGGATGGCGGAACTAGGGCAGAACTTACCCAAGTTATGCCAAACACGGTGCGTGATGAGAACATGTGACCTCCGGTCAGAACTTTTGACCAAAAGTTCATTTATTTTTTTTCTTCTACTTTATGTCTTGTTAGCCGCAATTTTTAATTTTTTTTCTTACATCCATTTTTTTAATTATTTGTAATATAAGTATATATTATTTAGTTATTTATTAATATATTATTAGTGATATTATAAAATAATTTATTAAATGTTATTAATTAAAACCCTTATAAAATAATTAGTTCTAATAATTAATAAATATTTTATTAATTAAACTATTCAATTATTTTTAAAAAACTATATTATATTTGAATCTTAAGATGTACATAAATTATAATATTAATAACATTTAAAATATTTAATAAAAAATAAAAATAATATTAATAATATAATAATTTATGTAAATTACAATATTAATAACATATTCTTATTTACTATAATTTTATACCTCATAAAATAATAAATTATATTCTTACTTCTTATTTTTTAATCCAAACACCCACTAAAATTTATTTATCAAATCAACTTTTTAAATCCTCCTCATTACACTTTTTTATCCAAATATTAACTTAAATTTTTTTTATCAAATTGATTAGTTCTCGATAGCTAACGTTCTCTTAGAATTTCCATACCAAAGCCATTGTGTAACAGGAAAATGTTGATTCAACTTGTCATTCATACTTATGCTTATAATATTATTATATAATAAAAGAAAAGAAACATAATAAATCACATATATCATCATCATCATCATCATCGTCCTTTTGTTACATTATTGATTATTATTTATATCATATTATTAATTATAATAATTCTTATGAATATTATTTTTGCAATATATTATTAGCAATATTTTTTTAAAAAATACTTATTTTAAATTGATTTTGTAAGTTTCAACCAAGTAATATTATGAATAACAGGACCGTTTATAAAAGATGTATAATATTTACTAATATTTTCTCACAAATAAATATGATTATTTGAATTTTTGGAGAAATTATTTATGCATGATAAATAAACATAGTAATGCGTATTACGGAGATTGTTGGGTACGGTTGACAATACAATAAATGTCCTTTCAGTATTTGGGGGGCATTAACGATGATTCCCAAATGAAGTTTTTTTTTTTCAATCAAACTATATAAAGAGAATTAATTAATAACTTATAATTAATAGAGCTAAGAACTTTAACTGATTTGAATCAAAAGCAAGCATGTGAAAAAAAACTTTGAATAGCCAAATTTCTTTGTAATTTTTAACCCTTCCTTACAACAATGGAATGCTACGTACGTAGCATTGCCTAGAAGAGTTGCAAAACCATTTGCTAGTTTGGATCCATCATCATCCATGCATCCATGTTCCATTAACAGACAACGTCTTACTTCTCAGAGGCAAGTACCGAATGGCTCTACGCTTCCTCTCCACAAAGGACATGGAAAGTGAAAACCAGGTCCCCCACTCCCCATAGATTTCAAGGAACACCATGCAGCAACCTTAGAAGCAAAACTGTGCTAGGCCAAGGCCACCACACTTCTTTTCTCGGTGCTTGCAGAGCTCGCAGTCACCAACCAGGACACCACCGAACAAAAAACAAGCTGAAAAACAGGTGGAGCTCACATGTTTTCTTAGAGGAAGGACTTAATGGATGCACATTGTGCACTGCCAACCCCACAGATAAGACGCCAAATTTGTCTGGTTACCTCCATAAGTCTATAATTCTATCTCTCAACGCGCGTCCGCACACACACACAACAGGGGGAGAGAGAGAGAGAGAGAGAGTTGTTCACACGGAGTCTTCAACCGATTGGATTACATCTACATGGAGCCTTCGCTCGAGACAAAAGGATCCTCGCTGTCTTTGAAGATTTGGCCCCTGGAAGACCTGGAGCGAGCTGCTTCGCTGGCGATACAACTGCATGCATTGTGTCCAGGGGCTTCCCATTACCATATTCGCCAACTCCATCATGCATGTTGTACTGCGATTGGAAGATGACAGATTCCGATAGCTCTGAAGCAACTAACAGACGATTAGAAAATAACAAGATGTTATGCCCACTCTTTTTTCGTCTTTTGGTAGAAAGCTGATGACTATTTTTCTATAGGATGTCCATGATGGCCTATGGCCTCCCTAACAGGAACCTACGCATTTAACGGTGGAGAAGTTCCCTCTTTGTTTGGATCTATGATCGTTATAAACTTATTAGCCTCCAACTAATTCAGTTTTGGAGGTTAATTGATCGAGCGGCGACTTAATTAAGAAATTGAATTGGAGATTATGATGAGCTGGGTGCAGCCCTGTTATTAATCAGTTGCACCAATCGTCGTTCTTGAAGTTTCTTCTAGTCAGGGAAGTCCCAGATCTCCTTATTGAGCTCTAAGAAATTCATTGTTGTCATATTTCTATTCAGTCATTAAATTAACCCGAAGCGTGATACGAGCACGGGCTCCAAGCCATCGGGGATAACATCTTATTGTTGTGTGTCTTAATAATTCTCTACCTATTTTATGTCAAAATATGTATCTTTTTTAGGAGATAGTGAATACGGCCGCTCTACACTTTCAATCGATGATTGTTCGATCGACTATTAGATAAAGTTGGGAAGATCTGATCATGATTGTTACTTTAAACCAATGGTCATGATTTAGCCAAAAAAATTAAACAAATAAGTAAACTATAAATATCATCATAAAATTAATAATATAAAATAAGTAATCATCTAGAGTTACAAAATTAATTATGTTCATAGTTACAAAAAATTTTATCGTCCTACATCATTCACATGTGACGATGACATGCACGGTCTCGAACTCGTTGTGTCTGGGTTTGAGGTTGGACAATGTTATGAATAGTTTGAAAGAATGAGTTAAACTGCTAAGAAAGCTATTGAGGAAGCTATTGAGAAAATTGCTTAGCAATCAACTCCTTGATACCGTCTAGTGCCTTTAGCTCAGGTGTCGCAGATGAACTCTTAGTAGACGAGTCACCAATTTATTCTCCAATTTTCTTAGAAACCTTAGTGATTATTCCTAAGCCCTAGGTATCCTCCTTATGACGTGCTATTGATCACCTCCTCCCAAATAGTGATATCCCTTATAAAATTAAATAAGTTTTATGACCATATAAAGCTAATACGTTACCTGTAAGTCACTAGGTACTAGGATCATCTTCACACTTTTTCTATCATTTTTTTATTATGTGCATCCTAAAATATTTAAACACTACATTTTTGATAAATCATTCAGATTCTAACAACTAACAAATAATGAGACTTACCAAAATTTTATAGACAGTGAGCATTTCATTGGTCTTTCTACTCTTATGTGTAACCTCGTAAGTTATGCAAAAATTCACTGTAGCACATTCTTTCTCCTCCTGCAACAAAGGTTCAAATTTTGCAAAATAAATAAGTATAAGATAAAAAATTTGAATTTTTTTGTGTATATACATTATATGTTCCTACATTGCTCATCAAATTGGATCGACTTGTCTATATGATTGTGAGCTTCGAGTTCGGACTTGTCAAATATGGTTTCGTCCCGACCCAATCAGGTTGGGCCACCTTTTTTTGTTGCTATATGTATTGAATTAGGAAAATAAAATAAAAAATAAAAAATGGGTCTTATTAATTTCATAAACCTCCATCGAACTATGTAGATTTTTTATATCTAATTCTAAATTATGAACTTACCATATGATGTCCCTAAATTTTATTGCGATTTTCACTTAAATACTTCCATTAGATTCTGTTAAATATTTTATTATTTTTATTTATTAAAAGATGAAAATGTTCTCCCATGATTTAAAATAAATATATTTTTTGTGCTGCATTCTGAGTAATGAAAAATAAAAATCATGGGAGGGCATTTTAGTCATTTCATAAATAGAAAAACATGAGAAATAGTACAAAAGTTAATAAAATCTGACGGAAGGATCTAAGTGAAAATTATGATAAAATTTAGAAATGTTATACAGTAAGTTCATACTTTATGGTTGAACGTGAAAAATCGTTATAGTTTAGAGAGATTTATGGAATTAAGCTTTTTTTATTCTTAGATTTACACTAATAAAAATAACAAAAATAATAAAAATATTGTAATATATGATATTATGATGATTAAATATATAATAATTTTTTTATGTATATAATATAGTTTTAAAATTTATGATATATGATTAAATATTTAACTATTTAATGAAAAAATAAAAAGTAAAAGATTGTGCTTAACGTGTTGTGCCCAGACATCTTGCTGGGTAGCCAAACGCTATTTGACCCAAGCGCGATCGAATTGTCGTGTCTGGCACGATCAAAATTCATGCGGACCATGTTAGATCGGGTAGTCCGCATGAATTTTCATCTCTACTCTACACCTTGGTGTAGAGCAACCTGTCTAGATTTCTATTTTCCCCCTGTTTTTTTATCTTAACTTCCTCTCGCTCGAACCAAATGAACTCAGGTGATTTAATGTGATGTATTCATGTTTGAAATTATGTTTTGTATTTTAACTTCAGTTTATATTTACAGTACCATCTTCAACTCACAATTTTTTCTCAATCACGGACATACACTTAGCTTAACACAATTTATTTTGACATCAACGTCACCTAATGTTAGGTATTTGATCTCACACTAACTCTTGCACAGATCAAGAGGATTTGCATAATGCAGAATGTGAAATACAAAAATGGAATAGAGATGAACCAGAAATTGGTGGATGAACTAAGATGTTCATTTCATTGGAAAAGGAGACGAAGAAACCTACTCTATTACACCCCTTTTGTATATATAGTACTACTTATTGTACTACCACTTCTAAAAATACCTACCATAAAATATCTTAACGTTAGTTTTATAACTCTGTTTCAATGTAACATTAACTCCTACATTTAATAGTATGATATAATCAATTCAGATTATAACAGTAATAACACCCAATTTTCTCCTCTATGGCATTACATTGTTTTTTTTAAAGAAAATCAACTGCTTATATGCACTGCACATGTATTAAAAAAAACCTGTACCATATTTTTTTTATCTCTATTATATTTTTATTATCATGCATGTATATATATATATATATATATATTAAAGGTTAATTAAGAAATGCAATGATGAGTGCATAACATTCGTACTCAGTCCACAGATAAACTATAAGATTTCTTTCCGATTTGAGATAACTATCGAAAACTAAAGGAAGCTGTACAAGGATCTTATCTAGCATACTCATATGCTATTTAAATTAAGAGATTTGACGTTTCATTCTAAACAGTGATAGAGCCATGTGGTTGTCCAAGTGCACCCTATAGGCCTCATTTGGTAGGAGAATAGGGTGAGAACAAAAGTCTTGTTCTCTTTATTACATTCAAACACAATTTTTTTCACTTTGTGGGTCCTACCTATCATGATGATAAAAGATGAGGTTAATAGGTGTCGAAGGAGGGTTTTTTTTTTAAACAAAAGTATTCATTGATTAGGTAATATCCATGGAGTCCGTATACAAAAGATGTGTGATGCCATGAGGAGGGCAATCAATCCAAAAGGAATCACAGTTTGTGTTCCTCGCAAATAGCAAGTGAATCGGCAACGCGATTCTGCTCGCGATAACAATGCGCAATGTTAACATTCTGAAAACAATTTATGGTGTTCCAAATATCCATGATGATGCTCTTCATGCGCCAGGAGTACTGCGTGTGACGATTAATGATACGGGTGAGAGACTCCGAGTCACACCAGAGATGCACATTCTCGACTCCACGCTCAGCACATGTCCGAAGTCCCAGGAGCACAGCCCAAGCCTCAATCTCTATGTCAGATCTCGCCCTTCTCGTCGTCGCACCTGCAAAAAGAAACCGTCCAGTGTGAGTTCGCAAGATATATCCAACACTCCCAATCTCACAGTTTTCCGTGAGTGCACCGTCCGTGTTGAGACAATAAACGGAAGTGCTCGGGGGGCTCCCATCTGGCCGATTGGACCGTTGGGGGGCAGAAGTTAATATGTGATTAAGCGGGAAGGCTGAACTATTAGCCTCAGGCGCATGGAAATCCACATAGTCCTGGTATGCCGCTAGCACCTTTGCCCAAATGGCCCCGACGATTGCATGTCATGATCGGAAATGAACATTGTTTCGAATATCCCAAATGTTGTGAAGGCACAGCGCAATTAACGAGGTAAGGATACCCCTGGATTGTTGATCCAAACATGCACCCTCATTAAGCCATCCCCCATTCTCCCAATTGTTTCGAAAAGCAAAAGTAAAATTTAGCTCAGTCTCCAACTTATTCCAAATCTGCTATGCCATATTACAATGAAAGAAAATGTGCGAAATATTTTTAAGATGGATGCCGCAAAGCATGCATGTAGGATCAACAGGAGGGTTAAACCTCCTAATCACGTCCATAGTGGGGAGTCTCTGATGCAGCAACTTCCAGAGGAAGGTGCGCACCCGAGGAATGACAGGGATTTTCCAAACAATGGACCACGACTGCCCTCCAGCCGGGGACACAGCGGGCACATTCCAGCATAATGATCTGTATACAGATTTAGCGTTTACAATGCCAAGGGAATCCTTCTCCCAAACCCATGCATCATCATAGGCCGAAGAAGAGACGTAGATATTAGTGATCCTATCACATAGATCGCGTCCAAAGAATTGCGATATTTCATGTTCTATTGATCATCAGATATTAGGTGAGCCATCGTAAGATGAGTCATTGAGATATCCATATTGATATATGTCGGCAGCCAACAAAGAGGAGTGTTAAAAATCCAAGGGTCATCTAAAATGGAAGTGTTGTTGCCATTGCCAATCTGCTTAATAAAGCCATTCCATTTCCGGATAATGGGTAAGGTCTGTTGAAATAGACGCTAGGTCATGGAGATTTTGGCCTTAGAATCGAAGGGAGTCATATTCCAAGTATGAAGTGGACTATATTTATTAAGAAGGAGATGAACCCAGGGAACATTGTCCTGATTTAGAATGCATTGTATTCTCTTAGTAATAAGCGAGGTTCTAACCTGTTCTAGGTTACGAATACCAAGGTCACCGAGAGTTTTTGAAAGTTGGACGATGGACCAATTAATCAAGTGCATATTCCGCTTGCTGCTATTAAACCCCCAGAGGAACTTTCGGGATAACTTCTCAAGTGACTCAATTAGACCCGCAGAGATATAAGTAGAAGATATGGAATGAATAGGCATGGAGGCAAGGACCGACTTAATCAGCGTGGTTCTACTCGCCATAGATAAGAGTCTGTCACTCCACCCAAAAAGGCGAGAGGTAGAACGGTCGACAAGATAATGTTGAGAGGACTTGAGCACACGCTTATCAGACACCAACACACTTAGGTAATTAAAAGGAAAAGTCCCCTCGGCAAAACCCAGATTGGATAGGATATTGCTTTTTCTACAAGTATTTATGTTCCTTGGCATGAAAATCTCAGACTTGGTAGGATTGACTTTTAAATTGGTGAAATAAAAGAAAAGCTTTAGTAAGTCATGTATGCGTTTACTGTTTGAAGTAGTCACGGCGACACATATCAGAAGGTCATCTGCATATAATAAATGACCGAGAGTAAAGTTTCCATGGATAAAAGGTTTTATGATCCCGGCCTCCACCTGGTGATTAATGAGGGATGAAAATACTTGAGTAACAATGACAAACAGGTATGGAGATAGAGGGTCGCCTTGGCGCAGACCACGGTAACTCCAAAATCTTTCAGACACATATCCATTAGTAACACAGGAGAGAGTGGGGGATTTGACACAAGTTAGAATGAGGTCAATAAAATATATAGGGAAATTCATTAACTTAAACGTATATCCAATAGCCCTCCAAGATACCATGTCGAAAGCTTTTTGAAGATCTGCCTTAATAAGAATATGCTTTTTTCTACCCTGATTTATGGAATGAGCTAGCTCTTGAACAAGGATAATGCAATCATGAATATTCCTACCTTTAATGAAAGCATATTGAGACTGATCAATGATAGAAGGTAGCATTTGCATCAATCTATTGGCCAAAATTTTGGATAGAAGGCGATAAAGCACACAACACAAGGATATGGGCCGAAAATCCTTGACGTAACGATGCTGTTTGGATTTAGGTATGAAAATGATATTTGTTTCTCCCCACCAAGAGGGGAAGGTCCCGGAATAGAAAAATTTCTGGATCAATTCCACTACCTTGCTACCCACTATATCCTAATTATGTCGATAAAATTCTACGGTGAATCCGTCCGGCCCCGGGGCTTTGCCCGCGGGCATCTCCCAAAGACAAGCACGGATCTCCTTGTAGTGGGAACAATTAGTAATTCAGGGATATGATCATGACTAATGTAGGGAGAGGGGGCCAGTTATCTATTGGGATAGGGGGGCGAGATTCAGGTGCCCAAAGTTTCTTATAGTGATTAACAAAGGTTCGAGAGAAGTCTTTTTCCGAGTGGAACAAAGCACCAGAATCATCTTCAATGTTAAGAATGCGGTTAACTCTATGACGCATGAGGGTAGACAAGTGAAAATAATTTGTATTTTGGTCTTCATGCCTAAGCCAATTGATTCTACTCTTACTCCACAATTTGATGTTAATTTGTCTAAGGATGGCTGAGTGACGATGATAGGCAGCTCGAAGATTATCGAGCTCCCAATTTGAGAGGCCAACAGACTCATCTTTAGCCTCAAGAGACTGAATTTGGGCAAGAACACTATTGGCAGTGGCCTCTAGTTTTCCAAAGTCTTTCTTATTCCATTTAAGGGTGTCAACCTTTATGTTCCTTAAAGCTTGTTGCATTGACCAATTACGATTATTGGAATGCCAATTTTTTCTAACTATCTCTTTGGATTGGGGATACTGAAGCCAAAAATGCTCGTATCTAAAAGTGTAAGGAGGTTTTAGTTTGTTGGAGGTGTTCAAAAGCAAAGGAGAGTGATCAGATGTTACTCTAGGTAGAGAGGTTAAAGTAAGGGCCGGGAATTGAGATAGAAAAGGCTGATTGACCATAAGACGATCTAGCCTACAGTGAATTCTAGCTTGCCCCTTACGATTATTACACCATGTAAAGTTAACATTTGATATGGGTATGTCAATAAGCCCCTGTGTTTCAGTAAAAGATCTAAGAGTTCTAACAGAATTTGAGTGGACAAAAGGCGAGCCTTCTTTCTTTTCCTCCGGTGATATTGGACAGTTAAAATCTCCCATGATAACCCAGGATACATTGTTTAAATCTAGATTTTTTAGGTCATTCCATAGAGCATTACACATCACAGGCATATTAGAGGCATAAATGCAGGATAAAAGAAACGAAAAATTTTCACTTGTTACAACAACATGCATAGCTTGATGGTCATCGCGAATTTTAGTGACCTGCGCGGCATCCTGGCGCCAAGCAAGGATGATGCCACCGGCCGCACCAGTACCTGCCACAAAACTTCCTTGCCATTGGCGGCCAAGCCGCCTAATAACAATATCAGATTTAGAGGGGGGGAGTATGAGATTCTACCAAGATGATAATGTCCAGGTGCTGATTCTTTATGAGGTCGATGAGGCGATCTCGGACCCAAGAACGAAATGCCCCCCGACAGTTCCAAGCGATCACCTTCATTTGGATTTTTGTGCGACCTGCACAACATCAGAGACATGTGAGTGTGGATCAGACTTTTTACTCAGATTTTTACCTTTCTTTTCGCGCGGATCTTCAGCTTGGGTGTGGTATCTTCCTGAGGCTTGCATCGCGACTTCTTGGGAGAAAGAGTTAATTTCACCGGCTGAATGTCAAGGTCCGGAGCTTCCACGTCTTCATTAGAGGTTGTGCCCTCCTCCTGAGCATGGGGTCGTGCCTGAAATAAGTTTAGAACAGCCGAAGCCATAGCTTTGTGACCCTCAGACCTCGGCCCAGTTGGGCGGCCGGATGGCCCGAAGGATGCAGAAGATGGCTGGAAAATGCGGATAGGTCCCGGCACCCGAGGGGATACAATTCTTTTCTGACAGGCGGTGGGCATAGAAACTGGTTGTGTTGGTGGATGGTGATTAACTGTAGTCGGAGTATTATAGATGGGGGAGGGGGGAGAGGGAGGAGTGGAGGAGGAGCGTTAAACGAAATGAGAGAGGAGATGACATCTAGGGTTTTACCTACGGCACGACACGTATCACTATTAACCTCATCTCTGTCGTTCAGCGTGTGATGATGGACCCCGAGATCGCTGCCACCTGTCCGGGATGTAGAAGCATCGGGAAATAATATAGCTGGAACGCAACGAACATCTCCCGATGCCATCGTAGGCTCTGACCCACGAGGTACGGCATCACGTGCGTCACGTGCATCAGGGCAGGCAACAGTCGTCGGATCACCATATGCCCATTGCGGGCACGGATCCAGATGAGGCACACGATTGAGATCCAGGTTGTCACGCATGCTCGGTCGGGCATCGTTTGGCCTAGCATCAACCGCCGGCGGACGTCGCGGAGCATTGCCGCTCCGGTGAGGGGGTTGCAACAATCGGCCCGCTCGCAACCAAGGTCCGAAAAGAAGGACCTGGCTCCCAGGGGCCGCCATGTTTCCATCCAACCCTCTCCGGGAGTGACAAAGCTCCAGGCGATGTCCAATGATTCCGCACCTGTAACATAACTCTGTCAAGTTTTCATATTGCACACGTTAAAAATACCTGTCACCATTCGGAAGTCGGAGCCAAGTTCCTTGTCTAATAGGCTGTTGTATGTCGATCTCCACGCAGAAGTGCACCGGAGATACACATGAGTCTTGTCTGATCTCATCAATGCATAAAGGGGTACCAAAAATAGTGGCAATCCACGCGATCACTTTTCGATTCCTGAGTTCGAAGGCCATGTTGTGCATCTGAATCCAGATTGGAACACGGTGCAGATCAGATTCGCCCGGACGGAAGAAAGGTCGGGTCTGAACGATGTTCAGCATATGTCCTTCAAACTCCCATGGGCCCTCGGTCAAGACCTGCAATGTCATATTTCAGTGTCAAAATGAAACAAAAAATACGCCTTACCTAGATCCGTGATGGTGAATCTGGTCTTCCACATCGCTGGAAGGCATTGTAAGAGGCAGAGGACAGCCGCCGAGTCTCCCACAAACCTTCTCAGCAGGCATCTTTTAATCTCATCGGCGGAATCGGCAAGGTCATCCATGGGGATGATCACCTCCTCCGTGATACTGGCTTCTAACTCTCGGATCTGCCTGGGGGATATAGAGGTAGATGAGTTTGGCCGCTGGCTTTGGACCGGATCTGCCCAGGAGCGTGAGGTCTGCTGGGCGGGAGGGAGAGGAAGAAGCGGGGGAAGGGAGCTTAGGAGGGGGTCATTTGAGGTTGGGAGTTAAGGGTGAGCATGCGTCGCGCCATCTAGAAGAGGAGGGTTGGCGGTCGGAGCGGTGGAGGGCGGTGGGGGAGAGGAAGCGTCAGGTGGCTTTGGTGGAGGCATAGAAAGGGTTTGCAATGATCGATCCCTATTGGCACCTCCACCCACCCCAATCAAAACACAAGGGAGCCGTGACATAGCTTGCAGTTGCAGGAGCTCCGGAGGAGGGTCTTAGAACATAATGTTCTCAAAGGGGGCATTTGGTATGGGGTTAAAATGAGAACAACATGCTTCTTCCTTATTTTTCATCCAAACATCATTTTGATGATTGTGTGGGGCCCATTTTTTATCCATACAAGAACAAGAAAAAGTAAATATTTTTGTTCTTGCTCCCCCTTAGAATAAGCTTGTTATCATCTAGGGGTCGTTTGGAAATAGAATCGGGATTCCTTCTAAGTTTTTGATGCATAGTTAAATTGATAAATTAGTTAGGATTGTGTTTGATTGAAATGAAATTTGATGATGAGAAATAATGAAGTTGATGTGATTGGAAAAAGTAGATGTGATGGATGAATTTTTTGTGAATTTTGAATTAAAAACAATTATTATAATTGTGAAATATAATTTTATTATTAATTAAAATAAAATTATAAAATAAAAAGTTTACATAAAAAAATTTGTTATATTATTTAAATATAAAAATTTATATATAATGAAATATTAAAAAATTTTAATGAAATAATAAGTAATAAATAATATTATATTAATATCTTATTAAATTTATTAAATAATTTATTTTATAAAACATATGATGTGAGAGAGAAAAAGGAAAAACATAAATTTTGAAAAAAAAACATCACGTCAATGGTGAAAGGTCCCGATTCCACCATAGTTGTTCCAATTCCGGAACCTAGTTCTAGGACGGTGTTTAGCGGAATCGGACGAAACAAGAACGTGATTTCCGTCCGATTCTACAAGCAAACAGGGAGCAAGCTTGAGAACAAAATTGTTTGATATGGGGTTCTAGGATCCATTGACCCCATATCAAACACCCCAACCAGAACAAAAAATGAGGTTAGAGTGAGAATTAAAAAAAAATGTTCTTGAACAATTGCTACGCATCCAAGCAGGCCGTATAAAAATTTGAATAATTATTATTAGTCATTTGTTCCAACTCTTTGTCCTAGTGATTCCAAAGGTATCTCTTCATTTTCGCGCATCGCAGGTTCAATCCATGCCAAGCGCAACGTTTTTAATACTTATCTATCAAGACAAGCTGCCTTCCACATTTTTGTTTTTATTATGCAAGTATTAACTAACAAAAATTAATTATATTTGTACTATTTAGCTATACAAATTCTGTATCATATGTTTTTTACTTAACTTTTTTATTATGATATTGCTATAACTTTTAACAACCAAATATTATTATATTTTATTATTTGAATTATAATTTACTTGTCATCTTGAATCATATTCACTTATTCTCCTATTTTAAATTTTAAAAATATTAATAATCATATAAATCATTTGATATATCAATTCTTTTACTTAATTATGTGATTTATGAAAAATCCTGTAGAGATATGAAATTTATGAGTGAAAATATCACGTGTATTTATATTATTTAATTAGGTAATTGTTTTGAACTTGTATGTTTTTATTCAACTTTTTCCTTTTTAAAGTTGCTATAACTTTTGGCAACCAAAGGTTATTAAATTTTACTTTTTGAATAAAATTTTCCTCTTTGAATTATAATTTATACAAAAATATTTATTCAATAATAAAGTAATAATATATAATGATATATATATTTGATCATTATTTTAAATTTTTTTCGCAAATGCTAGTTAGGGAAATGCTATTTTTCGCAAGGAAATTAGCCATTTCACTTAAATAATCAAATGTTGTAAATACTTGAGTCTTTTCCTTCTTTCTTCGATCTAGTCATGTCGGCATGTGAAATAAAGCAAGCTCACGGGCGGATACGTGCTCCTGCTTTGCGTACATAGATAACAGAATCCAAGAGGACGAATCATCTTCTCCATTAAAACACATTATTCGAGGTCTCAAAATTTTAGCACAGACCAATCTGATTCTCATCTCCCTTACGGTCTCTGCTTAGTTTATATTTGAAAAAAAAAAAGAATAAAAGATTCACGTGTTGGCCATTCAGCATCCCACTATAAAGCCATGTAAACCCTAACTTCAACAAGCGAGCAGTCTTTAGCTTCGATCATGTTCATGGCCACTTCCAAAGAAATGGTAGCACTTCTATTCATTGCAATGGTGCTTGTGCCCACAACATTGGCTCCGGCGTCAGCATGCGGCGCTTCCTGCTCGCAGCCGAGGAACCACCACGCAAAGTCACCGCCGAAAGAGTTGCCTCCTTACGTCAACCCCCCCGTGATTGGCCCGCCGGCGGTCTTGCCTTCGCCAACCGGAGGCGGCGGCTTCCTCACGCCGCCGGACACTTCCCCAGCCAAGTGCTCGTTGGATATACTCAAGCTGGGGCTGTGCGTTGACGTCCTGGGAGGGCTGGTGCACGTCGGACTGGGAAACCCGGCGGAGAACGCCTGCTGCCCCGTGCTGCAGGGGCTGCTGGAGCTCGAGGCCGCGGCATGTCTTTGCAGTGCCATCAAGCTCAGGGTGCTCAGCCTTGACATCTACATACCGCTGGCTCTACAGGTGCTCGTGACCTGTGGGAAGGACCCACCGCCTGGTTACCTTTGTCCTCTTAACTAGGGTTGAAGTATTGTTGGAAGCGGGTGCTAAGGTTACTATAGCTCTAATGTTTGTAGAATTAGATAGTGAGTGGTGGTTAACTTAATCTGGATTAGGGATGAGGTTAGTCTTTTGTTTTGCATTGTTCATTAGAAATAACGTTAGATTGACAGCAATTCTTCGGAGTACACAAGAAGGGAGAAATGTTCACATACATGAGGATGTAATGGTGCTTTTAGGTAACATTAAACCCCTTAAAAATATATGTTCATCTTTTGGTTCAAATTTTTTTTAATCTCTAATATGTCATCATTAAGATCTAAGGATTTCATCACCAGACACATATATATGACTACAAAAAAAAACTAATTGTTCTACTATATTATTCGAGAGAATGATGTACATGTTAGTAAATTTATTTTCTTACATAGTTTTATGCATAAAAAAGTGAAAGTTAGATTTACTAATTTGAATGGAACAATATATTAGTTAGATTATAATCTATTTTAATATTTCAGTTTGTTATCCTTGTATGATTCATCTATTATTGGTTGTGACGACATGTTTAACCTTATTATTTCTTATGTTCAAATTATTCTATTCAATTTTTTAAAAATTTCAATTTGTTGTTGAAAAAAATAGAAAAATGCGTATAAAATACAAATAAAATAAAATAAAAAGAAGATTAATGTATGCCATTGTTCATATCAAATTAAGTGCCTCACTTCGACATTTCAATCCTACCTAACCTTTTATTGTATTTATATTAGGATTAGTCTGGTTTGAGAGTTAATTTCGATAGTATTGATGGAACCACTACAAGAAAGAAGCAAATTACAAACGGTAAAAAATGTCTGTATGTAAAAAATCGTCGAAAATTATGATTTTCGATGAATTTTTTGACGGAACCCATCCGACAAAAAAATGGTCGTCGCAAAATGATTTTTGACGGTTGAAAAAACTCGTCAAAAGTTTCGACGGTTGTGACCGTCCCAAAAGTTCGACGGCCACAACAGTCGAAACTTTCGGCGATCGTCGCAACCATCGAGACTTTCGACGATCGTCACAATCATCAAAACTTTCGACGGTCGTCACGACCATCGAAACTTTTGGCGGTAGCACCGTCAAAACTTTCGACAGTCACAACCGTCGCAAAAAAATTTTATAATACAAAAAATTAGTCCACTGCCAGCGGCCGAATCCGGCAGGTAGCGGCCCGAACTGGCAGCCAATGACCCGATCTAGCCGTCAGGCGACCGATCAGGTGGCCAGTGACTAGATCCGATCGTTAGCAGTTGATCCGGCCCCCACGGCCGATCTGCCCCTCGTGGCCGATTTGCCCCCCACGATCAGATCTGGCCGTCAGACGGCCGATCCGGCGGCCGTGACTGATTTGGCCCCCATGGCCAGATTCGGGCTGGAGAGAGAGAGGGGGGGGAGAGGCTCACCGGCGGGTCGCCGTTCGAGAGGGAGAGAATCGCCGGCAAAATAGGAGAGAGGAGAGAGAGGGAAAGATGATATATATATAGGGGTTGAAAGATGGAAAAGCGGGAAAACGAAAAAAATAGTGGGATAGTAATTTTTTATTTACTGGCGGCTATGACCGTCAAAAATTTAGCAAATATTAATAATATATATTATTATGATATATATGAATATAGTATTTAATTATTTTTAAAGTTATCGATGATCGAAATCGTCAATAATTATTTAATTATAATATATAATACTACTTATATATATATTATTTATTTATTATTTTACCGATGGTCCAGACCATCAGAAATTTGGATGGCATCGACTGTCGCTAATTATACTAATAAAAGATTTTTTATATTATATTATTTTTTACTTACTGACAGTTAGAATCATAAAAAATACGACAGTTTGAACTGTCGCTAATTATATTAATACAATACTACTTATATTATATTATTTTTTATTTATCGACGGTTAGGACTGTCGGAAATTACGACGGATAGATATCTGTCAGAACTTTCGACGTTTTTTATCATCGAAAAATCAAATAATAATATAATAAATTATATAGTTTATTATTTTTATTTCTGACGGTTGTAACCATCGGAAGTTGTGACGGATAACTTTCCGTCGCAAAATTCGTCATAAATTGCGACGGACTTCTTTTCACCGAAACAGTCCATCGGAAAATTCTCATTTTCTTGTAGTGAACCGACAACTCATATTTATCATTTAATGCTTAATTAATACGATTAGCAGATATTTGAGCTCACCTACGTTTTTCTTCGGACCATCGAGCATTGGAATGAAATCATCAATATCTAATGTACATTTCCCCTCATTTTCTGTTTTACTGCTTTTGTTCGGCTAATACATAATTAGCTTAAATTTCATGGAGAAAACGTTAGTAAGATGGTGATAGTCTATCCGATGCAATAAATTTTGAGTTTAATTTTCTTGCCAAAATCCGTGCTTCTTTATTTATCCTTTACTTTTGTTTTAATTTTTACATACTTGGTCTAAGCATCCTTTATAATGTAAATACGTAAAAAATTTGGAACCACTGAACTCATATATATATATATATATATATATATATATATATATATATATATATATATATATATATATAAGGGTGATACCACACTTGCGTCCATGCTTTCAGGGCCGTCCGATCTAACATGGACGGTCTTCATGTATGCGTGCCGGTTCGGATGGGGACTTGAAGCGGTTCGTGTCGGTTCAAGCAGTGCAGCCCATTGGAGGAATGGTTCATGTGTGAATAGGGAGGGGAAAGGGGAGTGAATGAGAGCAGCAGTGATGGTCGGCTTCTGGCATCGAGGAGGCGGGGCGAAGGAGGGCGGCGGCACGAGCGGCATCGACTTCTAACATCGAGGAGGTGGGTGAAGGAGGGCGGCGGCAGTCGTCTTCCGATGTCGAGGAGGCAAAGCGAAGGAGCGTGAAAAGGGGGATGTCATTCTCCCTTCGCGAGATCGTGGAGGTCAGAGAGGGGGTCGTCGCCGACGTAGAGATCTGGTGCAAGGCTTCCTCGACGAGATCCGGAGCTACTCTTCTCTCTCTCTCCCTCTCCTCCGGTGGCCGCTCCTCCATCGACGAGATCCGGCGCAAGGGCTTCCTCTTTCACCCTCTCTGCATCGCCGACTGTGAAAAACAGAGGCGGCAGCCTCCCTTTATGAGTTTCTCGACGAGCTCATGGAGAGGAGCCGACGCCCCTCTTTTTTGCAATCGCCGGTGATCTGCATGCGAGCGGGCGATGTAGGGTTCGCAGATCAGCGAGCGAGGGTGACGTGCAGGGTTTGTGAGGGCGCCTATGTAGGCCCAACGATGTCGCCCGAATGTTGTGTCACCCGGTGCTGTCCTCGTCATCGTGGCCAAGCAATATATGGTCACAAGATCATCGTCGATCTTCGCCATTCGCCGATCAACTTTGCTTGCATATCACAGACGCCGTCCTGCTTGTCGGATGTCGGAGACCTCCTCCGCGTGATGTTAGGAGAATGGCTCGCCGACTCACCTTGAACCGCCCTATTCATTGAATCGCCTCTGCCCTTCCCTCTGAACCAGCACACCTCCAACCGATCCGTCCATCTCAGATCGGACGCTAGATGAAGTGGGCACACTGTGACACCACTTTTGTGTGGGTCACCTGAATATTCCTCTCTCTCTCTCTCTCTCTCTCTCTCTCTCTATATATATATATATATATATATATATACATATATATATATATTAATGGAGGTGTAATCCCTCTTAGATGAAACCTGGTGTAACACCCTTAATCTAAATCATTGGATGATGCGCCCAACGGTTCAGATCAAATACGTGCCAAATGCCTTAATGCACCCCTCTCCCCTTCTCCCCACCGAGTGCTGGCGCCGCCCCCAGCTTCGCCGCCACGCTGCCACTCCCCAGCTTCGCTGTCGCCCTCTTCTCTCTATTCACCGCTGCATCCCGACACATACTCTCTCTCTTTTTTCTCTCTCGCGTTGTTGTTGATCGGCTCTTCCTTTTCTTCGATCATCACTGTCCTCGACCAAATCAAGCGCCAGGCGACAGCCCCCGACCCAGCTTGCGAGTGCCGGCACCCCTGTTTACGATCGTCTTCCTTACGAAATTGATCGTCGCCCTGACGAACCAGATCGATGAGCAATGCCCCTTGCTTGCCGTCGCCGTTGTCGATCTCTCGCCTGATGCCGCCGCCGCCGATCTCTCGTTGGTTGTCGTCGATCGCCTCGTCCTCCTCTCCGATCGCCCTCATCGCACCCTTCCTCGGCCCCTGCATCCTCCCCCTTTTCTCCTCCTCTTCGCTCGAGAGCCATCTATATCCCTGCAGATCTGTCGAGAGCCATCCGCCGTCGTTCCCGCTGCCGCCGGCTGCCATTCGCCATCGTCCCGCTGCCGCCGGCCGCCATTTTCCGTCGTCCCGCTGCCACCTGCCATCATCCCATCATCGCCGACCGTCGATCCCTACTGGCGCAGAGAGATCGAAGAGAGTGAGAGTAGAGAGAGAGGAGAAACAATCTCAACTGTTGATCTAAAACGGACGGCTCATATTAGAGCGTTTGCACACCTCCTAACTCCTCTTTGGTGAAACCTAGCAAGGCTCTGATATGAACCGACCATTTTGAGATTGTTTCTAATACATACACACACTTGATTTTAGCTCGTGAGCTAAAAATTTTCCAACTAAAGTTAATTTTCACTTCACTTTGTTTTTTAGCTATTAGATTTTTTTCATTGAGAATCATGTATACTTACCTTACTTTCTACCATACCCTCAATAATTAGCGGAGGTATGGATCAAATCATAAAGTAGTTTGTTATTATTTAAGAAGTATTAAGTTCTAACTTCTAAATGTGTTATAATGTCATAATTAGATATGCTGACAGAATACAGATTAGTCGAGTTGATAATGACTTCGAATTTTTATTTGACAATTTCGGATATGACAATTGAAAAAATAAAATACTCTCAACTAAAATATTTATTTTATTCTTAGCAAAGTTATTAGTGTTTAATTTATAGATCTCGGTTGAAAAGAATGTTACGTATTTTCTGCATTATCATCGTGAGCGAGCAAATAGAAAGAAACCGTGCTTTATTATTTGCTGGTTATAATATGCGAGTCCTTTTATTCTTCATGCAGGAAAAACACACAGCTGAGTGGCCAATAATTCACATGATATCGACTGCCCAATAAGTGAGGAGGAAGTTAATGACAAGCACGAAAGAATAACGTGTTTACGGGCGCGAGAACCGCATGGTATAATTTTCACATTGTTTAATTGTAAAAATTGAGATGCTTTTTTTCAGTAATGATTAATTTACGCAATTATAAACTCTGATGTATTATACCTTAAATATAAGGATAAATTACACGAATGGTCCTCCAACTTTGAGTCGATTTCCAACTGGTCTCTCAACTTCAATTTGTAACCAGAACGTCCCTCATTTTTTATTTTCTTGTATGATTAGTCCTCTTGACCGGTGATAGTAGGTTTCTCAGTTGCCTTGCATACATGGCCGACACGTCACTCATCTCTCTCTCATCCACGTCATTTAAGTCATTCACGTCATTTACCATTCCAAAACAGATAAATTACACAGATCGTCCCCCAACTTTGAGTCGATTTTTAAACAGTCCCCCAACTTTGATATTATTGCACGATTCATCCACTTGACTGACAAGAAATAATCTTCCGATTATCTTGCGATGTGTCATAATAAAATATAATAAAAAATTTTAACTAGCTGACATCATACAATAAAAATATTATAAAAATTTAAGAACGCGAATGAGCTGGCAGAGGGGGTGTCGGCCCCCCTCTCCAAGCTCGCCCTTTAGCGAGTTGGCATAGGGGGCGTCGACCCCTCTCTCCAAGCTCGCACTGGCGAGCTTCGCACAAGGGGCGCCAACGCCCCCTCGCGAGCTCGTCGGTGACTTTAAACGACTCAAAATTAAGAGACTATAAAAAATAAAAATGATAGGAACCTCGACGAACTCGCGAGGGAACGTTAGCGCCCTTTGTGCGAAGCTCGCCAGTGGGTGAGCTTGGAGAGGGGGCCGGCGCCCCCTAAGCCAGCTCGCCAAAGGGCGAGCTTGGAGAGGGGGGCTGACCTCTCCTCTGTCCGCTCGTTCGCGTCCTAAATTTTTTATAATATTTTTTTTATTGTGTGATGTCAATTAGTTAAATTTTTTTATTATATTTTACTATGTCACATCGCAAGATAATCGGGAGACTGTTTCTTACCAGTAGTCGATGAATCGTGCAATAATATCAAAGTTTGGAGACTGTTTAGAAATCGACTTAAAGTTGGGGGACGATCCGTATAATTTACATGATTTAAAGCGTTAAATGACGTGTATGACTTAAATGACGTGGATGAGAGAGAAACGGCTCACGTGTCGACCATATATGCAAGGCAATCGGAAAATCTACTATCACCGGTCAAGAAGACTAATCGTGCAATAAAATAAAAGATGAGGGACGTTCTAATTACAAAATGAAGTTGAATGACCAATTGGAAATCGACTTAAAGTTGGGAGACCATTCGTGTAATTTAACATAAATATAAAGTTTAAGTTTTTAAAAAGGAAAAATATTATTCTTTATTTTTTGCTTTATTTTGATGCAAAGGGAAAATTCTAGTTTGACTCCCAATAAAATTTGGATTTTTTTTTTCAAGATGAGAGACGATTTTGTCATAACTTACATATTGTAGGATATCAATTTCAACTAACATTTGGTTACTTAATGAAAGAACTGAGAGATGATAAATCGTTTAAATTTCACGAGATATCCTATTTTTTTAAAAGTAAATTTTAGTAATATTCATCCAACTTAGAGAAGGGTATTCTCTTTATAATCATTCAACTTCACTTTATAACATTTCTATCATCGAACTTTAAAAATATTTTAACCACAATCATCACGATCGGTTATTAGTAATTTATCGATGGATTACTGACGTGAATGCTTATGTTGTAACACATCAGTATTTTTTCTCTCCTTCATGTTTAACTTGATTGCGTTTGGTTCGGAAATATTGAGAGAATATTAGTTCTTGAGAATTAATTAATTTGATAGAAAAGTTTGAGTTGGTGTTTGAATGAAAAAGTGTAATTATGAGGATTTAAAAAGTTGATGTGATGGATAAGTTTTAGTGGGTGTTTGGATAAAAAAGGAAAACTAAGGATATAATTTATTATTTTATTAAGTATAAAAGTATAATAAATAAGAATATGTTATTAATATTATATTTTACGTAAATTATTATATTATTAATATTATTTTTATTTATTTTGATTAAATCTTTTAGATATTATTAATATTATAATTTACATACATTTAATATATTTTTTAATATCCAAATATAATATATTTTTTAAAAAATAATTGAATAGTTTAATTAATAAAATATTTATTAATTACTAGAACTAATTATTTTATAATTTTTAATTAATAACATTTAATAAATTATGTTATAATATCCCTAATAATGTATTAATTTATTCTAAATTATATATGCATACATTATAAAACAATTAAAAAATAAATGAAATTAAAAAAAAGTCAAAGAAAGCGGCGGTACAGTTGAAAAAAAAGAAATGTTCTTGCCTTCGGGCGAGAACTTTTTATAAAAAGTTCTCGTCAAAAGTCACGTGTCACGATGGTTGCTTGGGAACATTTCGCGATGTTCTCGCGAAATGTTCCTAACCAAACGCAACCTTAAAAAATAAAAATATAACATCAATATTTTTATCTCTCATCTATTCAAATTTAATTTTATATCTATGTGGTCATTTAACTTTTCAAAATTTCTAGACACGCTCATTCAACTTTCCAAAATTCAAGTCACAAGCATTATAAAAAAACTTCAAAAATAATAAGAAAAAAATAGTGAAGGTACTCAAATATATGATATATAAAATTATAATAACTAATATTGTTAAATTATGTAAATACAAAATTAGAAAAAAATAAAATACATATTATAATTTTACCCTAAAATGTAGACTAATAAAATTATGATTATTAGACAAATAATAAAATGTAATGTGTATTTTATTTTTTTATTTTTTATTTACAAAAATTAATATTAATTATTATAATATTATATATATTTAATGCACATAAAAAATTGGACAATCTGATTTGACTGAGTCGTACCCAAATCTTATTGGTTCAATTTAAGTGCCTTTAATTTTTTATTTTATTTATTTGTATTATTATTTTAAGTTGTTAATGAGGAATGTGATTGAAATTTTGTAAAGTTGAATGAATCATGTCTAAAAATGACCATGCAGATATAAAATTAAGTGGAGATAGATGTATGAGAAAAAATGTCGTGACATGAAGGAAGAGAAAATTTGATGTGAAGGAGTGAAAAAATGTTGACGTTGTATCACAAGTATTTTCGTCAACGATCCACCGATTGACCGGCGATAACTGATCGCGATGATCATGATTAAAACGTTTTTATAGTTCAATGACCGTAGTACTACAAAGTGAAGTTGGATGATCATATTAAGAATATCCTAATTTGGATTATCATGAAATTTTCTCTATTTTTGAAGCATACCTATATATATGTTTTTTTTATAACGAGTAAGGTTTTTTATTATTTAGAAAATAATGGAGTAAATTACAATGATGACCATCCAACTTAGGGGCATTTCCAGTAAGATCATCCAAATTCATTTTGTAACACGACGGTCATCAAATTTTAGAATCATTTCAGCCAAAGTCATTGCGACCGATGACAGCCAGTAAACAAGTAAATCAATGACGGGAATGCTTACGTGACATCATGTCATTATTTTTTCTCTCCTTCACATCATATTAAAAAAAATAAAAATTGCCACATCAACATATTTTCCTATGCTCCATCCAAACTCAATTTTGTATCTATATGGTTATCCAACTTTTTAAAACTTTCAGACAATGTTATTCAACTTTTTAAATTTTTAATTGAGGTCATCATTAAAAACTTAAAATAATAAATAACTTTGATAACTAATAATTTTTAAAACTTTCAGACAAGGTCACAATTTTTTATATAATATTATGATAACTAATAATTTTGATTTTTAATATTATGATAATTAATAATTTGGCTCAATAATCCGCTGAATGACGAGTCGTGCCCAGTATTCCGCTACAAAAGTCATTACGATTTGACTCGACCCCGATGAAATATCGCACAAAAAAGTATATTTATTTTCTAATTATAATATTTTTTATTATTTAAAATTTTAGTGCAAAAAAATAAATGTTGTGTTATGTTTAAATTTTTTTTATTTCCTTAACTAAAAATAATTATTTATCATAATATTATATATTTAATAGATATAAAAAGTATGGACGGCTCGATATGAATGAGTCGTGCTAAAAAATGTACCCAAATAGTCTAAGTGTCTTCAAATTTTTATTTTTTATTTTTTATGTTTATTATTTTCAAATTTTTATGATAACCACGATTGAAAATTTGAAAAGTTAAATGACCGTGTCGAAAAGTTTTGAAAAATTTGATGACTACGTAAATACAAAATTAAATTTCGATGGAGCAGAGAGAAAAATATTGACGTGACAATTTTTATTTATTAATCTGACGTGAAGAAAAGAGAAAATACTGACGCGATGTGATGTAAGCATTCACATCAAATTTATTAACTATAATCGATCGTGATGACTTTTGGCTCAAATGATCATAAAATTTTATGATCGTCGTATTATAAAATGAAGTTAGATGATTTTATTAGAAATACTCCATAAGTTTGATGACCATCAAATTTGTGATTGATAGATTTAGCTCAACATCTGCACAGCCTATTGCATTCATGACATATAAAAATGGTTCTTTTCTGCATCCACATGCCTATTTCTTTGGCACCACCAAAATTGGGGTTATCAAGTTGCACCGACGAATCTTCGAGATATCATATCACGAGACTTCACAGCCCACAAAACCTTTTCCCGTTTATATTTATTGTGTTGTGCTAGGAATTTAAGTCATACCGACCAGCGCTGATGGAGCGAATTGTCCTCATCTGCCTTCTTGGAATTCTAGTTGCTTTCAGACATACAGCTGTTTTTCTTTATCTTGTTAAATAATGCATTATTATTCCCACCGAAAAAAATAATAATACATTATGGGCCGTTTGGTTGACGAATAAACATCAGAATATTCAGTTATTTCGAGAATATAGTCAAACAACGTGAAGAATAAGAATAAGCCGGTCAAACTTCAATTTTGTCGATACCACCTTGAAAACTATAAAATCACTATGTTATTCCACGAAATGTAATATTTCATCAAAAATTATATTCCGTCAAAATGAAAGAATAATGGTATTCTTCACGTTTTCACCTTTTAATAATTTCTTTTATTTTTTATAATTTATCCATATATTACTATATTATTATTTTTATTATTATTGTAATAATAAATGTTCAGCATTTATATTAAAATATTTTAATAATAAAATATTACATATTCAAAATTTATTCCTTTTAAATCAAACAAATGAAGGAATAGAAATATTAGAAAAATATTATATTCTTTTAAATAAATTTTCTTATTCTCTAAAACATATTCTTTAATCATAAGTTTCGTGCTTACGAGGCCGGGACCGGGATTCGCTCGATGTCTTTCCGCGTGTGTGACGCAATTCAAAGTGTGGTTGTCTTCAATGTTACCTCTGAGTCAAGCCAACACGATGGATTGATGGTGCCATCTTGACTAATTGTAGCTATAGTTTAACTCGGTCTACTTAATATATATATATACATATATATATATATATATAGTGTAATATACACCCTTATAAAGAAAATATTATTTCCCATACATATTGTATATAAAACTGTACATTATTTTAATTAGGTTGTTACGAAAAGAGAGAGAAAGGGATCGCACGAAATACAAAAGAATACGAAGAGGAAAAAATGACGGCGACTCTTTGTTATGGAATAACGATGATTATAAGGATGGATCTCTGTCTAGACACCTAGGGAGTTTATATAGACACTTCCTTTGACAGATGATAGAAATTACATACGGATTGAGACTCTAAATAAATTCCATAAAAATAGGACACCTATCTCGTGATAAGGAAATTCTGCTGAAGCGTCTGACTATGTATGAGAACCAATTGGGTTCAGATTCAAGGCATTATTAACAAATCTCCACCTTGACTTGAATCATCTTCAGAGCACAAAGTACCGTGCCGCCGCTAATCCCACCTTGGAGCTATTACCAAGTGTTAATGTTAAACAAGTCCAAGCAGTGCTGGAACTTACCATGAGGAACAGATTTGGTGAACATATCATTTAGATTGTCTTCAGTGTCAATCTTCTTAACATTGATCCTCTTCTCAGTGCAGATGAAGTGATATCTGACATCAATGTGTTTGGTTCTTTCATAATGTACTTGATCCTTGACTAAACATATTGCACTCAGACTGTCACAGTGCACTATAGCCTACTCTTGATGTAATATGAGATCTCCAACTAAGCCTTTTAACCAGATGTCTTTCTTGGTAGCTTCTGTCTGTACCATGTATTCAGTCTCTATGGTGGACAATGTAACTGATGGCTGAAGTGTGGCCTTCCAACTAATAACTGAACTGCCTAAAGTGAAGACATAGCTTGTCATAGATCGTCTTCCATCAATATATCCAGCATAGTCTGAATCTGAGTACCCTACAATCAAACAATTTTTACCACTTATGTAGATGAGGCCAATATCAGATGTTCCTCTCAGATATCGAAAATTTTGCTTCACTATTTTTCGGTGCTCCTTTCCTGGATCGCTCATGAATCTGCTGACAACACTGACTGCATGAGCAATGTCCGATTTTTGTGCAAACCATGACATACATCAGACTTCCAACTGCACTTGCATATGGAACCCGAGACATGTATTCCTTCTCTGCTTCTGATTTTGGTGCGAATGCAACAGAAAGATGAATATTTGCAGCTGATGGAGTATTCAAAGGCTTCGCTCCTGACAAAATCCAGATAAAATTTTCTCAATATAACTTTTCTGAGATAAAAAGAATTTACCATGTGCGTGATCCCTTAGAATTTTCATCCTCAGAATCTTCTGTGCTGCACCAAGATCCTTCATGTCGAATTTTGCACTGAGGAGCTTCTTCAGATTCTGAATATCTGTCATGTTTCTAGCAGCAAAAAGTATATCATTGACATACAAGAGCATATCGATGGTGGAGCCGTCCTTCACCTTCTTATGATATACACAACAATCATAGGGACTTCGACTGAATCTCTTACTGATCATGAAGCTGTCGAACCTCTTGTACCATTATCTAGGAGACTGCTTCAAGCCATACAGAGATTTTTTCAGATTGCAAATTTGATTTTCTTTTTCTGGAATGGAGAATCCCTCTGGTTGGCTCATAAGAATGTCTTCTTCAAGTTTTCATGGAGGAAAACAGTCTTCACATCTAGTTGCTCGAGCTCTAGATTCTGATGTACTACAAGAGCAAGTAGCACCCTGATAGAAGTATGCCTGACAACAGATGAGAATATCTCATTGTAGTCTACACCTTCTTTCTGACTATAACCTTTAGCAACCAGCCGTGCTTTGTATCGTGTGCCTTCAACTCCTGGAATTCCAGCTTTCTTCTTAAAGATCCACTTACAGTCAACAACCTTTCTGCCTTTAGACAGCTTGACCAGCTTCCACGTCTGATTTTTGTGAAGAGATTTCATCTCCTCACCCATAGCAGTAATCCACTATTCAGATTCGGTACATGTGATGGCATTCCTATAAGAGGACGGCTCTAGGGACTCCATCTCTTCAGCTACCTGTAGTGTATAAACAATCATATCCTCAAAATCATATCGTTTAGCAATTGACTCCTCTTCAAGTTTCTCATCAGATTCTTCGCCTTCTGGTTCTACTTCTTGATGTGATCCTTCAGTATCATTCTCAGTTGGAGTGATTTCAACCTCTACCTGTTTACTGACACTCTCTTCAGCCTCCACCTTCAACTGAAGCATTAATGTTTCATCAAAGGTCACACTTCTGTTGTGGATGACTTTGTGTTCTTAAGGAGACCAGATTCTGTAACACTTCATTCCTGCACCATATCCCATGAACACTCCTTTGGCTCTTGGCTCAAACTTCTCTTCACTGATATGATAGTATACTGTACAATAAAAAACTTTCAGGCAAGTATAATCAGCAGGATTTTCTGAACATACCTCAGTTGGAGTCTTGAGATCAATCGCAGTCGCCGGACTTCGATTCACCAAATAGCAAGCTGTGTTAACAGCTTCAGCCCAGAATGTCCTATTCAGACCAGCGTTAGAGAGCATCCACCTTACCCTCTCCAGAAGTGTCATATTCATTCGTTCTGCAACTCCATTCTGCTGTGGAGTATCTCTGACTGTGCGATGTCTGACAATGCCTTCATCTTTGCAGAACTGGTTGAATTCAGCAGAACAGAACTCCAAGCTATTATCAGTGCGAAGGCGCTTAACTTTCTTCGACGTCTGATTTTCCACCAAAACCTTTCACTTCTTGAAGGCCACGAAGGACTCACTCTTGTGCTTCATCATGAATACCCAAGTCATCCTCGAGTAGTCATCAATCACGGACAGGAAGTACCTAGCACCTCCTAATGATGGAACACGAGAGGGACCCAACAATCGGCGTGGATGTAGTTAAGTATCGCATTCGTCCTGTGCACTTCCTTGCCAAACTGAAGCCTTCGTTGTTTGCCGAATACACAGTGCTTGCAAAAATCAATTTCAAATATCTTCTGACCTCCCAGAAGACCTTGTTTGCAGAGGATATTCATCCCGTTCTGACTCATATGCCCAAGACGCATGTGCCACAGCCTAGACAGATCTGATTTGGATGAACTAGCCACTGCAGCAACACCAGAGACTGTCTTGCCTTGCGATATATACAAGGACTTCTGTCTGACTCCCTTCAGAACCGTAGCATCACCTTTCATGACCGTAAGGATGCCTCCAGCAGCATTGATCTAACATCATTTAGAGTCGAGGACTCCAAGTGATATCAAATTCTTCTTCAGTTGCGGAACATGTCGGACATTTGTTAGCGTCCTCACAAGATTGTTATGAGTCCTGATCTGCACAGAACCGATCCCAACTATCTGACAGGCTGCATCGTTGCCCATGATGACGTTTTCACCATCAATTTTCTGATAAGTTGAGAACCACTATTTATTCGGAGTCATATGGTAGGAACACCCTGAATCCAAAATCCAGCTATCCGCCAGACTTCCTTGATCAGAAGCAGTCAGAATCAAATCATCTTCGGAATTTCCAATTTCATGTGGCACCGCAATGATGGGGGACTTCTTCTTCTTCGGACAATCCTTTTTCCAATGACTTGGTTCTTTACAGTAATTACATATGTCTTTCGCAGTGATTTTCTTCTTCTTCGACTTGGATTTCTTCGAATTCGAGGACTGTCCCTTCTCTGTGGTCAATATCAAACCCGCGGCCTGAGTCTCTGCAGAATTTCCAGATGCCCTATGCCGAAGTTTACGAGTATGGAGACTCGATCTTACTTCTTTCAGACTTATAGTTTCCTTCCCGATAATCATAGACTGAACGAAATTTTCATATTATGGAGGAAGCGAAACTAACAGAATTAGGACAACATCTTCATCCTCTATCTTAACATCGATATTTCTAAGTTCCATCAACAAAGAATTTAACTGATCAAGATGTTCCTTCAGAGGGGTACCTTCTTGCATGCGGAGAGAGAACATACGTTGCTTCAACAATAACTTGTTGGTGAGAGACTTCGTCATATACAGACTCTCGAGTCTGAACCACAGACCGGCCACCTTTTCTTCATCTGCGACCTCGATTATCACCTCATCCGCCAGACACAATAGAATTATCGAGTGCGCCTTCTCCTCCTGTGCCGCCAAAGTTGCGAGGTCGATCTCCTTTTCTTTGCCCTTCGAGTCTTCCTCCTTTGATTTGTTCTTCGACACGTTTGAGAGCGGCGTTCAAACTTCTTGTTGCTTCAGAAGCGCCCGCATCTTGATCTGCCACAATCCGAAACTGTTTCTGTCGTTGAATTTCTCCACGCTCACGTTGTGCGACGCCATCTCCCTGTTGATCGAGAATCGTTGACAAACCCTAAGGCTCTGATACCAGTTTGTTACGAAAAGATGGAGAGAGGGATCACACGAAATACAGAAAAATACAAAGAGAAAAAAATGGCTGCTCTTTGTTATGGAAGAATGATGATTACAAGGATGTGTCTCTGTCTAGACCCCTAGGGAGTTTATATAGGCACTTCCGTTGACAGATGATATGAATTACATACGGACTGAGACCCCGTAGAAGAATTCTGTTGAAGCGTCTGACTATGTAGGGAGATCAATTGAATTCAGATTCAAGACATTATTAACATAGGTTATTATGCTTGTTTATATACAGATTCATATTCTTGTGTAATATTGATTTCTCATTTCATACTTGTATTTTTTTAAGAAAAAAAGAGTTGATTATATTAAGTTCAAAAAATGGACAGTCCTCGTACAAAAGGTCGAAATGGAGGCTAGCTTTTCTCCAAAAAAAATTTCTAATTGTCGGACATATCCGGTAAAAAGATAAGCGATTGAATTTGTATTTCGACTAATGTGCATATAGAAAAAGAAAATAAAAAGCAGAAATAATGATCCAAACATCTTCAATGACCCGGATCTTCCGATGCATATCCCATCTCCGATTAATCACAGCAACTAGCACTTGATAGTTGGATTTCATACTTTCATTGAAACGAGAGCTTATGTGCCATATAGTAGTGTGCATATAACATGCCATATTCTCCTTTCTTACCATTTCTTTAATTAGGGTATTGTGTATTTTTCACAACATTAATTGTGTCAAATTGGATGTCTACATGCATTCTCGTCAGCGCGGTTTCTGCCTTGTACGAATCAAATATTAAGTTCAATTCTTACTTAGGTGAAGTGGAGCTTGTAATTAACCAATGATAGATGATGCCTTACTCATGTTGCTACTTTTCAAAGAATCCTGTGCGAGAAATTAAACCAGGGGATGCGCGCATTAGTTAGTTAGATTCGCTTCGGACAGGAAAAATATAAATGTGAATTAAAATATCATGTAATGCATATTGTAAAAGTAATATATAATTAAATGAACACTGCGTCAAACACAAATGCATACTTATTAGAAAAGGAAGACATTGATTTAATGCTCAAGATGTATTGTACAAATCAGCCATTAATGACTATAACTTTCTTTATAAATGTACGCATCATAGACAAGTTGGCCTCAGGAAACATCATTTTCATCCTTACTCGAGGCGAGTAAATGAAATGTTGCATCATGGACCAGCGAAAACTCGAGTCGCATGTAAGTCCACGCGACGTAGGGCAAGTTGATCGACATGATACAGGAAATTATATAGGTTTTAATTGTTTTCGGTAACTATAAAAAAATATTATATAGGTTAGGTTAGCTGTACACACATCATCATATATATGGACGGAATCCGCGAGGTTCTCGCCATAATTTCTAGCTAGTGCCGCCAAAAGTTGCAATAACTTCAACCTATTTATAGACATATGTTCAGTGCCACGAAATTAATTGCTGCGTTCATGTAGATCCACAAGTACAATGATAACGCATCATTGGGTTTGGAAGATTTATACTATTTTTTCTCCATCACGATCTATAAAGCTCAACGATGTTTCAATGAAACGATTTATTTTGGCCAACTTTAGAAATCAAATTCAGAAGTATTAGTTCTCATCAATTCTGAATACAATCTCGTAATCAGTTGTATAAATTAAATTCGATTTATATGAATTTATTTACATAGTGAAGTAAGGGTTTTCTCCACTTTGATTTCTCATTTATTTGGCACAATATCCTATACATAAAGTTTCTCAAGCTATAGAGCGACGAAGCTGCAATATATCAACGACAATTTATTCAATTGTAGTAGTTAATTTCTGTTACGTAAGTTTTCGAGTGCGAGTTCATATGCAAATCTCTTATAGCCACTAATTGACAGCTCTGTAAATATTACAGCTAATGATATAAAGATTATAAGCAGAAAATTAACCTAATCCTCGGAAAGGATTATTAGGTCCATATTTTAATCTTTGTTAGCTTCCGGGAAAAAAAATACAGTTAACCGGTTTAGGCCTCGCCGGTAATTAACGATGTCGACTGAAAGCAGAAGTGCAAGTGCAAAACTTGATCTGATCGCAGAAAAAACCTGACTACAAACTTTAATTTGATGAACTACATATATATATATATATAAAGAATACGAGATACAAGAAACAGTACATACGTACGGCAGGTGCCAACAGCGCAATTGGTACCACACTCGTCATTTGGACTATCAAGTTTAAAGCACGACAGATGGTAAAGCAAACAACATAATATATGTCGATTTGAGCACCCTACAAGAAATCAAAACACTGCATCCCAAACCACACATGCATGCAAGACGATCGAACTGAAGGACTGAAGGATCGAGTGTATAATTTAACTAGTAGCACTGGAAGCCACTAGGGACCTTCTTGCCACAGTAGTTGACGAGCAGGGTGAGGTCGACCGGGACGTTGAGGTTGATGCCGAGGATGTTGGCCTTGATCGCGGTGCACAGGCACAAGGCGGCCTCGGCGTCGGCGAGGCCCGAGATCAGGGAGCAGCAGGGCTCCTTGGGCGGCTTGCCGAGCACCACGTTGACGAGGCCATTGAGCACATTGGCGCAGGCGCCGAGCTTGAGGGTGTCGATGGGGCATTTGCCGCCGCCGGAAGGGGTAGGTGTGGGCTTCGGCGACGGTTTAGGCGTCGGCTTCGGTGTTGGCTTCGGCTTCGGGCAGGGGTCGCACTCACAGCCGCAGGCGCTGGCGAGCGTGAAGAGGAAGAGGTTGAGGGCGAGGAAGAGGGCCAGGGATGCGGCGGCTTTGGATGCCATGGGTGGTGGTATGAATGGCTCTTGCAGCAGTCTCTTGTAGCTGTATAAGGTGCTACTGCAAGTGTTTTGCTGCAATTAATGGATGGTGGTAGGCGTGGTTAGGGATGATGAAGGTATATATAGAGCGGAGAGAAGGGAGCAATGGCGAGAGGTCGATGATGCGCCAGTGGTGGTGGAGCAAAGAGGACAAAGGAGACCATGTGCAAGTGTTAAATCCGGTGGCCCATGTCAATAGTTGTCCATTACCCGGGCGGCCTACAGGTCGCCATGCATGTCAGTGAACTGTACTTTGCCGCTTACGTGAATCGAATTGGGAAGGAGGAAAAGAAAAGTATCCTCTCGCACTCTGTGTGTATGTAGATATTGTTATCGGATTCCCATGGTCCGAGATGGTGCGATCGTCTCTGATATGAACAAAAGTGTTGTCCTACTTATCGAAAAAAAGAATGTGTTGTCCTGATATGATCGAACGAGTTGCGGTGATCTATCAGTGGGTGACACTATCGTCCATTTAGAAATTATTGCTCCAATTTAATTTTATTAATTAGACAAAGAAAAGGAGTCAGCCTCTTAACATTTTACATTGCCGAATATATATATTTTAAGTTATAAAAATAATAATGAGTATTTTTTTTGTAGTTTAACTTTTTTAGAATATATAGAATGCTAACTCATTACATTTGAATACCGAAGTAGAGTTGACTAAAAAGATCTTTAAATTCCGATAAAGTTTTTATTTTAAATTTGTTTTACCTTTATTGATACATGTTAAATTTGTTAAACCTCTAAGATAGATGATTTAGGTTTAATATTTTATAAAAAGACTTATGAATAGTTTCCGTAATGACCACACATTCGTCGATAAATGTGTTTATTCAAAATTATCCAAAATTATGTTCGCGCTTGACTGTTATATTGGAATTATTCAAAATGTGAAAGAACAAATGAATACGTTCGGACTCGGCGTAAAATGTTAGTTTAACTCTCGTCGAATTATGTGCTTGTAAATCCCCAACCTCAGGGTAATCAATTCTTTATATATTTTGTTCTGAATTTATTTTCCTACTTTGCATGTGTATTAGTGCATCTTCAGACTTCAGTCATCTCATCATTTTAATTCCCTATATATATAGAATTACTCCTCATTTACACTTTGATGTAAGACGAGTTATAACTATTTTAGAACTTTCTTCTTCTTTTATCTCAAATTAATTTATTTGTACTTCTACTTTTTCACTTGAAATTAAACTTCTCTTGTGAAATTTCATTAAGAAATTCAATAAAAATAAGAGAAAAATTAGGGTGAGATCAAAGATTTATAACTCACCCTAAAATCTTTTGATCTTGATCGTTATAATGATCAAATTTTGTCTCAACGCTCTAGATTGGTCCGATCTGCCCACTTACCATTTGGAAAAAAATCGACTCAAAAAAAAAAACCACAGGCTCCATATTGGCCCGGGATCTGCGCTTGCCCTAGCACAATCTACATTGTGAACGATTGTCAAGTGAAATGATCAATGACGATTGCCCTCTCCAGCCCGCTCGAGTTCGCTGGACAAGCTCGCCCTCTCCAACCTGCTTGGGGTTCGCCGAGGCCCGTTCGAGACGCCCGATAGTGACATTGCTCGCTCGCGACGGCTGGCGCCCAACGCCCGTCCAAGACATCTAATGACGACGTTGCCTGCTCGTGACAGCCGACGCTCATTCGAGATGCCCGACGGGTGATGCTGCCCGCTTGCGATGGCTTGACGATCGATGACCGACGTTCGGCAATGGACTACTGACCATAGACATCATCCACTATGAGACGACCGTACACATGAGCATGTATAGGGTAATCAATCGGAGCATGTGGCTTTTTTTTTGAAGTGGCTGATTTTTTCCAAATGGTAGATGGGTGGATCGGGCCAATTTGGAGCATTGAGCAAAATCTGATCATTATAACGGCTAGGATAAAAAAGATTTGAGGGTGAGATCCAAATATTTGATCTCACCCTAATTTTTCTCTAAAAATAAATATTATTTTTATTATTTCAGTATGTTCATTTAGTACCACTTTTTACACACATACATGAAAAGCATAAGAAATTTCTGAAACGTAATATATATGTCAACCGGAGAAAACAATTATATATATATATATATATATATATATATATATATAATCACATTTACCCTAACATGTCGACGCATTCACCATAGAGGTCCACAAGAAAGTTAGACATCATCACTTCAGCACTTCTTATACATTGTCCCTTTCAGATTAGTTTCTCTTACCTCCTCTTTATTATGACGTATTTTAGTATTCCAGAATCTAGCCCCAAATAAAACAAATAACAATCGCTCCCTAATTAATTCATTTACATTTTTTTGCCATTTTAACAATGTTTATGTGCAATTTGTCTTTTATTACATTTTTAACTGGATAAAAGACTAAACGATAGTATTAAAATTAAACATATTTAAAGGTATATAGCATGAAATGGGCATCACTATTTTCACTTTAAAACATATTTTTATCACTTTATAAAATGTTTGAACATTTTTATTCTTGTGAAATAAGATGGAGCGAAAATATTTTGCCCTTTAAAAATATTTCCTAAGATGTTTAATAATTCATTATAGAAGGTAAATAGACCATTTTTTTTAAAAAAATATTATAGAGGTAAGAATCAGATAACAAACAAGGAAAATAAAAGGGTCCGGGTTGGTCTTTTCATAGGTGTAAATTTTTGGTGCACACACATTATATTATTATACATTGGAAAAGGGGCCAAAGCATGATTTTGCTCTCTTCGAATGATTATCATCTTTATTGGTCACGTGGTTTCAAGCTTTTGGTTATATATTCGCTTCCAAATGTTGGCTATTTCAGAGATGTTTTTTAATTTCCCTTCAAGCAGTACATATTAATCATTTAATCCTTCAACTACTTAAGTGGAGATGCTAACTAGTGAGGGTAGTGGACCAGTGGTCCTTGTTCGAGGTTGAACTTTCTTAAAATTAGAAACCGAGAGAGCAGAAATAAATTGCTTTAAGTTTTATCTAAAATAAGAGGAAAAAAAACTTACGAATATGCCAAGAGCTTTCGTCCTATATTGAGCACAGTATATTGCGTAGTACAAATTGATCTACTTCTTTCGGGTGAATCCCTAAACATCTTAAAAATATATGCATTTTTAAAATGATTTGGTTGGTTTCGAACCGTGAGATCTTAATTTAACACACGAGTGCTTATTATTAATAGTAATCAATATTCTTATAATATCTTCAATCTTAATTCAATTATAAATCCAGTTAATACCGTCGCCCCCTCCCATATGATGTTTTGTCCTCAAAGTCTAGATTATTATAAAAATATTCTCTATCCTCGAAAACCAGGCGGTTATAAAATTATGCACTCTATTATGTGTTGAGGCTTCTTATATAGACCTATTAAAGTTTGAGTTGTAATGTATTTGGCGTTCTCTTTCTTTACATACAATAAAGAAATGATTTTTTATGGATCTCTAATTTAAGATTAACTTAGCGATATAGATTCGATTTGTCATTATTAATGATTTGATAAGTGGATAACGATTTTAATAAGCGGATAGCGAATAACGGATGATGATTAGCAATTAGAGGTTCTAACAAATAAGTATTTGATAAACTTATTAACTGATGAATATAAAATGATATAATTATATATATGATAAATTATTCAATTTAAGCATTATACCAATTTTATTATAATACAATAAATAAATTATTTATATCTCAATTAAATATTAAAATCTCAAAACTAATTTATTTTAAAATATATAGAAATTTATATTGACAATAATTTATATATTGCACTCATGATATAAAAATATTTTTTATTCATTTTAACATATAGATAATTTGTAATTAATTAAGAATGAATATAAAAAGAAATATAGTTAAATGATGATAAAATAAGAATGAAAACATAATAAGCTAAGTTGAGAAAGAAATAATGCATTTGAACAAGAGTAGAATTGAAACAAATTATAAAACTTTAACCTTTAATTGCTAAATGCTAATAGAAGTAGTTTTTTACTATTTTCGTACCAAACACTACTTGTTTTTTTTATCATTTATCAAATAAAAAATTAACGTTTGAACCGCTAAAGCTATTTGAAATGTTAATTTTAATGTTGCAACCAGAGCCAAAATTTAGATCATAATTAAAAATAAAATCTTGAACAAAATAAATCTTACAAGAAATAAAAAAAACCTGATATATAAGATGTGGTTGAGGAGAACAATAAATCGGTTTCTCCTTCATGGTCTCTTATTGATATTATAAAGATTTTTAAGTCTAATGGATAAAGGAAGAAACAATTTACAATTGTTTAACTTTAATTCGATGCGTGCATCAAACATCCGCATGAAGGATTAATATTAAGTTATAATTTAACATGCACATAAAAGGCTAGAAATTTTATTACGACTAAAATATTTTCCAACCAAATTCAAAGATAAAGTTATGCGATTTTCTTTCTTGTTGGATATTCATGATAGTTTTACGTTTTCATGATTTCATCTTAAACCGAATCAATCAGCTTTTTTTTCCTTTTTCGGTAGAAAGTCAATCAGCTTTCTAAATACGTGTCATGATTACAAAGAAAAGATTAACACCGAATTAAGAGAAAATTGAAAATGAGAGAGTATAGAATGATGAGATTTATAAAGTTGGTACGTGAACGGAAATTATTAATGATGAATGGGAAAAAAATGAAAACAGCACACTCACAAAAAATCATGAAAATAGAGGATAAACAACTAAATGGGTTTAACCTACCTTCAAAACGTCTTCTTATTTTAAAAGGATGCTGAGCATTTCATTTTTTATTAACTAGTTAAATTAAGAGGGATAGAATTTTATCACTTAATGGATCACTTATCGGAATCAGTAATGAATGAATCAGCGATAAGAATATGCTCAAAAGTACATTAGTTTTATTAAATTATCAGCGGAAAATAGGTTACAAGCCACCACAATTATTAGTCACTTATTTTGTAGTTGCATTATTGACTGACTAAATACATTTTCGATTTTACTCACTTTTTTTTCTTCCAAAGGAAAAAAAGATCTATTATTTAAAAAATAACTGTCATATTTCTTTTATGTTCTATTACATACTCACGGGTTATCTGTAACAAATGACAAGAAAAATCCATTATAAAAATGTCTGATTTTCGAGACAGTGTGAATAGCTGATTTCGTTTTCTTCGGCATGTCGGCCGGCCATAGATATCGACCATAAAAAGATTCATAAACGACGAACGCGTTGTATTTTATATTAAATAAAGTTCTATATGTATATGATGACAAATTTGGCTTCTTCACATCTACGTACTTTGTCCTAAAAGTCAAATGCATGAATTATCGTGTATAGTGATTTCTTACACGTACCAAATTAAGAAACCTTTGCAGAATTTCTTAATCCATGCATATGCACATAGCTAAATAAGTTTATTTGTCTTTCAACAGGGATATTATACTAATATGAGTTGGGTGAAATAGTAAGTGAATTCTTCTTGTTTAAATAAAATTTCAAAGTTCTTTTATAAGTGTAAAAAAATTTGTTGAAAATCTCGCATATCAATGTCAAATATACGACTTAGAACGATCTTACCAAATTAGTTAAACTCGATAATAAATCAATTTTTTAATTTATAATCAATGCGCTCAATAACATCGTATGAGTTAAACAGTCGACGCCATTTCTTGACTCCCTAGAAAAAATATATACATATATATATGCTATATATAATCCAATATATTGACTTGTTCCTTCAAGTCTCTAGGTCGATCAAGATGGATTACAACGAGACCATGCTTGACGATATTCGGCTTATAATTGTCACGATGATGGTTTACAATTACAATGTCCAGTTAATTGCTCTTAATTGTTAATATATGAAGCTATATCACCCCACCCCGTCCCCGCACACAACTCCAACCCATCTTTTTTTATAGGCACAAATTAAAGGTTAAATTTGATAAGATCGTCGTAAATTACATATTTGATAATGACAAATAATAGTTTTAATAAATTTCTTTTACATTCACAGTAAATCAAATTCATACCTTACTTCAAATAAAAAATAAATCATTACCACTCTGTTACAATCTATTTTGAGGATGTAAGTGGAATTGATAGTGTTTCATTGAAGTATAAACTAGTAAATACGAACTTATCACCTAATACATCGGAACACACAAATTTATGAGATGTTTCTACCTTAAAAAATGTATTCACAAACTGAATATAAATATTGGAAAAACTTATACTTAGAAGAGGAGAGATATTAGTTTATACCATCTTGGAAATGTATAAGCATTAGAAGATTAAATATGCACGAAAAATATTTAATGAAATTAATAATTTATAAAATAATTTGCAACAAATTTAACAAAAAGTAAATGTAAAGTTTATAAGAAATTAAATGTTTGATGAAAATTTCAAGTATTTAATATATTAACTTCGAAAAAAAAAACAAAAATGCAAAAATTTGTAAACATAATTAAGATACAATTGATTTGTTCTGATATTCTATTTCTTGGTATATGACATAATTACTTGCAAAAAATTCGTGTGGTAATTGTTTCTTTATATTTGTAAACATGTAAACATAATCAGAATAAATAAAAAAATATTCAAAGTAATTGTTTAACCAACGGCATAATAAAAAAAGAAAAGAAATATTTAAAATTCATTTTATTCCCACAAACAACTAAACATGAGTCATCGTAACACACCGAATTTTCATAAAAAATTAAAACTTTTTATATGTCTAGCGTTAGACTTTCGGACGTTCGAAATCAAGACGGGTGCCCGATCGATGTCACGATGAATCGACAGCCCAACCGACGCACTACAGGATGACCGAAACTCTTTCGGACGTCTAGAAACACAATGGGTTGAAGCTGAAGAAGATCGATTTCGATCTTCTCTCCCTTCCACATTACACCCTCATTATTTTCACATATCTATAACTTAGGAAGCCATGATATTTGGACTTTAATGGACATGAAAACTCTTTTACTTTAAAGCCACTTTCTCATTTCCCTTCTTTCATCCTCTCATCTTCTTCCTTTTTCCTTTCTCATTCGTGCCCTCCTTCCTTGGTCTCAATCAGAGAACGAAAGGACAACTTCGATAGGATTCTCATGTGTAGGCAACACAAGAGGACGATGAGAAAGGAGCTAAGAACGATCCAGCACGAGAAGAACCCAAAAGCATCCCAAAACATGTGTGTTTTGGGATTGTGTCATGGGACAATTTCCTTAGGATTAATCCATGCTTTAGTGCTTTACCTAATAGTATATGTCAATATTTGAACGATCGAACAATTCAGCAGATCAACAAGGAAGAAGAAATCATTGATTCGTATCAACACGAATACAAGAAGTGGAAGAGGAGAAAAGGAAAAATGTGTTCATCTGAAAAATGTCCCAAAAGCAGTTATTAACTGTTTTACAAAAAGTCTTGTATATATGTACATAGAAAAGAGAACAGAGGACTCGTATTGAGAGTGTAGTACAAAGACAAATTGTGCAGTACAATAATTCTGCAGTATGCAATTCATTCTAATCACTAAATTCTTGATACTGCAATACCCCCGGTCAAGTTGGCGGCTGGAACAAATCATACAGACCCAACTTGCTAAGAAGGTAATTATGCTAGCGTTTAGACAAAGCCTTGGTTAAGAGATGTTGTTCTGAAGTTGAAATATAAGATAATTTGATCAGTTTTTGTAAACAAAAAAAAACTGGATTCTCAAATAAAAAAACAGTCGACATCTATGTGTTTTGTCCACTCGTGAAAGACTGGATTCTCTGCTATCTGTAAAGTCGGTCTACTATCAGTGAAGACATGTATTGGAAGAGAAACAGGTAGTCTGAGTTCCTGAAATAATCGCTGCAACCATATTAATTCAACAACTCCAAGAGCAACGCTACGATATTTTGCTTCAGCTGAGGATCTAGCCACGACATCCTATTTTTTTATTTCCAAGAAACAAGAGATGAGCCCAATTTGACACAAAAAGCTGAAATTGATCTTCGAGTCATTAAACAAGATGCCCAATCTGCATCAGTGAAAACAGTGAGAACATTATTCTGCTCAACTGGAAAGAACAATCCTTTGCCTGGTGCAAATTTCAAATAATGGACAACTCGTAATGCTGCATTCATATGAGACCTCTTTGGTGAATGCATGAACTGACTGAGATGCCTAACAGAGAAAGTAATGTCAGGCCTTGTTTGGGTAATGTGAATGAGTCGACCAATTAACCTTTGAAAAGAACAAATGTCATGAAGAGGAGGATCTGTGGAATTTGAACCAGAAGCAACATTTGGAAAAACTTTATCAAACTCACAGGAAATGAGTTTTAAATTCTCTTCCATTGGAGTCATGACTAGTCTAGATGCACTTAAACCACAATCATCAATGAGTTTTAGTATATATTTCCTTTGAGTGACAATGAGTCCTTTGTTAGAATTTAATATTTCTAAACCCAAGAAATATTTCAAAGCACCTAGATCTTTAAGTTTTAAGTGCTGTTTGAGATGAGCCTGAATAGCAACAATAAGATCTTTGGAGTTTCTTGTCAAAAGAATGTCATCAACATAAACTAATATCATGACAAACTGATCTCCTACTCCTTTAATAAAAAAGAGTATAATCATTATTGCTTTGAATGAAGCCATCACTTAGCAAAATTTTTATAAAAAAGAGTATAATCATTATTGCTTTGAATGAAGCCATCACTTAGCAAAATTTTTGAAAATTTTAGATACCACTGCCTTGAAGCTTGTTTTAAACCATAGAGTGACTTAAGCAATCTACAAACTTTATTTCCAGCTTGAAGACCTTGAGGTGGCTGCATATAAACTTCTTCAAAAAGTTCACCATTCAAAAAAGCATTATTTACATCTAAATGATAGATAGGCAAACTTTTTTGAATTGCAAAAATGAGGAAAGCCCTGATGGTAACTATCTTTGTCACTGGAAAGAAAGTGTCCTTGTAATCAATGCCTTCCTACTGATTGTACCCCTTTGCTACTAATCTGGCCTTATATCTTTCCACTGAACCATAAGCATTTAACTTGATTTTAAAGACCCACTTACAACCAGTCTCTTTCTTATGAGAAGGCATATCAACCAATTTCCAAGTGCCATTAGCTTTGAGAGCCTCAAGTTCCTGATACATAGCAACTACCCAATTGGGATCTTGAATGGCCTGTGCATAAGTGGCAGGCTCACAAAGAGACTCTGAATCAGAGAGAAAAGACAAATATGATGGAGAAACTTTATCAAGAGTAACATGATTACTCATAGAATAAAGTATGGAGGCATTCACAACATAATCCTTCATCCATATTGGTTTTCTGCTTGTTCTTTTAGATCTGATATCTTGAGAAAAATTGGTGACTTTATTAGAAGGAACAATAGGTTGAGAAACTGAAGATTCAGAAACATCTAGATCTGAAAGTGATACATGCAAGTCAAGTGTGGGTAAAGATGAACCTGGGGAATTCTGAACAACTTCTTGAAAATTCTGAATATTTTCCTGAGAAGTATGACCTTGATGATGAGGATCTGAAGGAACTGAAGTATTGATGCTGGAGTATGTTGAGATAGTAATAAAAGGTGGAACAATATGACTTGGATCAATATCAGACTTCTGGACTTGACAATTGTGCATATCAAAACTAGGCACATTAGGAGATTTTGAAGCAAAAGGAAATATGGATTCATGAAAAACCACATTTCTACTGATGGAAATCTTTCTAGAATGTAATTCCATATATCTATATCCTTTTTGAGTACTACTGTATCCAAGAAATATTGCAGGTATGGCTCTCTTATCAAATTTGTTGTTGATATTCAAATTTGTCACATAACAAAGGCAGTCAAATGCTTTTAAATATGAGAGATCAAGTTTAGTCTGAAAGAATTTCTCAAATGCAGACATATTATCCAATACTTGAAGAGGTACACGATTCAATATATGAACATCAATTTTTATGCACTCATCCCAATATTTAATGGGCAAGGAAGATTGGAAAAAAAAGTGCTCGAGCAGTCTCAAGTATATGCCTATGCTTCCTTTCTGTAGTGCCATTCTGCTGGGGGTATAAGGGCAACTGCTTTGATGGATTATCCCTTTAGAATTTAAAAACTATGTAAATTTCGTAGAAAAAAACTCTGCCCCATTATCTGACTTGATTATTTTTACAAGTGTATTGAATTGAGTTTCCATTTTCAATATGAAATGCTGAAAATGATCAAAGGCTTCTGATTTTTGTTTTAACAAGTAAATCCAAGTCATTCTACTGAAGTAATCAACAATTGTAAGAAAGTATTTGAATCCAACATGTGATACAACATTGTATGGACCCCAGATATCAATGTGTATCAAATCTAATATGTTCTTACATTTTTCTATTTCTGTACATTGAAAAGGCAATCTGACCTGTCTAGCCATTGGACAGATTTTACAATGCAGATTCTTAGAAATAGAAAAATGAAAATCAGGGACAAATGACAGCTTATGATATGGCAAATGGCCTAGCCTTCTGTGCCACAACTCAATCTCATCACTATCAGAAGTTGAAACCTTCAGTGCTTTATGTCTATCAACTCCAAACTCCTCTTTATTTACAGCAACTTCCTCCAAAAAATATAGTCCATGAATCTCTTTACCAGTCAGGATCTTCTTCCCACTTGGTTGTTGCTGTATCACACACCTCTTTGGATAAAAGATAATAGTGTAATGAGTGTCTTTGGTCAACTGTGAAACTGATATCAAATTATATTTGAATTCTGGAATATACAATACATCTGATAGAATAATGTCTGAACTGAGCATAAAAGAACCCTTATGGGTGACAATAGATTTATGTCCATTAGGCAAGGTAACAAACTTAGTGGTCTTTAACTTAGTGACATTAACAAGACCATGAATATTAGCAGTCATATGCTGTGAAGCACCAGTGTCAACAATCCAGATATGACTATTATAATTGTGAGACTTCATACCTGCCATGAGACCAGAAATATCAGGCACAGTCATATTGGACTCCATCAACTTCAGAAAATGCTTATATTGATCATCTGAGAGCATATGCATTTTTTCAGATGTGGAGGCTCTGTCAGTTCCTTCAAATTTCTCTTTGGAATCAGGCTGAATTTCAGAAGAATCAGACTCTGCAGCAACATGGTTAGCAGCTGTATTCTGAAACTGATTTTTTTCCTTTGTTGAATTTAAAATTTGGTGGAAAACCTATCAACCTATAGCACTGTGACTTTTTATGTCCAGCTTTATGGCAGTGTTCACATATGACAGAATAATCTTTCTTGATCTTGCCTTGCTTGATGTTGCAAAAAAAGCTGAATTTTGTTGCTGTGCAGGAACTGAAATTTTGGTCCTGTGTTCTTCCTCAGATATCATGGAGAAAACTTGATTAAGAGAAGGAATTGGATGCATCAAGAGTATTTGAGATCGTGCCTGAGTGAATGAATCATTGAGCCCAAACAGAAATTTATATATCTTTTGCTGATTCAGGTATTCTGAATATTCCTTCAGAGAATCGAGCACTGGTATGTTTGGCACCATTAAGGATAATTCTTCCCATAGGAATTTAAGTTTGTTGAAGTATTCCCCAACTGTTAAGGAACCTTGATTAATAGTATCAATTTGACCCTGTAGCATATAGATTTTCGTGGCATTTTTCCTTTGAAATCTTTCCTTAAGATCAAGCCAAACAATACGTGCATCTTGATTATAGGCAGCATTACTGACGAGTCCTCTGGAAACTGAACTAATCATCCAAGAGACTACTAAAGCATTACAACGTTTCCACTGGAAATGAAGAGATTGATCGATCAATTCAATTGAGCAAGATCCATCAATACATCCGTGTTGATTTTTTGCTAGTAATGCATTGTAAAAGAAATTACTCCAATCTGAATAGTTACTTGAATCAACTAATGGATATGGAGTTAAAGATTTACTAGCAGATTTAGTGGAACTCAAATAAAGAGGATTGTTGATGTCGATCGTAACAACAGATGCATTCAGGGAAGAACTCGCAGAAGCCATCTGATCGTTCAGAAAAAATAATTCAGAAAACTAACCAGATGAATTGAGTTCTTCAGTAATCAGCATCTAGATCTTCGCAGCTCTGATACCATGTTGATATTTAAACGATCAAGCAATTCAACAGATCAACAAGGAAGATCGAACAATTCAGCAGATCAACAAGGAAGAAGAAATCATTGATTCGTATCAACACGAATACAATAAGTGGAAGAGGAGAAAAGGAAAAATGTGTTCATCTGAAAAATGGCCCAAAAGCAGTTATTGACTGTTTTACAAAAAGTCTTATATATATGTACATAGAAAAGAGAACAAAGGACTCGTATTGAGAGTGTAGTACAAAGACAAATTGTGCAGTACAATAATTCTGCAGTACACAATTCATTCTAATCACTGAATTCTTGATATTGCAATAGTATATACTATATATTTACATATGTATTATATATTTTTAAGGTTCATTTAAAATTTGCACCCTACCCCCAAAAAAAGAATTAAGTTAAGATTATTATATAACATATTAGTTTATTTTTTATAATTATTTATTATATTGTATATTGGACTCCCTTAGGAAAAAAAATCCTGAGTCCATCCCTAATTAAGTTTGGATCCTAGTTTAATATAAGAGATCCTCCCACTACAACATTATTATTACTTTAAGATGTCATTTGATATGAGATAATTCAGATAAAATTATCGATTATTTTATTTTAAATTTTTAGGTGTCACCACATTACCATGTTTTATTATGATTAATTATTAATAGTTTTAATTATTTTAATAATCTTAATGATCACCTGACTCATAATATAGATAATACATAAGAGATGTGTCTTTCTATATTATCAATTTAACAAAAATCAATCAAAATTTTAAATCTTAAAATTTATTATAAACAAGTTTATTATAATCAACATTTCAACTTCATCTTCTTTATTATTTAGAATCATTTGCAAATAAATCTTAATTTTGTCTCATCTTCTTTTATCTATATTCATTTTTTCTATTTTTATTTGTTTATTCATAATAATAAGTGAGAGTATTTTGATAATTTGTTCTCTAATTATTTTAATTATTATTCATATTGTCAGTATTTACCAAATACGATAATATGATATTATTGATTATTTAAGTAGTAACAATATATTTAAATGATGATCTAAATTGTTAATTAATTAAATCGTTAATACATCAAAAGGCTGTTAAGGGGTAAAAAAGGCACACCTGTCTTTTAAAATTGCTTTGAACTTGAATCAGGTTTAACTGGTTAAAAAAAAGCACACATGTATTTTAAAAATCTTTTGAAGCTGAGTCAGGTTTAACTGATCATCATAAGATCAATTAATGAATGCTACTCATCAAAGAAATTAATTTAAAATTTTGAAAAGAGCTCAATTTTGATGTTATCTACTTCACCTTATTTCTTATCGTCTTCATCATCAGATCTTCATTAAATGATGAAGACGATAAAGAACAATAAAGAACACCTAAATTTTTGTCATTCTCAAAGTTTAATTTTGATGTTATTTAACTCTCCTTGTTCCTATCGTCTTCATCACATCTTTATATAATTATAATAATTTGCACTTATTTAAAGAATTCTTGAACGAGAAAGGAATCCAAAGAAATCTCCCTGCTATTGGAGCAACCGTCGAGAATCCATTCCTCAGAGAAGGGGCCAGGAGGCTGCAGGGATTCAGCTAATGGAATCATAATTTCATCGACAAATTAGTTCCATTTGGTATAATTTTTTTCCCCTCTTCTAATATTTTGGCCAAGATGCATGTGTTGGAATTAAAATAATCTCATGGTGGGCGGAATTAAAAATATTTTTAAGAATAAATAAATTCTTCACTAATTGATAACTTGATATTGATGGGTCCCACCGGGCTTTGTGAGGCTGCTAAATATCTGCCCTTGCGGTACCACCGGTTTGCCCCATTGGGTGGTTGGCGCTTGTCATTCTGCTGCGTCCGTGACTTGCTCTTGTCGGATCTCCATAAAATTCAGCAACCCCTCGGTCCTCCTCTCCAAAAACTTGTAAGTATAGAATTAATTCATCAAGGAATCCTTGTCAGATTCGTTGTCAGATGCTTTACCGATTTCCCTCCTCCTCTCCTCCACGTCTTTATTATTATTATTATTATTATTATTATTATTATTATTATTATTATTATTATTATTATTATTATTATTATTATTATTATTATTGGAGCCCCCATATTATGTTAGTAGACCAGTTTAAGCGAAGTAGTCGATAATTGATGGCAGTTATGGACATGCCAGAGATTGCACATGTATCTTGATATATTGACAATTTAATTTACGTATATATTAAATGGTATCATTTTTCATTGTTTTAGTTTTATTCGTAGTATCACGGGTATTCTTGACGTCCAAATAACTGAGGGAAATGATATATTGATATATAGACACATTTCATATCTAGTTTACAGATCAATGAGAAATGGTTCACGTCTCATTGGAACTTGCAACATAATTTCCGGTCGCGTGCGTTACGATTATTACTTTATTAGATTATCGCACTTCAACTTTTCATACACACGCGTGAAGCCTAAATGCCATTTTCTATGTTTACAGGTCAAGGATTATTTGACAATTAAATTTTATTATGAGTTCTATTTTTACGGTTATGTATCCTGAGTTTTATTAAAAAATCAGAGTATGATAATATACTTGTTGATACATTTAAGATCCGTCGAAATACAGTACATTCTTTTACACTACACCATTCTTTTATAATTTAAACATGTTTATAAAAATTATAAAATCGATTACAAGCCAGATTGTTTAATCCCTAGCTTTCAGCAACATTGTCTTTTGTGTAAGAATATTTCAGCAAAAAAATTGCTTTTAATTAGTTTTTGGGGCTTATTAGAACATTTCTCTGTGAATTTTGTTTACGCACAATCTGTTCCCAGTAGGCATCACGAAGAGGAAAAGATGCTACGTACAGATCGTTTAATCATGTACCGATATATATATTCAAGTTTGCAAAACAATTGTCGTCGTTTGTCATATAATTTTACTTCAAGATATTGTTGTCGATAAAGGTTGACAATGCCTAATAAACTTTATTTGTATCTCGGAAGTCATAGAGATGTTAATCTTAATCGGTGGTATGTTTACTATATAACTTTCAAAGCTTTCTCATTGAAATATATATAATATTACGATAACAAAGTGAGATCCTACTATTTGGAGGGTTAAGAAGTCCATATGTGATGAATGCAAGATAAAGTACGAGTACTTTATACGAATATATATTTTGTGAATAGCAGGCCGCTTATATATACATGTGCCTATCTCGTCAAGACAAGTTCCAAACACGAAAGCACCAAAATACCACTCATACGTGAACAAAATACAATACAGTTACAAAAGATAATGTTGATACTGATATGAATGAATGCATAATGGTACATTTTCCAAATGTTACAGTCCTCCAATAACCTGCGATGATTCGCGTTGAGAAGTTAACAAATCCGGGAAGTAACTCGAGATACCAACTTTAAGAAGAAAAGCAAAAGAAGGTGGAGAAATACAAAATGGAAAAGTGACGGAATTTTACGTGCACAAATTAAGCCCATGACAAGTCATTTGGAACAGCAGACGCAACAGCTTTAGAAGCACTGGAAGCCCTTGGGAGCGCTCTTGCCGCAGTAGTTGAGGACGAGGCTGAGGTCAATGGGGAGGTTGAGCTTGATGCCGAGGATGTTGGCCTTGATCACGGTGCAGAGGCACACTGCGGCCTCGAGATCGACGAGGCCATCCAACAGAGAGCAGCATGGCTCCTTGGGCGGCTTGCCGACGGTAGCATTGATCAGGCCATTGAGCACATTGGCGCAAACGCCGAGCTTGAGTGTATCGGCAGGGCACTTAGTGGCCGACGGAGGAGGAGGGCATGGGGCACCTCCGGGGGTGGGCTTCGGTGGTGGCGGAGGCGGCGGGGTCTTGCCGGGGCAGCTCCCACATGCGTTGGCGACGGTGAAGAGGAGGACGTTGAAGAGGATGAAGAAGGCAGACTTGGAAGCCATGACCGCACGTAGGCAATAGTATAAAAAAAACACTGTGATCGCAAGCAGGTTGCACCAGAGCGAGATGGCTTTCGTGCTTGTGATGGATGGCAACACCCAAGAGAGTGGGCATTTATAGAGGGAGATGGGGGGAATGCGGAGGGATTGATCGAGCTGATTGGGTGAAATGGGGACAAATTTGCCTTACTGGCCGGCCACATGCGGAGTTTTCTGAAGCCTTGCAGCTTCTGCTTGGTGGTGCTCTCTCTCTCTCTCTGTCTCTCTGGGGAAAGGGAATCTTGGATGATTATAAATAATAAAAAAATAATTAGCACGACAGCCAACAGCACACGATCGACAAGACTAGAACAAATAAGCTTTTTAACGTCTTAAGCAATGTTGTTATGTGCGTTATATGAAGAACAAATCACAAGCTAATAGAAGTACGTATGAGCTTCCAATAACAACAAATTATGAGCTTCTAAAAAGATTGGTCAATGCAGATCACAGATAAAACCATTAACTTGAATCCCAATTCCCAAGAAGACTAGGATGATGTATTTTCATGCATCCGCCCGGATAGTTGAGATTAATTTTTGCTCTCTCACTGTCCTTACTTTTCTCACGGAAGTAACCTTTGCGCTTTAATGCATGAGGTGTTCGATCCATGAATGGCAGAAAAAATTAAGCACGAGTCTTTTGCATTATCAACTCTTGAGTTCTTTGAGATTTAGCTAAGCAGCATGTAATCACTTTCCCAAGCTCTTCTATTTGGGCCAAGAATGTGACAATTTAGCTCATAAGTAATAACTGAGTGCATTGGTGTTTAAAATCATGATCATTAAAATCGAATCGGACCGACCGGTTCAATCGGTTCAGTTCGAATTAATTTTAAAAATAGAATTGAAGTTGAACCAGTTCAATCATTAAACCAAAAAAATCTGGTTTAATATTTAAAGTAAAAAAATTAGAAAATAAAAGTAAAAATAGAAAATAAAAAAGTGAGAAAGGAAGGTAAACAATGAGAAAGTATTTGAATTAAGAATTGATAAAAAATTAAAAAGGAAATAAATGTGGGAAATCAATATGGGAGAGAAATTAAGGGAAGTAAAAATGGAAAGTATTAAAATGAAAATAAAGAAGAAAATAAAAGGAAGTAAGTGTGATGTATGGAAAATTAAATTAATTTATTATCATCACAAAATAATATCAAATGATAAAAATAAGATTAATATAGTATATCAATAACAATAACTTAAAGTTTTTTATGAATATTAAAAATTTTAATATCTTTTTATTATAAAAAAGTAAATAAATATGGGAATTAATGGGGAGAGAGGAATTAATGGAAATAGAAAAATAAAAATATTAAAATGAATATAAAGAAAAAAATAAACATGAGAGTGATATATGTCAAAATTAATTATTATATTATCACCCTAAAATAGTATTGAAGAATAAAATAAAGGAATTAATATATTATATTAATAATAAAACTTCAAACTCTTTTTATGGATATCAAAATTTAATTAAATATTTGTTTATTATATTTTATTATGAATTATAAGCATTATATTATATTTACTATATATATAATTTTTTTAAAAAGTATTAATTTAATAAAATCCAAGTTAACCGGATTAAATTCGATCAGCCGGTCCAACATCGTCCAATCGGATGGTCGATCCGATTTTAATAACATTGTTTACAATTTATTAAGTATCATACCTGAGGGATGTAAATAATTAGCATGGTGTCCGAAATGCATGCACAAATGACTTATTTATCATTTAAATTAGTAGACCCAGTGCTCTAATAAATGCGAGCACGTTATTATATTAATTGTAGCATTGTTGAAAATTCGTCCTTTTTCTTTCCATATAAAACGAATCGTCCTTCTTGATGTAGATTTACACGGTCGACTAAAATGGGCGGACACATGGCTTTTGTTTTATACCGATTTTGGCGACATGACATCTAAGAATGATATAGCACTAGCATCATTTTGGTTAGATAGCGTTGAGCTGAAGCGTACAATGATTTAGCACTGGAAGGACGAGAGAATCCAATGTGCTGCAGCCTGCAGGGCGTCGATTTTGTGATTGGAAGCATTGTTTTTTCTTTCGTTCTTTAAATAAAAAAGGTTGGAATTTCTATTAAAGACTCAATACATCATATCTCATTAATTAAGTTCAAAGTTGTACAATTAATTTCTTTTTAATGAAAATATCTAACTCCCCTAACTCAGCCATATCCTAAAAAAAACTTTTTTATACAATCCAAAACCCTCTAAAAAAATTTGTGAGTGCATGATTGAAAGATTTTTACTTTTTTAGGAGTAAAGTTAGAAGGATTCAGACATCGAAGGTGTGGTAAAAAATGACTCACCTAGTTGTAATTCCTCAGAGAAACGACGGCAATGGCAGTCATGTCGTTCGCTGGCAACAGCACACATCACATGATTGTTACCGTTCAACCTCTCGATATTGGACGGTGATAGATGGGATTGATATCCGCAACGGCACCGGCACCGCAGCATCGATCTAACTTTATCCTTTATTTTACAACTTTATAGTCACGGGCGCATGTCTGTTTGCCTTTCAGTTGACCATAAAAAAATTGTACCACTTTCTGACGAGAGAAAAATAGATATCATGTATGTCGAGTGCTTAATTCAACACACAAGTAGGTGCTTTGTTTCCTCATAGGTAAGTACCTATTTAGAGCAAGTATCAAAAGAGATTCAAGCTTTGGACGAACGCTTGGGATTTGAGCCGGAAAGATATATGAAAAGTTAACGAAGGTATTTACCTGAACTCACTACATTTAGAGACTAATATTTTGGAGCCGCAGAATTCTCGATGTTAATAATTATGCATATAATTTATAAATTAAAAATTAATTTATCATCGGGTCCAATTAATTTGATAATATCTCCTTGCATCCTGTGCCTAGCATGACACGTGAGATTCTTAAATTTTTTTTGCATTGAAAAAAGATTAAACTCAAGATTTCTATTTAAACGAAGAGGAGTCATATTTGTTCATCTCAACCTTATTGGTTTAGAGACTAATATTTTACAAAATAATTATATTTAATTTTTTAAAATATAATTATTAGAGATTAATGTGATAGTAATTTCAAATGTATTATTTTTTTAAATTTTAATTTTAGAAACTAATGTGTATGATCCTTAAGATTTAAGAAAATATCAGTTTTTCAATACACAAAAGTAATATCAAAGTATCATGAATATACATAAATCTACTTAGAGGATTATTTTAATTTCATAAATTTTAAAAATGATAAATGAGGGAGAAAGTAAGTGATTCTGACTAATTAGTTAATAGTAAAATATGAAATATTTAGAAAAGATCTCTAACACCGCGACTTCCATGATTATTTGAGCAAGTTCAAACGAGAAAAGAAAATGTCAGGCTTTCTTATTAAACAACAAAATGCAGCCCATATATGCTCGAAAAGAATTAAGCAGACCATAAGTTTAGAAGTTATGGGCCTCCGTTAGCCCATGGGTAACTGTAATGGACTTTGGCCATCTAAGCTCCGCTATTGTTCGAGATATGACTTTTATTCTTTTGTTTTTCGAGTGCAAGATTTTAAATTTAGGCTTAATTTGTTTATTACAAATTGAGTCTACTTTTCAATCTCCAAGGAGAGTTAGAAATATTATATATATATATATGTATGTATGTATGTGTATATGTGTATATGATTTTTAGCCATCTAAGCTCCTTTAACGTTAGAAAATGATTGTCGTTCTTTTTTTTTCATTGCCGGATTTCTTTTAGATTTATTTCTATTTGTCTATTAAATAAGTCGAGTCCAGTGATCACTTTCCATGGAGGACTAATATACATATATATATCATCTCGTAAAATATATTTCGGGAGAAGGAAAAGACTTCCGACTTGAGGAAGGATGAGAAGATCGAGCAAGTTCAAAAGGAAAAGAGAAAAAAGGACACAAAGAACAAAAGGAAATATACAATTATTCTTATTTATTGTGCATAAGTAATTTATTTTACAATTCAAATACTCATATTTATCTGAGAAAAAGTTATCAACTAATATACAAATTTCTTTTGTTAATAGTGTCAACTTTATACGATTCTATTGCAACTTAATAAAGTGAATTGTCTATAATTTGGTTAAACTTATGAGCTCAAATGTTAAATTATGAAATTAATTATCAAGTTAATATAATTATAGATAATGTATTTTTCTAAAATAAAATGATGGTATCGTAACTAGTAGGAGTACTAATAATCATAGAATATAAATAATAATTTACAACTTACAACAACAAGAATAATATTTTTTACTATTATGAATTTATTACTTTTTTGTTTTTTTATTTATATAAAAACATAAGGGTAAATATGAAAAGTAGATATATATCAATATTATCACTTCGGAATATAATGAACATTCACATTTTAGGCAATACGAATTGCCTACAAATACATATTGCTTATAAATCAAAATAAGTAAATAAAGTAATATGTTGCGTTCATGTAAGTTTATGTCTAGATTATTAGTATACTAGAAAAAATACGGATAGGGAAACACCCATTAGAGTAGGATAGAAAAAACCCCTAACGACGTGGGGGACGAAAGTTGATCTATTTATAATGAATTATATTCGATTAGTTTTTACAAATTAATTATTTTGTAAAAAGTGGAGTCAATGTCCTAGTGATTGTAGAGATCAGGATTGGGGTAGAATTAGTCGTGCCCAAAGAATCCGGGTGAAGGTAGGGCAAGACATTGACGACAAGGTGTGGTAATATCTCTCGCCTCAAATGGGGACAAGTGCTATCCTACATAAGAGGCATGTAAAGAGGACACATTAGTGTAGTGACACATACTGTTATTTCAAGATCAAAAGTTCGAATTCCACTAGTGACATGTATAATCCTTTTATTTTTATATTTTGAAAAATAAAGACGGCCTCCTTTTGTAACCCATAATATGTAAAGAGATACAATTTTTCTCTTTCCTTTTCAATATATGACTTTTTGGATTGAGCATTACGAATTATAAATTTCATTGAGAAATTAATGAGGACACATTAGTCAAAAGCATTCGATCTTGTGTCATGAAATTCATAGAGAAATATCTCAAATGTTTTATATGTCAAATGCTATTTATAATATTTCTATATTTTTACAATATTCCTACCATTAGATGCAATGATACTCACATTAGCATGAAATTTAATTCATGCATGGAACTTATTGAACAAACATCAGAATCCATGAGAAAAGAGTTTACTATGGTCATACTATTTAAATTAAGACTATAGCAACTATGGAGCGATCGTAGACAACTTGCACGACTCACTATGGACTATAGTCTCGTCAACGAGGTTCCCAAGCACATTCCAACGTGACGAGGCCACATCGAGACTCCCCTTGATCATAGACAAGAATATGTATGATGTTTTTCACGATCACATAGACATTATGTATATGCGTGTTGAGCTGTAATTATGTGATGTAGATGTTTGATGTATTGAAAATGTATAATGCATCTATTGAAGGATATGTTTTGTATCACTTCATCGAGGTTGGAAAATAAAGTTCCTACATATACAATATGTGCTTTCCAAAAGTAAATCTTCTTACTGCCCTCAAGATGTGTTTTATAAGGATACTTGATGGTGGAATAAAGAGGTTCAAAGAATTACCTATTGCATAATTATCTAATGTGATGATGTTGGAATGAATCTTCAATTAAGATAAAATAAAGTATATAATATGATATAAAATGAACCCATGTGAAGTATAAATTTCATAGTTTCATGTGATAATGATAATAAAGAAGTGTCATATAATATATAAACATTGTTAACTCCTAAAATAATATGTGACAAGTATGAAATGATAAAAATGATGATAATAAATTAATGCATGGTGAGATGATCTTTTATGTCAAGATGTTTTGATAATTTGATGTTCATCAATGTTCTTACATTCTCATCAATGGTTAATGTACGCTATGATGTCACATTATATACAACGCATACTTTGATTCATGTTTATGTTTATCAATTATGTCATTGCATATGTATGTAACATTTACTATCATGTTATAGGTTAAGACATGTATAATGTTTACATATTTCAATTATGTCAATTATGCTTTGCTCCGTGAAAGTAACCACTTGTAGGCGTTCGTTAATGGGCTTGCTCATGACTAAGTGACACATTTGCTTAGAAGTAATAAGTAGTATGATTGTACCAAAGACATTAAGTTTATGAAAATATTGTATGTTATAAATGTTATGTGAATAGTGACAATACTTATTTCACTCATTGAGCACTTATATTGAAACATGGATATCTTTTTAATTAAATAATCAAAATTTAAGTTTCCCATTGTTATTATTTTATCCAAATGTAACGATGAACTTGTGTGACACTCTAAGGTCCTTAATGACATTTAGCATAGTGTTATTACTGGAGTACTACATACCCCCTCCGATTTCCTCGAATGTTTATATCATAACAACCTAAGTTCCCAAGTAAACTAAACTAAGATTTTCCTCCTACTTACCTCTAATTTTATATCAAGACAACCTAACAACAACAACAACAAAGCCCTTATCCCACTAGGTGGGGTCGGCTACATGAATCATACGACGCCATTCCACTCTATATCAAGACAACCTAAGTTTGCAAGAAATATAAACTAAAATTTTCCTTTAAAAATATTTTATTTAATGTCAATAACACAAAAGTAGTTGTTAGGCCAAGTAGACTATCAACGATTATGAAGGGGTGAAATTGGACGAGTATTGAAATACCAAGAATCAAATCAACACATTGAAAATCAAGTTTGTTCTTTTATCGTTTGAGTTGAGTCCGATAATTTACAAGATGATTGGGGCAAATTGAGGACCAACTTGCCTAGACCCTAATAAATATATCCTAAATTCCCTCGTAATAACAATGCAATGGACTAAATCTAAAGATGAACAAACAGGCTATGTCGTGTCGTGCTCAAGCCGGTCAACTCGTGTTTGATCATGCCACAGGACGTGTCGGCACGAGTCGTGTCGTGCCATATAGTAGGTTTTCGATCCCAACATGGTCCAGGCTCGACTTGATTGGGCCGGGTCGGGTCGGACGGTCCATTTTTTTTGCCTTTCAATTCGAACTTTTCCAATTTTTAATTTACTTATTAAATTATTATATAATATAATTAGTATTATTAATTATTCTATAATATATGACTTAGTGATTAGTGACTAGTTTAATTATTATTATATAATAATTATATAGTTAAAATTTTAAATATATTAAGTCATTAATTCATAATTATTAAGTAAATAAATTTGTAAAATGAATAATTGAGTAATAACTAATAACTAATAAGTTATAAGTTATAACTTTATACATAAAATTAATTGGCAAGTATTTAATAAATATATATTAGTAGTATACTAGTATAGATAGTTAAGTACTAATTTACTATATACTAAATTATATCAAGTAAATTAGTATTTAAATCTTATAACTAAGTTACTATATAGTATATACTAAGTTATAACTAAACTAAGTTATACCAAATAAATTAGTACTTAACTATCTTATAACTTAGTTATAACTTATATACTAATTTACTATATACTAAGTTATAACTAGTTAATAAGAAATAAGTATAAGACTATAATATTAGTAGTATACTAGTATAGACAATTAAGTAAAGGTGTTTATTGGATCGGGCAACCCGATCTGTTCGCTGCCCGATCCAGTAATATATCGTCTAGTCCGTCCAAGTTCAGTGTAATATCCCTAAGTTAATCATGCATGATTAGATGTATGAACGTGATGCTATATTATCTTATTGATAAGCTCTATGAATGTGATGTTAAGACTTACAGTTCAATGTCAACTATTAGAGCACGAAAGCGATGAAAATTTATTTAAGGCATGAAAATGTGATTTTTGAAAAAGTGAAAATTTGGAAAAAAATTAAAGTTCCGGTATTGTTCCTATATGAAAGGAATTTAAAAGTGATTTTTAAACAATTTTTAGGAGGTGTATGAGTTAGGTAAAATGTAAACACAAAATCGAAAAATATGTGAAATCACAACTTTTGTTCTTCGGATTTAGATTTTGATTCCTTAGTTATTTATTTTATAAATATTTTATTTGAATTCAAATGGGGGGTAGTTTCTTATTTATATGTAATGTCTTAAGTAAATGAATAAATAAATAAATAAATAGAGAAATGCAAAAATCATTTACTGTGAATAAGTGATATTTCAGGGGCATTTTAAGAAGAATCACGTGCACCAGCTAAAGTCGGTATCCCCCTCCTTCTAATACTTATCCTTTTACATTTTACTACCTTTCTCTGCCCTTTCCACCACCTTTGTGTCACGGACTAAAGTTCCTAATATAGAACTTTAACGCGACCAGCCTTGAAACTTCTCTACACGAAGATCCAAGCAGCCTGACAGGGCGTCCTCACGATGATCGCACCAACACGCAGCAGAATAAAAATGGAGGAGATAAGACACCAAAAGAAAAGAACACTCAAGCTTGTGGGGAAAAGTGGATCTTATTTATCTCCAAATAACAAAGCCGACAACTCTCAGAATGCTGAATGCCGAGTGAATTTCGACGAGTACAAAGGCCGACTCTTGGGGCCTATTTATACAAGCATGGAGGGAGAAACAACTTTAACTCCCTCAGATATATTCGAGATTCTAGAAACCCTCTCGAATTCCCTGTTGATAAGCTGAGATCTTCCTCCTCGATCTTCTCAGTTGCTATCCGGGATCTCCTCTCAATTCTTCTAGATGATATCGCCGGGTAATCCTCCACGATTCTGTCGATCTGCAAAAACCCCTGGTTGGCGTGTGATATTATCTTCAAGTCCCTTCTGATTTTCTCACCAGAAACTGCCTGGGAAGATCCTCGTAATCTTCCCGAGATCCTGTAGTTATCCTTCCTCGATATTCGTAGGTTCTCCCTGATTTGCTTATCAGGTTGTTGGTTGCAATAATCCACCTAGGTATGGCCTCCCGCCATGGCCCCAAAACCTACTTTCATCGACAGCCTTCTTTGTGGATAAGGCCTATTCGTCCTCATCCACAGGAAGTCTTCGGCTTCCTTTGCTAACTTCAGCGAAGACCATCCTCTTGATGTCTCCACCCTTGGGGCGGTCGCCGCTGGCTTCAGCTGCCTTGCACCCGATCCAGGAACTCAGGGAATCAGATCCCTCAACGGACCCTTCCATGCCGGATCCAACCAAAGAAGTCCCTTCAACTTGGCCACCTCTTCGGTAAGCCAATCCCTCGAACCTCCTTCATCGTCAAGCCTCTCGTTGGGGTCATTGGGACAATCCCGTTGGAGATGGGGACCATTGCACACTCAACACCTGAGTTCGATTCGTCGCAGGCGCTTCCATCCTTTGCCACCACTCTTCTGGATGTGCTCCTCGACGCGAGCACGCTGCTGGGTGATCTCTTCCTCCACGAAGATGATCCGGTTGGTGAGTCGCTTCTTCGACCTTGCCACTTCTCTGGCCATCGCGCCTCTGAACTTCGCTTCACAGGAGCGGATGGTTGAGACGAATCCTTCGGTCTCAGCACTCGAGCCATCAACCCATCCACATTTGTCCAATACTCTAGAGAAACCTTCTTTTCAACCCGCTCGACCGTAGAGTCACGTCTGCATGTCTCCTTCCTCGAGATCACTGCGAACGCGTGTGACTTAGGCTCCTCCCTAGTCATTGGTATTACATGTCGCCCTTCCTGTAACACCAACCAAAGATCTTCACGAGTCAGTGTTACCTCCTCAAAGGTGTCGGTGAAGTTCATGCCGAGAATAAGATGGTGGTTGTCCAACTCGACGACCGTCATGTCAGGAGCGCATTCCATGTTTTGACCCACACCGAAACATCTCTGGCTATGTCGAGGATGGGTTGGGATGCAGTTTTCACCGTCTTCACAAGACCGGGCTCCCTGACGTACGAAACGTTCAGGTGAGCCGCCTCTTGTGCCGCCAAGAAGGTATGTGTCGCCCCTGTATCAATCAGGGCAGTCATCGTGGAGCTCTTCACGCTGACCTCTGCGAACATCAGGCTCCTCATGGCATGCTTCTTGCCCCGGGTGGGGATGGTGCTTGCTGTGGCCGATAAGGCCATAATGGAACCCATGTGGGCGGTTCCTCATCCTTCGTCTGAAGTCGACGCCATGGCCGCTAGGCTCGCCTTCTTGTCGCACTCCCTCACGAAGTGCGAATCTCTGCAAACGTAGCACCGGACAGGCTTCCTTGGGTCGCCTTTGGTCAAAGCCGTCCCCTTCGCATCACCTCTCTTGACGTCGTTCTTTTTGTCGACAGGGCATCCCTTCTCGTCCGCCTTCTTTGTGGTCTTGGCCGCGGCGCCAAAATCACAATTGACCAAGAATTCCGCCAAGGACTCCGTCGCAACTAGAGCCTCCTCCATGGTCGATACTTTTTGCCTCTTCACCTCTTGAGTTGCTCATGACTTAAGGCCTCTCAGGAAAAAGTATAGCCAGGTGGACTCCTCCATGGTCCTTGGCATCTCTAGCATGATCGGCCGGAAGCGTTTGATGTTCTCCTTCATCGTAACACCGTCAGTTTCATCATGGCAACCTCCTCGGCGTTGCCGAGGTAAAACTGCTTCTTTAGTTCTCGGGTGAAGTCCTTCCACGTGTCGATGATGAATGTGCCCTTTGCGATCTCACCCTCCATGCGCCTCCACCACAGAAGCGCGCCGTCCGCCAGGTACTGGACAACCATATCGATCTGGTCCCTCTCGGTCAATATCTTACTGGTCTTGAAGCCTATCTCCAAGCATCAGATAAAGTCATCGATGGTAGTCGCCTCACGAACGCCATCATATTTATGAGGTTCAGGACTCGTAAATTTGGGGATCGACGTGCGCGTCGGCACTCCTCCTGTATCGAGGAACTATCACTTCATCAAGAGGAGTTCGACCTCCATCGCCTTGATCTTCGTGTCCATGGCTTCTTCCATGGCTCGAAGTCGTGCCTCCATTCCTTGAAGCATTGCGCCATCTTCCAATGCAAGGCCATTTGGCCCGCCGCAGCTTCCAGGCCTAGGATTGCCGCGTCCGTATCCTAGAGCCGTTGCCCCAGTGCCTCGACTTGCTTCTCCAAGGAACCCACTGGCTCCTTGGACCTCTCGCGAGTCGAGCGCCTTCCCGCCACAACTTGACCTCCACCTCCCGTGGTGGCCGCGCCCTTGCCGTCGCCACCTTGAACTTGGCCGCCACCTTCTGTGGCCGTCGTGCTCGTGCTTGGATCGCCCTAGCCGGTGGCCTCTGCTGTATGGCTTCGGGTTGTGTGACATTCATCTTCTTCGGGCATTGTCTCCGCAACTCGACTCAAATATCACGATCTGAGCATCGAGAAGGTGCTCTAACCCCACTAAATCTGAGGTGCACGGGATCAAATCGACTTTGATACTACAATATCAGAAGTAGTGCGAGATCACCTTGATCTGATACCAATTATATCTGAATCAAGATGAGGAGAACTCGCTCTGATACCAAGAATGTCACGGACTAAAGTTCCTTAGAACTTTAGCGCGACCGACCTTGAAACTTCTCTACACGAAGATCCAAGCAGCCTGACCGAGCATCCTCATGACGATCACACCAACACGCAGTGGAATAAAAATAGAGGAGACAAGACACCAAAAGAAAAGAACACTCAAGGTTGTAGGGGAAAGTGGATCTTATTCAGCTCCAAACAACAAAGCCGACAACTCTTGGAATGTTGAATGCCGAGTGAATTTTGATGAGTACAAAGGCCGACTCTAGGGGCCTATTTATACAAGTATGGAAGGAGAAACAACTTTAACTCCCTCAGATATATCCGAAATTTTAGAAACTCTCTCGATCTCCCTGTTGATAAGTTGAGATATTCCTCCTCGATCTTCTAGATGATCTCGTCGGGTAATCCTCCATGATTCCCTAGATCCGCAAAAAACCCCTGCTTGGCGTGGGATCTTATCTTCAAGTCCCTTCTGATCTCCTCACCAGAAACCACCTGGGAAGATCCTCGTAATCTTCCTGAGATCATGTAGTTATCCTTCCTCGATATCCGTAGGTTCTCCCTGATCTTCTCATCAGGTTGTTGGTTGAAATAATGATCTTCTCCTCAAGATCTCCAAGTAGAAAGATCCTCCTGATCCTCCTGATTTGTTGGGATAAGATGGCTGGCCCGATCCTGCACAATCTTGGCGGATATGGTGCAACTCCATCATATCTTCGGTTGCCAACTTTCCCTGCGAGTAACCAACGTTTGATCCTCACGACCACCTATCCTACCTGACTTCTGTCGACCTTTCGGACACTTTGGGATGAGCAAAATTTGCTCGGGACGATATCACCCATCCCCGCTGCCAAACCGAGCATTCTACCAAACTGGGCGTCTTGCCAAAGTGCGCATCCTACCAAAGTAAGCATTCTGTCAAAGTGGACACCGCCTGCATCCCAGCCTTGCCGCGCACCATCCCACGCTCCTCCTAGGATGTAGATGAAGAATGGGGCATGACACTAGGCCGAATTGCAAGGTAGAAGAAACCATACTACATGTTGAAGGAAATTAGACAAAGAGAAGGGGAAATTAGGGTTTTGGCATGTGGTGAGTTGATACTTCACTTTATTTTGATTTTAATTAATATCTTTCTAATTATGGTTTCTCTGAATCTCTTCCATCTCATTCACTCTCGGATTTTAGCTAATCATGGAGCAAAACTCATGTTCTTCATGAGCAAATTAACCATAGCCATGTTTAATTACTTCCTGAATTTTTATCTACATAATTTCATACATTCAGGTAGTTCAAAAATTATGAAATTTATTTTGATTTATCTTCTATGAGTCTACTTTCATTGAGCATGGGAATCAAATTAATATGATTTTTGTAGAGAAAGTTATGCTCTTATCTGTAAGGTATTATCACTCTGTCCGCCGAAATTACTACCCGCATTTGTAAATTATTTATTAAATCCAACATGTCATGGAATTATTTGATAATTTAAGGTGTTATAGATATTGATGTTAGGTTTCATTGACAATTGGAATCACTAAATAATGATATATGTAATGAAAGTTATAAATATTTTACCGAGCCTTACACAGTCTGTCATGATGGAGCTTAGGGCAGATTATGCTAGTATTGGTTAAATTTATTGTGCTCAGTACAAATAGATATGAATGCAACATTTTATGAGTTTCACCTTAGGATGTCCACTATTTGGAAAAATTAAAAGTACCAAACAGGGAATGTTTATTATTTTATATAAATCATAAAAGTAAGGTCACTCAGTCTGTTAGAACATAGAAACAATATAAAAGTTAGGTTGAATGTTGGTTTTCATAAGAACAAGCTATAATGAAATAAGATATGAAATACTTTTAAGGATTAATGTCTCTGTAATATGGAACTAAAAAAAATTGGAATGATGTCATTTGATTATGTATACAGAAGATATGAATTTATCTTTATTATGTGTGCAATCTGTCATAATATTAGGTCAATCCTTGTGTTAAATAGTTACTTAAGTTATAAAAGTAAATATTTAAGATTCATATACCTTTGCAATTAATTATGTTTCATGTGTGATAGGCTTGTGCTCATATCATATCATAGTCGTAATGTGTTTCTTACTATTATTGTTATAGGAGTAGAAGAGTAAAGTAGTGAAAAGGGAAACGAAAACATTTTGTTAGCCCTTATAAGCAAGTTAGTTTCTCCTACTCTATGTATTCATTTCTTTTGAATTCGATGTGACATTGATCATTATATGTATTAAATGCATATTTCGATAAGTTTATATGAAAATTGTCTTGAATGTCTGATCAATTGGTGGTTCATTGGAAAAGCTTATGTGAAAAGTTATGGATCGAGTTTATAGGATGCAATCCTTTTTTGTTTGAACGAGTATTTGCTATGATTCATCTTTTGATATTCGAGAAATGTTTGTTATGTGATGAATCATGCATCGACATCTGTTTGAATTTGCATATATGATGGTTGAAGCTAAGTGCTACATTGTTGATCACGATAAGAGTCACTTCTCGAGTTCAATTCATCATTCTGTTCTCCAATAATGGGATGAGATAGGTTGGAGCTAAGTGCCACATCGTGAGTAATCACGATGGAGGCCACCTCTAGAATTCGTGGAGACCACTTATAGAGTTCACCTATCGCTATATGATTTGTTCTCCGAAAGGGATGAGATGGAATGGAGCTAAGTGCTATATCGCTAATCATAACGGGAGCCACCTCTAGAGTCCACCTACTGACCACTGGTCAGTTAGTGATCTGTGCATACATATTAGAGTGTTGTATTACATACACATGTTTGATATGTTTAAGTGACAATGAATGTAAATTGAGTGTAATGATTTTGATTGTGATGTCATATATGTATTTAGTAAATATATAAAGATATTGACTTTGATATTATGATTAATGCATGTATGTTTATGTCTCCCCAAATTTATTAGATGGTAACACAGCTTGTTTACTGAGTTATTATTTGCTCACAGTGTTGTTGTACATTTTTTTAGATCAGTAGAACTTTTGGGATCGCGAGAGACAACCTTAGTAGGGTGTGGATCCTTTTTGCTGCTAAGGTATTGAGAAGTCACGTGCCCCATCGCACGCACTAGATAGAAGACTTGTAGTTCTCATATTTCTCTGTTGGGATATTGAGAGAGTTTGTTATGTGCTATCTACAAAAAAGTAATTTTGTACCTTATAAAATATAAATCTTTCATGACTATGTGGTAGTGTAAACCCTAAGATTGTTACATGCTCTGAATGATCAATATAAACAGTGTGGTTTGATTATGTATGTTATCACTTTCTTGTAATATCTAGAGGAGTTATGCACAATTTTCTCTAAAAAAATTTATTTGATCGTCTGTAAGCAGTCGTGAGCTTTGGTTTAAATCAAGGTCATGACATTCGGGCCCAGGCCCGTCCGATTTCTTAATGGGCTTGGTCCTATATCAGGTTGGATAAGGTTCTTCGTCCGTTTGCACGGTACCGATAGTACGATATCTATTCAGTATCCATCCGATAATTTATAAGCCGACCGTTAGTTCGTCTGTTAATCATTAATAGATTAAACTTAGGGTTATTTTCATAAACCTCGCCTAAACTATTATAATTTTTCGCATCTAATCACAAACTATGAACTTATTTTTTTATATCCCTAAACTATTGCGATTTTTCTACTTTAGTCCTTCCATCTACTTTTGTTACGTTTTCCATTACTTTGATTTTTCCCATTTATGAAAAGACTAAGTTACCCCTCCCTCCATAACACATCAAATAATAAATATAAAAAATAAAAAAAGAAACCAAATTGGGGAAGGATAATTTAGTCTTTTTATAAATGATAATTTTTTTGTTTACCACTTTGATCCTTCCAATGATTTTTTTATTTTTTATATTTATTATTTCATATTTTTTTGGAGGGAGGGGTAATTTAATCTTTTCATAAATGAAAAAAATAAAAGTAACAAAAAGACGTAACAGAAGTGGATGAGAGGACTAAAGTGAAAAAGTCGCGATAGTTTAAGGATTCAAAAAAATAAGCTCGTAGTTCAGGGTTAGATGTGAAAAATCGTGATAATTTAGGGGAGGTTTATGAAAATAACCCTTAAACTTATTAAAATAATATAAATATTATTGTACAAATTTATTTTTATTAATTCTTGTGCTACCATTATGTTATTTAGCTAATGTTAATTGGTCATGAAAAATGCATGATTCTAATTTGTATTCTTCTATAATGATATGATCATATCTTTTATATAATGATATAATTTTTAGTCTTATATAATGAAATTTATGCTTGATGCAAAAGTAAGAATGCAAGATCAATTTATATATGATGAAGATAATGAAGATAGAGATGACGAATCTTTTACCAGTGTTGCATAATGCATAGTTACCTCCTGAGAGTAATATTTGATTGTTGTAACTTTTATTTTACTTAATATGATACTAAATATGTAATATTTCATTTTTAGCACAATGAATTTTTTAGCTACTTCAGTCGTGGACGTAGGCTATAAGTCGAACTACGTAACTATTTTGTCTCTCTTATTTATATTTGACAACATAATGAGTAAATATATAATAATAAAGGAATAACATATTGTGGTGTCTTTTTACTACATATTACAAGATAGATAATTTTTAAGATATTGTAAAAAAAATTAAAAAAACATTAATGGACTAGTTCGACCCGTCTAACTATCGATCCGACCGTTGAGGCCCGATAGACCTTAATGGGATAAACAAGGCTAGACACTTATTGGTCAAATGTCCGCCCTAAAAGAAAATGGGTCGGCCGAGTCCATCTGATATCCGATCAACATCATATTGACCAAATATATTAGTAGCCCGTCCGATCCATTAATCACCTTTACAATTAAGTACTAATTTACTATATACTAAGTTATAAGATGGATTCTTGACTTTGTGTTCGAGTATTTGCGTCAAATCAAGTTATAAGATTCTATAATGAATCAAGGATGTAGAAATTAGGATTTTCAAACTCTCATTGAGCAAATGTGATAACATTCTCACAACAACCTCTCTTTATACTCATTTCATGTGAAAATCCATCATCATTCGAAGTGGGGCTAAAGCGACTGCTGTGAGAATGCTATCTCAATTATTTAATGAGAGGAGAGGAGATTGAGATTTTGAGAGAGAGAATGATGAGGGGAAAAAGAGAGAGTAAGAGAAGGGCGAGGGAGTTCGGACACGTTTTATAGGTGGCGGAGTGGAATAAAAAATATCAGACACGGTCTGTGTTATTTTAAATACGGCCCGTGATGTACTCTTTTAATGTGATCACGTCTGTGACACCGTGTGCATCCATGATTCACCCGTGTTTGCGTTGTCAAATCGAAACAACACGGACTGTGTTGGTGCACTGCTCGTGGTCTATATTGGTGCGTGAAAAAAAATAACATGTCAAAACGGGTCGTATTGTGGTAGGTCCATGTGCATCGTGCTTGGGTCGTGTCGGGCCCACAGTGCGAATGGCTGGCCCGGCACAAAATGGCATGACACAACCTATTTTTTCTATACGCGGGCTGTGTCTATGTCGGGTCGGGCCAACATGACTTTTGGGCAAGTCAATGACGTGTTGGGCTGTGCGACCCATGAAGATTTCATCTCTAATTGAATCATCATTATGTTTATATATAAAAAATATTTTTTTATGATTATCTCCCCTAAATTAATGATTTTTCGAAAGAAAACCCTAAACTTTCATATTAATGATCCAAAAACTTGGTAACAATAAAGGTTATAAATTGTAATAGACACTCAACTAACAACATGTCAAAAGCAAAGATTATTGATCCTACAAAAAATTAACTTAACTAACCATCTAATTTAAGATGGTACATTTAATTAAGAAAATAGTTTTAAAATTAACAAAATATAAAATATATGATAATAAAATAATGATACATAAGACCTTAGAATGTGTTAATAAGATTAAGTGCAGAATGACTTGACCACTTTGTTAAGAATATAAAATAAATGATGTTGCTCTTCGTAATGGCTTAAGTTTTTATGAAAACTAGTTAGCACATCAAATTTGACATGGTATAAGAGCTTCATTAATGACGATCCTTCTGAGCTCCTTCACCGTCTACTCTACTCGTCGCAGTTGCCAAAAGTTGGTGATAATCTTTAGCTTCATCGCCGCCCGATCAACTGCCCATTGGTGTACATGGCACCCATGAGTCTAGGTCGACGAAGTCGATCTGATCGACAATGAGCACGATCGGCGTCGGATCGTGTTTTTTGCTGGCCGACATCGGGATGGACACTTTTGTCACAACAACATCCGATCCTTTTTTTGTCATCTTCTCCTCGGTTTCATCTATATTTTTGGTCTTCGTCCTCTACATGTTTTTCTTCTCTTCTGTGTTTCTATGTTTTCTTGTCCACATATCATAGATCGTTGTTTTTTCTCCTCTGTTTGCTTCTTTCACTCTTTGTTCTATTTTTCTTTTTTCATGTCTGCCTTCTTTCTTCCCCGTTCTCGTCCGCGTTGCTTCTTTTGTAGTCCTCCTCGACTTTTTTCCCTTGATATGTTGATCGCCATTGCCGATTGCTCTTCGATTTGTGGTAGTCTTAAAGCATCCCTCAGGTCACCATTTCTCCGGTGACGGAACTGCGTTCAAAGCATTTCTTCAGTGATGGAATCACGTTTCTCTTCCGACGACCATGGCTCCCACAATGTCGTCATCTTCATGTTTCTCTTCACCATCCATTTCTGGTCCAATTTCTCGAAGTCATCTTTCGGATCTACGTCTTCTTTCTTGTTTCGATCATCGCTTTCTTTGTTCTTCTCCGTCCTTCGTTTGCTCTCACTCTGCTTCTTTTACAATGTTTGTCATCATCTCCGGTTACATCTATTTCAATTGTCTGTCCATTGTTTTCTCTTCTCTGTTCTTCGGTCTTAGTCCTTGTCTTAGTTCTTTTCTTCATCTAGTAGTTGTAGAGTTGGTTGTTGTTTTGTTCGATCCTTTCTTTCACCATCGACCAAGTTGATCTGCTACCAGCACCCACCAGCTGTTCGATTCTTGGATTCTTGGGGTTGGATTGTATTCGCACCAAGTGTTCGTCGCGTCTCTCTCGCTCTCTTCCTATAGTGCTTGACGAAATGTTCCTAATAGTCGATGTTCTTCCGACGCCTTCATTCCTTCAATTTGCCACCGTCTGGTGTGTTGGAATGTCACGTCGTCGACCTCCCCAGCAATGGATGTTCGAAGGAAGTCGTCATCTGCCTGAGGCAAGTTGGTGGTCTTCTTCACCAAGTGTCCACATCTTTCATGTTGCAAGTGTTTAACAGGATGTTTTTTTCTCCTTCGCAGCCTCAATGAGTCTCGACAATGTTGTGCATACTAGCTTCAAGTTGACATCAGGTTCTTCCCGTCGTCAACTTGAGGGGGACTATTGAAGTTCATCACGCCGTTCGCTGAAGTGCTGCATGTCATCGAGCTGCAGAGCTTCTCATCTTTCTCTTCTGTGTAGCATGGATACCACTTGTAATACCATTTTAATGTTTCTGGTATCAGTTTCTGCTAGTATAAGAGTGGAGTCGTAGATCATTAGTGGTTGAATAATTCTGTAATCCAAATCCTTTTAATAGAATTAGGCTAGAAGCTTCCTCCACCAACATATGCATTTCCTCTTATTTTCTCTCTCTTCTACTTCGTCTTCTCCGTTTCTGGCGAGCAAGACCGACGAGCACGGAGCTCACCTTTTGACATGGTATCAGAGCCAGATGTCAAGAGTTCAAACCTCGTTAAGCTCTTATTAAAAAAAGTATTTTCATCCTTGTGTTGTCCATGTGTTAAGAATATAAAATAAATGACGTTTCTCTTCCTAATAGCTTAAGTTTTTTGGAAAACTAATTAGCACGTCAAATTTAACACACTTGAATTATAAGATAGTTTCTAAAGATAGTGCCTACTCAATATATTAATTTTCTAACAAGATAAACTAGCCTATATTAGTTTTGATTTGACTATGATCAGTATTACCAAGACATTAATTTAATTAAATAACAAATTGAGATGGATTAAAAAGTATAGATATATGAAGGTGTATATACATAAAGAGTTTATGTAATGGTTGGATTAAGATCTAAATATATATTTCCATTAAATTATTTAGTGATGTTATCATGATATCAGTCGTGCAATGTTGTTTTAACTTTTTAGATTAAAATTTGCCATCAAATTAATTTAGGATATAATGAGTGTCCTTCATACCTAAAGATGTAGGAGTGCCCTACCTAGTCGTGTGACTGAACTAGATGGTGGATGGTTGATGTGCATTTTAACATCGATTTATCAATATGAGCTTAGTTAAAAGAAGAAAAATTCTTGATTCAAAGCATGTCTTCCTCACCCGCGTCATTCTCCTCACATCGGCAGACCTCCTGCTTCCTCACTTGTGTTGTTCTCTTCACGTCTGCCGAGCTCCTCCGTCCTCCCCTACGTCGTTCTCCTCATGCCCACTGACCTCCTTCCTCTTCTGCGTCATTCTCCTCACATCGGCCGACCTCTTCCTTCCTTATCTTAGTAGTTCTCCTCAAGTCGGCCGACCTCCTCCTTCATCACATTCCTCACCTGCATGGTTCTCCTCACGCTGGTTGACCCCCTCCTTCCTCACTTGTATCATTCTCTTTATGCTGGCCGTCCTCCTCCTCACGGTCCAAACTTTTTTTTTTGGCGATGTTGCAACCTCATCATGGTGACAAAAAATGATCTTATTATTTGTATTTACCAACTTACAATTTTACCCTTCATTAATAACATACTAAAAAAGTTGATAAAAAATAGCAAGTTAAGCTTCAAATAAATGACACAAAGACCCCTTTTGATGGGGCCAGTGTACATTTTGTAGTTATTCAAACTTTTTCCTATTTGATCTATCTTGTTATTTATGCATAAAAAGGTAATCCAATAAATATAAAATAGAAAAATAACTGAAAGTTAACCTTCTTAATTGATTGGATTCAAGTAAAATATTATGAACATTCAAGGTGGTTAATATAAAAGTATAAGGTTATTTCAGAAATAAATAATAATTCGGAAGAGGTAGATGAAAAAAAAAGATAGACATTTGGTTCCTATCCTTATCCTTCCTCTTTTTGTTCCTAGGTCCATCACATTTTATTTCTGTAATTTTAGACTGCCTTAAAAACAAGGATTAATTTTTTTAAATCTCTCCTAGATTATAGCAATTTTTTGTGTCTCATATACTTATCATAAGTTTCCCCTAAACTATACCGTGATTTTCATTCGTCTAATTTTGTTAACTTTTTTATTTATTAAAAGACTAAAATACCCTTCTCTCATATCTTCTAGTATTTAAAAGTCTAAAATATTATATAACAACAAATATAAAAAATGACATGCCGACATCACGCGCCCTGTGAGTGTGGCCGGTGCACATGTCGATGCCCCTTTTTTGGCGCTCGCTGGAAGAGGAGTAAGTGCCTCCATTTTTATATTTTTTACATATTATTTTGAATATTAAAAGAGAGGAGGAGGGCACTTTAGTCATTTGATAAATAGAAAATAATGAAAATATAACAATATCAAATGGACTAAAGTGAAAACATTTTTATCGTTTAGGGGGACATTAGTTTATATATTAGGTACTGACATGAAAAATCACTATAATTGAGGATACTACAAGAAAAATGTTGAACCGTCGGTAATCAGTCCGAAAATTATCGGTAATGCAATTACCGACGGTTTTTTAGCCAGAATCGATCCGTCGAAAAAACGCTCGTCGCAAATCAATTTGCGACGGTCGAAAAAATTCGTCGGAAATATCGACGGTCAGAACCGTCGGAAAAGTCCCAGCGGTTCGAACCGTCGAAACTTTACGATGGTTGCAACCGCGGGAAAAGGCCGACGGTTCGAACCGTCGAAAGTTTTTGATGGTCGCAACTATCGAAACTTTCGACAGTGGTCGCAACCGTCGATCTTTTGACGGTCGCAACCGTCGCAAAGAATTTTTTAAATATAAAAAATTAGCGGCCGGATCGGGCCGCGGCCAGCTCCGGTCGCGACCAAATCCGGACGCCCGCGGCAGGATGGGCCAGATTCGGCCGCCAGTCGGCTGATCCGGCCGCTAGCCGCCTGACGGCCGGATCCAGCCGCCAGTGGTCGGATCCAGCTGCCAACGGCCGGAGAGAAAGAGAGAAAGAGAAAGAGAAAGAGAGAGAGACGCCGGTGAAGAGAGAGATGCCGGCGGGAGAGGATCGCCGACGGTCGACGCTTCACGCCCGGCCAGGGGAGAGGGAGAGAGAGAGAGGAGAGGAGGGAGAGAGAGGAGAGGAGGGTGATATATATATGTGGAAAATGAGAGAAAATGGGAAAACGAAAAGAGCACGGGATAACAAAATTTTAATTATCGACGACTCTGACCATCGAAACAGTAAATATTAATTTTTTTTAAAGTTACCGACGGTTGTGACCGTCGAAAAAATATTTAGTTATATATAATATTTTTTTTACCGATGGTACAAACCGTCGATAATTATTACCGGCGATCCAAACCGTCAGTAATTGCGACGATTTGGACCGTCGCTAATTATATTAATAAAATATTTCTCATATAATATTATTATATATTTATCGACGGTTACGATCGTCAGAAATTATGATGGATTTTGTGACGGATGGATATCCGTCGAAAATATCGACGTTCCTGATCGTCGAAAAATTAAATAATAATATAAAAAATTACATAATTTAATTTTTTATTTCCGATGGTCATAACCGTCAGAAAATCTGTCGAAAAAATTAAATAATAATATAATAAATTACATAATTTATTTTTCCTTTCCGATGGTCCTAACTATCGGAAAATTCATCAAAAAAATTAAATAGTAATATAACAAATTACATAATTTATTTTTTTAATTTTTGACGATTCTGACCGTCGAAAATTGCGAATGATCAATATCCGTCGGAAATACCGATGTTCCTAGTCGTCGAAAAATAAAATAATAATATAATAAATTTTCGACGGTCGTGACCGTCGAAAAATTCGTCGCAAATTGCGATGGATTTCTATCCGTCGAAAATTGCCCGTCGGAAATGACAATTTTCTTGTAGTGAGAAAGGTTTAAGGAATTAATTCTAAAAATAAACGAAGATACATTGAAGCCATATTCGAATATTGTTTTAAGGGAAAATGACCATCAATTAAGTGGTAGAGATAACATTGTCTTCGTACAAAAATATGAGAATACCCGAAGGGGGATAATCCTCCTAAAAATGATCACTCAGTGATTGCCTTCCAAAAAAAAAGCTAGGCTATCAGCTTCAGAATTAACCTAACTTCTAATATAGTTACATTGAAAATTAGTGAGAGATAGCTTAATCACTCTAATATTGTAAATAAGATTTTGTAAGCGCCATTGTGAAGGAGATTGAGCATTGATGAGATCCGCTGCCATACGAGAGTCAGTTTCCAAAAGAATATTTGAGATGCCCAAGCACTGACAGTAGTAAGTCCCTGATAGATGGCCCAACATTCGGCCTGAAGCACCGAGTCGAAATGATGTCACAAAGCACCTGCACAAACGAATTTCGTGTTAGCAAACTTAGCAATGTAGCCTCCCCCCACCCACCTCCGATCGGCCCACGAAGGAGCCGTCTGTGTTCAGTTTGAACTAGAGCGGAGGTGGGGGCTCCCAACGCCCCACAAGGTGGGATGTTGGGGAGTTCCCCTTAGATGTGTTCGGATTTAACTCATGATAGCTTGCCGCAATTCGGGATCATACCATCGTAGCAATTAGCATAATGGAATTAAAATGGGCATCATTATGACAACACCAAGTCCCCCGTAAAGTTAAGACAAAGAGCTTGCGAAAAGCACCACAAAAATTAGGTCAGGAGAGGAGTCTCCCTCATGAATCCATCCACGCCAATAATTGAAATGAGTAAAGGAGCACTTAATTCCAAATTTAAACAGGTGCCACAACTGCAATGAGAATGAACAATGAAAAAATAAGTGATCACAGGTCACATCTGCAGCTCGACAGAGGAGGAACAATAAAGTTAAAACCAGATAATATAAAATTTGTGGGAAGACAATTGTGCACGAGTTTCCATAAGAAGATCTGGATTTTAAGGGGGAATCTTAACCTTCCAAATTGTATTCCAACTAGATCATCCAGGCAGCTCCAGGGGCAAACTAATGAAGTTATAAATTGACTTAGTCGTGGGATTATTAGAAGCATCTGGTGCTCAAATCCATTGATCCTCGTAGGGGGTAGCAGGCACATTAATAACAAGAATTTTATGCAACAAACAGGGAGCAAAAGATCAATCAAAATAGAATTCTAAGTAGAGCCCAACATGAGATCCGCAATCATTAAAGAGAAATTCAAATCTTCTCCTTTGTCGTACTAAGGAATAGTTATGATTTTATCCAACCTTATGACCTTTTTTTAGGAAAATGAGAAATTATATTAATACAAAAGGTGACTACTAGAATCATTGTACAAAAATTGATGGAGGCCAACAGGGGGACTGTCCACCCAAAAGTGCTCACCATTTTGACGGCCAAAATTAGCTAAGTGGTATGCGGCAGAGTTGTATACTATGGGACAGAAAATAATAGAAGTAGGTGATATTCTATCAAGGTTGTCTTAAATATCTGAAAGATCGCGTAAGCGCCAAGGGCAAGGACGGAAGCGCCTGATGAGGTGAACCAAAACTTCAGGGTCTGAGCGTATGCTGATGTGAGTAAATCCTCTAGCAACACATGCGCAAACCCCTTGGAGAAAGTGAAGGGATGACATGGCATAGGCAGCACCAGCGCCTGCAAAAATGAAAGAATCAAAATGAGAGCGGAGCAAAAAATCGTATCCCTAGGTCCCATCAGCCTGAATGTACGAGCCATCCCAATTTAGGGTAACCCAGTTCGAGGAGGGGGCTCCCACTGGATCCAAGCAGGATCTTGAGGGTGAGTTGCCTCAGGGGCATGGGTAATGCATGATGAAAATTCATGAAAATCAGCCAGAACCTTTTCCCAGATCATCTTGGTGGTTGCATACTTGGATCAAAAATGGATATCGTTCCTGAGATTCGAAATGGACTAGAGGCAGCAAGCAAAAATGAATATGAGGTGTCTCTTAGACTGAAATTGGCACCTTGAGCCTGAGTCCCAAAAGGGAAAGAAATGAAAGGAGTAGTGGAGCTCAGATTGAAAAATATTCAGAGGGCAAAAGAATAAGAGAAGAAGATATGAGAGGTGGTTTTAGTAGCGAGGCCACATACGGGACAAGGAGGGTTTATATTGGAGTTAAAGCTTAGAATGTGGTCCATGGTAGGGAGGCGTTTGTGAAATAGTTTCCAAAGAAAGAAATATATTTTAGGAGGAAGGGTGATATTCCATATCGCAGTCCAAGGCTATCGTCCAGTCAAAGGAGATGGCAAAGCCTGGTGGTACATGAATTTATAAATGGAGCTGACATTGGAGAGCCCATGTTCGTCACTCGCCCAAACCCATGCGTCATCACAGGCAAAGCATGTAAATATCATAAATAGTATCACAAATCAATTTATAGAAAATTTAGGACCAAAATCCATATTTAGCCAATTAAAATCAATTATGAGGTCTGACACACTTAGGGAACTAATATCAAAATTCATATTTAGATAGGTGGGCAACCTATTAAGCGGAACAGGTGATATCCACGGATTAAAAAGAACAAAAGTGTTGTACCCTGAACTGATGGACTTGATAAAACCTAGGAGAAGTTGCTGGACAGTGATAAGATGCTAGGGCTAGGCAGCGCCCTCGGAGAGTAGAGAATTCCAGAGAGATATGGATCCATACTTAGTTTGGACCAGACGCACCCAAGGGGACTAAGATTTATTTAGGAGGTTAAGGACTCTTTGTGCAAGTAAAAAAGTACGAATAAGATTAAATTCTGTATACCTAAGCCACCCTCCGCACAGGGAAGCTGAACAGTAGACCAACGAATCAAGTGGAGCCCTCTCCGATCATTACCAGGATCTCATAAGAAAGTTCTAGTGAGGCGCTCGAGCGAGCGGAGGGTGCCCTCAGAGAGTTAAGTTGCTCCAAGAAGATAGGTGGGAAGTGAGGAGAGGCATGAGTTGATAAGGGTATTTTGCCTGACTAAGAAGTTTACATCGCCATCCAGAGAGCCTAGTAGAAAACGCCTAATAAGAAATCCTTGCTCCTAGATGGGGATATAATTGGCAGAGATAGGGACTCCCAAATAGGTGAGGGGAAGGACCCTTGGGAGATCCCAAGACACTGAATGAGCGCCTATCGCCTACGGGAGATAAGACAATAGGGAAAGTAGACAGCTGACTTTGATAAATTGATGCATTGACCCATGAGGCATTCGTGCATGGAAAGGACTATTCTAATTAAGTTGCCTGCCATTAGTCCGAGTGGCATGGATGCACACCAATAAATCATCGAAAAACATGATGTGGCTGAGGGAGAAGGAGTTGAGTTTGAATGGGGTAATGCGGCCAAACTCGATATGCCGCTGTAGTAATGATGTGAAAATATGAGATACAATAATAAAGAGATAGGGTGAGAGCGAATCTCCCTGCCGGATGCCATGATATGGTTGGAAATAAGGTGATGATTTTTTATTGATTACACACGAGAAGATGGGAGACCTGATACAGAGATTAATCTAGGTGGTAAATTGATGGGGAAAATTCATGAGGTTTAAGATGTGGATGACGGCATCCCAGGAGACGCGATCGAAAGTCTTTTCCATGTCGATTTTCACTATATGTTTAGCATGACCTGCAGAGAGGGAATGGCAAAGCTCTTGGGCTAGTAAAATATTGTCCTATATGTTTCGGCCAGGGATGAATGGAGGTACTAATTAGCTTATCAAAGGTAGGTTTGAGGCGATTGGCGGATCTTAGCAAATACTCGATATAGAGTATGACAAAGGGAGATGGGGTGGTAGTCTTTGATGGTTAATGGTGAATCTTTTTGGGAATAAAAATAAGGGATATTTTACACCAATTGTTCGATAGATGATTATTTATAAACGCTTGTTGGATGGCACGGGTGATACAGTTCCCCACTACATCCTAATAGTTATGATAAAAGTTGAGAGTGAATCTGTCAGGGCCAGGCACTCGATCGGATGGCATACTCTAGATGACTGAGCAGACTTCCTCATCAGTGATGGGACCAGTAAGTGAAGGAAAAAATGTAGGGTTACAGGTGGGCACATCAAGTCAGATGTTAAGAGGGATGATTTGGTCCGGCAGTGGGATCCAAAGGTTTACATAATGGTCAACGAAATGTTTTTCGATGAAATTAGGTTGTGTGATGATCTCACCCGAGTCCAGATGGACCTAGCGAATGAGATTTTGCTTCTGGCGGATGATGGTCTGGAGATGAAAAAAATTTAGTGTTCCAGTTACCATGATGGAGCCAAGCGGTGTGAGCCTTACTCCACCATTTGACATTTCTTTTGCGTGGTAAGTGGCCTTAAGGGAAGCTAACTCAGATATGAACAATCCTCAGGAGACATCAAGGCCCTCCAACAGCGACATGCAGCCAAGAGCTTCTTCAGCACACACCTCTAGCCGCTTGAGAACCTCTCGATTCCAACGGATGGTATCCTTCCAGTTACGCTTAAGGGTTTCCTAAATGGAGAGGGCACACGAAGGAGACAACCAGTGACGCTTAACAATATCCTTAGCCTCAGGATGAAAAACAAAAAATGCTCGTACTTGAATGAGCGCGAACAGGGTAGCAGGAGGTCGGATTTGAAGAGAATAGGGGCATGATCCGATGCGCAGCGGGGGAGGGTCGAGAGATCAAGCATGGGAAAAGCATCAATCCAAAAGTGGTTGACCAACATTTTATCAAGTCTACAAAGAATATGAGCTTGACCCGTGCGATTATTGCACAAGGTAAAAGGAATATTTGAGGGTTTTAGGTCAATGAAGCCTTGGGAGTCAATGAGGTTTTGTAATAGCGTAGAGGATCTAGAAATTCTAATATGGTTATGAGTTAAAATCTCCAATTAAAGCCCACAAAAAATTGTACAAGTTAATCAAACTAAGAGAATTCCATAAGTGATTTCTATCAGCAGGCAAAGTGCTAGCGTAAACACAGGATAATAGAAAATGAAAATCATCATGAGAAATAGCGGCATGAAGAATAAGATCGGAGTTTAGGAGAGGATTAACCTGAGTATCCTACCTATGACAGGCAAGGATGATACATTTGGAGGAACCGGAGCCCTCGCTATAGGTGTCGATGTATGGCCTATTTAGTTTTTACAGACCCAACATGGATTTCCAAAAGAATTACAAAGGGAAGAGAAAATGAAGTAATAAGATTCATAAACCTATGCCTAACTTTTGCTCGGAATGCTCCGCAATAATTCCATGCAAGAATCTTCATGGTGGAGCAGGGTCCCATGAGCCCCTCAAAGCCTGAGGCTGCACGACAAAAGATGAAAGTGAGTTATCGGTAGAGACAAAAGGTTTTTTCTTACTTGCCTTTAGCCGAGGCTGGTAGCGGTCGAGGGCGGAGGGAGAGGGAAAGTGTAGGGGGCATCGGTTTAAGGACACATGATTTCATGCGCTCAGATCTGGCGGCGGAATGAGATCCAGGTCCTCCAGATCGTCCAAAGAAGAGTCATCTTCCATCAGGATGACCGGAGAAACAGGCGCGCACAAGTTGATCGATGCCCGCGCCACCAGCACAAAGTGTGTGCTCCGGAGGAATGGAAGAGAAGGCATAGCAAGAAAAACAACATGGAGGGCGAAGAGGCAAATTGATTAGGGTTTGGAGAGAGAGGGCGTCACAGGCCAACCAGATCATCCAGCAGCTCCGGAGGCAAACTAATAAAATTATAAACTGACTTAGTCGTGGGATTATTAGAAGCATCCGGTGCTCAAATCTATTGATCCTCATAGGGGGCAGCAGGCACATTAATAACAAGAATTTTATGCGACAAATAAGGAGCAAAACACTGATCAATCAAAATAGTATTCTAAGTAGAGCCCAACATGAGATCCGCAATCGGAGTACATACATGTCGTGCAATGTTTGATCGGTGACTAATGCTTTCTTATGATAAAATTTTGAAATATTTCTTTATATTTTCTAGTCACCCTCCTCAGTGAATCAATCATGAACTCAAAACTCTTTCTTATACCTGCTGTAACATATAAAAAACTTGGTTAAAGCAATGACTCTCACCGTTCAATTTGCTCAAATCGGGATACCGCACGCAAGTTATCAAAGTTGGTAGCTACTCAAGTACTCTCAGATCACCTGAACGCCTTCTCAAATTTAGGAAACAACTAGACCTGAAAAGGCCAAAAAGAAATAAAAAAGTATTGATACTCCCAGATGAATTGAACCTGAAATGATTCGAATCGCTGAACTGGTTGGAGGGGATCCAGAAACTGCATCATGCCCCCCGGGGGAACACAGAGGTGCACTTATAGGTTTGTAATTCTGGTAGGCGTGAGAGGGCAAAGGCTGGCAATGTTAGCCTCTTGTCTTCCCCCACGCCTGCTGTGATCGAAGTCTGCGATCTATTCAAATCTGACCACAACAATCATCACGTGCATGATCACACTCCTCATTGTCATAAATATCAAAGTTCCATTCAATCCGTAATTTCGTGTGTTCATAATTTTCCAAGCTCTCGTCTCCTTGTCCTCAAGTAAAGCTAGAAACTAGCTGGATAGAAGATTATCACTTTTTTTTTCTTTTCAAACTTTAATATAAACTAAATGAATGGAAAGTTAAGTTAATTTTGTCTATATATATATTATTATGAACAATCATATACGTATAGAGGAGAGACTAGGTCGCATGCATGCATAAACCAGCTGTGTTTATTTTGTTTGCATTCATAATAAATACAAGAAAGCAAGACCTGACATTTTGGGTGGTGTTGGTATCACCACTGTTCTCGATGGAGCTACTACGTCCATGCATCTATTGGCCATGACCAAACAACAAGAGCATGCTTAGCTTAGCTGTCGCTCTAACCCCCAAAATTAGCAGTCATACGATGCCTAGGTAGTAGCTAAAGCTCTCATGAAAGGTGTACGATCCTTGAATTCTCTCACTATGTACTGCATACTGAGTTTGGTGCAATAATAGCTTTGAGTCAGGAAGGCAGTGAAATTGATTGGTTTCAGGGTCACCCTTTTACTACTTCCATGTTTGGATCATCTTGATGGTCATTGTTGACATGATGATGAAGCCCATGTTCGGAGACCGCAGCCTCTTGATCAACTCAAACCCGTAATCATGTTTTAGATTCTTTTGGATGCAGGCCAATATATGAACAGTAAGATATGATGGCACATTAGCATGCAAGTAATTTGAACTTTCGTCGGAAGATGACAACTTAATTATCATACAGAAACACAGACCGATGTATTTTCACTTCGGCAAGCGAACACAAATTATTGGTCCGATATGTATAAATATACGTTCTACTGCAACTCGCGTGCAAATTTGAGAAGCATTCCAGGCATGCTTGTGTATGGATACTGCAGACGTTCAAGTCGGGAGCAAAGGAACACGGAAATAGTTTGCCCCATTTGAGCCATGTACGTACGATGTTTAGGGATGGAATCCGGAAGGTGAGCTTATTGTAGACTTGTTGCTGTCATTCAAAATAGAGATGAAACAGTCCTCACAATATGGATATTTGAGGCAGCACAGACTATATAATCAAGATTTCAACAACGTACACAGCCAATAAGCACATCGTATGGTTCAATCCTTGCTTTTCAGTAATGATGAATTCATATATTGGTATGATTCCCTAATTCTCAAAATCATTCAAGGTTGGTCCCGTTAATTCATCAAATTTAATGATGAATTTATCTTCTTGGTTCTTTATTCTTGTGCACTGGTTGTGATATATCTCTGTAAAAGATAAAAAAAATCCATATGGAACGGGTGCCACAATGTTTACATATCGATCACATGCTACCAAACATATATACGGCTTAATTATGTAGTTAGGCATACGTAGTAGGAAATACCCTGTTGCTGACTCCCTGCAGAGCACATGAAGGTTTTATGGGAAATTTATTGTTCGGTCGGTTGTTATATGTATAAATATACCAAGTTGGACTCGAAATTAATTTCCCATCTTTATGAAGCTATGAAGAGAGCTTCATATCGAAAAAAGGGAGAACTTGGATCAATATGATTAGCGCAGTCAAATAGCGTTATGGAAAGATATCTGAAATTTATATGTGGGTTGAACTAATTAATCCGAGTTTGTCTGCCGGATATATACACAAAAAATACATATATGGTGATGAATGTACTGAGTTATTGCCAATTTGAATAAGTACCAATAACTAAATGTATGAATATGGTAATCACATATTAAGTAAACCAAGTTTGATAAGAGAATAGGATTTGATTTTTTTTATTCTGATTTTGAATGAATGATATGTAGTCCTAAATATCCCATGTTGACTGAGTGAATATAAAAGAATAGTGTTTGGCCCTTACAGCAGCAGCCTGTCAATGGAGCTAATTCCAGAAATTACTAGGATACTATTCTCTCATGTTTGCTACCAAAATTTTAGATATACACTATAGAAACATACTTATAACAAAGCAGTCAAGATCGGAATCTTACATAAGATTGAAAGGGGTCCGTAAGATTGAAGATTATGAGATCCGATCGAGGATCATAATCTTACCTATATATTAAAATATTAATTTAATATATAAAGTTAAATTAAAAATCGCTTTTAATAAATCTATAATTATTTAGATTATAGATAATATTAAATTAACTATTATCCCTTTAAGATTTCCCTACACATGTATACATATATTACTTATCTAATAATAATTTAAAATGATTTGACAAAAAATGATAACAATATGATTAATATGAAGTAAAATTATACAAAATAGATTTTAATATATATTGATATTACATTTATTTTGTTAAAAACTAACTTTAAAATTTTATTTATAATCAATCATCAATTTATTCTTAATTTTATTTCTTCAAAAATCATATTGCACTTAGTCAAAATTTTTAAAAAAAAGATGAAACAATATTAGTAGGATTGGTAGGATCTTACATCCTACGATCTAGATCTTGATCTTACTGATCCTAAAAATATTTGAGATCGATATCATGTACCTTACATAAGATCGTGCGATCTTACGATCAAGATCGCAATCTTAACAATTATGCTTATAAGAATCACATGATTTTAAGGTGAATAATACATAAAGTTGTGATCCTATTTGTGTGGTGCATATGAAAATTTTATTATGCATATTATTTATAAATATTATATATATATAATATGAACGTAGCACAAGAAAAAAAATGAATCAGAAAATAAATCAAGGAGTCCAAAAAAAAGCTGATTAATCTTTGAAACATGGAGTTGAGAGGTAAATTATGACCTTCGTTTCCCTGTATGTGCTTCGTGTCATTTTTTTTTTCCTAAGGTGAAAGTACTCAAATAACGGCATTCTAAATGTCATCACTCTCCTTTTAAGAGAAATTGTGTAAATTTAGCATTGTTTTAAATTAAAAATTTGTAAGATTAATTACTCTGGATGTTGAAAGTTATCCTAATCTACAGCGGTCACTCTTGCGGTCATTCATGGCTGACGTCTTAACAAAACACCGCAGAATACAACTACTGACATGTCACCAGCATGTCTAGGGACATGGATCATGGAGTCCCCTTAACGAGTGCGCTGTGAGATACTTTTAACAATCATTGGTTAGTACGCACATTTATGTGCCTCGTCAGCAGCCATTGTCCCACCAGGCGCCACGTAATACTTCGTGAAATCATGATGTGACACGTGTTACCCTGCCACATAAACGCATGCTCTATGCTGGAAGATTCGTCCTTAAAGATGACCAAATGTTTCTTTTGCTCTCTAATGCAACGCTAATGTTCTCATGCTTCCTCGGTATAATACAGCAATTAACCAAAATGTACGATTTTAGGAGTATATATAATGTGTGTATATATCCCACATCCACCTCCACCAGCAACCCACAGAAACAGCATCCTAAAAACAAATAGGTCCAAACTGTGAACATTTAGGACTCCAACAACATCGTTCGTATCTCCACGCTTGTTCCCCTACGTGTCTCCGTTCTTGATACTTTTCTCCATTTTACAGAGCTTACAGTTGTTGTCATCAACCACGTCGCCGCGCAAAATGGCGACGAGGTGGGTCAAGTCGCTACAATGCAAGTCCAGCGCGTTGGAGGACGTCGTCGCCGCCTGCCCTCCGTCGACTGCGGCGATGTCGTCGTTGTTGTCTAAGAAGCCCCTCCTCCTCCCCTTAACCTTCTGCGCCAACTCGACCCACGCCATCCGGGACGTCGTCCTCTCCCCTGCCTCGACTTCTGACAGCGTGTCCAAATCTGACTCCAAGCAAAAGCCCGCGAGACCCACCGATTCGTCCTCGTCCCGGCCCAGCAGATCCGTCGCGCCCAAAGTCTCCTGCTCCCTCCAGACCTTGACCGAGCTGCCGCCGGGTCACTCCTCCCGCCGCGTGGTGGAGATAATCTTCAGCACGAGCTGGTCGTCGTCGGCCTCGAACCGGGAGAAGGGCCGCGCGGCCGCCGGGTTCCCCGGCGTCATCGAAATGCTGTTCCGCATCCACAACCCCTCCCGGACGGTGGCCCGGTTCGAGGAGTACAGGGCCGCCGTCCGCGCCCAGTCCGACGACCCTCGGTGCGCCGCCGACGGCAACGAGATGATGCGGTTCCACTGCGGCGCCAGCGCCCGCGACGGAGCGTGCGACCGCGGGGTGGAGTGCGGGTGGTCGCGGGCGGAGGGAGGAGGGAAGAAGGTGGCGGGGATTCGGACGTTCGCGGGGAGCGGCGGAGCGCACGAGAGCGCCGGCGGCGGAACCGGGCGGAGGGCGATGCTCGTGTGCCGAGTCATCGCGGGTCGCGTACGGGGCGAGACGGAGGCCGAGTCGGTGGGGGAATCGGTGAGCCGAGGGAAAGAGGAGCTGCTGGTGTTTGACCGCCGAGCCGTTCTCCCCTGTTTCCTAATCATCTATAAGCTCTGAATCCCCTTTTTAATTAACATGATAACGACATCCAAATCCCATTTATTTTATCAGACCTCGTTTTCTCACCCTTACCTTCGTTACTTCATTTTCTTTTTACTTTCGTTTTCTTGTTTAGTTATGTTGCTGGAATTTTGTATGCAACCATATGAAGCAGGTGATGACCAAGTGTAGTAAAGTTTTATATGTTTTACTACAAATTTGAAGCGATTCAACAAAGTTGCATGCTATTGCTATATATACTTTAGTAACATTGCTAATGGTAAATAATAACTAGTATGTCATGAGGAATGGTGCTGTTTTTTTGTTCACTCCAATATTCGAAAAGACACAGATCGTTTAATTCAATTGACGTTAAGAATTAAGCACGTTGATCATGGATTAAAATCTCAATCAGTATCGAATCTGACTATTCCACTTTCTATGGCTTGTTTGGTTCTTGTATACATGTGCGTAAGTAAGGTGTGATTGTGGCGCAATTACCTCCCTGATTGAGGAGTTTTGTCTCTTGTGCTAGATTTGTTTCTTGTCATTTATATGGACGCAAGAACAGGACCAGCACACTTTTTGTGCTGTCTGTGTGCACCCGCCTATGTGGATGTATACAAAAGAAGTGGCACGAGCTCGTTACGGTTCCTAGATTCAAATCCTCAACGATACTCTGAAAATTTTAAATTTGAAAGCTACGTGAATTTACTTTAAAATTTTCTATTCCTCAAAACCACTTTGTAAGCTTCACGTAATGGAAAAAAAAATCGATTTGGGTAAGCAATCCTATCTGTCGGATTTCAAATTCCACAGCAATACAATTCTATTTCTACTTCGTATGAAATGGCCAACCATAATATTTAAACAAAAGAGGATGTGACGTCCATATATATGATATGTGAATGTATCCAGTAGATCACATGTTGCAGCAAGCTGAGCTGGTCATCATCATACAGGACTGTAGACAATTTATTGGCATCAGTTACTCTGTGCTACCCAACACCTCAGGTTCAGTTGTATAATCTTCCAGCTAAGAACAATATTTCATTAGTTCGCGGCATAAATTTTAGTAATTATCTTTGAATCGTACCATCTTCTCTTGTTGAATTATGAAACTTTAATGTGTAACGATATTATTCTTCGACAATTAATTTATTTTAATAACTATCTTTTTTATTGAATATTGTCGATTTTCTTAAGTCATTCTTAAATTCAATTCGTGGTTATGCGCATTGTCCATATGTTAAATTTTGATCCACTATCGAGTTCAACTAATCCGATAAGATCATTACGCGTCGTCTAATGAAGCTCTCAATAAATTTTTTTTACATTTATAAACACTCGAACTCGAGACATCTACTTAAGTGAGGACAAGCCACACATACTCATCTCAACTTTGATTGGTAATATTATTAACTTTTTAATAATATTATCTACATGACACATCATTAAAAAGTAATTATGATAAAATTATAATATAATATAATAATTAATAAAATTAATTTTAAAAGTGAGGACGAGCTGTCTCTTCCATCTCTTCATGTGATTGCCTTGTCAACGAAGAGGAGAGCGCGAGTTTAGATTTTGAGCTATGGGTGAGCAACGATTGATCGGATAATTCAGTTAATTGATTGAATTGATAAAAATAAATTAACCATTGTCTGAATTGAAAAAATCGGTTTAGTGCGATTAATTCACCATTTTAATTGAAAATAAAAATATTATAAAATTAATATTATATGAAAGTATATTAAAGTAAAAAATAAAAGGTGAATACTAAATTTTAACATGGTAATGAGATAAAAAAAATTATTAAATAATTAGGGTACATGTGGAATTAAACAAGAAATATAAATTCATATACATTAATAAGTTTTTTTTTACAAAAACAATAATACAAAAATAAAAAAATTTATCAGTTAATTTGATTTTTAACTAAAATTTTGGTTAATTATCCATAACTGATTGAATTTGATATCAATTTTTTTATCAATTAAACGAACTGAAAAATCGGATAATTCGATTCGATTAATCGGTTAAAAATTTGGTTGAAACAATTAACCATGCTCAGCCCTAGTTGGGCCCTCCTCTCTCATTGGCAACTGGAGTGGGGTAGCAATTAGCCCCCCCCCCCCCCCCCCCCCCCCCCCTTTTTGGCAAGCAATGGTGAGAGGTGGTTGGTCTCCCCCTTTCCCACTTGCATGCAACGAGCTAAAAGTGTGCATCACTCATAGGGAGACGTCATCCCCTTCCTCTGCAACCACCTGAGGAGAGGGGGTGGGGTTGGTACCCCTCTCTCTCAAGCAACGGAGGACCCTCTTTTTTTGGCAACATCATCAACCACATAGAGAGATGAGAGGGGGTTCTGGGTCGGGTACAGGTTAAAATTTTTCGACCTGAGTTGACTCGATCCGACTCCAAGTCCCGACTTTTTTATTTTTTTTAATTTTCAACCTATATTTTGTACTAATTTTTTTTTAAATATTAAAACAAAATATTTTAAATGTGTAAAATAATATATAAATATTTTAAAAACTATTTTATGCTTTTAAAATAAATATTATATCATATTTTTTATATTAAATAATGGAAAAGGTAAGAAAAAATTTTAAAAAAGAAAAAATAGTGGTGGGATAACCAGATCCGATCCAACCCAACCCGAGAAAAAATAGTGGTGGGATAACCAGACCCGATCCAATCCAACACGAGTCGGGTTGGGTTGGATCGGATCCAACCTTCCAAAGAGGACTGACCCGACCCTAATCAAAATCAGGCGGGTCGAGTTGGGTTCGGGTTTGGATCGGGTCAAACCTGATCCGTGTATTATCACTGATACCCAGTAAAAAAAGATAATTATTGAAATAAGTTAATTTTTAATGGATGATCTCGTTAAGAACCGAGTTGGAAAAAAAAGGTATAGGAGGACAATTATTAAAATTAGAGCACCGAAGGTATTATCATATCATCATCAAGTAGTAAGTTTATTTCTAAAGAATTCCGGCAAAAGCTTGATTGTCCTTTTATAAGGTCATGCATCATTCAAATGAGGCCTCACTATTTAGGAATTAAGTGACTTAGTTGTGTGCATATCATTTTTTTCATATTTGTTGAAATTTTCAATTGAACTAACTCTACTCGAACCATTACTTTAGAAGATCATGGGCATTATGCAATATGGATATATGTCAATTTTTAACTTAATTTCATGGCTACAATTTTAATAGTTTTCAATTCACTTCAACATTTTGATTTCAACACGTTCCTCAGATAATTGATTCAACTACTCTTTCTAACGTTTTAAACCTCATAAAGATTTCATCATCCCCTTGAGGAAAGGCTAAAAGTTCTTTTCTTTAGAAGACCACGTAAACATTTTGGCAAAGGCCGAAAGACCTCATAAACACACCCCCTCAAGTTGATGGCAGGAAGAAGCTTAGCTGAATGGCGGTGGATCACGTCCTTGCATGTCTGTCGATGATAAGCTGGTGAAATCAAGCTTCAATTCATGGCTTAAGAGGAAGGTTGTTGTGAGAGTGGTGGCCCCCTCGGTTGAAAGAAGAACACCGCCTCGAGAAGGATCACTCTACAAGTCAAGTTGCATATCTTTGAACTCCTTCGTGGTTGCTGGAGCGACCAACACGCCTCCTTGCGGCAGCAGACATCCATTGCAATAGTCGAACAAGGTAGCGCAAGCCCGCAGTCGCCCCCTCGTCGAGGGACGACAACCAGCGGACAAGAAGAAGCAGGACAAAGAGGAATGAGCAAGAAAAAAGAGGAATGACAAGAACAGAGAAGAGGAAAAAATGAAAAAGAAAATAGAGATGAAGAACGAAGATGGAGACAATGAAGGCTACGAAGGTTGGGATGGAGCAATCAAACCAAGAACGAACTCGAGCTCCAATCTCAACTCGTCGAGAGGTAAACGAAGAAGAGCACAGACTCGAGAAGTAAAAAACAAGAAGTCGAAGACAAGAAGTTGATGAATATGTCCGGACAAGAGGAAGAAAAATAGCAAATCGGAAAAAAAGAGGAACAACGATCAACTGATGAAAGAGAAAACGTGATCCATTGCTGCGGCGACCTAAGGAACACTTATAATCCATTGCAAAAAAATGTGATGACCTGAGGAACATTTGAACACGATCCATCATCAATTATATGACGACCTGAGGAATGCTTGGAAATAAATCTTCCCTCGAAGAGGTGAATGCTGGAGAAGCATAACGATTGGAAGCTGAAGACAAGTTCGAGCTACCATAGTGAAGAAAAATAGAGTAAATAACGAACACCAGTATGAAGAAGCTCGATGAACATGCTTGGCAACCATTCCAAATGAAGACATATAAGCAGATTAACTCCCGAAGAACTGAAGGACAATCAACAATCAACTGGAGTAACCAAAAAATACAAAGCTTTGACACTACAGAGAATGAGAGGAAATTGTCGAAGATGAGAACTAGAGAAGAAACAAGGAACCATCAGATGAAACACAAATGAAGAAAACAAGAAAGCACAAAGGTGATCGGATTCATGCTTCATGTTGTGTTGCGATTCGAGAGCCGAAATAAGGAATCCAATGAGAAACAACTTGATCGGCAAAGACACAAGAATAAAAAAATCAGAAAACTAAATACAAAGGAAAGACGAACAAAGTAGAAGGAGCAAAGGGCGGTTCCCATTAGCGAAGAAGAAAGACTTAGTAGATCGAAGAATTGTTGGAAAGGAAGAATAGAAAGATGGAAATGCACAAAGAAGAAGAGGAAGCAAATCAGAAAACTCGATCACAAGAAAAAGATGAAGCAATAGAACCTCTCGCCTGGACTTGTAGGCGCCATTTAGGACAGTGAAGCTTCATTCGACGATGATCGACCTAGAAGAGTAGAGATGGTCGACTTTTGGTAGTTTACTATAATGAATGGTGATGGAGAAGGAGCTCATGTAGATCGACGACGCTTAAGCTCAGGTACCATGTTAAGAAATGAGCTCAGATGCCTCACTGCAATGTCGTCGAAGGAGAAGACGAGAGAGGGAGGAGGATGCGAGATGTTTATGATATTCTATTCAAAATGTAAGAGACTACAATGATGACACAACACCTTGCAAACGCACCTATCTACTTGTATTAAAAGGAATCGACGTATGAAAGGTATAAAGTGATATTTCATTGTTACACTTATGATTGTTACAACACAGAAAAAAGACTCTACAATGGCTTCCAGCTCAACATCATTTTACGACACCTAGGTGAAGACGCCGACGACTATGCATTCCAATAGCTATTAACTTCAAAATAATTGATAATCTAAAAGAAATAATGCTACAACACGTACAATAAATTATAAGAAAATATATGTATCCATTATAAGCATTAATAGTTCAATTATTTGAATTAACTTTAATTAGGATCATCATCAGTTATCTTATATAACTAAGGATATGTATATATATATATATATATATATATATGAAATAAGGGTTTAATGTAGGTGTTGATCATTTTACATGTGAAGCAAGTGTCAAACGACTTTAAGTAAATAATTTAAATGATCATTGATGATAACAAAAATATAATTCATGTCAACAATTATTCATCATTTTCGAAATTTTACGAATTTATGTACATTATTGTCCTTCATAATAGATATACGTATTTTTCATAACTTTTTACGTTATAAAAATATTATTTGTTGCCATTAATGATCATCTAAACTATTCATGAAGAAAGACATCTAAAAAATAAAGTAAACTATGTGTAAAACCGTTTGACATACGCTTCACATGTAAATCGCTCAACACTTACATTAAACCCATATAGCAATGATGCATAAGGTATTTTCGTGCAAAAAAATGATTGACACATCGTTAAATTAATGAATTAATTTGGTAATGATTAAAATTATTAATTTATCTAACAATAAAGATTATCATTAATTTAATTATTATAATTTTCTTTTTATATAATATCTGATTGTTAAATTAGCCCAATAAGCATTACCACTACTAGAAAAATGTGGATTACCGACGGTCCAGACCGTCGGTAATCAGCCCAAAAACCGTCGGTAACGCAATTACCGACGGTTTTTCAGTCGGAATCGATCCGTCGGAAAAACGCTCGTCGCAAATGGATTTGCGACAACTCAAAAAAATCCGTCGCAAATATCGACGGTTCTGGCTGTCGGAAAAGTCCCCGGCGGTTCGACCCGTTGAAATTTTCCGACGGTTGCAACCGCCGGAAAAGTGCCCGACGGTTCGAACCGTCGATATTTCCGACGGTTGCAACCGCCGGAAAGGTCCCGGCGGTTAGAACCGTCGATATTTCCGACGGTTGCAACCGTCGGAAAAGGACGGCGGTTCGAACCATCGATATTTCCGACGGTTGCAACCGCCGGAAAAGGCCGGCGGTTCGAACCGTCGATATTTTCGACGGTTGCAACCGCCGGAAAAGGCCGGCGGTTTTAGCCGTCGCAATTTTTCGACGGTCGCAACTGTCGAAACTTTGGACGGACGTCGCAACCGTCGATCTTTAGACGGTCGCAACCGTCGCAAATAATTTTTTAAATATAAAAAAATTAGCGGCCGGATCCGGGGGCTGGAGACGGGGTCCGGCGCCAGGCGGCTGGATCCGGCCGCCTGGCGGCCGATCCGGCAGTTGGAGGCCGGATCCGAACGGCCACGGCCGGATCCGGCCTCCGGCCGGCCGACAGCAGAGAGAGAGACGCCGGCGCGGAGCGGGAGAGAGAGAGATACGCCAGCGCGGGAGAGGGTCGCCGGCGTCCAGCGTGGGAGGGTCGCCGGCGTCCGACGTGGGATGGTCGCCGGCGTCCGACGGGCGGAAGGGGTGCTCGCGGCCGGGAGAGAGAGAGGAGAGGAGGGAGAGAGAGAGGAGTGGAGGGAGGAGGGAGAGAGAGAAGAGGGAAGATGGAGAGAGAGAAGATGGATGAGGAATATATATAAAGGGAAAAAGTGGAAAGAAAGCGGGAAAAGGGAAAAAAAAGTGGGATAACGAAATTTTAATTACCGACGGTTGCGGCCGTCGAAAACGTAAATATTAAATATTTTTATAATTATCGACGGTTGTGACCGTCGAATATATATTTAGTTATATATAACATTTATTTTTTATTTTACTGACGGTTTTGACCGTCGGTAATTGCGACAGATTTTGCGACGGTTGGATATCCGTCAGAAATATCGACGGTCCTAATCGTCGAAAAATTAAATAATAATATAATAAATTATATAATTACTTTTTTTATTTCCGACGGTCTTGACCGTCGGAAAATCCGTCGAAAACATTTAATAATAATATAAAAATACATAATTTAATTTTTTTATTTCCGACGGTCATAATCGTCAAAAAAGTCGTCGAAAATTGCGACGGATGGATATCCGTCGAAAATATCGATGTTCCTAATCGTCGAAAAATTAAATAATAATTTAATAAATTATATAATTAATTTTTTATATCCGACGGTCTTGACCGTCGGAAAATCCGTCGAAAACATTTAATAATAATATAAAAAATACATAATTTAATTTTTTTATTTCCGACGGTCATAACCGTCGAAAAAGTCGTCGGAAATTATGACGATGGATATCCGTCGAAAATATCGACGTTCCTAATCGTCAAAAAATTAAATAATAATATAAATTATTTCCGACGGTCATAACCGTCGAAAAATCCGTCGAAAACGGAACCGTCGAAAATTATCCGTCGGAAAATCGCGATTTTCTTGCAGTGTACTATCTTATAGGTCATTTGATGAGTTTCATGAGATATGATTTTTAAATTAAATAATATGTCACAAAATATAGAGAGTTTAATACTTTAAACTATCATTTGCCTTAAATACTTGTTCTTTTATTTCCTCATATTACTTTTCGTTAAACTCTCACGCAAAGAGTATAAGACTGGAAATCCCCTTAGACTTGGGTTATGCCCTCCATTTTACTAAATAAGAAAAAAGATATTTAAGACTTCAAAATAATGTTTCCAGGACCAACGATTGGATCGGATTCGTTATGGGATCATGGTTGGACTTATCCGATCGAATTAAATCAAATTTTATTAAAATAATATTATTTATAATAATTATAAAGGTATAAGATAAGTTATGATATAATATACGAATATTGTACTAATAACCTATTAATAATAAAAATGAATATGATATAATTTTTATTTATTAAAAGTTTTAATAATGATAAATAATAATTGTTAATATATAAATGCAAATATATTATTATTTATTTAGTATTTATATTAATGACGATAGATGCTATATTAATAAATTTTACTTAAATTATTCTTTTTTCTTTTTTTCTTTAACACTACCCTTTTTATTTTCTTTATTCCTCCCTTTAATAATTTTTCATTTTATTGTTATTTAATTTAAATACTCATCTTTTTATTTTAATTCCTATTTAGTTTTATGCATATACTTTTCTCTCCTCTTTAACCTTATATTTCTTTTCTTTTTCCTTTTTTAACTTACCTATTTTTATCATTTTTTAATATATTATTTTTCAAAATTTAAATTGAACTAGATTCAACCAGTTCAATTGGCTGACTATTTTTTTTCGATTTAATGTCAAAACGGATTTTAATATCCAACCGAATCTGATCACTGGTCAATTGAACCAATTAGACCGATCGATTCAGTCTTGTCCGATTTTGATAATATTGTTTCAAAGGCTCTTGATTCGTTTTGCATGGCCAATGATTTTCGCTGATGGATTGATATTTGATTAGTAAATTAGTAGTTATTAGCAAATTAAGCAAAATATCTGGCAAAGATAATGAATGAAGAATGCAATTTTTTCTATTTTGATTCATACTTGTGGCGCATGGGTACAAGTTTATACTTTGAAATTAGAGGTGAAAATGGTTCGGGTTGATCAGTTTTTTTGTTCAAAAAATCATTCGTTATTTTTCGGATCGAATTTTTAAATCACAAAAATCACTCTAAACTATTTAGGGAAAAGAAAAAGTGCCTTTAACGAGTCAATTTTTTCAAGCCTTATTTTAATAAATAATATATAAATAGATTAAAATTAATATTAACTTTTTTAATTTTATAATTAAATATAGGATATAGTGTTAAAACTATTAAATTAGAATTTCATAATGTGATAGGAATATTTTAAGCTATATAAAAAATTATTATACTAGTAATAAAATAATTGATTACATTTAAATTAATTATATAAATAAAAATTAATAAATGAAAGCGAACTCCACGATCCTTATGATTTTTTCGGGTGGGATCCTAGTTTAAGCAAATCGATTTTGCTCTATTTAAAAAAGTCGTCCTAAATCTTATTCGATCTTCTAATTTTTTTATTTTTTTGAATTTTTTTTTTTTTGAATCAGATAGGTTTTTTCGGTTCCGTCATATTTTTCTTACACCTCTATTTGAAATGAAATAAAATTCTGTATTCGTAATGCAATTATAAATTCCTTTTTATTCCATTTTATCGTAACATCATTTCTCTGTTTACATATAAATTACTGGATTATATATGCCCCTCTTTGCAATTTGAAACAAAAATGACACTTTCGCTTGGCCAAAAATCGTGATAAAAAAGTCTTCCCTCGGAACACACCAATTTTTTTTTATGAAAAAAGAGCCTTTCATTTGATCGGTATATTTGTCAGAATGGCATCAGGGGCCGCAGGCCTTAATTAGCTTTGGACTTCATTCTCAGCGGTCCACGTTCTTAGAGCCGCGTAACGAGCTATATGTTTTTTTTATCTATTTTGTTGTTAAAAAATGTTATGGTTTATTTTACTTTTTTCTCTTTTTTTTCCGATCTTTGGAATTGTCAGACCTCAATGATACATAGCTAACTTGAAAATATTTTATTTGATTATTTACAGTCATAAAAAAATGTTAGATCCATAAAACGACATATCTTCTATTTTTTTGCTCGTTCTTTTGTTTTCCTGCTGTAACACCAGAAAAATGTTGATTGTGCACGTGTATTAGCCTAATCATGCTGTCGGCATGGTTCATGGACCCAATTCCCTTTCGTCTGTCTCCTTCAGGGTTCCGTAGTTAGTGGATCGGAGTTAATTGTGCACTAATCTCTTGCCATCTTCTACTTGAGGCTTGAAGCAAATAATGACAGCATCAATTATATCAGTTTCTGTTAGGTGTGCGAAGATTTTACTTAGCCACAGTTCAATCAGAGAGGGCTTTGCATCACAACGAGATGTCTCAGACAAATTTGCACCTTGCAATTTTACATATAAATGCTGATATATTAGTGTATATCGGAGGTATATGTACTCTTTTTTTTTTTATAAAAGGTCCAGGTATATGTACTCTTTTATCAAGTGGGTACCTTGACAGATGCGTCTGAATGCATTGGGCTCTTGAACACGCATGACAAATTTGTCCTTAAATTCGTCCTTAAAACGTACTTGCACCTCTCACTAGCATGAATTTGTCTCTGTATACTAAGTTATCTGGTAATCTTAAGTCCACTAAGATAAGTATATATGATTTTTTCTCTATAAACTAAGTTATTAGATAATCTTAATTAACCAAGGCTCCCCGTGTAAGCAGTTAAAACAAAACTATCATTAGTTCTTTTGCTCTTTCTTCCTTTTCTCGGACTTCAGATGCATTTATGGAGAAAGTAAAACCTCAACTTGCAGGGACGAAAAAAAAAAAGAACAAAAGATAGGAATACATAACTATGTTGTAAACTTTTTAAAAAATCAGACTGTACTCACATAGCTGATGGATGCATTGATTTTTCTGTAAAAGGATAACACCAAGTTGTGGTCCTTTTGTCTCTAGTTAACTTCTAGGATGTTGGCATGTTCATCGTCGTCCATTTGCAGAGCGATCGCCGCTATCAGAGTCATCGTCTATCGTCTTCTTCCTTGTAACAGTGTTGTCATTTTGTAAATTCTTTTTCGAATCAGCTGAGATTTAGTATGAAAGGGAGTGAGCTGATTGTAATTGGTGATAAGCTAGTTGTAATTTTGATTTCTTATTGAATGGAACTTTTCTTGCTTCCGCCAACTTCTGTGTCTTCTCCACCTCCGTTCTTCTCCTTCTTGTTCGGCTACTTCCGGCAATAGAGATCGGAGCTCGATTTTAACATAGGATCCAAAAGAGTAGGAAACAAGTTGCGCGTACTGGCTAGAGTGTTAGAGTTGGTGAATACTTCAGGGCCCCTTGTTTCTCACACCGGGTTCGCCCACGTGAGCTTAGGGGAATCTAAGTATTACCCAATTAACAGTATTGCTGGCGTACGAACGAAAGGGGGGGTTCGGGGGGCCCCGCCCCCCGACGGCGGTCCCGCTCGCCGGTGAGCGGGCGGGGGTTCGGGGGCAGCGCCCCCGAAACCTAGACGGGTTTTGGGCTTTTGTTTAGCCGGCCCGTGTGGTTCGGATTAGGTTTTTTCTCTGTTTGTTTGGGTTTTTAAACCCGGTTTGGAGAGGCTATTAATAGCCTAATTTCTGATGTAATTTGGTGTGGCGGCTGTAAACCTAAACGATATAGTGGAACCTCTTTGCAGGACGTAGCCCTCATCTCAAGGGTGAACCTGGGTAAATTTCGTGTGTCTCCTCTATTTTTCTGCAATCTCTCTGCGATCTTCTCTCCTTGTTCTCGGATTTTCCCATCATAGAGCTCTTGTCTGAAGTTGTTAGTAAAATGGATAATTAATATTGCAGTAAGTCGTGTAGCACCAGAATTGTTGCACTGCAGAAGTTCATGACATATAAAGTAAATCTCCGATTAGATATTGATCAATATCCGTCAGTACGTATATCCGACGATGATAGTTCTGCAAGCCATGAAGATTCTTATATATTGTAAAGTTGATCTCTCTCTCTCTCTCTCTCTCTCTCTCTCTCTCTCTCGCGGATACAGATGACAGCACAGCAGAACATATTGCCAGAGTAAAAATATGTAATCCACGTGAACTTAATATAGACAAATATAACTGTTCTCCTTTCAGTAACAAAAAAAAAAAGAGTATTATGCATACGGCATGTATCTGATTGTGATATCTTGTCACGAACCTAAAATTTGTGACATGTTGTGAAACCAACCAAAACGCAGGTGTCTTACGTTCGTCCATTCACTTATTAATATTCTCGATCCATTCTATTCGTACAGAAGTGCCAAGTTATTTAACATTTCCCGCCTGTCGGCCACTTCACAGCTCTGAAAATGTAGCAACAGGTTCTTGTTGTCATTTCATTATGAGGACACCACATGTATCGATCTGAAAGCTATTACGACATGTGAGAGATTTAGCAATTTGATTATTGTATCTAATGATTAATTGTTGTCACATATATGACAATTATAGTGATAGTGTTACATAATTTAATTCTTTAGCTAGCGCCGTATGTTGTCGAGGCTCTTCTTCCATTACCAGTACAAGTATGTACAACCTGTTCTACCGATTAAACTCAGCTCAGAAACAAGGAAAACAAATTTGGTAAGCTGTTGCATGCTTATATATCCAGAATGTATTGGATGATTGAGGATGTAATCTTAACTTTCCTCATAAAATATAACATGTTTATTAACAACATATCAGCTTCTCTTCTCCAGCACCATGTGCATAGATAACTAACAACAATTGAGTGACGTCTCCATGAGAAAACAATAGAAACAGTCCATGTTTATGCAGCATTTTATTTACTCATAGAAAAAGTCCTCGTCAGTGCCGAGTCAGGAAAGATGAATGCATTCGTCTCCGCGCTTTGTCACCTCCAGCCGACCACTCGACAGCTGCAAGGCTGCACCTGCAACGCGTTCGTCGGCCGCGAGCTTTTCGTGTGAACGAAGGAGACGGTCACCTGCACACAGAGCACCACGTCGGCGTACGTCGTCCCGCACGTATCTTAATTATTTTGTACCAAAAGGAAGCCGCCAATCCTCGCTATCAGTTGAAGTGGTAGGTAAACTCTCAGCCAAAATATGCATTTGACGTATCACATGACCCAGCTCTGGTCGGTAGTTTCTCTTTGAATTTAATTGTGACCTTTGACCCCAGAGGTCCACACGACACGATTAATAATGGAAATAATCACTATTTAATGTCCTGTTGATTTGGCGGCTACAGTCCATTAAGAGACTTCAATAGTAATCGATTTGATAAGGAAAATTACGTCGATCTACATTTTCCTCTGTGATACATATATAGCCAGATATCTAAAAGAATACATAAAATTAGCATGACCAATAACAAGTTGACATAAAAAAATGGTGTCATACGACTTACTAAGTGGCTTGCTATTGGTCGTTCTTGATGAGAATGTTTTTTTTTACGAGTGTATGGATGCTCACTTAGGGCTAGTTCGGATTGATTGAGGAGGTGAAATCGTTCCGATAAGGTGTGAATTTTATTTGGATAATTATTTTATATTAATTAGAAAGGATGTTACTAAGCATTCATAATATTATATTTTTCATTCGGTCTCTTTTCTCTTCTCTCTCATTAGCATTTTTTTATTTATATTTATATTTTTAACTTTTTAAAATAGATGAATAAAATAATTATAGAAAAATAAATAATATAATAAAAATAGGTCAAACAATAAATAAAAGGAAAAATAAAATAAATATAAGTTACTTGTTACTCATTGAATATTATAAATAGTTTAATATATAATAAAAATATAAAAATAACTTTTACACCGATAAAACTTTTATTACCGCACTCATACCCCCCACCCCCTGCAAAGATGCCCTTAAGATCGCTTTCATTTGGCAAGTGCCATACGAAGGAATAATGTTTAAACATAATGGGTTTGGAAATAAGTCCATCAGTCGGATTGATAATAAAATTTAGACCATGGAAATACATAAAATCCACACTAGAACGATGTGATTTATGTTTTTTTTAGTTTTATTTAACATTCATGTATACAAATGAGAGTTTGTTTAAAAAAGTTTTTTTATGTATTCATTAAGTAATTGTTCCATTGGAGTCCTAATACAAAATATGGGACAGACCTAGAAGGGGACTATCCATCAAAAAGGTGTCGCGATAACAAGTGCGACCACAAGAAGTAAGGTAGTCCGCAGCTTGGTTCATGTGTCTATGATCGTAGGCTGCAGTTGATCTAGCAGATACCATATGTTAGTAATGATTCTTTTCATGTTCCATGGGTACTTTTCATCTCGCATTATAATTTTGATCATAGGGCCAGTGATCTTCTAGCGCATTTCTTTAGACCAGACAGCATGCCATGAGCTTCAATTTCCAGAAATGGAGGATGCCTTGGCAAAAATAAGTATACATGTGTGAATGCGTAGTAACGATCCATATCCCCCCATCCCGCCTCCCGCACAAAGGAAGCCATCTGATTGCGGGATCAGCTAAGAAGGAGGGGGGCCTCCCACTAGGCCCGTAAAGGGTCTTAGGGGTGTGGTGTTTCAAGGGCATGAGAGTCAGAATAATTGTGAAAGCTTGCCAATGCTCTTTCCCATACCACTTTCACGGTTGCGTGCTCAGATCGAAAATAGGCAACATTCCTCAAATTTCAGAGCTCCTAGAAATAATAGAAAAAAAGAGAGTGTAGGACACGAAGCGACCATTTGTCCATTCCAGCACCTTCACTTACCTATGAATCCAAGTGCCAAGAATCGACAAACTGTAAAGAGATATTGAATTGTTGTTGAAAGAGATGCCAGAGTTGTTGGGTGAACATTGATGCATGCATTTTTATACATATTTTACATGCATCATTTAGGTTATTTTTCGTAGTTTTTATCATTGCATGCATCTATTTTCTTATTTATTTTCTTAATTTTTTTAGTCCAAAGCTACCCACTTCTGTTTAATTTTATTCTCAGGATCATCATTTTGAAGGTGCAAAGTGATCGGATCGGAAAAGAACATAAAACGAAGCATAAAGAGCACATATGATTGAGTTCAAGAGAAATCAGGACCGGGCTGACATCATACCCGAACCGGGTTGACGTTAAAAACTGACTCCAAATCGATTTCTACGCGAAAATAAAATTTGAACAGAACCCGGCCCGGGCTGGATCAGACTCAGCCCGGGTTAGTACAAATCAGCCAAACTTGTAGATCACGTGATTTTTCGGTCGATTTTAACTTGGATTTAAATTGCGAACTCAACTAGGAACCCTAAAAGGCCACCACCCCTATAAATATGGATGTACTACAAAGCCAAGAGAAGGCAATATCAGAGTTTGAAGCCCTAGCCACACAAAAAATGAGAGACGAAGTTCTACTGCGCACCACTACAAATTAATCGAAGAAGTAGAGATTTCGTAGTTTCGGGTGATCGATTGAAGCATAGTTTCGGCCAAAGCTTATTCCAGAGACGTCCACCACTTCTTGGGAGTTTGATTTACAATTTTTAATCTTTATTTTATATTTTCTCCCTCGAATTTGATGTTAATTATTTCGATTATGAATTAGTTTAGTTGTTAGAGGAAGACTACGTTGAACATTGGTTTTCTCTTAATATATTTTATTGTTTAGACTTTTGAGAACATGTTTATGATGTGGATTTCATGCGTAATATGGGTTTATTAGTTTCTTGCATTAATTTCACATAATTCTACAAGAAAAATCGATCAAATTCTTCTCTGTGAAGAACCCGAGCCGAGTCGAATACAACTCGAACCTGGTTCCTTCATTATTTTTCCCGAAGGGAACTTCTCTATCAGTCCGGACCGAGTTCCTTCTGACCCGGGTCGAGTTTTGTTAACTTGATATTTTTGTTAGTAAATTAATTTTAATTACTAACAATTATATCATTAAATATAGGTTTGCAACTTAAAGCATCTTAGATAAAGTAGAATGGAGTTGATCGAGTTTTCGACGTCTTTAGATTTACTTCTATTTAAGATAGTTAGGTTCTCGAGTTTTTGAGTCCTTTACTTTGAGCAACCGTTCATACTAATGCATCTTAGTTTAGAATATATTAAAGTGGATTGAGTTTTCAACGTACTTTGATTATATTTGTATTAGGGTAGTTAGGTTCTCAAGTTTTTTAGTCATATACCTTTTATCCGTTTATTTTCTACAAAAAGTCTATATTTAATTATTGATAATTAAGAGAATACGATAGGGATACGAAGTCTGAGTTCTAACTTTCTCTCACATTAATTAAGGGAATCATTATCTCTGATTGTTATCAATTCGGATTACTTTTATTTCAAATCAATTCTTATTACTTTCTCAATTAATAAACTTAAGTTAGAAAGATAAGAATCTAGATTAGTCCTTATGGGTTCGACACTCTATTCACTCTTTATTACTTGTCGATCTAGTATACTTGCTAGTATATTTGCACTTAATTTGCACGCATCAAACATGCACTAAAAGAACAAATGGGTATTGGTTTCTAGAGCAAGGCCGTAGATTGAGTAAGAGGGATTAATTGTTCTATCAAAACAGAGGATGTTGTCAAGGGTTGGTGTGTGAAAGAATTTCCAAAGGAAGATATGAAGTTTGGGAGCCGCCGGAATGTTCCAAATTTTAGACCAAGCACACCCTCCACTGGAGGTGGTCGACAAAATATGACGGCGAATAAAACTATATACTGACTTAGTGTTGGCACATCCCTAGTATCAGTCATCCATGGTAGAAATGTAAATGTGTTTAATCAAAGCACATAGATCAGGTCCAAAAATGGTAGAAAGTAAGTTATCTTTCCATTTTTCATTTTTGATCAAATCACTTATCAGGAGGGTATCGAGTGATAGGGAAGTATTAATGTAGGTTGGCATTTTTCTTATAGGGATTTGAAAAATTCAAGGGTAAAAAAGGAGAGAAGTTGTATTTTCAATGCCAATTTGATTTTGGAAACTTAGACGAAGGTCTATGATAGAGTGCATGATCCTACGCCAAATGAGATAGGTCCTTTGGGCATGAGAGGACATGTCCCAAAGGTTGAATCTCTGTACTTAGCGGTGATAAGCTTAGTCCATTGGGAGTTACTTTGATTTAGCAACGATAAGATGTGTTTGGCGATGAGTTAGGTTTGCATAGTTTGGAGGTTTCGAATTCTGAGACCTTTGATAGCTTTTGGTTGCTGGAAAATTTGCTAATTAATAAGGTGGGAGTTACAACAATTTGCTGCAGTGTTCCATAGGAAGGATCTGGATGGCTTTTTTAAGGATTCAATGACTCCATTCGCAAGGCAAATTGTACGGCTTGGTTGAGGATGCATTGGCTCTGGCCGGCTAACATATAAATGATAAAATCGTGGGCCTACGGATACACTTCTTAACATATAAATGCATGATAGATAAAAACTCATTATCACTATAAGAAAATGGTACATTTCCGATGGACACGAATCTTTCACATATGACGACATTTACGACGGAAAGAAAAAAGATTTCAAAATGTTGAGGACCAAAATGTCCTTCATTATTACGGATAAAAAAAATTGTCGATAATTTACCGATGGCCTTAACCTTTGGAATTATCGACGAATACGGCTGCGGTCAGATCTGGCCTGCGGGCCACAGATCCAACACCTACAAGAGGCTGATCTCTCTTTCCTCCCTCTCTCTCTCTCTCGCTCCCCCTTGCTGATCAACCTGCTATTGGATTGGGCCGCTTGTGGCTGGATCCAGTGGCGGGTTTGATTTTTTTATATTTTAAAAATAGTTTTCGAATGGCAAACACATTGGAATGTCCGACATGTGAGCTTCCATCGAAACGTTCGACGGGCTTTTCCGTCTCGGAGGTTCGACGGTGGGCATCACATCAGAGGTTCCGATGGTGGACTTTCCATCAGAAATTCCGCCATGCCTCCTTCCAAAATAGCGAAGAATTTCAAAATTCGTCAAAAACTTGTCGACGACTATTTTTTCATCGAAAAGTTCGTTGGAAATTAAGTTTTTCGATGAATTTCATGATATTTTAACGAATTTGACCATCGAAAATCGTTAAAAATGTTATTGTGTATTATTGTACACTTCCAATATTAAAATTATGAGCAATGTTATATCCTCGTAAATTTGGAGGATTTCACTCGATCACAATACATGAGTGTAAATTTATCAACTTTTTTTGGCAATTTATGAATATGATTTTTAGAAGGATTTTTAGGTAAAGTCTTAGAAGGATTCGACATTTTCCTAAAATTATGATCTCGATTGTCCAACTGCAACATATAAGATGTAGTAAATTCGACTTCTTAATCATGCGTGCCTGCCTGTGCATATATGCATATGTGTCCACTAGCTAGTGTAGTTACGTCGTCATTGAAGATGCTCACCTGGAAATAGATGCAACACAGTACTTACTTTGCAGAAGACTAATAATTTTCATTTGTTCTATCACATGTGGAGGCTGCATGGACGTGCTTCTTCTGATGCTAAGACCTTACAATTGGACGATTATATCAACCATGTTCATCGTAAATAGATTGACTACACTACGCTGAGCTGAAAAGATTGATGTATTCAAAGAAGTTTAATCTATGTATTTAAATAGTTAAAAGTGTGTTCATATATACACATACGCTTATGCAGTTTAAGTTTTTTTTTAGTGTTGAAATTTCAAGATAAGAAAACATAAGCATATTTCAATATGTGAAAACTTGAATTTGAAATGAACTAATTCAAATTAACAATATTTCAAATGACATAAATCGGTTATAAATCAAATTGATTTGGTATCAAGGACTCCCGTCCTGTTTAGTAATTAATAATGGCTGGTCCATGGATAAAATACATCGAAAAGTACGTGCTTAGATTAGTTGGATTCGCGGATATTGAAGTTTTAAATATATAAATTGACTTTTAATGCCTCTACCCTATCATCTTTTATTTTTCAATTACTTATTCTCAATCTTTTAATGTTTTGAATTATTTTAATATATCTATTTAAAAAAGTAATTGGACAGGTTTGCAATATTAGTTTGATCTGTAGGTATTAAACATTTACTAATAATAATAATGACAATAATGTATAATAGGTAATTATTGCTATACAAAATGAAAGCCTCCACGCCTATGTATGTACCTCCTGAATATTCTGCTGTCGCATTAATGACACGTCGACAACACGTAGCAAATCTTAACGCAACTTTTCAAAAAACACACAAGCAGCCGGATGTAAATTCTATTAATGAGATGTTTAGTGATGGAGTATTTGATTTTATTTTTATTTTTAGGTAGCCTAGCCAGACGCGGACAATTCAATCTCTGTGATCATATATTAAAAAATCAGCCTCAGAATAACTAATGCGATTGAGTATTTGAAAAGTCGAACCTTACTTAAAACAAAGAAGCAAATCACTTATCATTTCAACCAGTATAACTAATGCGATTGAATATTTGATTTAGATGCAACATTAATGCGTTAGGATTATGAATCAATAAATTATGTGTTCCATCCACTCGTATCAGTTAATTAGGACATTTTGGTACGTCGGTAGATCAGATAAAATTATCAACTACTTAATTTAAAGTTCGCGAGATCCGTTGTCTCATTAACTTCTCTGATGGCATGAATTAACACCTCATCAATAATACATATAACACCAAGAAGAGATTATCCACATTCTCAACTCAGTGGGATGCACTTCAACAAAGGAGAAAACTCTCAATCTTTTTTATTTTATCAAATAATAATATTATTTCTTATTCTAAGCTTTTATTTATCATGTACAAACAATTGATAATTCAAACTTCTCACATTTACCCATTCACTTTTATATTTTTATTTTATGAAAAAATTAAATTTAACTTCTGGGGGGCATTTTAACATCCCAAATCTAAATAATTCATTCTACATTTATGTTATTATTCTTCAACAATAATAATATATTTTAATATTCGAATCCTTTTAGTTTTTGCTATCCCAAATACAGGCCTGCGTTTGGAATGCCTTTGCCTCACAATATTTTTTTGATAAAAGTTAGCTTTTGTTGATAGGAGAGGTGTTGAGCTTTTCAAAAAAGTCAAAGATTTGTTGTGCGGTAGAAATATCTTTTCAAGAAAGCAACTTTATTTTTTTTTTCACCAAACTTTACAAAAAAGTAAGTTATCTATCAATGAAAGCACTTTTTCCACAGCACTTCCAAATGCAACCACAAAATTGATGAATAGAAATAAAGAAGCCGCCAATTGATAGATTGTCAAACTGTTGCTATTATGGATGGCAATATTCCCCACCTCCGCGGGGCCCCGCGGGGATTTCCCATCGGGGCCCATCTTCGGGGAATTTTTTCCCCCCGGGGGCGGGGATGGGGTCAAACTGCCCCCGCCCCCTCTTTCGGGGATCGGGGCGTCCCCGCTCCGTCGGGGCTCCGATTTCTCGATAAATTATATATAATTAATAATTATTATAATTATATTTATTAGATTACATTTGAACCGTCCATTTTACATATATATACAATCAACATTAAACCCTAACACCCTTTTCTCTCCCTTTTCTCTCAGATATCAAACCGCCTGTAGCCGCCGCCGACCTCCAGCTGCCGACCGCCAGCCGCCCCCTTCGTCGGTGATCAATGTCGTCTCCGACGATTCCATCTTCACAAGGTATTCCATCTTCGATTTCGCCGCCGCTCCTTTCGTCGCCGACGCGCGCTGCGGCGACTTCGCCTCTGCGCGAAGTCGCCGCCGCGCGCAGCGGCGATTTCGCCTCTCCGCGAAGTCATCGCTGCGCGCGGCGGCGACTTCGCGCAGACACACCGGCGACTTTGCCTCTACGCGATGTCGCCACCACGCGCAGCGGCGACTTCGCCGCTGCGCGAAGTCGCCGCCGCGCGCAGCGGCGATTTCACGCAATCCGAGAATACCCCCGCAAGTTCCGAAAATGAAAATCAGAAGAAAGAAGGAAGCCCAAACAAAAAAGGTTTAACTTCTCAAGCATTGAGTCATTATCATAGAGAATTAATTGATGGAAAATTTCGTGCAATATGCAAGTATTGTCAAAAAAAATATTTATGGTGATACAAAAAATGGAACTTCGCATTTGCATGATCATTTAAAAATTTGCAAGTTTCATACAACAAGAGGACCAAAGCAAGCAACATTAAAAAATTTACCAACTTTAGACAATAAATGTGATACATTTGTTGTTGGTAATTATTCATTTAGTCAAGATGTTGCAAGGAAGGAACTTGCAAATATGATTGTCCTTTACAAATATCATCTTTCTATAGTTGATCATGTTGGGTTTAGACGATTTTGTGATGCTATACAACCTTTATTCAAAGTGGTTTCTCGTAATACCATAAAAAGTGATATTCTGAAGCTATTTGGAATTAATAAGGATAGGACATCAAATATTCTTGAAAGAAATTCAAGTCGTATTGCAATAACTACTGATATGTGAACTTCTAGTAATCAAAATAAAGGTTATATGGCCATTACAGCTCATTTTATCGATGACAATTGGATTTTGCAACACCGACTTGTGAGGTAATTAATTGATTACTCTTGATATTATGTTTATTATATACTTTTGAAATTATAAATTTTAACATGCATCATTTTTATTCTTATAGGTTTCTTTATGTTCCGGCACCGCATAATGTCGAAGAGCTTTCGAAGGGTCTTTTGAATTATTTATATGATTGGAATTTGGATAGAAATGTATCAACTATAACTGTTGATAATTGCTCAACCAATGATGTCATGATTCCCTTGATTTTTGATAAGATTCCTTCAACTTCTTTTATTTTGGGAGGAATAATATTTCATATGCGATGTTGTGCTCATATTCTGAATTTGATTGTCAAAGATGGTTTATCTAAAATTAAATATTCTTTGGAAAAGATTAGAGAATGTGTTAGTTTTTGGGTTGGTACACCCAAAAGGGAAGAAAGATTTGCTGATACATGTAGATAATTGAATATTGCTTATTCCAAAAAACTTGTGCAAGATTGCAGAACTAGATGGAATTCTACTTATTTGATAATGGCATCTGCTTTGCTATACAAAGATGTTTTTTATCGTTTAAAGCAACGTGATTCTGAATGCAAATATTACCCAAGTTCCGAAGATTGGATAATGGTATTTGAAGTTTGTGATAAGTTGGAAGTTTTTTATGATATAACTGAACTATTTTCTGATTTCAACTATCCAACTTTAAATGCTTATTTTCCTAAAGTTTGTGAAATAAGAATTGCTTTGGATGAATGGGCTTCTTTTCCTAATCAAGTTATTCAAGTGATGGCTTTGAGCATGAGTTATAAATTTGACAAGTATTGGAAAAAAATTAATGGAGTGATGGCAGTATGAGCTGTTTTGGATCCAAGATATAAAATGAAGTTGTTGAACTATTTTTTTCCAAAGCTATATGGAAGCCAAAGCAACAATGAATTGTATAAGGTAAAAAGATTGTGTGAAGATTTGCTTCTTGAATATCAAGCTAATGATGCTAGAAGTACACTTGTTAATTCTTCGTCTCCAGTTATAACAGAAATGGGTCCTCCACCGAAAAAACAAAAATGGGAGTGTGCTTATATTAATTTTGTAACTGAGACTTCTTCACAAAATAGTTTAAATTAGAATTGGAAAGTTATTTAGAAGAGTCTGTTTTAATTGTTAAGTCAAATGATGGAATATTTGATATATTGGGTTATTGGAAACAAATTGGATTAAAGTACCCAACTCTACAAAAGATTGCACTGGACTTTTTAGCTATTCCTATTTCTACAGTTGTTTCAGAATCTGCATTTAGCACTGGAGGTCGTGTATTGAATACACACCGTAGTAGATTGAAAAAAGACACTGTTGAAGCATTGATGTGTTATCAAGATTGGTTGCATAATATATTAAAAGGTTACAATTTATCATTCATTTAATAAATTATGATGTGTCATTTTTTTTAAACTTACAATGCTTTTTTGTTAGGTCCTTCTAATGGAAAGTGTGTTTTTTACACAATCAACGAAGATGAAGATGTAAATGATTGAATGATGAAATTATGGTAACTTTTTATCATTTTTTAATTTTATTCAATTTGATTTTATTGTACTAATCATTTTTTTATTAACTTGTAGGAAAGTTTGCAAATGTGTGAAGGATGAAATGAAGAGAAATGATGAATGTCCTCTTATTGAACTTTAAACTTTGCAAATATTTGGAGTTGTAATTTAAATATGTGGAAACTTTGCAAATTTTTGGAGTTGTAATTTAAATTTTTTGTTAAGAAACTTATGGTGGAAACTTTATGTTAAAATATTTGGTGTTGTAATTTAAACTTTATGTTAAGATAGAATTTGAAAATTATGTTGTGGTGGAAAGTGTGTTCAACAAAAATGAAGATGTAGATGATTGTCATAAAATTTGTGTCAAAATTTAAATTTTATGTTGTAGAATTTACAATAGTGATAGATTTGTAATTGTGTGCATGAATACTTTACAATAGTTGGCTATTTTCTAATTTTTTCACATTTTTTAATAAAAAATTCGAGGAATCGGATTCCCCGCAGAGATTCGGGCCCCGCGGGGATCGGGGTGGGGGTTAAAATTTCCTCCGAACCAGGGATTCGAGGCGGGTTGTCGAGGGCGGAGGCGGATTGTTGGGATCGGGGCGGGGGTGGTGTCTCCCGCCCCGAACAGCGCGGTTGCCATCCCTAGTTGCTACCTATACGAGAAGATTACATTTGGGATGAATTCTTTCGACAGTCAACTTTGGTAAAAACCTAGGATAGAGTCATGATGAAAATTTAGGGGCCCAAAAGATAAGACAATATAAAATGCATATATATATATATATATATATATATATACATTATTATATCAATTTTTAAAATTAAATTAAGAAATAATGATATTACTTTAGAATTAACATATAATTACAATTATTTAGATTAAAATGTTTTTTTATTCATCATGCATTTTTTTTCCTTTTTACGTTTATCATGTTAAAGGAAGATATATGAAAGTAATTTTTTTATGACAACTAATTAATTTGATTTTTTATATAAAGAAGTCAAAATTATTAGTACACATATTATATTTTTATAAATACACATATTATACTATAATCTTTTATAAATATACACATATTTCTCTCACTAATATAATGACATATTATAATTATGTCAAGGTCACAAAATTAGGGACCTTACCATATATTTTTGTATACATAAAAATATACATTATTGTATATAATGTTTAAAAAAAATTAAGAGGGATTTAGTTGTGTCAAGTTCACAAAAATAGGGAGGTCTTATCATAAAAGCTCATATAGGTTATTTGAGTTTTCTAAAAAGCTCCAAATTGGTTGTCAAACAAAATCATTTGTGTGAAAAAGTAAGATTAAAATTGTTTGTCAAACGATCTATGTAAATCATACGAAAAGCACCATAGTTATTAAAATCGGACCGGATCGGCCGATTCAATCGGTTCAACCACGAATCGGCAACTGGTCCGGTCCGAATTAATTTAAAAAATGGAATTACAATTGAACCAGCCAAAAACTGGTTCAACCGATAAAAACTGATTCAACTATTAAACCGGAAAAATCCATTAAAGTGAAAAAAAATAGAAAAGAAAAGTAAAAATAGGAAATAAAATGTTAGAAAGGAAGGTAAAAATGAGAAAGTATTTGAATTAAGAATAGGTAAAAATAAAAAAGAAAATAAATGTGGGAAATCAATGTGGGAGAGGAATTAATGGAAATTAAAAGGAAAGTATTAAAATAAAAATAAAGAAGAAAATAAAAGGAAGTAAGTGTGATGTATGGAAAATTAATTTAATTTATTATCATCACAAAATAGTATAAAATAATTAATATAGTATATCAATAATAATAACTCATAGTTTTTATGAATATTAAAAATTTTAATATCTTTTTATTATAAAAAAAGTAAATAAATATGGGAATTAATGGGGAGAGAGGAATTAATGGAAATAGAAAAATAAAAATATTAAAATGAAAGTAAAGAAAAAAAATAAACTTGAGAGTGATATATGTCAAAATTAATTAATATATTGTCACCCTAAAATAGTATTGAAGAATAAAATAAAAGAATTAATATACTATATTAATAATAAAAATTCAAACTTGAACATTAATATTTAATTAAATATTTGTTTATTATATTTTATTATGAAGTATAAGTATTATGTAATATTTATTATATATAATTATTTTAAATAATATTAATTTAATAAAATTCGATTGAAACTGATTGAATCCGATTAAATCGATCTAACCACGATCCAATTGATCGTCCGATTGGGTGGCCGTTTTAATAACATTGAAAAACACATGAAAATACACTATCAAACTTGGCATTGCGTAGAGTGGTGAAAAGCACTTAGATTTGGTTGGTTATTTGGGCGGATGGGGCCCACCACCGAAGACGAGACGAGTCAGCTCTTACGTGTCAGTGGTTAGATTCAAACGTGGCCCACGCCGTGTGTTGCGCCGCGGCGCTGCAAAGTTGTCACAATTGGGCGCAGCTGGCGACAGTTTCGGAGTCGCCCTTGTCCTCCGTGGTGCTGAGTCTGCTGACTGCTAAAATTAATTTGTCAAAACAGCCCTCGTAAAAAAAAAACAGCCCTCGGATTCAAAGCCGTTTAGAAATCGGAGCACTTGAAAAATTCAGACAGAGATAATTTCGTTTTCTTCTTTTTTAATAAATAATAATGAAAAACATATTATTAACCCAAATGATTTTATAAAATCTAGAATAGTTGATAGGTTAAAGTACTCATAAATAGATTAATAACTGAAGTTGATTTTAGAAATAAATAATTACATATTCATAGTAAAAAAATTATAAACTATTAATTTAATCAAATGATATTTTTTTAATATTATAATAAAGAAAAGATGTTGAAAAACTTATGTATACTTAAAAAATAAAATAATATATTCATTAATCAAATCGATCAACTTTTTTTTAATAAAATAGTTCTTCTTATAAATGAGTAAAAGAGCGCTTATCTTTTTTTTTTCTAGTTGCTTATAAATCATTTTACTGAACTTGTAAGATTAGGTAAATAAATCCTCAATCAACCAGGTTGGGTTTTGAACTACTGGACAAAAAAAATTTAGTAGCATCAAAGATAGAACATTTAATATTTTACCTCCTTTCACTGTATTAATGAGATCCTAATAGTTGGAAAATTAATAAAAAAATCGGTGGATATCATAACCATAGATATTGTTTTCAGATTGGCCTCCTAGTTATAATTTTATATGGGACATGTGTACATATTGTATTTGAGTGAAAAATGTGAAAAAACATGAAAAAAATAGATTCTATAGATCATAAGTTTACGTTTCGAGTAGTGCAAAGTTCTTTTTTCTTCCTCCTCAGTGCTTACAGACATATTAAATAACCCCACACGTGTTATCCCATTGAAAATTGGATATTCACAAGGACTAAACGTTTATATGAACTGAATGTCTAATGTGTGAAATTTAATTCTGACTATAAAATTTAGAATTACAATTAATATTATTCATAAAAATTAATTATTTATACGCATAATTAATACATTAATGGTTCTAATTATGTGCAAATAAAGAAACAAAACTCTGGAACATAGACAATCTACCCATTAATGTATTTATTATTCATTAATTTATTTATTTAAGTTGACCGGAAGTAATTTATTTATCCTCTCAGGACAAAATAGGTAACCAAAAAAAAAAAACTCTTTCAGAAACGGTATTTTCTTAACGTGGGTCGGTTATGGCGCCCTCTCACCGGAGGCCGGTCTATATAACAATGTAACATGCGGCATTGCGTCCTCTCCGACGCTCCATTTCCTTCGCCTATTAGCTCGCCCCCATCTTCTTCGCGCCCAGCTCGTCGAATCGCCTCCTTTTCTTGCGCTTCTATCCGTCGCCGCTGCGGCGCGTCCTCTCCTTCCATTCCGTCTTCGATCTCCAACTCCGATTTCCGATTACTGTCGGGCGCCTCGATTCTCGCCGGAAACGGTACCTCGACCGGCCTCCGTCATTGCGGTATTCCGGCTATAACGTCGAGGTCAGTCCGGATTCACCTAGAACTAGAAGTCAGAAGTACGCGACTTCTTTTCCCTTTTTGCTATAATTGCAATGTGTTTAATCCACCAGCACGTGCAACGACTGTTGTTCTTGTTTGGTGTCTCCTTTTTTTTAAGAGAGTTTTCTATCTTCATGTATTGAAAAAGAAGAAGAAGAAAAAATCTGATCGTTAACGTATTTCTTGTACACTTTGTTTCTGAGAGATCGATTACTAGACTAATATAATTGTTCTCTGGTTACTTTTATCGGTTCTCTGGTTAGTTCTTTTCGTCGGCAATACCGAATTCTATGCAAGAGGCGCCGCATCGGAATTTGCTGGCATTGCCATTCCTTGTTAGGCGTCCTCTGTTGTTCATTTCTCCGTGTTATTTTGTCACTGTAGGAATACAAGCCAAAATAGGGGGAAGAAAGGAGAGGAGCCCACCGTCTGCATTAAGGCCCATGATTTGGTGCTTGAGGTAACCCACCTAAAAATGATAACTAATAGCATTTCACAATGAGAAAAATATTCTTTTTTCTCCTCAATGGCGTGTTGCAAGAGCGAGATTGAATATACCTTGTGCGATAACTGATAATCTATAGTTTTCTTCATGTCCTTGATAAGACTAAAAAATAGTTGCATCTGAAGCCGAGTTTCTACCAGTTTGTTTCTTTTATAAATTGTAAAACTGTGTGAATCTTACATTTCTGCACACAGTATTTCCACTTATTATATTTTGAACCAGAACTGAGATGTCCTTAAATCTGAGCAGTCACTTTCATGTTTTATGTTCTGTTCTTGTGCTTGCCAACAAATGAATGACCCGCTGACTATTTTTGTGGTTTTTCAACATGATTGAATGTTTTTTGTTTCTCTGTTCTCGATCTAAATTGAGACTTGGAACTAGTTAGTCCGTTCTAGCTTTGATGTAATTTTACTCCTTTGAGCTAGGCCCGTGATCATATTTTCAAAACTATGTTTGACTGCGGAAAACTATTCATCTGTAAATATTGAGTTATCAACTACTTGGTTGTTGCAGTTCTATGATGTATGACAATGTGTTTTTCAGTTATTGTATCCTATATGCTTTCTAGGGTAAAAGTATGAATCTTTATTACTGACCTGTAGAAATAATGTAAACCCTCAACTTGATGCTTTCTATTCCTTGCACATGTCATGTTTATGTCAATGAAAAGAATATTAGCTATTTTAAAAATGCATAATATCCTCATATTTTATTTATTTATTTACTGTTGTTTCTGTCAACACATTGCATAATGTTGGTTCAGTTTCAGTTCATTCAGGTTCTTCACTTATAAGTTGAGGTTGGTTTTTGGGACTTTCCCTTGCAAATGAAAATCTACTTGGTTTAAATTCTTTATGGATCTCTCAATGAGAAGGTATGTCAACACCAGAGTTTAAGTGTGGTTATATATTCCTTTTCTTTTTTTTATAGTAGGCTGTTGTTCAGTCCTCAGGACTTGTGTGCTTGATGGGGTGCATCCACAAGTGCAGTGGCAAGAAGACATTGAAAGGGTGGTTCTTTATTGACAAAAGAGTGGGCTAAACAAGAAATAAGTGAAAGCCATACCAATTGTGATTTATTTGGCTCTCAGATATATCTATTACATTAAGCATTCTCGTTAGCAACCTGGACCAAATGGATTTCAAGTCAAATCATAGTTCGCCAGTTCTTACTGATTTAGTACCTGTGAACAACTCAGGATTGGGTTTAGCCTCTAATATCAGACCTTATTCAGGGGCACCATCATTTTCTTCTTCCAGTTTGTTCTTGGCAATTCCCAGAAGTAAAACAATACCTAGCAAAATTGATGATGTTCGTGCTAGTTCTTGGCTAGATGCCATGATTTCATCCTCTCCTCCTCGCAAGAACTTGAACAAGGATTTCATGCCAGAGTCGTCATTTGATGAAGCTGATGGTGCATACAGGACCTGGATGGTGAGTTCGATGTGCTGTTTGGATTTGCTGCTGCTGAAGTTTGAAATTTGTCCAATAATTCTACAAAGAATATTCACGTCATGTATACTCCATTGGCAGGTGAATTATCCATCAGCTTTAATAGCATTTGAGCAAATTGTTAATCACGCTAAAGAGAAGAAGATTGCATTATTTTTAGATTACGATGGAACTCTTTCACCGATTGTGGACAACCCTGATTGTGCCTTTATGTCTAGTGCGGTAAATGAATTTCCTGCCCTGAAAGTCCTTTGCCAAGTAGATTGGATATAGTAATATGCATGGTTCAAACTTTTGCCTAACATAATGATACCGACCTTTCTTTCAGATGCGTTCTGCTGTAAAGAGTGTTGCAAAGCATTTTCCAACAGCAATTATTAGTGGAAGGTCTTGTGATAAGGTATTCCTCGTTTACAACCATTTGAATGATAATTATGATATAAACCTACACAAGTGTTGTTGACTTGGGTGAGCTTATGTTCTGCATGGTCTGCAGGTTTTTGAGTTTGTGCAGCTACCAGAGCTTCACTATGCTGGTAGTCATGGGATGGACATCATGGGTCCATTAAGAGAATCTGTTGGTGACCATCCAAGTTGCATAAGGACTACTGACACGCAGGTAATCATCATGCCAATTCAAATCTGTGATTCCTGAAGCATTCTTCTGTTTTATCTCAAGCATTCAGTCGATTCCTTCTTCATATTGTAATACCTTAATAACCAGTAGTCTAAAGTTTCTTTACTTTGTGTATTGATTGAGAGAACTGAATGCTGTCCTGACTTGTCAATATTTTTATTTCATTTTAATCAAGCCAAAAATGACTTGTTATTCAGTAGATATTGTTATTCTCACTACAGTTTTGTGAGTTAAGTGCCAACCTTTTTCATTATTGATACAGGGCAAGGAGGTACATCTGTTTCAGCCTGCTAGTGAATTCATACCAATGATCAATGAGGTAAGTTCAGCCAGAATGTTTTACTTAGTTAGCATTTTAGTTTATTTCTTTCATCTACCTTATGGTGATATTTTTATATTGAATGCTCATTTTGAATTACAGGTTTTTAGGTCCCTCATTGAAACAACTAAGGACATAACAGGTGTCAAAGTGGAGAATAACAAGTTTTGTGTGTCTGTGCATTACCGCCTTGTGGATGGAAAGGTGAAGAAATCAGTCAAGTCGTTTTACATTGTCTCTTTGTAAGGCCTACAACCTCAACTTATCTTCAAGGTTACGTTTCAGAATTTACCAGAGCTTGCACAGCGTGTTGGTGAATTTCTCAAAGACTACCCATCTTTACGAGTTACCCATGGGCGGAAGGTATAAATGAATTTACATTTCTTTATATAAGATAGTTCTCATCTATGTCCTTTGCATAGAATGCTTGGCTGTACAAATTGATTCTTTTCACTATGCGCTGTGCAGGTTTTAGAGGTCCGCCCTGTGATTGACTGGAACAAAGGGAAAGCTGTTGAATTTCTTCTCGAATCCCTCGGGTTTAGCAATTGTAATGATGTTCTCCCTATTTACGTTGGAGATGACAAAACAGACGAAGATGCGTTCCAGGTACTAGATTTGTAATGGTAATAATGCTATAGACATCATTGTGATGAATTTGAAATTTACATTGTTTTCTTGCTGATTCATCCAGGTCCTTAGGGAGGGTAATCGTGGATTTGGTATTCTTGTCTCATCCGTGCCAAAAGAAACCAATGCTTTCTACTCTTTGCGAGATCCCACTCAGGTAGGTTTTGTAGTTTCAGTCTCTCTCTCTCTCTCCCCCTCCCTCTCTCTCTCTCTCTCTCGATGCATCATGGGATCTAATATACTGAGCTCTTTACCCAGGTGATGGAGTTCCTTATGATGCTAGTGAAGTGGAAGAAATCAGTAGCTACAATGAAGGCAAACTACATAACCACACCGCTGTAGATATTACTAAGTAAATATACAAGTAGATAAATCTCTGAGTAATACAAGTAGGAAATACCAGACCGAAGTCACCGAACTGCCAATCAAGATCTCATGTGTTATTTGAGTATCTAAGTGATGTTCCGTGGTTCCGAACTTCTAAGCTTGTCTTCTGGGTAGAATTACCTGCAATTTCCACATTTTATATGTTCCTTTGATAACAATTTGGGACCCCTTTCTATGTTTATTCAATGCAAGTTTTCATCACCGTGTGTTGTCACTGTAAATGTAGCACATTTCTCCACGGGTTTCTGTTATGTATGTAGTGGCACGGAGTGCCTTGCATTCATTTTATTCATAATTTCGAAGACTTGACTTGATCTGCTGAAGAGATATCCAAAATGTTATTTTACTTTACAATTATGTTATGTATGAATAATTGCATATTATATAACTAACATATGTCAAAAAGTGGTGGTGGTGGTGTGCGAGGACTATGCATGGGTCATCGATGAGTGCAATCGTAGTTCTTAATATTGTATACGTATTATTTTTGGTGTACTCATTTATCCCCATTTGTGCCTACGGCTGTGTTTGGACGGAGATTTATCTCTCGAACACGTTCAAGTTCATCCAAACAAATTCGAAAGTTTCGTGGGGCTAGGGAAACTTTCGTTTCAGTCAACGTTCAAGTTCTGAAAAAAAATTTCCATCAAAACGTCAAAACTTTATAATACGGTAAAATTTTATCATTTTTTTCTCCTTTTTGCTCCCTCACATAGTTCAAGGCAAAAGTTTTAACACACAAGAACTTTCATTCAAACACTAAACAAAAATAAAAATATCATATCATTAAAATTCTAAGAACTCACTGGAACTCTGATTCTCCCATCCAAACATTGTCAACCTGTTCTTGGATGGAGAACTGTTTTTCTTATTTTTGACGTGGGGTCACTAACATATTTTTAAATTTTTCTTATGAAAAGTTGAGAACAAAAAAATTATTCTTGCGTGATGTTGCTCTACCAAACAGTCTCTTTGTATCTCCATGTATATATTTTTTATCTGCATGTATCTGAGTTTGACGGAGGTCTCCATCCCAGGTTAAAGTTAGCTCAAAAGCTAGAGATGGAATCAGACTTTCTTTTAAGAGGGACCAGGTTTAATTATTAGATAAGAAATATCAGAATAAAAAATGATACATCTAATTTAGTAATTTTCAAATTAATCCAACAGGAAGCATAAAAAAGAAAGATATCATTATAAAAATAAGAAGGGGTCGTCAATCCTTTTTTAACCTTGGTATCTATATATATGACCCCACCTCCCAACGGAATCGTTAGTCGTCCCCTATCTAACGGAGCCTTCACTCACCTCGGAAAGCAAGAAAGGTAGCTAGACATCCCAGAGGCCATTTGGGAGTGTTTCTTTAAGGGTGTGTTCCATGTTTAGAATTTTGAAAAAAAGTTGCTTCTCCAAAATTAATCGATTAGTTAAAAAAGTTTATATTAATCTTTGGATGAAAAAAATATAAAGATGAGTATTTAAAAAATTGATTTAATAGAAAAATTTTAGTGAGTGTTTGGATAAAAAGTAAGAATTATGAATATAATTTATTATTTTATGAAGCATAAAATTATAGTAAATAAAAATATATTATTAATATTATAATTTATGTAAATATTTTATATTATTAATATTATACTTATTTATTTTGATTAAATATTTTAAATGTTATTAATATTATAATTTACGTAAATCTTAAAATCCAAATATAATATAATTTTTAACATTTTAATTAATAAAATATTTTTTAATTATTAGAACTAGATATTTTATAATTTTTAATTAATAAAATTTAATAATTTATTTTACAAGCTGGCTAATAATGTATTAATAAATAACTAAATAATATATACTTACATTACAAAATCAATAAAAAAAGGAAGAAGTCATGTAGCTGAAAAAAAAGGAACTCAGCACAAACACAACCTAGAGTAATAAATTATCAAGTAATGTTATATTAAATTATATGAATTCATCATATTATTTTGTTCACTGATAGATAATAGTTAATTTGCATTGTCCAAGTAATCTACATTGTCTATGAAGTGACAATGCAAATTACATGTCGGAAAAAAAGCAATTCATATTATCACAGTTACAATAATTTTATTTTCTGCATTTGTCCTTATAGTTTTATTTAAATAAATTTTAAACCACATTGAATAAATTATATTAATAATTAAATAAATTATAAAATTAATCAAATAAATATTAGTTAATTATTATGGCTATATTATTATCATATTTTAATAAATATATTTTTTTATAAATTTTAATTTTATGAGTGAGTATATATATATACTTGTGATTTAAGTTTACTAAGTTAAAAATAATTTATATATTTAAATATAATTTTTTTATTAGGAGTATATTGGTAAAAATTATATATTAACTAATGAATCTTTATTTTATTATGCCAAATAAATTACTTATACATACTAAATAAGATATATTATCGATAATTTAATAAGTGATGATCTTTCTCAGAGGTGCTAGATAATATTGAATGATAATGTAGTGAATTAAGGTGAGCACGTCCAATGCTACCATTTAGTGTTGGGTTGTAGAGGCGTGGGTTTTATAATGTGACTTACTGTAATGTCAACAATCAAACTTTCGGAAGATTCGGCTAGAAATTGATTCATCCAACATGGTTTTTGTACTTAAGCTTGCCCTAGAAAAATATTCAATGCATTAATAAGTTGCTAGCTAGCATGTTCTAAGCACTTTGAGTTTTATTTAATAGTTCATGTTTTACTTAATACTAAATGCACTAATGGACTTTCAGTTGAACATGCTATTGGTAGCATTGGACAATGAGGCCAAACTGCATTTGACATTTAGTTGAATATTTCAAATGGCCTAAATTATTTCAAGTGTGTCCACTTTAAGAAGATGTTAAGTACATCATTATATGCAGCCAAAGAAACATTGAACATCTCACGTGGAAGCTCAATAGGCAATAGTATGGTTTCCTCTTTTTTCTCCTACATACAGGTTTTTGACATAATATTAAAAATTGCAGTGATAATATTTTTTTTATAAAAGAACAAATCTGGAGGAAAAGAAATAGACAAGGCTGTTCCCGTTGAATATTTATACTAAAATTATTAAGAAAAATAAAATCTATGGCAGGTGCTGATTGAGGTCTCCATCACCACCTGAGTAATTTTTGGAGTTATATACAGTTCTTAAACTTTTTTTTTAATTACATTGACTTCTTAGAATCAAAATTTAGCATGACATGCAATTTTAGCATAAAATCCGAAATTTGATGGGCAGACCTACTACATGGTCAATTAAGGTTGACCACATAATTTTGAAGTTATGGTATAATAATTATAAAATATATTAATATTAGTTAACTATAGTTAAAGAATTGGAATTCCAATTATATTTCTTTAAAATTTTGATAAAAAAGGCTTTTCATAATGAATTTTAACGTTTTCCAACATAATTAAGTATAACAAAAACTTCTTCTTTTGTTATTTAATTTACTTTTAAAATGAATCATTATATATCTTGCTTATTTAGTTAGCTATTTTATTGAAATAATAATTTATATGTACATGGAACCAAATGGCTATATTTAATTTTAGATGAGGTAACTATCTAAATACAATGATAATAATTAATTATTTTAGAATTATTTAAATTTGAATGACTTGTAACCATGTATATAGTTAAGTAATTATATTCAGTTTGAATTTTTTAATATAAAATTGATTTGCGTTACTACATGTTTCTTTTATTTGAAGTATTAGTCAGAACATAATAAAATTCACATAAAAAATAATGGCACTGAAGATTTACAATTTAAATCATGTCTAGAAACAGTTGAGAATTTTCATATATATTGTTTTTTGTTGAGTTCAAGTCGACTTAGTTCGCTTAGAAAGCTTCAACTTGTCAGCTCCAAATTAAGAAGTTGATAGATAAACTCAAAGGATGCAGAAAATTGTTGTACAAATACCAAAGACACATAAGTGAAGAATATTGTGAATGACATTATTCTTAAACTTGAATGTTTCCCATCATGGTTTATCATTCGATGATTGTTAAACTTGAATTTCATATGAAAACTATGAAGAATTGATAATTCCTAATTTAAGTTATGAAATCATCCACTTCGATCTTTCATTACAAATATTGAATTAGTTAATTAGGCGTCTCAACGCTGAAAAAGAGAGCATGACCATTTAGCTTTTCAACCAAATTGAATAATAGTCAGCTTAGCTCGTCCCTACTCCCTGGTGCTGTCTACATCATTATCGGCATAAAACACAAACCATAATAATCCATGTATTGCCTTTTTTTTTAATGTTCATCTTGCAAACTAGTGCAGCAGTCCTTGAAGGAGTTAGCCATAAGATCTTGCACCCCACCCCCACCCAAAAAAAAAGTGTGTGAAATATAATTCAAACAATTAGAATTGTGATTCATTATTAGAACTATCCATATATATAGATTATGTAGTTATTGACTAATATAATTTAATTATAAATATAATTATATTAAATTGAATATATGATAATTAAAATTAGGTTTCACCTATTATTGATAAAATACTGTATGACATATTCATTTTTCCCATGCCCATTTACTGCATGGTTAGACTGGAGAACCAACCAGTCAATCAAATCCCACGCCTTCCATTCTTTTCTCCATCCAACATCTCAGATTCTCAATAGCTTCTATTCCTCATTGGCGTATCCTATTATTCTTCTTCTTGTCCCATTTTGTTTTCTTCCCCTTTTTTATCGGTAAATTAGTATTTGATTATATAATCTCTGTGGGTCATTGGTTCACCTGTCTATCTTCCTTTATTAGCTTAATAAAAGGGTGATGACTCGTAACCAAATCCTCGTGCCTTCCTCCGTCTCCCCGAGCATGGTCGACGCCCCTCTTCTGCCTGATCGCAGAGCTCCGGAAAGTCTTCCAGACAGGACACCGGCATGGCGGCTCATGTTCGCCGTGTCCATTGTTACACTCGTCGGCCTCTTTGCTCTCGCGCCGCAGCGCCCAAATGGCGTTTTTGATCGGTCAGGTCCCACGACGAGTCGTCAAAATTTGCACTATGCATCGAGAGGCCCTGCGGCCAGTGTGTCAGAGAAGTCCATAACCCTGCCGCTGCTCGGCTCCGCGCCGTACCCATGGACCGACAGCATGCTCCTCTGGCAGCGCACCTCCTTCCACTTCCAACCGGAGAAGAATTGGATGAATGGTTCTGTTCCACCTCATCGATCGATCTTTCATTATTAAGTAATTTTAATAGCTAAACATAAATCTTTCTTCTTTTTGTGCACATCTACTGCTGCTGCTGCTGGTAACTCATGCAATGTCGTGCTTGCTCATCATAGACCCCGACGGTGAGAAACGACAAGATTAGCAACTTTCCATTTGTTCTGAATGCATAGTCTTCACGTCGGATCATGTTACTAACATTTGGACCACAACGCCGGCGAGTGGCCTCAGGGCCATTATACTACAAGGGATGGTACCACCTCTTCTACCAATACAACCCGGACGCGGCCGTGTGGGGAAATATAACTTGGGGCCATGCCGTATCCCGCGACCTCGTCCACTGGCTCTACCTCCCGCTCGCCATGGTCCCCGACCGCTGGTATGACATCAATGGCGTCTGGACCGGCTCGGCCACCTTCCTCCCCGACGGCCGCATCTCCATGCTCTACACCGGCTGTACCTCGGAGCTCGAACAGGTCCAGAACCTCGCTTTCCCGTCGGACCCGGCCGATCCACTCCTGCTGAACTGGACCAAGTCAGAGGCGAACCCGGTCATCCGTCCCCCTCCAGGGATCAACCCCAAGGACTTCCGCGACCCGACCACGGCCTGGTACGTCGCGCCCGACTCAGCGTGGCGTGTGGCCATCGGTTCCAAGAACGTCTCGGACGACAACGCGGGGATCGCACTGGTGTACGCCACTAGGGACTTCGCGAGCTTTGAGCGGCTCCCCACCGTGCTCCACTCCGTGCCCGGGACGGGGATGTGGGAGTGCGTGGACTTCTACCCGGTGTCGACCGTGGCGGACGCGGGGCTCGACACGTCTGCCCCGCCGGGGCCGGGCGTGAAGCACGTCCTGAAGGAGAGCAGCGACGACGACCGGCACGACTTGTACGCTATCGGGACGTACAGCGGGGAGGACGACTCGTGGAAGCCGGACGACCCGGAGATGGACGTGGGGATCGGTCTGAGGTACGACTACGGCAAGTTTTACGCGTCCAAGACGTTCTACGACCCGGCGAGGGGGCGCCGAGTCTTGTATGCTTGGATCGGCGAGACGGACAGTGAGCAGACTGATCTGAGAAAGGGTTGGGCCTCGGTTCAGGTATCATAACTTTTTATCTTAATTACGACAGGATCCGTAGCTCAAAGTGACTTCAACGCAGCAATTACTATATCTTTTTTGTTTTTCCTTCTTACACGCTTCAAATGTTAAATTACAAGTAGATCCGAACTAATTCGTACCATATCATAAATTCACGTTCCGGTCTCCATTTTCTTGTGATCCCTTCCTGCTTTTTTTCTGGATGCATCACGATATATCGCCTGTGGCAACGTGTAGAAGGTTTTACTAACAAATAAACTTTATCAATTATATAAATGTATGTACACGTAAATATGTTATATTTATTCGATTTAATTTGATTATGTATGTAATAAAGTGAATTCAGTATTTTGATATTATTATAAAGTATACTTTTCAACATTTTTTGGCCTCTCTTTAAATTTAGAGAGAGGCCAAAAAATGTTGAAAAGTATATAAATTAATATTATTCAATATTAACAGAATAATAATGATGATATACTGAAAATAACTTTAACGAAAAAAATGATTAGCTTATTTCTTCACTTATAGAAAAAGTAATTAACTTATAAAAAAATTATTTATTAAATTTGTGTTATGATTTTCTGTAAGGCGGTCGAACTAAATATAATTATTAAAAAAACTGGTAAATACGTAATGTAATTTAGAGGTGCCCCAGACGCCCCGTCCCACACGGCTTTGGTTGATGGAGTGGTGGGTGTCGATAATGGTGAGAAGCGTCGGACAGGCGCATGTCGCACCTGCACCGTCCCGTCTCATAGAAACTAGTATTTTTGGTCAAACGTTTGATAGGAAGTTGCATCATTTACTTATTCTTTCCTTATTATTTTACGAGAGCCATTACTACTTAATATTACCAATAATCTAATCCACCTATTGAAACTTTTAATTAGTATTCATTTCAGAAGAAACAACTTATGTGCATGGTAAATAAAATGAGTACATTACGTTATTTTGTGAGAATCAAATTGGGGAATAAATTAATTCAGGAATAAAATAGTGCCATCATGCCTCCTAATTTATTAAGCTAAATAAATTTCGTTGACTGTTATTTAGTTATTTATTTACCTCTCGAGAGTAGGAAATTGGCCTCAATAGTAAAAGCCCAAAAGCAGTTGCCGCCGACAGTAGTCCGTTAACTGGAAGCCCACGCCAACAATAGGCCCAAGTTATTTGAACCAAAATTGTTTAGAAAAATAATACTTGTCTCTCTTTGATTGTCTATTGGAAAAGTAAGTTTAAAAAACCAAAATCTAAACCAATTTCTTAATTAGCATGGTCAGAATACTTTTGAAAAAAAATAATGTTTCCCCCCAAGAAAAGGAGTATGCAAGGTTCTTTCCCTGACATATAAATTATTAGCTAAATTATAGACAAGCTAGGTTCTGGTCAAGGGAAAATATTTCTTTTGGATAATTTTCTTTTACATTTTTTATTTATTTTTCTAAAAACTTCAGATGAAAATTCCTGGTGCGTCGTTAATCATGCAGGCAATTCCTAGGACTGTCCTCTTTGACCGTAAAACTGGAAATAGTCTTCTGCAGTGGCCAGTGGAAGAGGTGAAGAGCCTTAGGTTAAACAGCCAAGAGCTGAAGGCCATTACAGTGGCTCCTGGTTCAGTGGTGCCCTTGAACATTGGAAATGCCACACAGGTGACTGTAAATTAGATATATTTGCCTAACTCATGGCGTCCCACTTTTATTGCTTTTGCTAAGATATATTTTAAGATTAGATAATGATATCCCCCCCCCCCCCCCCCCCCCCCTAAATATGTTATAAATAGTTCGAACAGTTGATTTCTAAATTATAATCATACTAATATTAAATAAAGATACAATTTCACTGACAAAAAAATAGAATTCAAAACTGCATGTGCATGACAATTGGCTCATCAACCCCTCTCTTATCTGCATCACATATCTAGTTGGACATCATGGCGGAGTTTGAGATGGATGAATCCTCATCGGCACAGACGACGGAGGCTGATGCGGATTACAAATGCGTCACCAGCGGCGGCGGCGCCGGCAGGGGTGCGTTGGGCCCTTTCGGCCTTCTCGTCTTGGCCGACGACGACTTGTCCGAGCAGACTGCGGTGTACTTTTACGTGCGAAGAGGAGGAGCGGACGGCGGCCTTCAAACTTTCTTCTGCCAAGATGAACTCAGGTGTCCCCTTAACTCCGTTCATGATTTATGTCATAGTAATTTGCTGATTGCTAATGACGATGATCGAAAAAAGAACTGTTAAAATTTGCACACAGATCTTCTCTGGCAACTGATGTCGTAAAGAGGATCTATGGAAGTTCAGTTCCGGTGCTGGATGGTGAAAGATTGACTTTGAGGATACTGGTAGGTTTTTCTGAACTTATCCCCATCTATATATATTTTCTTATAAGAAACTAAACTCTCTTCCACTTTTCGGTCATCTTTTAATTCGAAACAAAAAAAGTCTTGACGACACTTTGGAAATGGATTTGCAATATGGAAGATCACAATTAAGGAATGTGAAATATTATTATGCATTGAAATTTCATGTATTAACTATCACGTGAATCAACAATTAAGGAAAAAAAAACGGTTTGCTTGCTTCTACTAAAATTTATTACCCTTCACAGTAATTCTAATTAGTCAGCACTTTTATATTTTTGCGAATGAGATGAGATGGCATCACATCACTCGATATATATGACAGGTGGATCACTCGATAGTGGAGAGCTTTGCACAAGGGGGGAGGACGTGCATCACGTCGCGAGTATACCCAACTGAGGCCATCTACGGCGCGGCGCGACTGTTTCTGTTCAACAACGCCACGACAGTGAATATTACCGCGAGATCGCTTAAAGTTTGGCAGATGGATTCTGCACGCATTCGACCGTATTTCGATTGATTTAAGGATAAAATAATGGAGCATTCTTTTCCTTATTTCTTTATTGATTTCATGCTTGCTATTAACGCAAGATGAGGTCAACTAGGAGCACGTAACCCGAGTTCAGAATCTTTCAGATGTAACAATAACCAATAAGGTAACTCTATACATTCCTGTTTTCCACAGAAGATTGTTCGTAATTCTTCCTTCATCACTATTCCAATTCTTCATAGACTGCATTTGATATATACCTCGCAGCAATAAGCAATTCATCTTAGCCGTTGATATCAATCAAATTAAAATATCATGGGGTTTTGTGCAAAAGGACCAAAAAACAGGACAAGGGCGTCGGAGCCTATTTCGTTCAAAAGTTCATTATTGCCAACCAAACTTGGTTAAAATAATCCAATCCAACTCCAGGTCACTTCAATTGGTTAAAATAATCCAGTCTTCGATTTAAATCAGGACTACTGAATCCGTCAGCTATAATTTACAGCTTTGTATCTGTGTTGTATATTCATGGAGTCCTTATCCAAATTTTATTCTAATCTTCTTCGCATTTTCCTATAAATCAACTATTTTTTTAAAAAAAGAAATATTACTTTATGGACCAATATATCAACCACATGTCATTATCAAATCCGACCAAGCTGCGACTTTTGGGGGGCATTGGTTAGATTTTAAGTAATTAGGATGAATGTTCTCAAAGGGAAGAAAATGAGTGTGCTGAAATTTTTACACGAGAGAAATTATGCATCATGAGGAATTTTGAAAAATTTAAGACGACGTAAAATTTTATTTAATGAAAAACAAAAGAGAATTATAAGACATATATATTTATGTTTAGACCATTAGATAATTTATGTAAGTATTTTCTTCTACAGATAGGAATTATAGACAGATTGATACTCTGAATTAATCCCTCTAAGATATGACATGTATCTCATGTTAAGAAAATAAATTAATTTCGAATCATATATAAAATACTCCTAAAAAATTTTTGCCCAGGGGGTTTCACCCTCCAGCACTCCTTGAGGGGGGATTCCCTTGGATCCCCCTTGACCCCTATAGGCTCACTGATCGGATAGCGACAACCTTGTAGGTGAAATTTATTGAAGCGTCTGATTAAAAAGGAGAATCATATAGGGTTACAACTGGATCAGATTTAAGACATTATTAATAGAGGGGGAAGATAAATGGAGAGGAAAGAAGAAAATTTTTACCTTTCAAATTTGGGATTGAAAGAAAATGAAAGGAAAAAAACGAAAGATTCTCTTTCATTTTCCTCTGTTACAATTTTATTTAATAAGGAGATTTTTTTTCCTTCCATCACATCTTTACTCTCATTTCACCTCAATCCAAACAAAGTATAAGGTGATCGAACTTGAGAAAGGGGACAATGAATTCCTATCCTTGGTTCTTACAGCCTTGCATCCATTTGCTTTTATTTAGATATATGATAATAAATAATAGTTAAATTATTTTCGTTCTTTTCTCCTAACTTATATCATATATTTTATTAAACTCATATCATACTAGTATTATCCACTTATCTCACACCAACTTTTCAAACATTTTCATTTGACACCATTTGCCTTAAAATATATTTGTTTATAATTATACATTTATCTTTTAATTTCCAATGTTCTAAAAAATCGAATAGATGAAACTTAACAAGGGTGAAAAGGTGATTTATTTAAAAAGAAATATATTAGACATATCATATATTTATTTAAATGTTATTATTGTGGAGGCCAAGAGAAATAACCCTAAACCTGGAGAAGATTTATCTCCACATATCAGAATAAAATTCCTCGAAATTGAACCATGCAGATTTGGAACCCCAAAAATTTTGCCATCTTTGAACCCAAGCCCGATTTAAGAACATTTCTACAAATAATCTTTATGCTTATTATCTTGAACGCGTCTTAGTAATTGCTCTCATATACAAACTGCACTCGCATATTTCTTCCCAAGCATTGTGATTTACCATTAAAAAAACTACTTGTAGATTTTTTTGTCAATTGTTAACATTTTAAAGTAAAACATTTTTGTTAAATTTGATGTGCAAGTCCAACACGTGGACAACAAAAGAAAGAAATTATTTTTTTAATAAGAGTTTAACGAGGTTTGAATTCGAGACATCTAGTTCTGATATCATGTTAAATTTAATGTGCTAACTAATTTTTTAAAAAACTTAAACTATTAAGAAGTGCAACATTATTAATTTTATATCCTTAATAATTTTTGTGAAAATAAATATAATATAACCAGGGAATAGCAAATTGATTGCTTTTAAAATGACGATGATATTAGGATAAAATATAACTTGGATAAATAAAATAAAATAAATAAAAGATATTATAAATGCCTAGAATCTTAACCTAATCATAAATTCATTTGATGTCCCCTATGCAGTAAGGTCTCGCACGTAGGGGGTGGCATCTATAGCTATCCTACAAGGTCTTATTATCATATATTTTGCTTTTCTCTGCAGTGTCCTTGAGCAAGGTTTCCAAAATCGCGAGTTTAACTCGTAGAATCGTACGATTCTAAGACTCTACCTCCCAAAAATAAGTAAACTCGGTGTAAACTCGAATGAGAAGGTAGACTCGGTTGGACTCGCGAGTAGACTCGGTAAACTCGGATGAACTCGTGAGTAGAATCAGTGCTGAAAATTTTTGACTATTTTATTAACATTTAAAGGTATAATTAGAATAAAAACTTGTATAAAAGATCTAAAAGTTTGATAGATCTATTCCAATTGCTTCCACTTATTTTTCACTCTTCATTTTCAATTATTCAAGTTTATAATATGATTTTGTTGTTTTTAGTTAGTGTAGTTAATAACTTCATTTGGCTTAATTATTTTTATCATTATGATATTTTATGTGATTTAGTTGAATTTGAATTGAACAAACCTTGTTTCTTTTTATAATGTGAATTGATCTTTTATTTGAATTTTTGTTGTGCACTAGTTTATTTGACTTTATGTTGTAGTGCAATGTTCTAGTCAACACTGAATTATTAGTTACTTGTTATTTTAGGATGAATCATCATTTATTTTATATGTATAAATGTATGAATTAGATACTTTTTAAGCTTAACAATAATGTATGAAAATAATTATGACTAAAATTACTTAGGATATAATATATATTATATATATATTTAACTTGTACGTAAACTCTGCGAGTTTACATCTCGAATTTACATATCGAGTTTACCTAACGTAAAACGAGTCTACGTAGACTCTCGAGTTTGAAAACCTTATCCTTGAGCTTCAAAACCACAAGATATTTGGAACTTAATATCTTTTTTCGAAAAGTGCTCGATTAGATTTGCGATCATCGCTTAATTAGTGATTATTCTTCGAAGGATCATCTTCCTTAGAAGCTCCTCCAAATTTTGTAGGTAGATTATATGAGTTTAAGATCTAATGAACTAGTAGTTATTATATATATATAGCTTTTCTATTAGTTTTTATATATATAAGTCCATATATGAATTTTCAAGCTTTTAAATTAGTTTTTATCTAATAATCCTCGTTGTTTTCTTCATAAAAAACGAGTACGTTGCCATCGGAGAACTTATCCTATTCAATAGCGTTTAATCTATATTTTTATCTCTTTCTTTTCCATTGACCATAACGAGGTGATTGGTGGGATAAAATGGAAAAAAAAAATGTCACTTTAAGCAGAATGGACAAGAGGGGTTGTTCCATAGTTTTAGGGGCAAATGGAAATAATTCCATATAGTGTCGGCATGAATACGTCTCCATGATCCATAAAATTCATGGCAGTCTTTTGTTTCCAGTTTAATTGGGGATTACCATTTACAAGACTATCAAATAGGTTTATTGTTTTTTTTTTTCTTTTTGCATCTGAATCAATAGTAAGGATCTAATATGTATGCCAATAGAGGATGCAGACAGCCTTTGCAAAAGGCAACCAAACTTAATTACTTTGCAGATTTGTTAACTCTTAAAGAATCATCTATTCCATCTACCAAGCATGCATGCATGCAGCTCGCGCGCGCGCACATATATATATATATATATATATATATATATATATATATATATATATAAAAGAGAGAGAGATCATGTGCTACCACACATCTCTGATAGCATTATGTGCACACACTTTTAGGCCATCCGATCTGAGATCAATGAATTAGATATGTGCGCGCCGGTTCAGATTGGAGGATGGAAGCGGTTCGGCTATCGAACTGTGCAACAACCATGATCATCGAATGTGCCGGAGACGATATATGAGTGGCCAGATCAGCGACGAGGTGGCTGATTGATCTACGATGATTGGCGAGCGAGTGGCCGATCGATCTACGAGTGACCGAGGGTGGCGACGATCGATCTACGAGGATAGAGAGCGACGGTCATCGGCCTGTGAGGGGCGGAGGCGATTGATCAGCGTGCAAGCGAGTCTTCCTTCGTCTTTCTTGCGACGATGTGCTCTGTGTGACAACAATGGGTGATGGAACTCCGACGAAAGATCTCGGCGAGGGGAAAAGAGATCCCTCCATTGTGGCGAGTTCCCTCGCAGCTTTCTTCCCATTGGCGTCAGTGTGGCAAAGAAAAAGGGGAGGGTCAGCCCCCTTCCGCGAGTTCACCAGTGACATATGCTGAAATTAATATTTTTTTGTTCTAATTTAATATTACATTTTTATGAACTTTTGATGTTTTATAATAAAAACATTAAAGAGAGGATAAAAAACAAAATATAAGTAAAATGATAATCTGGTAGGCCATATCAAATAATTTAATAATCTAAAAAAACTAAGCTGGGTACTTACTTTTTTCCCACTATAAATTGTTATTCTGAAAATAAGCGCACTAACTAATACGTTGGCTTTGCCTAATTACATGAAAACACCTCCTAAATAATTTTTTTTCAAATTTGAGATTTGTTAAAATATACCGCTATATGGAACGTTTACAATAATGTATTTTCACCAATAATTATTGCATACATGTAATATCTATATGACGATTTAGTAATTTTATGAACTCCAAAAGAGAGATAAGAAATTAATATTTATCAAACAAATATATTGAATCGTTTACACCAGATTATAATTTAAAAGTATTTAATTTCATTAAATTGCTCAATTTTATACTTGCAAGATTACCAAGAAGGCTAGAAGATTGTAAATTATATTTTTCATTCATTGTATAATGACGTTATGCAATTTATATGTTACATTTTTTTCTACCAAATTTTTGTCAATCGTCACGGAACGGCAGTGGAGAAAAAAAACGTCAATGATAACACTCGATTGCCGGCCGTACATTGGAGCACGCGGATGATCATACCTAGCTCAATCAACGGCCAAGATTCCGTAGCGCGTGAGAGGTGCAACACTCCACTCGGTGAGTGAACCTCTCCGCTCCACCGTCCCCAAACGGCGGTGGGCCCAATCGTGCTGTCATTGGTGGCACGGCAGCGGGTCCCAACATTTGTCCCACCTGCACGTACTGTCCCGGTGGCACTACGAGATCCGGTCTTCCTCTCGAAACGCCAAAGAGCAAAAGCATCCAATAGCTTGGATTCCTCGTGCGCCAATAGGTCGATTCCTTGTACGTCGAACGGAAAGGCGTGCTCTCGCGTCGCATAGCTAATCACAAGGTATCCCCACAAAATTCATGTCTTTGACCGAGCGAGACGTTGGCCTTCTGTCAGCCAACCAAATCATTTCTATCGCTTTTAAGAACTCAAAGATCTGAATGCAAAAGAGAGGTGGCAAAAAAAAAAAAAACTTTTTAAGAGGCCAAACATAAAAGCCATGTTGCAGGAATGTACAGGTAGAAAAAAGCTAAAATACGTGGACGATTTTTCTTATTCTTTTGCATTGAAAGCTCCCAAAGTTCGTATGTAATTAGCTATTACTATTAGACTGTCACAGAAGTGCATTTTGATTTTGCAGGAAGACTTCAGAGAAAATGTTTAATCTGATAGCCTAAAGCCTTGCAGGCATCTGTAGTTTTCAGAATAAGAGAAACTAATAATAAGTAGGTTCCCAACTCGTAGATCACAATGTTAGATACGCTGCGAATGCTGTCTGCTCGGACAGCTCACTGTAGGCCAGGCACACAGTCATCATGCGTTCATGCTTAGCTCTTATCCAGTAGGCTCACACTTAGCCCCACTGTTTCACTGCCTGTTCATGCTTTTTTTAACTTTTAACTGCTCCTTTCCACCACCCTTAACTGTCCTCCATTGTCTTCATCTCCGACATCACAGTGTCACTCCACCCTTTTGCTATCTACTTGCAGAGTTACAGACTCCAGTTCTTTAGAAACTTAGAATCCTAGAAGAGGAGAACAAGAACCATTTTATTTAATCGTCTCAAGGGTATATCGTTAGTGTTAACGTTGTCAGGTAAGGTACCTTTATATGGTATGAGTGTGCTGCGGCGGCGGTGTCCAATGGCTCGAATGGCATTGGCTGTGGTTGCTTTGATGTGCCTGTCAGTGCTTATCGATCCCTCCTCCGCTGGAGATCCATACGTCTACTTCGACTGGGATGTCTCTTACGTCAATGCTGCACCTCTAGGCGTTAAGCAACAGGTCCGAATCTTTTCATTTCTCTCCTTTCTCTAACTGCATTGTAGTTAGTATACCATAAAGATGAAAGATCTCATTTTGTTCTTCCATTTGTGCCTCTTCTCTGTAATCTTGCCTTTCTCTAGATTTCCTCCTGATTTTGTGGCGTATTTGGGATTTTGGATTCCTGGATGGCTAGATCTGCATTGTCCTTTGTCACCCGGAACAAAAGCGACACTTTGTAAAAACATGATTTTTTTTCTGTCAATCTCTTTGCTTTGCCAAAGCCCAGAAAAGTAGGTAAAACATCATAGTCATGAAAATATAATTCGAGCATTTTAAACCTCAAAAGCACTATTGTCTTTGATTCTTGTCTTGCATGAATGTACTCAAAACTCAAAAGTTTCAGATTTATAATGAGCAAAAAAGAAAAAATATTAAGGCTAATTATAGAAATCTGCTTCAAAAGCTGTCTGCTGGTGGCAGGTCATCGCAATCAACGGGCAATTTCCTGGTCCCGTTGTCAACTTAACAACGAATTGGAATGTGGTGGTTAATGTTCTCAACGATTTAGACGAGCCCCTTCTCATAACATGGTATGCACACTACACCCACATATAGAATACAGATTACGTACCTCCCTGAAACCTGGAGTTCTGCTGTGATGGTTCTGCAACATTTTGGTAATTCACAGGAATGGTATCCAACACCGTAAAAATTCTTGGCAAGATGGGGTTTTGGGAACCAATTGCCCAATTCCATCTGGTTGGAATTGGACTTACCAGTTCCAGGTTAAGGACCAGATCGGAAGCTTCTTCTACTTCCCCTCCATCAACTTTCAGCGAGCCGCCGGTGGCTATGGAGGCATCATTGTGAATAATCGTGATGTCATTGCAGTGCCATTTGGGAAGCCTGATGGAGACATAACGATAACCATAGGCGACTGGTACAACAAGGATTACAAGGTCAGTAACGGAAAGTGTCCACTGTCCTACTTTGTTTATGCCATTTTCCTGCAATCTGACATAAGGGATTGTTGTGACAGGATCTTAGGAAAGAACTTGACAACGGAAAGGATCTTGGGATGCCAGATGGTGTTCTAATGAATGGAAAGGGTCCATATCGGTACAATAAAACTCTGGTTCCTGACGGCATCGATTATGAAACAATACATGTGCATCCAGGTAAGATAGTAGCTAATATAGAGTAAAACTGATTTCTTCCATGTTGTTTGGTCTGGTACATGGTGACTTTTTTTCCCTTTCAGTATTGACATGTTATAAAATGAACCATTGCCCTCTAAAACACTTAATTCATTGAAGCACATGATCGTGGGTAAATAAAAGAATTATACACGAACATCACATTTAAGTCCATACATTCTCATGTTTAATGTTTCTCTTATTGGAACAGGCAGAACATATCGCATCCGTGTACACAATGTAGGCATCTCAACTAGTCTGAATTTTAGAATTCAGAATCATAACATGCTTCTTGTAGAGACAGAAGGTTCCTACACTGTACAGCAAAACTACACCAGCATGGACATCCATGTTGGACAATCATACTCTTTTTTAGTTACTATGGATCAGAATGCAAGCAGTGATTACTACATTGTGGCAAGTCCTAGGTTTGTGAACGAGTCTCGCTGGGCCAGAGTCACTGGTGTTGCAATTCTTCACTATTCCAACTCAAAGGGAAAAGCATCTGGGCCGCTTCCAGATCCGCCTAATGATGTATTTGACAAAACGTACTCAATGAACCAGGCAAGATCCGTCAGGTCTGTAAGCTGTATGCTGCAATTTAAGCACATCTTATTTTCCAAATTTTTCAATGGGAAGCTAACTTGATCATATTTCTCATATATTTATATGTTACTTGCTTTATAATGTACCAAGTTTAGTATGTTCCCTACTCTTGTTTCTAAGCTTTTGTGCATCAATAACAGATGCTCATACTGTTCATTATGATCCATTAGGTGGAACACAAGCGCAGGTGCTGCACGTCCTAATCCTCAGGGTTCCTTCAGATATGGTTCGATAAATGTGACCCAGGTGTATGTTATGAAAAACAAACCTCCGGAGGTTGTTAATGGAAAGCGCCGAACGACTCTTAATGGGATCTCGTTCTCCCCTCCTGAAACCCCATTCCGGCTTGCTGATGAGTACAAATTAAAAGGAATTTACACATTAGACTTCCCTACAAGGCCAATGAAAGGAGCACCTAAGGTTGGGAGATCACTAATTGATGGTACATATCGGGGATTCATGGAGATCATATTTCAGAATAATGACACCAAAGTTCAGACTTATCACATGGATGGATATGCATTTTTTGTTGTTGGGTATGAACATGAGCACTAGTTGTCGTCAGAATTATGCAAATTTAAAGTAGCCCTTTGTTATTCAACTTTTTTTTCCTTTCCAGAATGGATTATGGAGAATGGACGGAAAGTAGTAGGGGGACATACAACAAAGGGGATGGTGTTGCCCGATGCTCGACGCAGGTTTTAGCATCAAACCATTTCTTCCACAATCTTCTATTAAATGTTTCTTTGATACTTTTTGGATTGGCTTTTTTCTTATGCTTCTGGTCTGAGAATATGTGAAATATGATTAACATTTGCCGTTTTTCCTCCAAACCTGCTCCATGTTGCATAATGGCATCTGCCTACCTTGGAAATTTCAGATAATATAACTTTTATCTGATTTGTTCTATTAATCCTATCTTTTTGTTCATTAATCAGTTAGATACCCTAATAATGAATTTGGATTTCTTTTTAATTTATCTGCTTCAGCTTTACAGTGGTTGTAGTGTGGTTTGTTTAGTTTTTTTCCATCATATTTTGAATCCTAATGTGCAAAAGAAAACCACAAAACTGCCTCTTAGGTGACCAAGATGTCTAGGATTTGAGTCCTAAATTAGACTTGATGCTGAAAAATAGGAGAGCCTTAGCTCATAGGGTTTATCCTTAATGTATAAAAATATTAATAGTTCTTTCGATAGTACCAATATGTTATTTCTGTTCAACTTTTAGCGGAATGAGGAATCCCTTCTGTGATCCCTTTGCTTGCTGAGTGTAGATTAATGTTGACTAACAAAAGATCACTAACTTTTTTTGGAGGATGTAACCTGATAATTGTGTTGTTAGATCATGTCTGTGTTCATCTTCTAGGAGGATGAAGAATCCCATTGTGTTCACTATTACTGCTGATTCTAGATCATTATTGACTAGTAAAAAGTCACTTCAAACTTTTTGAGAAGATGTAACCTGATAATTGTGATCTTAAACATATGTTTCTTTGCATCAACTGAGTTACTTAGTTGCAAACATGTGCAAATGAGTGCAGGTCTTTCCTGGAGCATGGACTGCTATCTTGGTCTCTTTGGACAATGTGGGCATATGGAATGTCCGTGCTCAAAACCTGGATTCATGGTATCTTGGCCAGGAAGTGTATGTCAGGGTTGTCAATCCAGAGGACACAAATAAAACAGAATTGCCTAAGCCCGACAATGCGTTATACTGCGGTCGCCTTGCAAAGTATCAAAAGTACGTAGATTGTCTCATATAAGACAACTTTAAAATGCTTTCTGCACATGATGACATGGTTACTCATGAATCCTTGTGTCTTTGATATATTTTCTTCTACAGCGAGCAGACTCCGCATCACAAGAGGTCTTCGTCTCCTCGCAACATGTATTTGGGAATCAAGATGCTCATGGTGATGTTTTTCCTAGGGTGGATTGCCGTAGCTCCCTAAAGTTCTTTTGCCTTGTTAGTTTCATCACTTGCTTGCCACTCTCTGATGTAGTTTGCCGCAGGACACGCCCCTTTATGTTAATATGAGTTTTCTGTGATTCTTTGTGTTCCAAGATTGTACCCATTTCTTTTTCAGTTTGGGTTCCACAGGGACAAATCATTCTTCTGTCAAAAGTTCAGAGAATTACCATTAACCATGTCCTGTATTCAGTGTCACTGTATCAGAATCAGAATCATTCTAGTGGAAGTGTTTGATCATGAACAACACCATCATTTCTTTTTATTCATCTGAGTGTGCAGCATAAAAAAAGGTTTGAAAATACTGGACATAGGTACAGTACATCGCTCGAGTAAATGAAATACATTTCCTGTGATACTAATAGTAACTTCCATGAAAGTTACCTAGCTATAATTCCCAGTAGTAGTTTCACTTAGCATTTGCTATATATATGTGATATCAGTGACAACGGTAATGGGCAGTTATACAATTCACATAATCGAATCCTATCATTTGCTTTCATACACGAGTCAATGACTACAATGCTAAAGAACTATAAAAGAAAAAAATATCCAAAATGATTGGTAGTCACAATTGTTCAAAGGGGAGGTCATTGAAATGAATGCCGGAGAAATGTAAAGGGAAAAAGGATCAAAATGTTCAATAATCACAATTGTTCAAAGGGAAGGTCATTAAAATGAAGTTTGACTTGATGATTCTATTCTATAAGCCTTTTGTGCTAATAAATTACTGCAGGGTCCAAGTGCACTCAAGAAAGATTAAAAAGACGAGAAGGCCAAGTATGTTGGTAGTTGGCCGAGCAAAGATCCATCGGCCGACACCATTATTACATATCATTTTTTTATGGTGATAACTTTAATGGGAAACGAGCATAAATTCTTTACTGATGAATGTGATGTAAACTTTTCTTTTCTCGGTTGCCGCTCGAATAATGATGATTAATTACTATCTTTTCCAATCAAGCATAACATTTGTACTGATAAAAATAAATGAGAAGTCTTTCGGAGAAACCAATTTGGTAGAGCCCGGTGATGCCATTGCATTACTGTAAATGTTAATAATGTATTAAATCTGAACTTAGTTATAATTTTAGATAAGTTTTTATGTAGTCAGTAATGTGGGCGGCGAAATCGTCCGTCCTTTACAAAGTTTCGTTCGAGAATATAGTCCGATTTAATGTGAATCTCGTAAATCTTATGTGTTCTTCTGTGTTTGTGTGATATGTCTCCCTCTTTTCGTAAGGGACTCGAGAAATTAAAGGTATGAATGGTCCATAAAAGTCGATTGGTAGTAACAATTGATAATACTTCACAAAAGTACTTGATCAAAATTCACCGAACGGGAATAGAGAATGTAAAGAAAAAGAACTCATAAGCTTGGCATGCATATGAATCTAATTAATTCTTTTTCGATAAGGAGAATGTAATTTTCGTATCAGATCAGGGAATTTCTAACATTTGTATCAGTTTAACATATATAACACGGAATGGCGTTGCTAACTTCACGATCAAGGTTCCGATTAATTTTGATAACATAAAAGGATGATTTTACAATTACCGAAGAAAATGTTTCGAAATATTAGATCTTAAAACGTCACCTTTATTTTTAATGTTTTATGCTCGTGTCAATGAAACTATACATATAGTACTTATTTTTAATGTTGTTCGTTACAAACATGATAACATTAGAACAACATATTACATTTATTCTAAAATATTAGGAAACGATTTTAAAACAACTCAAGAAAAGGAAAAAGATCCATGACGGCTACTTACTAGATCACACACATGAAGGTGACTTATTTATCATGAAAATTTTATAAATATTGTTAAACTTGAAAGCCCAAACTGAACTTAAAGAGTATTATTTTATCCCTGAAATCAAAAGGTCAAAAAATTATCCAACCCAAATTATTTTCAAGCCTAACCGCAATTATTGGTGCATCATTGAGCGTATATAGAAAGCTCTAAAAAAAGTGCTAATTATTTTACATGAAAAGAAGAAGATTTAAATTACTTTTATATTCTATCAATAAGTAATAGCTAATGAGGAATAATTTTAAGAAAATTATTATGCACATTAATAACGTTAATTAATTAATTAATACGAGAAAAAATAGTGTTACAACGGATCATGTCCCCTTCAGGCCTGGCCCATTTCAAGCAATCTCCTACGAATCTACGATCCCTCTCACCAGGCCCGATGCCTGTATAGTCCACGTTATCATGAGGCCTTGCATAGTGCAGAATGCGTCGGCCCAATATTTGGGTCCAAAGTTCAACTCCATTTTGCACGAACTCTAGCGGCTTGAGTAATTATCATTTATATATTATTATAATAATGGCAATTTTTTTTTTGTGGATAGAAAGTATATTAAATGAGAATAGAACTTAAGATATTGCTAGTTGTAACATTGTGAATAGGACCATCCTGTTGATACTTGATACTCATGCAATACATTAATGCTCAAGCCATTGGGTCCATTGCACTAGTAATATCCTTTGGCCAGATTCCAGAAGATGGAATTGACGTTGTAACCTGTAGAACTTAATTACTCTTAGGCTGCGTTACCATTCAACGTTACATAGTAATGTATATTACTTCTTAAAAAAATTATCACTTGTTAAATTATCAGCAATGTACATTACCTTATTTGCTATGCACAAGTAATCTATCTAGCAATCCATATTAGTTATTTATAAGAAAATAGAAATTTATGAGTTAATATATAGCTTTTACTAATATACCACTAATAAAAAAAATTATGTTTAGATATATAAATTATTTTTAACTTCGTAAACTTAAATCACAAATATATATTCTCACCTATAAAATTAAAATTTATAAAATAATTAATATATTTTAAAATATGATAATAATATAGTCATAATAATTATATATTTATTTGATTAATTTTATACTTTATTTAATTATTATTATAATTTATTCAATGTGTTTTAGAATTTATTTAAATAAAATTGGAATGAACAAATGGGGAAAGTAAAATTTAAAAGATTACAACCCAAGTGGTAATGTAGATTGTCTACCCTTCCATAGACAATTTGCATTGTCACTTCATAGACAATATGAATTACCTGAGCAATGAAGATTGTCCATTACTTGTCACAAGTGAACAAGATAATGTAGTGGATCCAGATAATTTAATATAATATTACTTGATAATCTACAAAGATTATCTCTAAAGAAACATTCTCTTAGTTTGTTGTTCCATGTAGCATTGGCCGAATAAAACCGACCCCAATAAAAAAAAAAGTTTCAGAGGAATAAGGAATTGCACGAATACGAGAATTGTGCCCATGTCCCTGCAAATTGCAAATGGAAGCATATGCATCATGACCCATTGGTACCAAATGACCGGATAGTTAAGGAATCGGGGACAGGAATATTTACGAAAATGTATCCTTTTGTATCTACAAAAGTCGTCATATGAATACGTGGAAGCAAAAAATAACAACGAAAAATGTGGTGACTGCATCAACCGATCGAACAGGCATCTCATCTCATCTCATCTCATCTCATATCATATCATATATATAGGCGTCATTTGTTTCAATTTGCTTACTTGCAGCGGCACATTCGAACGAGGAAAGACAATTCCGGCAATATACAAGAACTAAAGGAAGGGAAGAGTATGACAACATTGGTGCCGCAAGATGCTTCATTGACTTTTACAATTATTCTTGCTCGGGGCCATTTGAATGTTAATGGATTTGATGTCTTCTCCTGATCCCGATGGCCAGATCTTTGGGGCACCCATTTTTTTTTCCCGTAACGAAGGCAAAGAACATACACGCATGAGTACACACAATATATTAGATAGATAGCTAGATAAAAGAAATCAATATATATATATATATATATATATATATATATATATATATATATATCAAAGGTTTCCAAAACCAATTAACTATTATTTAAGTTGCAATCAATTTAAGTCACCAACCACTTAAGCTAAAGACGATTGGCGAATGAAAAAACTTATTACGTTAACTAGCTTCAACTGTGTGTCCAACACACCATTAAATAAAAAAAAATTAAAATGCGCTGACGACGCATCACAAGATACCCAACTAAAGTCTAAGTGTGATCTGCAATTTGCATAAGCTGAATTGTATGTGATATTGAGTATACTGAGCCATTTACTAAGATGATAAAGGTAGTATTCTTGAATTTAAATGTTAAAGACATCATTGGAAAAAAAATATATTAACGCTTTTAACTCCTTGGATGGGATATAACAAAAGGTGCTACCAATAGAAACCTTACCAAAGAAGACAATGTTTAAAATCTATCTCATAAAAGGAAACAAAGGTATGTCGCAGTGGCTCATACCTCCACTTGGAGATCGAAATGTCCTAAATTTTACAAATGAGATGTATGCGTTTTTTTATTTTTAGTCTTTAATTTAGAACCACCCTTTGTAATCGAAAAAAATAAACTAAAATTTGATGGAGTTAAAACTATAATTTAAATGTTCAATGATTGGTCTTTTACGTATAGGTTAAAGAATAGAACTATATAAGCAACTATGGGCAGGTGTTCACCATAATCAACTTGATGATTTGAATTGGTCCAAACTCAATTGAGTCCATTCCCTCGGTAGGGTACCACTCAACAATTACTAAGGGTTTTAATTTTCCCAACTCTATTAACCAGAAAATCTTTTTATTCTTTTAATAAATACTCCAACGATTTAATATACTTTATATATTGATTTGTTTTAGGTGGTGGAACCTTTTTTAAAAAATATAATTAATAGTAATTATCCTAAGATAACAAGGGAAAAAAGAAAACAAAGAGAAAAATTTCAATCTAGTAAATCAATGGGCATAAATTGGGTCCGGTCAATTTAGATTAATTATAATGAATATCTAATACATATTAGATTGAATATACATTATGTCTTTATCTATAATTTTTTACTTTGTAGTTATATATTATTTTAATAATCATATTTATCAAATATTTTTTTAGATTTACAATCATACTATTTAATCGTTATCATTTAATCAAATGTATTTTTTTAATCAACACGTACTTTTGCCAAAGGCGAACTTGAGACATCTACATAACTAAAGCAAACAAAAAAAAAAAAAAGGAGTATGCAGCGCAATACCCCTAATTGAATTTGCGCGTAGACAAAGTTTGCGCATGGAGCTTCAAAAACGCTGAGCGTGCAACAAGTCATATAGCGCTGCACGCTCAATGCCCTCAAATCAAATAACTATGAAATTCTTTATTATATACTAATTTCACAGTACAATGTCACGTAGGACAAGTGATTGTATTATTATTATTATTATTATTATTATTATTATTATTATTATTATTATTATTATTATTATTATTATTATTATTATTATTATTATTATTATTATTATTATTATTATTATATGAATTTAATGGGGGCGCTCCCAACTTGAGTTGGAAGCACGCTGCTCCCAAAATTTCTACCATCGGTTCGATCGATGACTCATAACACGCGTATTTACAGCCGTTCGATGGTCGCTCGACAGCTTCGATCAACCATTTTTTTCAATTCTTTTTCCTCCCTCTGAACCCTAATGCACACTCCCCCACCCACTTTTCATCATCACATTCTCTCTCCTCGCCCACCGATGACCTCGGAGGCGATCCACAACCTCCTCATCAACGGTCGACCCTCCGATCTCACGCTTGACCTCCTCGCCCGACGGCCCAATCTCGCCACCATCGACGCTCATATCTTGCCCAACGCTTGACCTCCTCGCCCAATGACCCAATCTTGTCACCGTCAACACTCGACCTCCTTGCTCGACGGCCTGATCTCGTCACCGCTGATGCTTGACCTCCTCGCCCGACGACCCGATCTCGCCTGACGCTGGACCCCCTTGCTCGACGGCCCAATCTCGACAATGCTCCCTCGCCGATGCTCCAATCTCGTCACAGCCACTGCTGAAGACTCCTATTCGCTGTTGCCATTGAAGCCTCCCGTTCGCTCCCTCGCCCACTCGTCGCTCGACCTCCTTGCCCACTCATCGCTCGACCTCCTCGCCCACTCACTATTGGCACCGCCTCGTCCACTCGACAAATCATGGATGTAATCTCGTAAAGATGGATGGAATTGAGATTCGTAAAATTTTTAATTCAAATTAATGATAATGTTAACTTGCAATCCAAATTCAAATTAGATGACAATATAATTGTCGATTAAATTTGGAATCCAATTAGTTATAATTAAGTTTTCAAAAAATTTACTCACTAAATTGGCTTATGAAATTTGACGATTTCTTAGATATAGATATTGATTTTGTTGAAAGAACCATTGACAATCGAAGTATCAAATTTGCTCACTCACTCTGGAAGTGACTTTCAATGGGTCTAAAATGCTTTTATCGTTGCTTGTTGACAATCAAAATATCAAACTCACTCACTCCGGAAGCGAATTGGAAAGCTCCTATGCTTTGATACCAAAAAGGTTTTTACGCTCATGGGTAAACTAAATTTTTGACAATCTCATTTGCTTTCATTGCATTTCCTAACTCTTGAAACTCAACAAGTTTGCAACTCTTAACATAAACATCCTTGCTAATCATATCGTATATCATATTACAACAAATTTGTAATCATGTTACAGCTCAAAATTGCAACATACAAAAACTATACACATGTTACAACTTCAAATTGCAACATTCAGGAACAAACTCTATGTTGATTACACAAATACAGACGAAACTATACAAAAAATGAGATTAATGGAGGTGATGACGGCGAGGGGTCGCGAGGGTTCTCGGATGACAGTGAGTGTTTGCAAGGCGGTGTTCGAGTGGGATGTGGCGGCGACCTGCAAAGGCAGATCAGTCGGCGAGATTGGTTCTCGCGAAGGTGGTGCGGAGAAGGGCGCGGGGGTGGCATCGACATGCAGATCGCGAAGGGGGTGGCGTCGACGTGCAGATCGAAGGGGACTGCGAGGGTTGACGCAATTGGATTTGCCCCCCTCACGCACAGATTTGGTCGGCGGCGGAGCTCAATGGGGTCACAAAGGTCCGTCGGGGTCACGACGGGTGTGCTCGAGGTCGGCGGTGTCACGGATCTATGTGGATCTACAAGGGAGCATCGACGAGGACCGTATCTCGCGAAGGTAGGACGGGGTCGGTGAGAGTTCCCCGGGCACGGTTGCGGCGATGGGGCAGGCAGACAGTGATGAGAAAGAAGGCTCATAGGCAAAATGGGTGTGTGCATATCTGAGTCGTCGATCGTAAATCGGACGGGTATAAATACGCGCACGATCTCGACCTTGATCATCGATCCGACGCTCCAAATGAGGAGCACCCTATTAAATCCTATTATTATTATGTGATTGAAGGTCCCAGTATTATTTTTATTTTCCACTTGTGAAGGGGTTTCAAGCACCTTGGCAAGTGCTCATGGATGCACAACAGAGAACTATTGGGTCATGGGTGGGTGGGAAAACAGTAGACATTACTGTAGATTAAAATATTTCACTGTGACTATAATGCCGGTGTTGTTGGCCATTTGCCTATCTAACTTGTCAGGGTGTTAATTATGACATGTATCAAATGAAGGAGCACAACACTACAAAGGGGGAAGGCACTGCAAAGCTTGTCTACTGGTCTGGCCCTTTTGTTTTTTTTAGCCTAAGAAGCAAACACTATATATTGCCAAAGTTAAGAGACAAATTAAGCATTTCGACCACCAGCTAAATATTTCACCAGATTATGATGTTTCTGTATCCTGTAATGATACTTGATATGTGAAAAACAGAGCCCATTCCTATTCTGATAGGACAGAGTTAATTTGCAGATTTCATGATTGTTAGCGTAAAAATGACATACAAATTTGTCAATAAGAGAATTTTGAGATAACTATAATAATTCAAATTATCCTGTAATATCAAAAAATAAAAAGAGTATATATAAACACTGTGGACAAGGGTAAAATGAATATATTGCATGCTTATCATATAAATATGATTTTGATGCATAATAACATGTATAATATGTGACCTATTGTAATTTATACAATATATTTAGTGCAAATATCTATCAAACTAGAGTTATTTTCATAAATCACCCCTAAACTATTTTTTATATCTAAATTCAAATTATGAATTTATTTTTTTACATTCCTAAACTATCACGATATTTTTAATTTTATCATTTCGTTAACTTCTGTCAATTTTTTTTATTTTTAATTTTTTCATTTATGAAAAGTTAAAAATACTTCTCCATTTGATTTTATATTTTTATTTCGACCTCTGTAACTTCGAAGGGTATTTTTTATTTTTCATAAAAGGAAAAAAATAAAAAAATAATGAAAAAGTTTACAAAAGTCGACAGAAAGATCAAATTGAAAAAAATCATGATTGTTTATGAATTAAAAAAATAAATTCATAATTTGATAGGTGTGGAAAATCATAATAATTTAAAGATGATTTACAAAAATAATCCATCAAGCTATAATTAATTGTGATTCAGAAATAGAACAAAAATCATATGTTTTGACTCACCCGATAACTACCAGTGATTCAAAATATTATCAATAACAATAACATCAAAATGATCAAAGATTTAATCTTTTAAATCGAATTTGGTCGACGAGAGTTCATCAATTTTGTAATCATGAATTTAAGTAGTGCATACCTTTGTAATCCGTCTTAACACTCAATTAGTAAGATGCTACTAATCATAAACATTGGTGCATCTAAACTGAAAAAAAAATCGTGATTCTTAATCTACCCTCAAATTTATAACTTTCTTATGATCTTGGTTAAGATTTCGATTTTAACATCCTGATCTTTGAACTTTTCATCTCAACAATGACAACCATTAGACACACTTCATATGAAATATGCTAGAAATGTATTTTATGATGACAGATAGCGATAAATTATTGAACTCATGGTTAGCTGAAGTAGAGCAAGAAAACATAGATGAAGCCAAAACGGAAGAGCGGGCAAAAAAATAAAAAAAATAAAGAAATTAGTGGACAAATCCGACCCTAAAATTATTTAACAGGCAGGTGCCCTCGTCTAATCTCATCCACTAAGCCAAGTTCCAATAAACTATGCAAGATCCACATCATATGCTTACGCGACTAATCTCCTTTTCAAAGCTTAAGACATCACCTTCCACATTAAAAAATAAAATTAAGAATAAAAAATTAAGCATACAATATTACTATATTAATACTATAATGGTACGTTTCATGGTCCATTTTGTGGATTTGATGGCGAGTAACTTAAACTCGACGTTTCTTTTCTCCCCCTTTTTCCGTCCATATTCGTACGGCAATGTACGGAGAACTAGAACTCCATGATCTCATCTCTCTCTCTCGTGCCGGCTCTTGGGATTTCGAGCGGCTTCTCTCGGTCCTCGAAAATTTGAAGCGACTTCCCTTTATTCCAATGGTAAGCATAATATTTTAATTTATGGTTAATTATTAATTAATGATCAATTATTATACTTTTGTTCTCAAGATAATACAACGTCATAAATCGTGTTGAAGGGATTCAAACATTAATTTTACTGTTTAATAGATGACATAAATAAATAGCTGTTATAAGTTATGTTAAGAAAATCGACGATCACAACCATATATATTTCAGTATTATTTTTATGCAAATCTATTTTTATCTTTTCATCCTTCGGCTATAATTGTTTTTTAAAATTATTTTATATGCATGCTTAGTTAATTTGGAAATAATTTATCATTGTACAATGAATTAAAAGATTAGTTCAAACTGTATTTTAATTGAGATTAATGTCATGCATGTGCTATATAAAAATTATTATAAATACATATATTTATGAATTTGTAAAAAACATTACAAAAATAATTGTTAGTGAAATTTTATTTTACTTAATTTGATATATTCATAATTTACTTATTACATTATAATAAGTTTTATAATGTGTGAATTGAATAATTTATTATCTATTCAATTATGTCATTTCATATCTCGTCAACTATTTTTTTTTATTTCAAATAAAATTTAATCACTGATCACTGTTCTTTGATTAAATCGTTATACACATATGAAATCACTAATGACTAATAGAACCCAACTTAAATGCAATGTGCAGTATATATTTGTTCTTCTATTTATTTATTCGATTAGAAAGGAAATCGATGAATTCAAAATATATTATTGAACAACCAACATAGTTAAGGTTTGAGGTGGAAGTGACTTCTCTGGCTTAAATTTAAAATTTAGAATTCAAATTTTTATGAATATATAATATTTTTGTTGAGAGTTTTATTTGCCGCTAACAAATATGTAATATGAGATACGAATTTATTGAGTTCGATGGATCCATCTGTACAATATAATCTTTAGCATTTTTAACTCATGAACTAACCACAAAAAAGTTATATTATTGAACCGAGAGCTGCCGCAGGGTGTGACACGATGGCCGCCATCCAAAGAACGGGCTGCACGCCCCAAGGCAAAATATTATTATTATTATTAGAGTTTGAAACTTTGACCTCTTTTTTATTTTAAATATTTGTTCGAATCATGAGTTATGATGCCGTACAGTACAGAGAGAGAGAGAGGGAGAGAGTTCAAATCCAATCAAATTTGACCGCAACATTTAAAACATCTAGGTAATAGCCTTCGATGTCCATCGCCCAAACACCAAAGCCTCTCCCCTTGCCTTTTCTTTCCTTTCGTTTCCTTGCGATTCATTTTTTTTCTTCGATTACAGTACAGAAGTAAACTTTTTGTTTTTAAGAAGAAAATGTTTGTTAAGGAGTAATAATAAAATTAATAGTATCAATTGTAAACTTTAAATGAGTTCATTTTTAGCATTATCCCAATTAGACGAGCACTTATTTTTGTTACATATAAAAAGTTTTTGTTTGGGATTTTCTTCAGAATCCTTCGGTTGGAGCATATAAGAAAGGAAGTTGCCTGATGACATGCATGGTTCCGGGATGGTAATCCGCTTTAAAGTGAACACTGTGCGTCACAAAAGTGTAAAGTTCAAAACAATTCAATTCACCATCAACTTTCCCTTTACTATTTTCTTTTCTGATGCAACAAATAGATCAAATTTGAGCAAAATTTAAGCCCCACATTAAATTGCCACCCTCCAAATTGTTCAGTTAAAAAAGAAGCAGAACCCCCTGATAAGTTTATCATTTTATCACCGTGGGAAGTTTTAACTTTCATAAAATCTAAAAGGAGGAATTGGAAATGGGAGGCCAAACAAAATCCACAATCCTGCACCTTCCATGGCGCAGCTGCCATGAGGAGCTGGAAGGTGCGTTTCCAAATTGTGATGCCTACGTGGCCCCAACAAACAAGTACCTCATTTGCTGCACGGCTCCTCTCTCTCTCTCCTCCCTCTCTCTCAATTCGATTTCTACTCCTGCAATTATTATATATAACTCCTCCCACCACATCTAAATCTCTAGACCAACTCCGTACCATTAAAGGACAAACTCAAACCAAAACTGTTGACCTTCCATATTGCTGCCCCCCCCCCCCCCCTCTCTCTCTCTCTCTCTCTGGTCTCCCTCAAGATCGAAACATAACCTGTGACAAGAGCTAGAAGCCTCAGTGATCGTGGACTTGGGTCGCGATGAAGAGACACAGAGGCTTCAGGTTGGGGCGGAAGCTTGCCATGGTCTGGCGATGGGCCTTCCGACAGCGTCGTTGCCACCTCGGCCGCCGCTTCTGCCTCAGGCCGAAGCAATACCTCCGCTTGGACTCCGCAGCCGGCGCCGATTCTTCGCCGTACGACCAGTCCCCTCGGGACTTTTCCGTATCTCCACGTCCGAAAGCATCCACGATGGCGAATAAGCTCCTCGACTGGACCCGGCAGCTCGGCCGTCGGCTCCACCGCGGTCGCGGCGGCGGGAAGGAGTACCGCCGCCTCGGAGGAGTGCCGCTGCTGGAGGAACACGGCGACGCCGGAGACGGATGGAGGAAGCCGCCGCCGAAGGGCTTCCTGGCTGTGTACGTTGGAGGGAAGGACGACGCAGGCGGCGGCGTTGGAGGAGGAGGAGGAGGCGCCGAGACGCGTAGGTACCTGGTGCCGGTGATCTACTTCAACCACCCGCTTTTCGGGGAATTGCTCAGGGAGGCGGAGGCCGAATTCGGATTCCACCACCCCGGCGGCATCACCATTCCCTGCCGCACCGCCGAATTCGAGAGGGTCCGCACCCGGATCGCCGGCGGCGGCGAGGGCGTTCGCCGGAAGGGCGTTAAAGTCCGCCAATCGTAATTGTATGGGGCCTCGAATGGGTTTAAAACATTTAAATGACTACTTTTTTTTTCATCAGTTTTCTTATTTGTTCGAGTTAACGTCAGAGGTGTGCATGTAATTACTACAGGAAGTGGCTAGTAATTGGTGGTAGTACCTTGCCCATCTTTTCTAACCTCATTTTGTTGATGCGTTCTCTGAGATTACACTGTTCAGTCTGAAATCCCACATCATGATGAACATGATTTATATTTGTGGAATATGATTCAGTAGTTGTTGATTAGTTTGATAAGAAACGTAATGTATATTAAATTTTCAGGTCACAGAAGATAAGTGGAGATCTGAACAGAAGCCAACAATATGTACTAATCTAATCACACACATTAATACTCCACCTCTACCACTCTTTTTTAGCTGTACAGAACTAAAGAACGCCATGTTGGTGATGGCAATTTCGTGGAAGAGAATAATAAAATATGTAACCCAGAAGTGATTAACCCCTTTTTTTTGCCTATTCTTTTCTTTTTTCTCTGTTTGCTGCTGAGAGAGTACTATAAGACTCTCTGATAAGCATATCAAGATTCCTATGTTATCTAATCTGTCTCATTAACAGGACTAAGTTGCAGGTGACTGTGAGTTGGTTATTCATTAATTTTTTTGTCCTTCTCAGAATAGAATGAGGTTGTTCTTTTGGTGGTGTAGGTAAAGGAACAGCACGTTAGTGGGAATGGTTGTGAAACTGCTTTTGGTCTTTCCTCCGTCTCTTGTGCTTTGCTGGTGACTGCAAACCATTGCGAATGCAGAAACGCTGTGACGCTGCACTCACTCAGTAGCAGGGGTCTATGCCTATGGAGCTAACATCATAATGCTGCGTCCTCATCTTGTCCTGTATACCTGGTTCTAGTGCCCTTCTTGGTGGGATGTTGCTTTAATTCAGGGGACTGGGGTTGCAGGTTGCTGCTCTCCGCAGACAGCATGTTTGGCTGACACACGCATGAATCAGAAGAAGCAAGCAAAAGTAGATCAAATGACAAAAAGCTTTGTTTGTTATCTATTGCCCCTCCAACTCCAAGGAGATGAACACAACAAAAAGAAGACGGCAACAGAGTGAGAGAAATGTGGCTTTGGTGGGCGTCTGGAATATATTTTTTTCCTCATGCACGGCTCAAATCTATATTTGATTTAACTACGCCATGACACTTCAGAAATTTTTTTAACCAACTATATTTAAATGCAACATGACGTTCTAGAATTAAAAAAAAAAATCCTTAATGCTCACTGTAAAACAACAGTTCTGAGATATAGCTTATGTTGAATTGGCTAATATCATGACAACTTTTGCTTATGCTGCCATGGATTTTTCTCAAGTTTTGTTATGGATAGTTTATTATGGCCTGTCATTGAGAGAATGGTTCAAAAATGGTTTTACATCATGCGCTTGAATTGGATTCCCCAAAATTACTCAATGATCTTTCATTGTTTTCAAATACAAAACTGCCTCAATGAACTTAAACTTTATTGTATAAAAAAAATGGGAGAAAGAAAGAAAAGAACAAACACTGTTGTTTATGGTGTTCCTCTTCCACCATGTATTTCATGTGATCACGTCTATTCCTAATTTTTTTTCCCTATTTGAATTTGGTTCTAAGCTGAGATAGAGATATAAGTAAGATGTATGTTTTCTTGATACCATTATTGTGGTCTTTAGACCACACTTTTTTACTCTATTGGTTGGGAGAAAGTGAGGGATGACTGAAGAGAGAAAAAGGGAAGATAAAAAAGAAAAGAGAAGGCCAAAGCCAAAGGCAAGAATTGACAAGCATCACAAATATAATTAGTAGCATCAATAAAAGTAGCCACATAACCGGAGCCATACAAATCACATAACTTACGAACAGACTGCTGACAGGAGACTATAAGTTGTGCCAACATTGAACGTGGCTTGTCTTTTCTATACTTATCGAATTCACTCAAAACTAGCAAGTTCAAAATTGGATACTCTGAGATTTCCCAAAAGTTTGTCATTTTGCATTACTTTACATAGATGATGGGGCCAAGAGTGGTGTGAAGTTTCCTAAGATAGTGCTCGAGTTTTAGTAGGGGCTTTATATCAGGAAATATTATCCTTGGATATTGATGTATGTTGTCTCACGTAAGCCCTCACTAAGACATGAAAACCCACATGGAGAATTCAAAAGCTAAAGGTCCACAAGAGACAACATAATCTGATCCATCCCATGATTTATGCCTTTGCTTGCTGCGAAAGAAGACTAATGGCATTATGAAGCACTTCCGAAGAGGCGCAGCCCAATACGTAATGAGCTTTTAAGGCATTGGAAGAGTTCAAAGGCTCGAGCCCATTTGTTGAAACTGGGCTCTCTCTCTCTTTGCATAAATTAATGAGCACATCATTCCTCTCTCTCTCTTTGCATAAATTAATGAGCACATCATTCCTCTCTCTCTCCCCCCTTTTTCTCATGATCTTACTGAAAGAAAGATAAGAAGTCTTCATTATGCGTGACGAAAAATAAAATTTTTGTTCGGTGTGATTAGTGAAATTTGAGTCGAAAAGTCGAAGAGCCAGTAATTTTAGGTTGAATTTATAGATCCTAAGTCTAATGTTAATTATCTAATAAATTTAAATTACCATTTTGGGTTCAATTCGTAGTTGTAATTCTTAGTTGAGTAATAAAGCTTAGATGTCAGAGGCCATGCTGCATAATACAACATAAATATGATAAGGGATTTGGATCGACGGTAATGTTATTCACATGGGTTGTTCATAACAAGCCTACTAATTCTTGTCTGTACTATTTTTTAAAGTTATAATAACCCTACAGTTTAGACCCCGCGTAATGGAGAATCATTATCTAGTGATCAATTTGAAGATGCCAATTTTTTTTTCAGTGATTCCCACAAAGAAACATATTCCTATTCCTTTATGCTCTCTTTTGCCCACTCTTTTCTGTAAAGGAAACATTTCTTCGCTAAAAAAAATGTCTTGGTATATTTAATTTGATACAAAAATAGGTTGAAAAATATGTGATTGGAGCATAGTTATTTTCACCATCCATTTTCCATGGAATCGGCATTACTAAACCATATGTCTTTTGGCACACTCATGAACACCACCTTCACACTTGATTCACTCACCGCTCCACTAAATTTTACAGGTAAAATGTTCCACAAGGATGGCCGTCTCTTGTTCCTCTGCATCATTTGTCTTCTCTGCGCTCACTGCTCCAAATCCGCCGAGTCCGGCAACTTCATTTACGCCGGCTGCTCACCCAACAAGTACGACCCCAACTCCCCTTTCCAGGACCATCTCCACTCCATCCAGACCTCCATGGTCGCCGGGGCTCCTCAGGCTTCCTACAACAGCTTCACGTCCGGCGACGACGCCTACGGCCTCTACCAGTGCCGCAACGACCTGAGCTCCGACGACTGCACCGCCTGCGTCCAGAGCGCTGTCAACCAGCTCAGCCTGGTCTGCTCGGAAGCGTACGCAGCATGGCTGCAGCTCGACGGGTGCTTCGTCAGGTACAGCAACGAGAACTTCCTGGGGCGGGCCGACACGACCCTGGCGTACCGCCAGTGCGGCGCGGGCGCGAGCGACGACGAGGAGTTCTTCCGGCGCCGGGACGACGTGCTCGCCGACCTGCAGAACGGGGTGAGCTTCCGGGTGAGCAGCTCGGGGACGGTGCATGGCTACGCGCAGTGCTTGGGGGACTTGACGGCGGGCGACTGTGCGACGTGCTTGTCGCAGGCGGTGTCGCAGCTGAAGAACGCGTGCGGCTCGGCGCTCGCCGCGGACGTGTTCCTGGCACAGTGCTACGCCAGATATTGGGCCTCTGGCTACTACCTTCGACCATCTGCTGCAGGTTTCTAGTTGAACTCCATCTAAATCTACTGCTCATCTTTTTTGTTCATATATAGCAAGGGTTTAAGTTAATTACAGTGCTAATCAATAAGCTGAATCAATGTCAGTTTTTTTTGTAGAATTTTTTAACTTAAAAGTTGTATTCTTTTTAATTTCAACTCTGAAATAAATTAAAGTCAATTGCATGAATTTAACCACCCCAAGAAGTTGAAGCGTACGAAGCCAATATTGGTGCATTCTTCTCGTGTGGCGGTACACAAAAGAATGCGGCATTTCTTTCTCTCTGTCTGTACCATGAGAAATTGCTTACTTTATATCCAATAATGAGCCGTTTAGTGGTGCACATTTGATAAAGTCAGATACGATACAAGTGACCCTATAAAATAATTAAAGTCACAACTATTTCAATCATCCATACTCGCATAAACGTTGCTCATTGGTTTAGGTATTAGCCACTTAAAACCTGATAAAAAAGGGCCGTGCAAACTTTTGTCTCTCAACTCAATCAATCAAAGTTCATTATATTTGTAATACCAAAATTAACACAAAAGTAACCTTGACCAATGCAAAATATTTAAAAGCATGTCATGGCCAATGATTCTGATGTACATGATGAGAGAACAAGATTCAAAGCAAATGCACCGGGATATATATTATATAGAACGAGCTAATTACCCACCAATTTTGGGCACTTACTCTCGCAAAACACTTTCTTAACGAGAGTCCACTACTGTTTATTTTTATATTGGACTAAACAAATGTGGATCATTTATTGTTTGACGGTCACACACAGGTTATTCCGGCGACGACATTGGACGGACAGTGGCAATAATTGTGGGCATCCTGGCAGGGGTGTCCCTCTTTGTTGTGTTCCTGTCTTTCCTCAAGAAAACATGCAAGTTTCTCCACACTCTTTTCAATTTGAAGTTAAATGGCTGATGTGCATGAATGAATGGTGCATGAAGTTAACTCTCGTCCCTCTTCGATGTGCAGGCTAATCATTAAGAAGCAAGCAGAATCAGGCGAAGATTAGGTAGATGATCCAACTGGAGGTGACAACGGCAGCACTCATTTTATTTTACCCTTCAATTTCCTCATTAATTGGTGCACGAATAGGGAACGTCTCGCTGTTTGGGTGGAAAATTGAACTATTCCCAAGCTTGTGAAAAATAAGCAAAGGGCTGCCATTTGCCCCTCTACCTCTCTAAACACTCTTTTCTGGCCTCTTTAATTTGGATTTTGGGAGGGATAAGGTCTGCATTAGTAACTGTTGAGCTGTTGGCCAACGGGCATATAATTGTTGAATTTATTTACGTTTAACTTGTATTTAGTTTTGGAATGATTTATTTATGAATTTAATGGGCATGCTACCCACTTAAGTGGGTAGCAAGATGCTCCCTACATCTAGAGCCGTCTGATGTAGGATCTATGGTAGATCAATTGAGATGCGGTACTGTAGCAGCCCAGACGATTCAGTATGGTCAATATCTGGTTCAGCGTCTACTGCCCTAGCCATTGCCGCGCTCTCCTCGTCTCTCCGGCGCTTGCCTCGTCTCATCGGCGCTCGCCTCATCTCTCTGGCGCTCGCCTCGTCTCTCCGGCGCTCGCCTCGTCTCTCCGGCGCTTGCCTCATCTCACCGGTGCTCGATTGGACACCCTGCAACTGGAGGTGAGGCGATGAGCGGTGAGGAGACGAGCACAGCGGCGATGAGGGGGCGGTGGCGAGGAGATGAGCACAGTGGCGGCTATGCGACAACAGCGAGAGGAAAGGCAAGACGACGACAAGCGCGGTAACGGAGAGAGGAGAAATGGAAAGGATTGCGAGGAGAGGAGAAGAGATGACGAGCAAACGATGAGGTGACGATGAGCGGTGGCAAGGTGACGAGCGCAGCGGCGATGAGGCGATGAGCAGCGGCGAGGTGACACATACAGCGACGATGAGACGATGATTGGCGGCAAGGTGACGATGAGGGTGGGTGGGGTGGGGGGGTGGGGGGGGGGGGCAGCTGCGAGAGGAGAGGCAAGATGACGAGGCAGAGGCAATGAGCGGCAGTAAGGCAACGAGGGTAGGGTGTGTGTGTGAGAGGAGGGGGAGGGGGGCAGCGGCGAGAGCAGAGGCAAGATGACGAGGCAGACGATAGGCGACGATCGCCACGGCAAGGAGGCGATGATCACGGTGGCGAGGAGACGACGATCGCGGTGTTCAGTGGAGAGCGCGTTCAGTGGTGAGCACGTGGAGTGGTCGGCAGAACGCCGGGACCGGCTGAAAGATCATTTGAACCGACAAAAGGATGGCTGAACTGCGTAGATACTTGATCGCGTACAAGCAGCTGTCGTAGATACTTGATCGTACGGTTCAAGATGTGGGGAGCATCTTATTACCCATTTAAATGGGGTGCAGGAACACTAAATCCTTTATTTATTAGATCACTTGAGTACATACAACGTAAACATAAATGATCTTGGAAATAAGGTAGGACATTCTTGACTGGCCCTTGGATTAGACCTATTTTGGACCCTGTTCCATTCGGCTTATTTGATTAACAAGTTAAAATTTGAATATTATAAGAACAACGACTCCTCAAATTTTATTGAGATTCTTTTGAAATTATTATATTCGTTAATTAATAATATTATAAAAAAATCATCACAACAAAAAAATACACCAATATAAAAAAAACATGAATAATATAAAGAATATGAAATGACTCAATTTTCTTAATTCAAATAATATTTTTCTCTCTCTTTCAAACTTACTCGTTTTTTCAACTCTATCATACAACTTTAGTATATACCAGGCTGACATTCAATTATTAATTTCTTTTATCAACTACCATTTTCACCAGACGATTTTTCGATCATTTTGATTATGTGACAAGTTATTAAAAATAAATATAAAATATTAAAATAATAATATACATTATAATAATTAATAAAAATAAAAAGTGTCGTCCCCTCTCCCTCTGGCAGCCCGCCAGCGCATAGACAGCGCATAGACTATTTTTCAATCATTTTAGTTACGTGAGAAGTTATTTAAAAATAAAATAAATATTCAAATAAAATATAGCATTGTAATGATTAATAAAAAATAAAAAAGAGGGTGTCCCCCCTCTCCCTCCGGTAGTTCGTCGGTGCCGACTCATGAACAACCAAACGAAGGGGTTGAGGGGCGACTGCCTCCTTGCTTGCTGGCGATGCACACACACATGTCATCAGCGATGTGTAGGGGGCGTCACCCACCCTTTTTACATCGTTGGTGCGCGTAGAAGGGCATCACTCACCCTTTTCGCGTCATCTGCGACACATATGAACCATCGACAGTGGTTGCAAAAAAGTGGGGGCATGGCCGTCCCTTTTCACGTTGCCAATGATGTGTGCAAAAAAAGGGGGCTGGGGGATGCCCCCCATGTGACGTGCAATAAGGGGGCATCACCCCACTTTTCCTCCTCATCCGCGCAATGTGCAAATGTGAAAAAGGATGGCATCGAGGGAGGGGGAGGGGGAAGGGGGGGGGGGGGGGGGGGGCATCGCCCACCCTTTTTCACCTCGCTTGCGATGGGCAAGAAAAGGGGGTGATGCCCTCGTGCTACGTGTCACGTGATGTGCAAAGGGGGCGTTGCCCCCTTCTTTGCCACACCGGCGATGGGCGTAGAAAGGCCATGTCCCCCCTCTTTTTACTTGCGTCACCGATGACATAGACGGGTGGAAGATGCACCCACCAACAAGTAGGGGGTATCGCCTGCCCCTCGCTTTGCCCATCGATAGGGATGGCCCCCGACCCTATTCGGGGCGGGTGACACTCTCCCTGTCCCGACCCTGAGCTACGATCCTCGACCTCGTTCCCACCCCGAATTCTCGGTGCAGGGAAAGATCCCCAGCCCCGAACCCCTCGAGGACCCAATTCCCCGATTTCTTAGGTGAAAATGTAAAAAAATAATTTTCTTATTAAACCAAAAAAACAAAAAAAAAGTCATCTGCAATTCTGCACATAGCATTGTGCACAGGGGTGATTCTATGCACAGAGGTGACTGAAGCCGACTGTAGGTGGCTTGACGGTGAAGTTGGTAGGCTGCCACAAGTGAGCAAAGGTTAAGTCGTGTCCACCACGTCCTCGCCGTTATTGTCGGCCACCGTTCTATCCTTCCGCATTTGATCGTCGCCGTCGTGGGTCGACAATGTCATGTAAGCCGAATCGGCATCTGACCATCGCTGCCTAGGGACCTCATCAAGGGAGACGGGCAGGAGATGCTCCTGAGTCGGGCTGTAGTTGGGGCGACAACGAGAGTGGGCAACTCAATAGCCAGATAGAGGCAACAATTATGGAAGTTGAAACATGTGTGGGTGCCAAGGTAGAGACTGCCACCGTGGAAATAGACGAGGATGGGGAACTTGAGTGGCGGAGGAGGCTAGACGTGGGGCCCGTAGAGGCGAAGGCAAAGGTCATGGGCGGGAGAGAAGAGGATGTCGGTCTAGTCGATGGGGACGTCGGTGTCGTTGCTCAAGGGGAAGGGAGATGGGAAGGTGACAGAAGGGTGGACAACAGTGCCGTCACTGAGGACTTGGAGGAGGCCGCGACAGTAATCCACCACATGAAGGAGAGATAAAGAGGATGAGGACGACTTCATGCCGCGACAACTCGCTTTCGGCCGTGGCAGCTTGGAAAACAGAAAGGGTGGCGCCAGACGACTTGAAGTTGAATGTTACACACACACATACATACATACATACATACATACATACATACATACATACATACATACATACATACATACATATAGGAGAGTGAATGACTGAGATTTAATACATTTGATATGATGGTTGATATTCATAATGAACTATATATAAAAATATTAAAGGGGTGGTGTTAGAATTTCTACATGAGAAAAATTATGCACCGCAATAAGACTCGAGAAATTTAAGACGACGCAGATTCCCCCAAATGAAGGGACAGGGGACCATTTTTCTCCATCCCCGACCCCGCGCGGGAAAAATCTCCGAATTCGAGACTCCCAATGGGAAATTCTTACGGGGCCCTAGGGGGCGAGGGATATTTCCATCCCTAGCCAACGACGAGCTAGCATTGGCGAGGTCGCCAAAGGTAGAGGGAGAGGCACTTTTTTTTATAAATTATTATAATATTTTTAGTTTTTAATGGCTTGCTACACAAGCAAAATAACTAGTAGACTGCCTATACTGGTGAAAAAAAGTTGATGAAAGAAGTTAATAATTGGAGGACAATCATATTACAAAGTAAAGTTAAAGAATATAATCGGGAAAATGAGTAAAGTTGCAGAACATTTAGTGAAATATACCCTCCTCTCTCTTCATAGTTAAAGGCAAGATAATTTCCAAATGAAACAATGTGTAATTATATAGTAATTTAACAAAATTTAATGTTTCTCTTGATATTTTTGTGATTCCAAACATTTATTATGACGTTATTTTCTAAAAACTTTTACTTAACTCATTTTGGTAGTATAGCTAAACAAACACTTAAAAGATAATTGGTTAAATTTGATACTCAACACAAATATTTATTTAACACATGATATGGTTATTTCTTAATAATATTTTATACAAGTCATATTACAATTCGTAACAATAAATATGTAATGAAAAAAAGTAAAAAACAAAGGAAAAAAAATAATAAAGTAATAATGTGTCCATTAGATAATGAAAAAAAAGTGTATTAATACAATTTGAATGAGTTCAAAGAAGTGTGAGCAAAAGGGGTGACGAGTATTTCTATTAGAAAAGTAATAAAATATGAAGACAAAAATAAATTCTTTTTAAAATAAATTGGAATATGGAATCCAAAACCATGTCAAATTTGGAAACATTTATAAGATAATCATTAATATATGATATATTAAAAATTAAAAGTTTTAAAATTAAATATTTGTAAATAATATTTATAAAATATTATATGCTCGAGAATTTTGTAAATAGGAAACAATAATGGATAACAACACATGATGTCATTCCTTGTTAAGTAAATGACAATTAGATATAACAGAAACAATTTATCAATGAGTTTGTTTTCAAAAACTACTCCAATCAAAAATTTCATTTTAAATATCATGTTAATAAAATAATGACATCCTTGTAATATAAATATGTTTATATTAATATGCCTCAGTGGAGAGTCCTTCATCCATTGTTCTTGTTAAGTATTATCACAAGGGACTACAAAATAAAAAAGATTGTAAATATAAGTAACACATTTATAACGAAAAATATAGGACAAAACGAATTATGCGAAAAAATGTAGGACCAAAGGGGGGATATGGAGAGGGAGAGGAGGGAGGTTGCTTTCCTCTTCTCTAAGCTATCCTAAACCTCTCTTCCACTCCTAACCACCGATCTTCAACTCGATGGGAGGCACCACCTACATGTTGGACACTCTCAACAAAGATGGATCCTACACAGGATACAAGAAGTCGAGTGGTGCTAATTTTATAATATGAAATTCTAACGAATATATTCTCTATACAGGTGCTTTGCAGCATGATACAAACTCTCCTTTCGAAGTTGAAGTATGAAGTCTTAGGGTGCGTTAGGTCGGGAACAAAACTCGAGAACAACGCATTTTATTTTCAAATGTAACGTGTGACGGGAGCTTTAAAAGTTCCTATCACGTGATCTTCGGTCAGAACATTTGGCCGAAAGTTCTTGCCAAACGTTTATTTTTTTTTCAACTTAATGTCAAATCAGTCGCAATCTTTGACTTTTTTTTTAAAATTTTATCTATTTTTTTAATTATTTTATAATATATGTATATATAATTTAAAATATATTAATACATTATTAGGGATATTTTAACATAATTTATTAAATGTTATTAATTAAAAATTATAAAATAATTACTTCTATAATTAATAAATATTTTTTTAGTTAAACTATTTAATTATTTTTTAAAAATAATTATATTATATTTAGATCTTAAAATATACGTAAATTATAATATTAATAATATTTAAAAGATTTGATCAAAATAAATAAAATTAATATTAATAATATAACGATTTATGTAAATTATAATATTAATAACATATTCTTATTTACTATAATTTTATATCTCATAAAATAATAAATTATATTCTTCATCCTTATTTTTTATCCAAACAACCACTGAAACTTATCCATTACATCAACTTTTTAAATCATATCATTACGCTTTTCATCCAAACACCAACCCAAATTTTTCTATCAAATCAATTAATTCTCGAGAACTAATGTTCTCTCCGATTTCTCCGATTTTTCCTACCAAATGCAATCTTAAAGTGTGGACTTGATAGATGTCGACTCCTACATTAAAATGCATTCATAGCGAATCAGATTCTTAATGTCCATGGAGACTTCGGAGCATTATGCAAGATATTTGGAAGATGGTGCAAGATTTTGAAATCTTTAAAATTATATGCCAAGAAGACAATAGAGTCGTGATTTTTTTTTTTAATTTGAGCTATGATCACAAATGATGCATTTTGGTATAAGGGTCTTCCTCATGATCTACCAAATATTGTATGCATAGATCGTTCAATTAATTATATAAAGTTTCCTTGTTAAAAAGAACAATTAAAATTCTTGGTCATCTCTTCTAACCTTTTCAAATATTTTCACGTTACTCGAAGATCAACTTTTTAGTTACTTTATAATATTTTTATTATTTAAATGCTCACCAGTATCTCCTAAATAATTCAATCATTGTCACCCTTCACATCATGTATTTAGTTAACTTTACTACTTTTCAACCTCGTTATATTTTTCACGCTTGTTTTGATTTCCAAAAAAGAGAAAGATGATAAACTTAATGGTAGTTTATGTATTTTTTAATTACTAAAGTTTTATTGTCTCATATATATTTTTTCGAAAATGTTTAAGATGATAAACTTAATGATAGTCTACGTATTTTTTAATTATTAAAGTTTTATTGTCTCATATATATATTTTAAAAAATATTTTTCTCCAAATATTAATAAAGGCTACAATGATAAGCACATAGATAAAAGAAAATAAAAGGTAGCTTAAAATTGAGGTGTGGTGAAACTGAAAAGTTGGAATAATTTGGAAGAGATAAAAGAATATTTTTATAGTTTAGAGAAAAAAATGCAAATAACTCATAATGCATGGGTTGAAGTCAGTCTATTTATAAAAAAATGTTAAACAATTAATAAAAAAGCAAAATTATGGCATTGTCTATATGACTGAATCCAAAAGTGTAAACATTGTCCGTGCTTGAGATGTGGCTTATGTTAGAGATCTCATGATTCATCAATATTTATAATGAGTGACTGTACAATTATAATAATTCTTAAGTATAAAAACTGATTGACCTACATTATTTAAGATATGATGTCATCAAAAATTCATCAATCTTCATTAAATTCATGATATTCAAGAATGATGAATAAAAAATGTTTAATTGGTGAATTCACATTTATCAATAATTTAATTGTAATTGGCAGACCATTGATGGTGCTACTCTTTTAAATGAATAGCACAATCATTAAATATTTTAAAATGTATAGCATGATTAATCTTATGTAATATATATAGAACTTTCATGAATATGTATATGATTCTTTTTTACTTTTATGTGTCAATCTAACATCAATGAAATATCTAACATAAGTAGTGATTTTAATTTTTAAAAAAGTTAATTCTAATTTAAATGGTTGGGTACTTTGATTGACACATAAGAAAATTTATACTTCCAATTAAACTAAAAAATATTTTAATAGATTAATTAATGACTTTTAGATTATTTTTCAACCAAGTGTCTATAGTATAAGTGATGATTATAACTTTGGAAACAATAAAGTTCGATCAAATATGAATGGTCGGATGCATTGATTGACATATTATGCAATTTACGTAACCATTACACTCCAAATAACAAAATCATGGATTATGATGTTATTTTCTTATTAAAAATCATTAGAAGGAAAAAAGAATTGACAACAGTGCCTAATTATGGCCTTGAGATGATAAGGTTTAAATATTCTAAATGACTTCATTTACAATATGAGTTTGATTAGGTCTTGATTTGCTATAAATTATGAAATTGACATAAAATGATCCCTCTAAAGTCCAATTTCCAGAAAAAAGAAAACAAAACTATGCCTAAAGACCTCAAGGCAAATATATGGGCAAAATGGTAAATATCAGTTTTGATATGATGTTATAATCCACATAAACCATAAATCCTAATATTTATATGATAGTATAAGAAAATTAACCTTTCAAACCTAATTAGAAACATCTTAACTAGTTATGTATGTGTATATATATACACACATACATTTGAACATTTGATAGTCTAGTTTCAAGTAAAAACTAGAAGAATCGACTTTAGATACGCGTAAGGGAAGGTAGTTGCCTTGGATCAACTAGAGAATTGTATTTAAAACTGTCATAAATTGTACGCTTAAAATTAAGTTACCAAATTTACAAAGATATATATATATATATATATATATATATGGGTTTAATGAATATGTGAAGCACCTATCGCTTAGCACCGTGTGAAGCGCCTTGAAGAACGTTCGATTGAAATCTAAGAATGGAGATAGAGGCGCCCGTCCAGATTGGATCGCACGGTCGTGGATCATCTCACGACATTTTGTTTCGTTCAGATCGCCCGCCCATTTTTTTCATTTCCCTCGCTCTCTCTTTCCCTCTTTTCCCTCTAATGCCTCCCTCTCTCATCCTAAAAATCTCCCTCTCATCGACCGATCCCAATCGCTCTCGTCGATCTCAAATGCTATGGTGTGCCTCCCTCCGGCCGGCTGCAGATCCACCTCTTTTTCTCTGGCGACCGCATTCTTCGACATCCACCAGGTGTTGCTCTAGAGTCCCGACCTCTCTCTCTTGCTCTAATACATCTCTCTTCGCCTTCTCCTCTGACGAGTGCAAGGTTTAGGGTGTCAGCGGCTCTACTTTCTTCTCCGGGATGACAATGGAATGACGACGACGGCGACAGACACGGGTGAAGCAGAAAAAATAGCAACAGAGGGGAAGAAGAATGGGCTGCAGATTGGGGACAACCACTCCATCATTAAGGCGCTGAGGATGACGAACTTCTAGGTGTTGTTCATGTTGTTCCTGTGCGATGTCGGGACAGGGATGATACTGATGAACAACATGAGATAGATGGGGCAAGCGATGGGCTACGACAATGTCTCCATGTTCATCTCCTCCATCAACATCTGCGGCTTTTTTTGGCAACATCAGTTCCAAAACCATCTCCGAATACTTCATCCCATTAGTTGCATCAAAGGAAACACAATTAAATTCCTCTATTTCGTTTTGTTTGAAAAGTTTTTCCTCCTTTATTTTGCACAAAAGGAAACACAATTATTAATTATAACACTGTACTTCATCTAAGAGCTTCCTCACAGTGGTTGCTCTATTCATGCTCAGGAACTTTTTTCTGCTCTGTATTTCTTGTTCTGTTGAACATGGTTGGTTTGACTCTGATCTGATAAATCCAACTTTATATTTCCTTTGTAGGACATTTCTTTTCAATATCCTTTCGCCCACAAGTGTATCATTTTTTTATTTTCTACTTGTAAGCAAGGTTGATCCCATATTTAAGATACCAATGACTTCAGTATACCAGCTTGATAATAGTGCATCTTATTGGCAACTCTCGTGAAGTGGGTTGTAACATTAATACTTATGGTAAATAAGGTTGTATATTTTGTACATAGAAAAACGTGATTTAGTTGATTCGAAAAATGTGAATGAACAAATTATAGTTGATTCGTTGGCAATGGACATTATCAATTCTTTTGGAACATTATCAACGTGATGTTTGAACAAATTAACAAGTTTGTGCTCCATGTTCCAATTATTTTGGGACACTATTCATCGACTTGCTTTCAATGAGGTCATTTAAAAACATATTAATTTCCTATTTAAATGCTAAGCACTATTTTAACTCTGATAAAATTTGTTAAACTTTGATAATGCACCTGTCATAAGTTGAAAGAGGTTGTGGCATCTAAAAGAAGAAACATCTTCAAAACACAACACAATCTCACGGCAAACATCATGACACATTATTATCAGGGACACAATAGAATGATGCCTACTAGTGCTCTTCCACAAAAAAAAAGCTGCTCACAGTTTGAGTACATACATTTGATTTTTAAGAAATTACAAGAATCAAATGGACCAAAGTCTACAACAATGGGGCCATAGAGGGACCCCGTAAGTCGACGACCATGACGACGTAGCCGACTGCCATTACGTCCTACGAGGCTGCATTTCATAGAGGTCTTGGTGTTGCATGTTTCCTGAACAAAAAATTCGAAAACTATCAATCAGACAAAAGGTATATTGACATATGAAGAATACTATTCAGAAAGTAAACAACTAATTAGGAAGCATGATTTGATTAATTAAAATTGGTGAATTATGTTTTGATCCTGCAAGGTGGAGAGTAAACAACAATTTAGGGAATCTATCCAATAACTTGTTTTAGGGTGAAGAGTAATGTTGTCCCCATCCTATGCATCTAAAAATTTCCAAAATATAATATCTAATCAAATTAATCGTGTAATATAAAAGTGAGATCAGAATGAAGGCACCTCGACTTATAATGGGAAAGTTGAGATCCAAATATAACACAGTTCATTGTAGGAATTAATCCAGTGCATGTAATATTTTTAATCGTATGTATTAAATAGTCAAACTGAAGACGTTCAATTTATTGTCTGATTTCTTGCACTACTGAACTCCTCCACTCAAATGACAAATCACACATATTAGGATGGGAAAACTCAAAAAGAATAATTAGGAAACCTCAAGAAGAATCATTGTTCCAGAACCGATGCGGCCAAAAAAGCCGCAAATGTTAATGAGGAAGACGAACACGGCAATGTAGTTGTAGCCCATCGTCTGCCCCATCTACCTCATGTTGTTCATCACCGTCAGCCCCCGTCCCGACACTGCACAAGAACCACACGAACAACACCCAGAAGTCTATCGTCCTTAGCGCCTCCATGATGGAGTGGTCATCCCCATTCTTGTTCCCCTCCGCGGCGGCGAGCTAATCTTCTTCTCTGCTTCTGTGTCCACCGCCACCGTCATCGTCCCTTCAGTTAGCAGCGGCTGGGCGATCTGATCGTTCTCCACATCCACCCCCCCCCCCCCCCCCCCCCCCCCCCGAAGTAGCTTTTGACTTTGAAACGGTCAGAGAATGAGTAAGGGTAAGAGAGAGAGGTACTTAGAGCAAGAGAGAGAGGTCTGGACTCAAGAGTAGCACCTGATGGATGCCGGAGAATGCATTCGCCAAAGAAGAAGAGGTGGATCTGCAGCCGGCCGGAGGGAGGCATACCATATCGTCAAAGATCGATGAGAGAGATCGGGATCGATTGATGAGAGAGAGATTTTCAGGGCGAGAAGGGGAGGCATCAGTGGAAAAGAGGGGAAAGAGAGAGAGCAGGGAAAAGAAAAAAAATGGGCAGGCAATCTGAACGAAACAAAATGTCGCGAGATGATCCACAACCATGTGATGCGATCTGGACGGGCGCCTCTATCTTTATCGTTAGATTTCAATCGAACGGTCTCAAGGCGCTTCACACGGTGCTAAGCGATAGGTGCTTCACATATACATTAAACCATATATATATATATATCTTCAATTATAACTTTACTGGAATCACTTCAGAAATTATTTTTTTGTAGAGAAAGTTATAAGGGATACAATTCGTATCATTCAATTTGTCATATATCACATATGTTCTAAATGTACATCATGATACAAATAACCAGTGTTTTTAAAATCGGACCGGACCAGTCGGTTTGACCGGTTCAACCGTGAACCGATCATCGGTCCGGTTGATATAAAAAACCGGATTGAACCAAGTCAACCCGGCCAAAATCGTGTTGAACCGGAAAACCGGTTCAATCTGGTTTTTTTCAAAAACAATAAAACAAAGGTGAATAAATGGAAAAAAAAGAAAAGAAGGAAAGTGTATGATAATAGGGAATCAGAAATAATAGAAATGAGAGTAATATAAGTGATTTGATTATAAAGAATAAATGGAGGTAAATAATAAGGAAAGCAATTTAAATTTGAAATAAAATTGGAAAGATAGTAATAAAGATAAATTTTTAAAAAAGAAAAAAAATATCATAAACAAAAATAAGAAGATGACAAAATTTTAATTATTATGAATATTATACAATAAAATATGAAAATGGAAACATAATAATATAGTAAATTTCGTAGGATGAATTTATACAAGAAATCAAATAATATGGAAAGAAAATATGAATTTGAAAAATAAAATGAGCAAGATAATAGTAATGGAAATAAAAAAGGAAATTATTCATGAAATTATTAAATAATCAAATATAAAATTGATTAATGATAAATAATATATATTCTTAAAATGTAAAAAATAAATTATTAATATTTGATTAATTTAAAATGATGATTAATATACTTTTATTTCATTATTTTTTTTACTTTTTATACTTTAATTTGTAATATATTATTTCAAAGTAACAAATATTATTATTTTAATAAAAATCTGGTTCAATCCGGTCGAACCTGATTGAACCGATCGAACCATGACCCAGTTGGTCGACCGGTTCGATGACCGATCCGATTTTAAAAATATTGCAAATAACATGCCAGATATAGTTAATTGACTTTGAATTGTGCATATTGAAAAGATTTTCATATAATAAGAAGTAGAGACTACAATTATGAATCTCTTGAGGAGAAAGAGAACAAGAAATAAAGGAAATAAATGTGCTATTCTTTAATGGATGATACTATTGTGACTTCAAAATATACTGGTCGTTATATTTTATTTCACAAAGTAAAAAATAATTACAACTCATAAGATGAAGTGACAATAGTTATTTGTAGAGTGATAATAGTGGTGTCATATAATTTAGAGATATTGCATGCTAATTAGTACATAAATGATTGAAATAAAGGAAATGTAAGAAACAAAGAAGCAAATATAAATGTTCTGTTGTGATCAAAGTAATGTTAAATTGTAGCGATGACTAGGACAAGGACATAGTGAAGTAATGCATTTATGTTCATGTTTTATTATATGATGATGCAGCATGTTATGATATAATGTTTACATGACAAGATGATGGGCTTAGAGTTCAGGTTATAAATATGATACATTTTATTTAAAATGTTAGTGTTTACCCAAAAATTCTATGTAAATTAATAAGCTATCATTAACTCTTTTTCATAATGATGTCATTTTAATTAATTTCATCACAAACCACCCTTGACTTTTTTTTAGGGTTCCTCTTATTTTTTACCTTTACTGTTTTTTAACGCTAGAGTTACTCCTCTACCCTATTTTTTTTAAAAACAAATCCCAATTTCTTAACGAGAATAAGTAAGTTGTGGATCCATGTCCACAGGTGTGGATCGCCATTGATTTCATAATCGACAGCAGCCTTTCTTCATTCTCAAATCGTGTGGTTTTTTTCATTATGACGGTTCGGTTTGCTTACTTTTTATCGATTCGTGAGATTCTTTTTGCCGGTTCTACTTGCTTCCCGCTGAATTGCTCCCTTTCCCAATCTCCCTCACCTCCCACAACATTACCCTTGGAAATCGACATCTTCTTCTGCCAAGACACCTCCCTGACATCAAAACTGAGAACCCCAACTCCTGGCTTGAAGAAGCTGCACCAAATGTAGATCTGAGGGTGCCATCCCTGGAACGCCGAATCTGTTCAGCATGCTGCCCCCCGGTCTGAGGATGCCGCCACCTCGACGCATCTCGCCTTTGCCTGATCTGAAAACAGCTCACACACAAATCACCACTCCTAATACGAGCAAGAGCTTCATCTCAACTCAACTGTACAAGAACTGAAAGATTAGAAAAAGCTCCCATAGTCATGCCCTCAATCATGTGAATGGGGAAAATTTGGAGCAACTTTGTATTTGTTTTCACTCATAATCATATGAAAACATTTGTGATCTAAAGAACAAATAATTTCCTTTCACAATATGATGCCTTTGAATTGAGAACGAGTGTTTTTTGTCAACAGGGTAGTAAAAAAAATGCTCTTTTTTAAATTTATTTCCTCCCAATTGTGGTTCATTAATCGGATGTTGTGAAACATACCTTGCTATGGAGCCTGAACACCGAGGATTTTTACCTGAACCGAGGCGAGTCTTTGGGTGAACCAAAAAATGAATCGAACACACCATTTTCATCATTAAACCACATAATTTGAAAGGGAAAAAGCCTATCGTTGGCTCTGGACCCAAAAATGGGCCCACAACTTACTTATTCCCTTTCTTAACTTATATTCCTCCCCGTTTTATTTTCTATCTTGGGGTTCACTAATTTCATTTTATTTGTTTACTTTTTCTTCCAATTTAACTTTAATTCCTTATTTTGTCTGACTTTTTTTTTACTTTTCATTTTTGAATTGAACCCAGAGTTTTTACCTATTAAAACCGGTTCATTTTGATCAAATATGACCCGATGCTAGTTCATGGCTAACCAATTGAACCCATTAGTTTAGTCCGATTTTAATAATATCGCCCATGAGTTGTTGGTGATTGGTCAGCGATGTCTTGCCTCAAAATGGAAATTTGAATTAGTAGAGGTGCATTTATTTCTCAATGTTCTAAAATACCGAGAGACGTCAGAACTGTTCACCTGCGGTAAACGTTCTTGCCTGATAATAATGTGCGGAAAGGCCATGATAAGAAAGTCATTAATGTCATGATATGCCATGAATCTGTATACAAGGAAGGTTATTAATCGGTAGCAAAAGGGAATAGTAAAGGGATTTCATTGAATCGAACCCAAAATGCATGAATTCAAATCAAATATTTAATTGATTTACCAGCATTAATGAGAAGAAACGTTTCTTCAGAAGAGAGATTGCAACCTGAAATATTGAGAAAGCATTAAATTTTGATTCTCATCACTCGTGCTTGCAGACAAGGACGGAAGCGTGCTCCATCCGGAAGGGCCGCCGATAACAGTTAGCAGTGTTCTATCTCCATCGTTGGAGATAGCGATGAGGAATTCCAACTCTTCTTCATGGCTGTCGTGGTCGTTGTTGGCCATTGCTGTGATGGCAATGGTGGCCGTACCTTCTCCTGCTTCCGCCGGTGATAGCAAGCATGACTACAAGGACGCACTCTCCAAGTGCATTCTGTACTTTGAAGGTGCGAGGTCGGGAAAGCTTCCTCTCTCTCAGAGGATGACATGGAGGGGAGATTCAGGTCTGCAAGATGGTCACTATCTCGGGGTACATATATAACACAACACAGACTGTCCAGATTTTGTTCATAGTTTCGTTTTTCTTTGTACTCGATTTCTCTCTCGTCATTATTCTTGTGACAGTAGTTTTTGTTGCAACTTTGAAATGCAGGTGGATCTGAGCGGCGGGTACTACGACGCCGGCGACAACATCAAGTTCGGTTTCCCCTTGGCGTACACGATGACCGTATTGGCGTGGAGCATCATCGAGTTCGGCGACGACATGGGCGGAGAGCTCGACCACGCGAAGGACGCGCTGAGGTGGGGCACGGACTACCTGCTGAAGGCCACCTCGCGACCAAACGTGATCTACGTTCAAGTCGCTGATCCGTACGCCGATCACAACTGTTGGGGGAGGCCCGAGGACGAGAACACGCCTCGGACGGTTTATTACGTGAACACCACGAAGCCCGGATCAGAGGTTGCCGGCGAGACGGCGGCCGCACTGGCAGCTGCGTCCATTGTTTTCAGATCATCCGATGGCGTCTACGCGGACCAACTGTTGGAAAGATCCAAGCAGGTAACATGTCTGAGGCTGGAACTTGAATCCTTTAACAAAGTTATCATGGTGCTAAGTAATGATGAACTCGATCGATATTTAAACTACGATCTTTGATGCTTTAGGTTTTTACTTTCGGGAATACATACCGAGGTTCATACAGCGAAAGCCTTGGTAAATGGGTGTGCCCGTTCTACTGCGACTTCAGCGGCTACGAGGTGAAATTGCAGCACCTCTCTCTCTCTCTCTCTCTCTCTCTCTCTCTCTGTCTCTGTGCATACAGCTTAACGACCGGACTAAACTCGTTTAAAGTCTGATAATTCGCACCTTGGTCTCAGGATGAATTGATGTGGGCATCATTGTGGATAAACAAGGCCTCGAACGGCTCGAAGCAACACTTGGACTACCTGATCGAGAACTTCAGAATTCTTGGCGGCAGCGGCGAATTTGGGTGGGACAACAAGGCCGCCGGGATTGCAGTCCTCGCACTTGATCGCCCGAAGGTACTTCTGCATAGTCAGAGATTTCAAGTCACAGCTCCTCTTTTATTTAATTCTTTAGAATGGACAAAGCTGTAAACCTCTTAACAATCTTAAAGGATTCACACGTTCAATATCAATTATCAATTGGGATACAGTTGAGATCTTTGTGCAGTAATTCATGATTTGGATACCAATGTTTGATTTTTTTGGCTTCCGGCCATGTTTCCAGTTAGCTAAATTGCAGAAAATCGATTTATTTGTTTGAGCAGAACCCAGATCCAAGATGGCCTTATGAACAGGCTTTCTATCTATCTCAATTCTTTGCATGCACGGCCATCCCAGAATCTGCCACCAAGGATGTTTCCTTCACACCAGGTTAACATGCATGGCATTGGCATCTGCATTCGGGATCACAGTTACCAGATTAACTTAAGACAAAACTTAATAGCTCCCTTGCAACAGGCGGACTCATGTACAAGCGATCGACCTCCATGCAAACTCCAACTGGTCTATCTTTTCTTCTGCTCATACTCGCTCGCCACCTCAAGGAAACCAACCGAGTCATCCAATGCGGCAACGTGAAGGCAACTCCCTCGAGGCTCATAGAGGTGGCCAAATCTCAGGTACATACAGAATCAGCAGCTCTCCCTCCCTGCAACTAGTTCTGCACCCATGCACGAATTGAAGTGACGAGTCGAAGTAAGCAAACGATGGGTCGTATATACTGTGTATGTGTGTGTGCAGGTGGACTACATCCTTGGCAGCAATCCAATGGGGATGGCGTACATGGTCGGGTACGGACCAAAATCTCCTCAGAGGATTCATCACCGGGGCTCGTCCTTGCCGTCCACCAAGGAGCACCAGAAGCACATGAGCTGCAACGAGGGCGTGGCCTACTTCGTCGCCAATGGATCCAATCCAAACGTGTTGGTGGGCGCCGTCCTAGGGGGGCCGAACGCGAACGATTACTTCGAGGACAACCGAGCGAACTACGGGCAATCGGAGCCCACGACGTACACCAACGCGCCCATGGTCGGCGTCTTCGCTTACTTCGCAGCAAACGCTTGATCCTTCTTCTGTTCTATTGTTTTTTTCTTCTCTACAATTGATCAGTGGCCTTTTGTTTTGACATTATTACTTTCCTCAAAAGATACAACCGAAATGATCAGAAAATATAATTGAAAAGAGAGTTGGATTAGTCACTTTTTCTTTTGCACTCTTTTGGAATCGTTGAACGATTTCGAGGCTAAGAACATCAACTATGGGTGATAACACTGGAAGCTACGTGCCTGAACGAGTTAATGATGTAAACAAATTAACGAGTAGGTGCTTATAGCACTCTACAAATGGCAGCAACGCACATGGAGTTCCACAAGTTCTTTGCCGTCTATCCCCTAACAATTACTATACGGAGCAATGCTTTTCTACAGTTTTTCTTTTGTTTCGAATTTTCGTGGAAGTCTTCATCTAAACTTTTCTATGTTTTTTTATTAGGCTTTACCAGGAAGGACAATTGTGGAGAGTAACCTAAACATTCCATTCCCGGAAATGAAGTAATTTCCCTCTTATATTTGTCCTACCTAGAAATATGAGTGTTGAATACACGGATCTATGATTGGAATATATGTGTAACGTTTAAAAAAAAAGTGTAATTCTTTTAATAGGAGCACTTTCGTCATTGTGCAGGAAAGGTAAGCGTATAAAAAAACGAATAAAGGTCGTCTTCTCCCCGAGCTGCGACAGTACCTGCGCGAACCCCAGCCGCCGCTGCCATTTTCGGCCGCGATTTCTCTCCCGTCCAAACATCATTTTTCGGACGAGAAGTACCGATGAAAAGAGAACGACGAGACGAACGTTTTGACATATAGTAGGAGATGATCGGTGCACCGTGCGCGACACAATGAGTGAAAAATTTAAGGAGGCCGAAAATTTGCCGACGATGATTCCGGCTCCGATTCGCGCCGATTCTTCTCCTGGTGAATTGTACATCATTCTCAGCTCTATTAGGATCATTTGGAGGGATTTTAACCATGTTTTTGTCAAAACAAATCACATAGGAGGCCGAGATTTGAAGCTTTTCGACGAATTTTTTCGATGAACTTTTCGACGAACAGACGGCCAACTCCGGTCGAGCTCATCTCGACGTTCTAGTAGGTGCACACGTGAGACAAAAAAAATTAGGTGGCTATCCGTATAAAATTAGTCGCTAATCTTTTATTTTTAGGTTCGTAGGTTTCGGATTCCGATCGTTCTCCGATGACTCTTTTGGTGACTCGTTATCATATCGTAGTTGGTAAGCGAATAAGAATGTGCATTTGATTAGACTTCCGTGATGTGAGTAAATTTAAAGTAACTTATTTTATTTTTTGATGAAAAAGGCATTCGACGGCTTTTTGACATTTTGACGGATGCGGTGATAATTTTAAGAGCGGTGACTACAGTGGCTGTGGTATGAATGTTGGACAATTGAAAATAATTATTTTAATATAGTTAAGGTGCTAATTATGTTTTATTTAAAGTTTGATTGAATTTCTCTTATAGGAGGTTGCTAATCGAAAAGCGATAGTTCGTGGGTTGTTGTGAATTGATTAGGCTATTACTAGACGACGAGGCCTACTTTTTATTTTTGGTAAGTATTATAGCAAATCTATAATAGTGCTTGATTTATGATAAGCACATCGAGTAGTTGTGATAGTGAATTACCAAATTTATTTTATAATATTAATTAATCAAGTAACTAATATGATAGGATGTGTTTATTTTTAATTGGATTCGGACGAGGAAATAATTTGGAACTCGACGAATCCAAGGTGAGGGAACTTATCTCAATTGATATGAATTGCTAAACTCTTCGGAGTGATGACATTGTTCCACCCGATGTGGAATGGATTTTCATAATAGTTTCCTTTATGCATATCCATATATTTGTATGCCTCATATGTGTGTCATCATCTGACTTGTGATATTTTATTATGAAATTTGAGTTATCCGTCGAAGTTTATTCTTTTGAAATTAAAGTGAATGTTTGATTTTTGAAAATAAAAATTTATATGATGATTTTTAATTCTAAACTTCTATTTGGAAACTGCATACATGCATCATGTGCATTACATGTAAAAATCCGTATAAGACAGAGTGTTTTCACCTCAAAAGATTGGCCAACTCTGAGTAGACCGATTGGGGCTCAGTATGCTCTATGTCAATGGATACGAAGATCAAATTCAACACCCTGTATCAGTATAGTGATATGAAGGGTGAAATTAGAACAACCATCTTGTGTCAATGGGATACGAGAGATGAAAAGAAAAGATAAGAAGCCATGTGTCAATGGGATACGAAGGGCAGTTCAACGTTCTGTGTCAAGGGGATACGAGGGACGGAATTAGAACAACCATCCTATGTCAATGGGATACAAGGGGTGAGATTGATTCCTCCATTGAGGAGATTGGATATCTATATGTGATGATGTTTCTCCAAATTTTATGATGTTATCTTTTTATCCCGCATGTGCATCAATAGCATTCATTTCGGTATGATACTTATTTTAATGAATTTCTTGGAGAAATGAGAAGCATTTGAAATAATTTTTTAAAGTGAAAAGGTTGGTTTTTCCTTCGCTGTTTTAATATTTGAGATAGTCATTTAACTCACTGAGCCTATTTATGCTCACTCCTCTTGTTTAATTTTTTTCAAGTACTGAATGAAAGTCTTACATGCTTGATTGCTTGGCACAAAATAAAAAATATAAAGGGGCAGAGATTGGTCATGTGTGAGAGGCGTGGTCGATACTTTAGCTACCATGAATTTCATTTGCTTTCTTATACGAATTGCTAGATTGAAGAATGCTTGCAAGATTTTATGAGATGTTAGATTTATGATGTGAAGCGATGAACGCTCATGTTATATGGTTTACGAGCATCTGACTCGTGATTTTGATTCGAAAGTGAGCTTGAGACTCACTATTTTGGGCATGCGTCCCACGATTTTAGCTATATGATGAATTGCCAGTAATGACCCTATAACTGTTTGTGATGTTTAAGTTTTGAAGTTAATTGTTTGTGAAGAGATATATGTAAATTATTGTACATGGCGTATAGACGAATTTACGCATACGTCATGCCGAAATTTTTGAAAATTTCCAGAGTTAGTTTATTTTTCGAAACATTGATTTTCCATTGAAAGCTTGAATTTGAATTTAAACGATTGGTTTTCGGTTTCACCCCTGGTGACACCAAAAGAAGTAGTAGAGCGTCACAAGTTATGATTTCAGAGTTTAGAGACAAGATCCAATTCACGGAGTGTGGGTAGGACTGGATAGTTGGATGTTATGTTTGTGTATGTATTATGACATGAAATTTTTATAAAATTGCATTGTGAATACATGCTATGTGTGTGTGTGTGTGTATATATATATATATATATATATATGAACTAGAACATAGGGGACAACATTATGTTGAATTATTTTGTGTTATGTTATAAGATTGTTGTTGTGAATGAACTTAATGGGATATTGATATGAATGAAATTATATGTTAAATGCTTAAAGTAACCATCGTGCCAGAATGTATGATGGGTAGATATATTGTTGTAATGAGTTGTCAAGTAAAGATTTTTTTTGTGATTGGATTTTATGGGATGCACTAAGGAAGTTTGTGGTATTAAATGCAACATGGCGCCCGCGACCCGACAGAGAGGTGGTGTTGGAGTGGACGATTCAGGAGGATCTGGGACCAGAGTTGGCTCCCATGCGGGAGGAACTCGCGATGAGATCCGAGTTGAGCCACAAATACAACTTAGAGAATCTATGCCACTTGCCCCTGAAGTTGAGGCCTTGCCTAGCCACATTGACTTACTAGTGCGTCAAATTAAGTTGAATGGTGTTGTTGAATATTAAAGGGAGCAAGATCCTGCTAAGGCTGAAGCATGGCTGAAACATTTGGAACGTGTGTCCAAGATGATGAGTTTAAATAATGACAAGAAGATGTCATGCATTGAATTCTTACTGACTGAAGGTGCCTTGTCCTGGTGGGAGGACAAGTATGGAGAATATGGATCCACCTAGACATGGGAGGACTTCAAGAAAGAATTCTGTAGTTTTTACATCCCAATTTCACATAGTACTAAGAAAGTAAGAAACTTTATAAATTTGAGACAGGGGGATGATTCAGTGGCTGCCTATACTATCAAATTTAAACAGTTGTGTAAGTTTTGTCTAGGATAGGTGTCCACAGATGAAGAGAAGAAAATCATTTACCTGAAGAAGCTGGCACACAGGATCAAAACTCAAATTGCTTGCACTGAATGTAGGACATATGTGGAAGCAAAGAATTTGACACTTAGGGTTGAGGAACAAGTGGAGGAAGGCAAAATGTGGGCAAATCGCAACAAAAAATAACAAGAAATGAGCCAAGATAACTTTAATCCAAAAAGAGGAAGAGTGAATGCATACTATCAGCCACCATCATCTAGATGGATACCTAGTATGACAGGAGGGCGAGGTGATCAGAGGGCTGATTTCAAATCTCAAGACCGGGGCTTTCATATGAGAGATCATAATAGAGACGTAGTATGGTGTGGCACTTGTGGAAAGCGTCACCCGGGTATATGCTGGTCGGATATGGGCAGAGTACCTACATGCTTTAATTGTGGTGAAAAATGACATAAGAAATATGAATGTAATAGGCCAGCAGTTAGTACTCAATTTTTTGATGCTCGTGGTGGGCCACGCATTGCTCCACGACAGACTGATACAACAGGGAGGACTCCATCTACTAATTTTCTTAATAAGAGAAAAGCTATTGCCGGTGCAGCCAGTGGACAGAGAGTTGGTACAGGAGGACAGCCTAGAGTTTATGCCATGATTCGTGAGGAGGCAGCCGTCGGTCCTGAGGTGGTTACATGTTCAATTCTCATCAATAAGAAGTATATGACTACTTTGTTTGACCCTGGTGCATCATATTCATTTGTTTCATATGCATGTGGATCATTATTGGATATAGAGCATTTTTTCTTATCCATTGACATGTTTGTTGTTCTACCTTCAGGCGATGCTTTGATTGCTAGACAAGTATACAAGGAATGTGTACTTGTGATATGTGATAAAGAATTTCTGACTAATCTTATCGCTATAGACATATAGGGATTTGATGTCATTCTAGGCATGGATTGGCTTTCCACTTATCAGGCGGTAGTGGATTGTTTTGCTAAAGAAGTGAAATTGACATTGCATTGTAGTGATGGGGTAATTTTCAGAGGTGATAGGAGAATGTTACCCACTTATGTGATATCCACTGTGGTAGCTAGAAAAATGCTACTTGAAGGGTGTGATGCTTACTTAGCTTATATTCATGATTTGAATCATGAACCACCTAAGCTTGAAGAGCTATCTGTTGTTAAAAAATTTCCTGATATTTTTCATGAGGCATTATTTGGTCTACCACCACAAAGAGAGATGGATTTTGAAATAGAGTTGATTCCAGGTACAACAGCAATCTCCATTCTTCCATATAGAATGGCACCTGTTGAGTTTGAGGAGCTGAAGAAGCAATTACAAGAGTTGCTTGATTTGGGTTTTATCTGACCCAGTGTGTCACATTGGGGAGCTCCTGTACTATTTGTGAAGAAGAAAGATGGCTCAATGAGAATGTGCATTGATTATAGATAGCTGAATAAGGTGATCATAAAGAATCGATATCCCTTACCAAGGATAGATGATTTGTTTGATCAATTGCGTGGTTCGAAGGTCTTCTCCAAGATAGACTTGAAGTCTGGATATCATCAATTGCGGATCAGAGATAAGGATGTGAAAAAGACCGCATTTTGCACTAGATACGGACATTACGAGTTTCTGATGATGCCATTTGGATTGACGAATGCTCCTGAAGCATTCATGGGGTTGATGAATATGGTACTTCGAGAATTTCTTGATGTGTTTGTCATTGTATTTATTGATGACATTCTAATCTATTCATCTTGCAAAAGTGAACATGAACAACACTTGAGAGCAGTGTTGGAGATCTTGAGGCAGAACAGATTGTTTGCTAAGTTTTTAAAATGTGAATTTTGGATAGATAGAGTGGTGTTTTTGGGGCATATCATATCAACTGAATGAGTGCTAGTTGATCCTTCCAAAATAGAAGCTGTTGTGAAGTGGAAAGCACCAAGAAATACAAGAGAGGTTCGTAGTTTTCTTGGATTGGCAGGTTACTATAGGAGGTTTGTGCATGATTTCTCTATCATTGCTGGACTACTTACTCAGTTGCTAAGGAAGAATGTCAAATTTATTTGGACAGAGAAGTGTGAGAGCAGCTTTCAAAAATTGAAGAATAGATTGGTGTCAGCACCAATTTTGATATTACCAGAAGGTAGAGAAAATTTTGTGATTTATAGTGATGCTTCACGTCAAGGACTTGGATGTGTCTTGATACAACATGGGAAGATAATTGCTTATACATCGAGAAGTTGAAACCTCATGAAATCAATTATTCTACTCATGATTTAAAGTTGACGGCTATAGTATTTGCGTTGAAGATATGGAGACATTACTTATATGGCGAGCATGTCCAGATTTTCACTGACCATAAAAGTTTGAAGGAGCTGAAGACACAAAAAGAATTTAATCAGAGACAACGAAGATGGATGGAGTTCATTAAGGATTATGACCTAATAATGGAGTATCAAGGAAAAGCAAATGTAGTTGCTGATGCGCTGAGCCGAAAGTTCAAGGATGGTGGGACACTTGAGGACTTAGACGTGGTCTCTCCTATTGAGGAGCTTACAAGGATGATTTGCCACTTGAAAGTGGATGGCAATGGAGGTTTGTTGTGAAATCTTCGTGTGAGGCCAGTGCTATTGGATAAGATTCGACAGGTACAGAAGGTTGACATAGGCACTTTTATGCTTATGGATCAACTAAAGACTGGTCGTGGTGAAAAGCATTATCATGTAAGTAAGGACGGGACTCTCACGTATCAAGATAGATTATTTGTACCTAGAACATATGACTTGAGAGATGAAGTGATGCAAGAAAGTCATAATGCAGCATATTCATTACATCCATGTTGCATCAAGATGTGTAGAAATCTACGGCAAAATTATTTTTGACTGAGAATGAAGGAGAATGTGGCTGAGTTTGTATCTCACTGTTTAGTATGTCAGCAAGTTAAGACTGAACATCAAGCTCCTTGTGGTAAGTTGAATCCATTACCTATACCTGAGTGAAAGTGAGAAAAGATTAATATGGATTTTGTGATAGGATTGCCAGTCACTAAAAAGAGTCATAATGCTATGTGGGTGATAGTGGATGGATTGACAAAATCAGCACATTTTTTACCCATCAAGATTACTTACTCGTTGAGCAGTTGGCACGATTGTTTATAAATGAGATTGTTCGGTTACATAGCATACCAAAAGTCATTATTTCTAATAGAGACCCTAGATTCACATTCAGATTTTGAAAGAAGTTACATGAGTCCTTAGGGACAAAGTTGCATTTTAGTACGACTTTTCACCTACAGACTGAAAGACAATTGACGGATGTGGACTTAGTTCAGGAGACCGTGGACAAAATTGGCATTATATGAAAAAGAATAAAGGAAGCTCAGGATCGTCAGAAAGCACTAGCAGACAAGTCACGACGTGAGAGACAATATGAAGTCGGAGATAAAATTTTCTTGAAGATTTCTCCTTGAAAAGGTGTTCTTCGATTTGGAAAGAAAGAAAAGTTGATCCCTAGATTTATCGGACCCTATTAGGTGCTTGAGAGAGTAGGATCCGTGACTTATCGCCTTGCCTTGCCACCACCATTAGAGAAGATTCATAATGTGTTTCACATATCGATGCTTCGAAAGTGTTTGCTCAGAGAAGATCAGCAGATTGAGGCACAACCAGTGGAGATAAATGAGAATATGACATATCGGGAGGAGCCCGCTCAGATATTAGCGCGTGAGGTGCGACAGTTACGTAAACGTGAGATACCTATGGTTAGAGTGCTATGGAAGAATCATACAAAGAAAGAGACTACAAAGGAGTTAGAGGAGGATATGCTAAAAAGTTATCCTCATCTTTTCTGATCTTTAGATTAATTTGAATTTCGAGGAAGAAATTTTTTTTATGGGTATTGTAATTGTAACGTTTAAAAAAAAAGGTGTAATTCTTTTAAAAAGTTAGGGGCACTTTAGTCATTGTGCAGGAAAGGTAAGCTTATAAAAAAATGAATAAAGGTCGTCTTCTCCCCAAGCTGCTACAGTACCCGCGCGAACCCTAGCCGCTGCCACCACTTTCGGCCGCGATTTCTTCTCCATCCGACCACCATTTTTCACACAAGAAGTACCGATGCAAAGAGGACGACGAGACGAACATTTTGACATATAGTAGGAGATGATCGGTGCACCGTGTGCGATGCAGTGAGTGAAAAACTTGAGGAGGCCAAAAATTTGCCGGCGACGATTCCGGCTCCGATTCGCGCCGATCCTTCTTCTGGTGAGTTGTACATCATTCTCAGCTTGATTAGGATCATTTGGAGGGGTTTTAACCATGTTTTTGTCCAAATCACATAGGAGGTCGAGATTTAGGGCTTTCCGACGAACTTTTCCGGTGAACTTTTTGGCGAACAAATGATAAACTACGGTCAAGCTTATCTCGACGTTCTAGTAGGTGCACGCATGAGGCAAAAAGAAATTAGGTTGCTGTCCGTATAAAATTAGTTGCTAATCTTTTATTTTTAGGTTCGTAGGTTTCGAATTTCGATCGTTCTCCGATGACCCTTTCGGCGACTCATTATCATATCGTGGTTGGTAAGCGAATAAGAATGTGCATTTGATTAGATTTTCGTGATGTGAATAAATTTAAAGTAACTTATTTTATTTTTTATGAAAAAGGAATTCGACGACCTTTCGACATTTTGACGGGTGCGACGGTGATTTTAAGAGCGGTGACTACAGTGGCTGTGGTATAAATGTTGAAAAATTGAAAATAATTATTTTAATGTAGTTAAGGTGCTAATTATGTTTTATTTAAAGTTTGATTGAATTTTGCTTATAGGAGGTTGCTAATCGAAAAGCGATAGTTCGTGGGTTATTGTGAATTGATTAGACTATTACTAGACGACGAGGCCTACTTTTCATTTTTGATAAGTATTATAGCAAATCTATAATAGGGTTTGATTTATGATAAGCACGTCGAGTAGTTGTGAATAGTGAATTACCAAATTTATTTTATAATATTAATTAATCAAGTAACGAATATGATAGGTTGTGTTTACTTTTAATTAGATTCGGACTCAACGAATCCAAGGTAAGGGAACTTATCTCAATTGATATGAATTGTTAAACTCTTCGGAGTGATGACATTGTTCCACCCGATGTGGAATGGATTTTCGTAATAGTTTTCTTCATGCATATCCATATATTTGTATGCATCATATGTGTATCATCACCTAACTTGTGATATTTCATTATGAAATTTGAGTTATCCGTCGAAGTTTATCCTTTTAAAATTGAAGTGAATATTTGATTTTTGAAAAGAAAAGTTTATATGATGATTTTTAATTCTAAACTTATATTTGGAAACTGCATACATGCATCATGTGCATTACATGTAAAAATCCACATAAAGCGAAGTTTTTTCACCTCGGAGGATTGGCCAACTTCGAGTAGACTGATTGGGACTCGGTATGCTCTATGTCAATGGGATACGAAGAGCAGGTTCAACACCATGTATCAGTATAGTGATACGAATGGTGGAATTAGAACAACCATCTCGTGTTAATGTGATACGAGGGATGGAAAGAAAAGATAAGAAGTCCTGTGTCAGGATACGAAGGGCAGTTCAACGTCTTGTGTCAATGGGATACGAGGGACGGAATTAGAATAACCACCCTATGTCAATGAAATACGAGGGGTGAGATTGATTCCTCCATTGAGGAGATTGGATATCCATATGTGATGATGTTTTTCTAAATTTTATGATGTTATTTTTTTATTTCGCATGTGCATCCATGTCATTCATTTCGGTATGATACTTATTTTAATTAATTTCTTGGAGAAATGAGAAGCGTTTGAAATAATTTCTGAAAGTGAAAAGGTTGATTTTTCCTTCGCTGTTTTAATATTTGAGATAGTCGTTTTACTCACTGAGCCTATTTATGCTCACTCCTCTTGTTTAATTTTTTTCAGGTACTAAATGAAAATCTTACATGCTTGCTTGCTTGGCATAAAATAAAAAATATAAAGGGACAGAGATTGGTTATGTGTGAGAGGCGTGGTCGATACTTTAGTTACCATGAATTTCATTTGCTTTCTTATACGAATTGCTAGATTGAAGAATGCTTGCAAGATTTTGTAAGATGTTATATTTACGATGTAGAGCGATGAACGCTCATGTTATATGATTTACGAGCATCTGGCTCATGATTTTGATTCAAAAGTGAGGCTGAGACTCACTATTTTGGGCATGCGTCGCACGATTTTAGTTATATGATGAACCGCTAGTAATGACCCTATAACTGTCTGTGATGTTTAAATTTTGAAGTTAATTGTCTGTGAAGAGATATATGTAAATTGTTGTACATGGCGTATAGATGAATTTACGCATACGTCATGCCGAAATTTTTGGAAATTTTCAGAGTTTGTTTATTTTTCGAAATGTTGATTTTTTATTGAAAGTTTGAATTTGAATTTAAACGATTGGTTTCTGGTTTCACCCTTTGTGACGCAAAAAAAAGTAGTAGAGCATCACAATATGAGTGTCAAATATATACTTTTTTGTGTGTAAGTTATATATATTTACAATAAAGAACATCTAAAATGTGGTACATCTTTATTCAGTAGTTTTTTTTATACTTGACTAAGAATTAAACTACTTTAATACAATATATTTGCAATAAAGAACATCTAAAATGTGGTACATCTTTATGCAGTAGTTTTTTTTTTGTACTCGACTAAGAATTAAGCTACTTTTATACAATATATTTGCAATAAAGAACATCTAAAATGTGGTACATCTTTATGCAGTAGGTTTTCTTATATTTGACTAAGAATTAAACTACTTTTATATAACTAGAATGTAATAAATAATTAACAATGAATTAATATAATATTGTGATAATAAGATTACGCTCCACATATTATTATCACAATATTATATTATTTTATTACATTATTTAACTTTTTTTACTCACACTTGATATTCTCGTTATTACTTTGTGTATTAAATCTTAACTATATTTATTAACTTCCGAATACAAATTTTTTTCCCTAAATCATTATTCTTCTTGCCTTCCTTTATGATTATTTTTTTCTTTATGATTGTTTTAAACTTATCATTTATAATTATAATGATACTATTTTATTAATTTATTACATCATTTAATCTTTTATTCTTATGTAAAACTTGGTATCCTCATCATTACTTCGTGTATTACAATTTTAACATCATGATTAAATTTTAATGAACTATATTTATATTCTGTTCTACTTTTTAATTTCTTTATAATCTAAAAAAAGAATTGTCAGCTGCCGCAATTCCTCGATTTGCAATCTAAATTAACACTTGAAGCATAAAATAGAAACCTATTGCAATCATCCAGATCGACATGCATCAAAAGCAGAATCGTTAAATTTGCACAGTAATGGAAATACATTAACTATCTATAATTTATAAATCTTGTATTAATTATTAGCGAAAAGAATTAAATGTATACATTTAATATTAACAGGAAAGTACTTCTGACATCTGTTCACTGAAAATTCCATTTAATATGCTCTGGAACTTGAAAAATTAACGTATAAATCCAGTTACTTAGAAGTTATCAAGACAATTATATATATACCACGCCTTCATTTATTTTTCATTAAATTAATTAATGAATGCAGCTGTATGAATGCCTGATGTGCACATATCTGGATGGTCCAATTAATTACCCTCCTCATATCTTTCCATGTTCTATTTGCCTTTTTTTATTTATCTGTTATCATTTTAAACTATTTTTAATCTCCCCAATGTAAAATATTTTCGTAAAAATGAAGATTAAATTTTATTGTCAATATAAGTATTAAATTTTTTTTCATGTTTCCGGTTAATTTGTGTGATGGAGTGTTTGAAAATTACAAATTTAGGTTGAAATACAGATTAGTTGAATTATAACAAAGAGATTGCATATAAATTTTTTATCATTTTTATTTGATAGATACTTTCTTTTTTTGAAATGGGTGATGCATGAAATTTCTATAACATGTCCTATTGCAATTTTTCAAAATCAGTATCATTTTAAGGAATTTATTATGAAAGTTAATATCATCTTTACTTTTTATTTTTTCAAAGAAAAACTTGTCTATAGAAAATAATATTAACACTTTTTGAAATGAGATTGGACAGTTAAAGAAAAATTAGAAGAAAAATAAAAATAGAACAGGCCAAGAGAAAAATGCGTCATCAACATACACGCAGCATTATCTTTTATGATTTTCATTTATTGCTGAGGTTCATGATTAACTTTTAGTATTAGTGATTTAGGACGGTAACCATTTACGTTTTACGTTAATTACTCTTCACCTATATATATTAATTACGTTCTCCGTTTCTCTCGGCGGTCTCACCCTCTCATTTCCTCTTCTGCTTCAGTTTTGGGTTTCGGCAATGAAGAGTTCTCAGTCTGATTTTTCCTCAGTATGGGCGTTGCTGCTAGTAGCCATGGCGATGGCCGCATTAGTGCCTCCTTTCACCGCTGCGAGTGATAGAGCTAATGTTAGCAGTAAACATGACTACAAAGATGCACTGGACAAGTGCATCCTGTTCTTCGAAGGGATGAGATCTGGAAGGCTTCCTCCATCTCAAAGGATGACTTGGAGGAAGGATTCAGCCCTGCAGGATGGCCAATATATGGGGGTTCGTACCATCTACCTATCCATCAATCAATCTTATTGAGTTTTTTTTCCTTCTTCTTTGTTTTCTCGTCTTCTTTTTTCTCGTACTGTTATTTGTTTCATTAACGTATGTGGCATGCAATCTCGTTCTTCAAGGTTGATCTGACTGGAGGTTACTACGACGCCGGAGACAACATTAAATTTGGCTTCCCGCTGGCGTTCACGACGACGATGTTGGCGTGGGGCGTGATCGAGTTCGGCGACGACATGGGGCAGGAGGTGCAGCATGCGATGGAGGCGCTGTGGTGGTCGATGGACTACCTGCTCAGGGCCACCTCAAAGCCGAACACCGTCTACGTCCAAGTCGGCGATCCCTACGACGATCACAGCTGTTGGGAGCGGCCCGAGGACATGGACACCGCCCGAACTGTCTACGAAGTCAATACCACAGCACCTGGCTCGGAGGTCGCCGGCGAGACCGCCGCCGCGCTCGCCGCCGCGTCCATCGTCTTCCGTTCGTCGAATGCCACCTACGCCGACTACCTTTTGGATAGATCCAAATCGGTAATTATATTTTTCGAAAAGGAGATTGGAAACTCATCTATCAGTGTCACCAGAAAAAAGATTGCTACTTTATCTAATGCCAATGATCTCATTCATAAAAGCAAAGTACGCTGAATCGTGCACACGATGTGGCTGGATCCGTAAACACTTGATAACGGTCATTTGGTTTGTGCAGGTTTACCAGTTCGCCAATACATACAAGGGCTCGTACAGCAACAGCCTTGGCAGATGGGTGTGCCCCTTCTACTGCGACGTGAGCGGCTACTGGGTAATCCATCTATCTATCTTATTGAGAGAACAATACATTTGCCCTCTGTTCTGATCTGAATGCTGTGGAGTTCCTGCTAAGTTTGTGGTGGTACATGCATTTGATCATCTTGTAATATACTTGATTTCTTGTGGATCAATGCACAATTTAGGATGAGTTGGCGTGGGCATCAGCGTGGATTAACAAGGCCTCGAACGGCACGGCTCAGGACTTGCACCGAGTTCTCAGCAACCTCGGACTTCAAATGTACAGTACTGCTAACTTTGCTTCAGAGTTTGGATGGGATAACAAGGGCGCCGGAATCAATTACCTCCTCTTCGAGGTCCAAAATGTTCGTATTCAGATGCCTACAAATTGTTTATGTATTCTGTTTTTCTTAGGCGATTTGTCCTGATGGTAGCAATCACAGATGGTTAAAGTAAAAAAAAAAAAAATGCTCCCTGGATTAAGTGTACTACCAATTACATATGCAGCTGGAGCAAAAACATGAACCACTTACATGACTAGTTTCTAACCAGATTCTTGTTGCAGAAAGCTGGCCATCAGTCAAACGATTTCGCTGAGCAATTTGCATGCCCACTGCTGCCAGAATCTCCTACCAAGAGCGTTACCTACACTCCAGGTTGTGGAACTTCTTTTGTTTTCAGCATCACAGATAATGAATCTTGTTGTATGAAATTGCACCCTTAATTGCCACTGACTGACCGGTTCTTAATTGTGCAAGGCTCATATAGTTACTCCATTAATAATTGAGCAACTCTGAATTAATCAAGCGCTATATCAATCGCAGGCGGCCTTATCTACAAGATAGATGCCAGCAATATGCAAAATCCATCTGCATTGTCTTTTATCCTGCTGCTCTACGGTCGCTACCTGACCAGCGCCAACCGAACTCTTCAATGCGGCAATGTTCAGATTCCTCCCGGGAGGCTCATAGATTTGGCCAAAAGCCAGGTAAAAAGAAGTCAGAAGATTTTAATTTCATCAGAAGGCTTTCTCAGCTCAGCTCAGAAGATTTAAATCTGATGGTCTCTGAATGCTGATCATCAGTGCCTGTCCCTGATTTCCTGCAGGTGGATTACATACTGGGTGATAATCCAAAGGGGATGTCTTACATGGTCGGGTACGGGGACAAATTCCCCCAGAGGATTCACCACCGGGCCTCCACCCTGCCATCCATGGATCATCACAGTCAGAAGATTGGATGCCATGATGGAACGCCGTACTTCGAGAGCCCCAACCCAAACCCAAACCTGCTGACGGGAGCCATTGTAGGGGGTCCAAACATCACCGATGGCTATGATGACTCCAGGGCTTTCTTCCAGGAGTCGGAGCCGACCACCTACATCAACGCCCCCATGGTGGGGGTCTTTGGTTACTTTGCCTCCCATGCCTGAGTACAGAAAGACATGAGCAATTGGACTGGCAATTGATGTACCCCTGACTCTTGATAATTGCATAATACAAGGTCCACCATCGATTATGAACCCATTTTTTGTGCCTAATACATTATTGTTATTGGGGATATTATAAATGCTACAGCTGTTTAACAGCTTCAGCTTTCCACAATCCGAGGAAGTCTAACAACTCAATCGGATGATACTGCACTCTAACAAGATAATCTGTTGTAACATACTATCACAACAACCTATTATAACATTATATAAACACACATTCACGTCAATGAAGTAAACAACGTAGGCTTGGTCATATTCTTCTACTTTACATACATTTGCTAGTAGCAATAGTTTTTTTTCTTCTTCTTTCACTTTGGTGAGAAAAGTGAAAATAGTGGAATAATATGAAAAAATGATGTGAAATAATCAGTATTATTTGGATGATAAAATTAAAGAATTAGATTAATATAATAAAATAATATTCTTTAAAAACAAATCGATCATCAAATTGGATCGCTGATTGATTCATAATCTGACCAATATCTAGCTAATTGAATCTTATTTATTAAATAACACCGTTATACCGATTTTGAATAGAGCTAATGAGTAAAACTATTGATGCGGAAGTATTCCAAATAACTAATTTGTCTGTTGTTCTAATCCTGCTACATTAGTCCCTTCCTCTTGAGAAAAGCTTGATCGTGACCTTGATGTCCATAAGTGATGGCTAATGGAACTCATGCAAATTAGACAAGTCGAAAGGAGATACCAAAGTCTTGTCATTTATCCTCTTCAAAATCTTGCAAGGATAATTTTTTTTATTCTTGAGCTTATTGGAAGTACCAATTGGAAATATGTTCTTGCGCATGTAAATCATCACCAAATCTCCTTCGCTAAATATTTTTTCATGGCGGCGTACGTAAACAAATTTCTTATACTTTAGATTAGCAGACTCCAAATGACTCCTAATTTGTTGATGAATTAGTTGCAACTCTTTGACAAGTTCTTCCACACTAGAAAGAGATGCTGAAGTAGACAACAAAACAATAGATTGACAAGACAACCTCCCATAGACAATAATGGAGCCTTTCCGATAGTTCGACTATGCATGCTATTGTAAACGGACTCAGCTTATGGTAATGTTGAATCCCATTGCTTTGGTTTCCTTCTAGAGAGAGCACGCAATAAATTTTCATGTGACTGTTTAACAACTTCTGTTTTGTGAGTTTTAGGATGTAAGTGGAACTATAATTGAGGGTAATGTTCAAGCATTTCCAGGAGCTCTTTCAAAAAGTAAAAAGAAATTTAATGTCTCTTATATGATGTTATAAAATGAGTACTATATGAAAATATCCTACCTCACAAAAAACAAGGTTAAGGACAAATGCACTACATAACAAAACTAACGACATTGTGAGCATCAATGGTTCTTTTACATGGGATAAAGTGAGACATTTTAGAGAATCTATCCACCATGGTGAAAACAAAACATAATTGACCCCAACTAAACTAAATCTACATAACTAATTTGTCTATTATTCTAATCCTACTACATCAATTATAAAAGAAAATTAAAAATTCAACAATAAATAACTTATCACTACATGCCATTTTGAATTATTAATTTTGTTATTTTAAAAGTCAAATATAATTGTGTATCGTTACATAAATGTGGTATATGTGTTTTGGTCGAACATTATATGTTGTTTTGAAACAAAATAGGTGCATACACAAGTTCAAACGGATTTAACAAATATCAAATTTGTTGAAAAATATATGACTTTTGCTTTATGTGGTATATCTTTCATTTACAACCTTTCATTTTATTCTCTTTTATTTCTTTTCTTGTCATACTTCCACTTTTTAAATTCCTTTTTCCTTAATTATTTTAAAATGAATAAAATGAACTGTCTCTCATTTAAAAGAGGGACGTCTCTTCGATTCATTGAACTATAAATATGTGGATGATATCTAATTTGTTTTTATTTATTACTTTTTAATATGATTCACATATCTTTCATTTAATGACTAATAGAATAGGAAATAAATATGGTACCCTCATTTAGTCCATTTTGACTATATCATGTTTCAATTTTTTGGATAAAGGAAACGCTACGACCTCATATACAATGAGAAATTAAATAACTAGAACATAATGTTACATTTGATTTCCATAAATTGATATTTTCCTCGGCTTCTCCTTTTACTGTTAACGACTATCAATTGGTGAAGCCATTTGCATTTTTTTAGCATCATAATATCATTGCCTTTCTATTCAGTAAAATAAATAGATTTCATCTTTACATATTTTGTTACTTTTGTTGTGTGGTCATATCCTGTACTTAATGGGCCCATTTATTTTCTGCAAATTTGTTGGGAAAAAAATGGTGTCTAATAAAAATATTTATTTATTTTTCTTTCTTTTCATCCAAAATTAATCTTTTCTTCCCTTTTTGCAACTATTTAATTTACTTTTTCTTTACTTATCAAAATTTCATCTTCCATTAAAAAGTCAAATTGAATCGATTCGATTAAGGCGGACTCGAATTTTATCCGATCAATCTTGTTTTTCCATCTATTCTAATATTTTGCTAAGAATCAAATCGGATTATGAACAAAAGATCTGATAACATAACCGACTATTTTTCAAATGATTGAGAACAATGAATTAGCTAATGACCCAATGATGCTAATACAAGTTAAGGGAAATGAGACTAAGAAATGATTGCTCACAGAGATTGTATTAAACCGATGGCACAAGACTAAATCAAATACTAATAAAAGATCTAAATAACAATATAGATACATCAAGTTAAATTATAGTAATACATATTTGTCAAATATTAAACATATTAGATAAGTATGTAATACAATAGGGCAAAATTAATGTATGTTATCGTAGGTATTGTCTCATTAATTAACTTATTAAAATTTTTGCTTTTAGTCTTATTTGTGAACCTATTCTTATAGTGGAGTTTTTAGTCTTTTGGAATAAGCAAACCTTGGAACTGCATCTCAATTGATAGACATCCATCTGAAAATGATAATCCTGAAAGCCTTGGATGCCAAACCAATACTTCAATCTGCCTTAGGAGAGAGCAAGCGAACCTAAAGTTTTTTATTCAAACATTTTTTTCTTAATTAACCAAAGTTGATTGGGTCAGTTTTGAATTCCAAACGCTCGATGGATGCTAGTAACTTTAAGTTCAAATCTTAGAATCATCATTTTGATCAAAGAATAAATTATTACTGTTCTATCTTTCTAACTCCGAATTAGTTGAACATTAGTAACCTTGGATATCAAAAGTCTCTCATAAACCCAAATCAGCACAAAAAAAATTCCTTAATTTTAGTTGACTCAAGTGTGGTTTGGCAACTCATAAGTCAATACCCCTCGTACACCCATATAATGCCCACACTATGGCTCATAGAAGAATAAGGAAAGTGCTCAAAATCAGTGGCCTTTTGGACAAGGCTTCCTTTGCTAAACCGAATAAATGAGTAAAGTGCTCAAAACAAGTGGCCTTTTCACAAGCCGTATGACAAGACTTTCATTGCTAAACTAGGTAGCCTAAGTGCCTTTTCATCTAAACACCACATGATTCAAGTATTTCCAAAAAGGATATCGTGAAGGGCAATATCAAAAAATCAAAAACTCCATGCACAATTTTGCTTTTATGACATCTCGATCTATCATGATGAATGACCAGTCGAAGCAAGAGAAACTTCTATCGGGTCAAAGAACATGATGCTAACCTTTGAGAAATGCATGGGATAATTTCATGGAGACGTAGATGGCATACCGAACCAACTCAAACTTTAAAAGTAAAGTCATTTCAATGATATAAGATGATAGCGAGAGTGAGGGTAGTCTATCTCGCAAATATAAGATCAATGTTCTAAAGTTGAAAGTTTACAAGAATGAATGGTTAATCAAGGAGATCAATGACTTCCTATTAAATGTCTGAATGTATCTAAAGGCCTTGGATGTGACCCATGGAGCAAAAATGATGCATATTGCATCATTATACCTTCACAATGTGACCAATTTATGGTGGTGACATTATTGTAAAGATGTCGATCGTGAGATCATTGAACACATAAAGACACGAAAAATTCTTCATCGCATATTTCTATCTCATAAAGTTTGGATTGGAGGTGAAAATAGCATCAATCTTTAATAGAAGGAAATGATGAAACATTGCGTCAAAGGAATTATGGTGCTCCACTTCTCAACCCTTAAGTGGACGAGGACACACTATTTGCCCTCTTCATCTACACAAACCATGTGCACAACTATAGTTGGAGAATCAGGAGTGCCCCAATATTTGGCCGATGGTTGATATTACTGAAGCTCTTACGAAACACTGAGAGCTAATGTGGAGCCACCAAAGCCCTCCATAAAGCGTATTGATGGGTAAGGAAAACTAAGTTTAGAAGCTTGACAAGATCAAGCGGGATGAGAAATCATTGAAACCGTGCTATATTTGCAAGAGTCATTAGTGAACAAATGATTGTCCATAGAAGGCAGCAATCAATACTTATATCGTTGAGTTGTACGAGGGTGATGCATCCGCGATCAAACATCATATTGACTCAACACAGACGGCCAAGTAGGTGAGACCTTCATTTCACAAAGGTTGCATTGAAAAAACAAGGGCACAATAGCTTCATTGATACTGATGTGTTTGACATTTTCATCTTCATGTATGTTGCAAAAATGAAGCTTAAAATAGTAAATTCACAAGTGATTCCAACGGTTGGCATTGCCTTTGGCAATTGGGTACTCCTTGAAAACTAGACAGAACTTGTTGATTTAGCCTCCATCTTAATTTGCCTAGATTCGAAGACATAATTTTTTATATTTTAAATTTAATTTTATCTTATATCTTATATAAAAATTTAAAAATATTTAAATCCATAAAATAATATTAAATATTTACTAAATTATTTAATACTTTAAAATAAATAATAATTAATATTATTTTAAAAAATAAAAAAATTAAATTAAAAGAAAGAAATGTGTTACCTAGCCAATCCATCAACACATTTAAGATTTAAAGTTAGGTGGGGCTAGATTTGGTCCAACCCTCTAAAATGGAGTAATTGACCAAACTAAAATTTAGTTTGATCAGATTCGGGATCGAGTCGGATAAATTCGACTCATGAACACCTCTACCAATTCATCCTTGGGCATTGTCTTACTATATCACTTTTCTTTGCATTTTTTCCTTGTAACCTCACTTTTGCACTTAGCCTTAACATAGATCGCCGATACATATCATTTTTATAATAAGTGCACATAGAATAGGTTAATTATAATTCATTTTATATTAAGAATAGGTTAGTAACCCGCAAATCGGTACCCTTCAAGAATCTGTGACTTTTTAAAGAAGCATTCCAATCAGCCTCTCGACGTTTGCATTACAGTTCATTGAGCACGAGTAAAATTCTTCAAATAAGTGAGTTTTGACAAGTCACACAATAAAACTTCTAACCAACAAGGCTTATTAACAACTAACAAAAAATGAAACAAATTACAACTTGCTCATTTAGATTGACTGTGTACGACACTATGACATTATACGAAACAAATATCAAAGACTAGGAAAGTATGTAAATTACTAATATTTTTTTTTGTTCTTTTAATGATGTAAACTTTAAATTATTTAACTCGCAATTCAATCATATAATTGATTTACTAGAGAGCTAGAAGACACTAATCATGGAAATTAGACAAAACAAAATCTAGTATCAAATTAGTTAAACTTGATCTACATTCAATATCTTGATTGATACTAGTTAAATGAGAGGATCTTGCCATCGGGAAAATATCAGTTTCAAAAATATCGGTTCTGAAACGCATGCGCGCATCATAACGTCAAACTTAAATAGTCTAATTAAGAGGGTCATTAAAGAACTAATTAAAGGTACATTAAAATCTAATTGTCATTCGATTAAATGTAAACCAGACCTAACCAATGCTTAAAATAAAGAACTTTTTCAATTGAATTCTATCAACGGGTTCAAACGATTCAACCCCACATTTTATAAGGTTTGATTGGTTCAAACTTGAACCAGTAACTTTTTCAATCTTGACTCTCAACCATTGACAGATCCGGGTCGCTGTCGGTTGATCCAGATCTTAAAAACATTATGATCACACATCAGAAAGTGAAATGATAAATATGCAGTTTATACGAAGTTTTGTATAAAGTGCATATTTGTATCTAGTGTCACCGCATTCGTTTGTGTCAAATAAAGGGCTTAAGATCTGTAAAGTACAACTTCTAAATTTGGATTTAAATTTAGTGTTCTTACACCATATAATTAACATAATCTGGGGAAGAAAAGCAGAGGAGATTCAAAGGTCTCAAGCCAGTACGATATCAAGAAGACCATCATATCAAGGAAGCAAAGTGTACCAAAAGTGAGGACCAAAAAGGTTGGTTGTATTTCAATGAACATGAAAACATAAAGGACTAAGGTTCAGAGGCTCAAATTGTCAGAAAAAGAACATGCTACAAAATTTATGCTATTTGTTTTCTTAATCTGGGGAATAAACAAGATCTCAAGGTTTTATTATCTTAATTATCATCCGCCATCGGTGCCAAACTCTGATCTAAACTTAAGCCGTGACCGCTTCCTGTTTGGAAGAGAGCTGGTTTTGAATATGTTGAGGAACAACATCAAACTGTGCGAGCTGCATTGTATAGGATGCACGCCCCTTTGTCATCCCACGAAGAGTACTAACATATTGGAACATTTCAGCTAGTGGAACCAAAGCATCAACTACCTGAATTTTCAAAGAACTAAGAAGTCAGAACTCTGAAATACAATATACAACACAAACATTTGTCTATGGTCAAACAAATCTTGTCTCTCTACTTATCATGCGGCAAGTATGAATGGATAAGCAACAGATCATGCTCATACCAAAGTATCGATAGTTCTTATCAAGTAAACAATGACAACAACAACAACAACAACAACAACAACAACAAAGTCTTATCCCACTAGGTGGGGTCGGCTACATGGATCATACGACGCCATTCCGCTCTATTCGTTGATCCATGTTCATAAGATTCGACATGATTTTATGTTGGCTGTCGGGGCCTAACACAATCCTCCTCCTTTATCCGGGCTTGGGACCGGCTATAAAATATAGGCGGAGTTTAAACAATGACAACAACCATATATATTTATTTTCCTAAAAGCACTTGGTAGATGAGAGAGTACAAGACAAGGATATAAAAAGAACTTTACTAGCTAAACCTATCAATTCCATATATCTTTATGGAAGTAGACACTTCAAGTTTCTAGCACAAAACATAATCACTTCATTATTGATGTACTTCATTGGCTATTCTGCCACAAAAATCACTAGATTTGACTTAAAAAATAAATCTCTGGTTGGGGTCAAGACAAACAAATCAGCCAGATACAATGTAATACCCGGAAAATTGAAAAGAAGAATTACTAAATCTACAAATTTCAGTGAACAAAAATTATAACTTAGCATACCTTCAAACCACCTGGTTTATCACCAAAACTGTTGATTTGGCCTCTCCTAGAATTTAGATCTCCAATGACATCACCCAAATGCTCTTCTGGAGTGACTACTTCGACTTTCATTATAGGCTCAAAAAGTTTTGGAGCAGCTTTTCTCACTCCATCACGGAAGGCACCCCTGGCTGCCAGTTGAAATGCCAGAACGCTAGAATCAACTTCATGATATGAACCATCAACTAATACTGCTTTCATGTCAACAACAGGATAGCCAGCAAGTACACCATTGCTCAGACATTCTTCCAAGCCCTTCATTACTCCAGGAACATATTCTTTTGGAACTGCACCGCCCTTAATTTCACTCTTGAACTCATACCCACTACCTGGTTCAAGTGGCTCAAATCTTACTGTGATGTCTGCAAACTGCCCTTGCCCACCTGACTGCTTCTTATGGATGTATTGCACTTCTGCTACTCTTGAAATGCTCTCACGATAATTGACCTGAGGAGCGCCGACATTTGCTTCAACCTGTCATACAAAGTTAGCTAATTAAGACAATAAAGCAAATGTCCTTCCATATCCAAGGAAGGAAACAACATAAACTCTAATTTTTTTTTAAACAACATAAACTCTAATTGGCCTGAAACAGATACCTTGAACTCCCTCTTAAGTCGATCAACAATGATCTCGAGATGCAGCTCACCCATCCCTTCAATAACAGTTTGGTTGGTCTCTTCATCTCTTGAAAAGTGGAAAGATGGATCTTCTTGAGCAAGCTTGATTAGTCCAATTGCCATTTTATCAATATCTGCCTTAGTCTTTGGTTCAATCGCAACCTTAATGACAGGATCTGGGAAGTCCATTCTTTCAAGTACTATAGGCTTCTCAGGGTCGCAAAGTGTTTCACCTGTTATGGTGTCTTTCAAGCCTGCAAGAGCAACAATATCACCAGTCAAAGCTGTCTTTATATCCTCCCTGCTGTTGGCATGCATCTCCAGAAGCCTCCCTATTCTTTCTTTCTTTCCTTTATTTGCATTCAAAACATAAGAACCTGCAGCCAGCTTTCCTGAGTACACTCTCACAAATGTAAGAGATCCGACAAATGGATCACTCATAATCTTGAAAGCCAGTCCGGCAAATGGCTCATCATCATCAGGAGCTCTTTCTAATACTACATCTGGATTGTCAGCATCTGAACCTTTCATCGCTGGCAAATCAACTGGAGAAGGTAAATAATCCACAACAGCATCAAGCAATGGCTGAACACCTTTGTTTTTGAAGGCTGAACCACACAAAACTGGAACAAACTTTCCTGATATGGTGCCTTTTCTTATTAACTGTTTCATAGTTTGCTCATCTGGTTCAATCCCTTCTAGATAGTTCTCCATAGCCTTGTCATCTAGTTCAACAATTGTTTCAATCATCTGAATTCGGTATTCTGTTGCTAAATCTTGAAGATCAACTGGTATATCCTGGTAAACAAATTCCGCACCAAGTTCCTCGCCTGACCAGATTATAGCTTTCATTTTCAGGAGATCAATTGCTCCTTGAAAGCTGTCTTCTGCGCCAACAGGCAACTGAAGAACTAGAGGTTTAGCACCCAAGTTTGAAATTATCATATCTCTTATTCTGAAGAAGTTGGCCCCAAGGCGATCCATTTTGTTAACAAAACATATTCTAGGGACACCACATTTGTCAGCTTGTCTCCACACAGTTTCAGATTGTGGTTCAACACCAGCAACACTGTCAAACAAGCAAATAGCACCATCCAATACCCTCAAAGCTCGTTCGACTTCAAGAGTAAAATCTACGTGACCAGGAGTGTCAATAATGTTGATCCTATGTTTGTTTCAAAAGGTTGTGGTTGCTGCTGAGGTTATAGTGATGCCTCTCTCTTGTTCCTGCTCCATCCAGTCCATGGTAGCTGTACCCTCATGTACCTCCCCAATCTTGTAGTTCCTTCCAGTGTAATAAAGAACACGTTCTGTTGTAGTAGTTTTTCCTGCATCTATGTGTGCCATAATTCCAATATTGCGATAATCCTTCAATGGTACTTCTCGCTTGAATTCTGAAATATTCCATGTAAAACATCACTTCCTTGTTAGATAAGAAAACTTTACTCATAAATTTTTAGCCCTACATATAACATGATCAGATCAAAGTACAAGACCAGCTGATTGTACTGCAATTGCTTAGGATTAGGATAACATACACAAAGATAGCCATAGGTCAATTATTCTCTAAATAATAGTGTTGCATGACAATATCACTCGGGGATTTCCACCGAGAAACTGTGACTAAATTCCATTTTCTCTAAAGACGGGTAGTTTGTACTTTGTAGTTTGTACCCTTTCAAAACATGCTACAACTTATTCTATATCCTAGTCCTTATCAAATGCAAGCAGATACAACAACAACAACAACAACAAAGCCTTATCCCACTAGGTGGGGTCGGCTACATAGATCATACGACGCCATTCCGATTCGTTGATCCATCTCAACAAATGCAAGCAGATAGCATAAGAAAATATTGCACTAGTGAGATCTTACATTGTTTGCAAAAAAGGAAAAAACAATTTCAGGAAAGCAAGTACTAATCACATATAAATCTAATCACTATGGCAGACGGAATTAGCCCAAAAGTCAACCCACTGGAAACCAGTCTAATAAAATAATGATTTGAGGCAAGAACTAGTATTGCATTTAATGAAAACAAGAATGTGGTGCAGTGGTACACCCCTCTAATCAATTAAACTATGAACCACTTTATTTTTTAATGTATCTTATTTATGTTGAATTGTTGATAATGTGATGGACCTTATCTTGAGATGGTTTGGTCATGTTCAGAGAAGACCATTAGATGCGCCAGTAAGAAGAGTAGATCAAATAATCTGGAGTCCGATTAAAAGAGGGAGAGGGAGACCAAGGCGGACACTTGGCGAACTAATAGAGCAAGATCTATTGGTGAATAATATACCGAAAGGTTTGGTTACTAATAGAGCGGAATGACGTCGTATGATCCATGTAGCCGACCCCACCTAGTGGGATAAGGCTTTGTTGTTGTTGTTGTTGATAATGTGATGAACCTTAACATAATTATAAACCATTTTTTCTTAGTTACAAATGGAGGTCCATGGACCTAATGCAAGGAAAGTAAAAACTGAAAATAAAGGAGCACATACATCCCACTTGAGGGATTCAAACTCGTGATCTCTCGATCTCCGACTGATGGTTAGTGTGCCCCGCTGCGCTATACCCTTGTTCCCTAATTATAAACCAATTTGATATCTCATAACTTCTATCCAGTATGGCCTCACACAAAGTCTTACATCCCATTCGGGTCTTGTTGTCTAGACAAAGAACCTGAGAGGGGTTGACAGGGAATCTAAACGGGGTCTCAAGAGTGAAGACCTCCACACCTATACAATCATAAAGTTTCCATTTGTTATGTTAAATTGGAAGACCCTATATAAACCTTTTTGAGTTTGGATTACCTTTTATTTTGTAGTTTTCTACATTTTCTCTCATCAAATGAACTTTGCCCTACATAGTTTAATTAAAGGTAAACATTATGAAATTTATGTGCTCTCTTGTCTTTGTTAACTTTCTGTCTTTCCTAATTGTTAGGCCCATGGCCTCCCTTTGCAACAGTAAAATAATTACCATCTAATGTGACAAGTTTAAATGAACTTCCCGGACAAACATGAACTGATTCTCCCTGGAAAAATGAAAATTGATTAGCACCATAATCTTCTTATGATTGAACAAGGTAACAGAATGAGTTGTACATGAATCATTAAGACAAACAATGCGTACTCATTCCGTAACCACATATATCAAGCAGCAGTTTTCTTAACGACATACAGAAAGCACAGGAACTACCAAATAGAACAAGAAGAGAGAACGGAAGAGGCGACACGCACCCTCGGCAGCCATGGCGACGACGGAGAGCCTGGCGCTGCGCTCCTGCGCCACGGGTGCCGGCGAGCTCGACCGTAGGCGGAGGGTGCCGAAGAGCTCGGACGCGGAGGTGGGGCGGAGGCCGGAGGAAACGAAGAAGTGCCTCGGGCCGGTAAAGCAGCCACGGGACAAGGGAAGATTGAGAGGTTGACGGCCGCGGGCGTGGACGCCGCCGCAGGTTGCCGTGGCCGTTACCCGAACTGTTTCCCCCGCCATGTCACTCGAGTGCTCTTCTCGGCTCAATCGGGTGCCCCTTTATCTCTCTATCTCGCGCTTCCCCTTTGAAAAGGGCCTCACCCTTTTCGACTATATTTCAGAGCTGGACAAGTTTTAGCCACATACCAAATTGCCACTCAGATGAGCAAATATTAAAATTTTAGGAGGCCAACTTTTTTATATAAGAAGAATAAAATTTAAAAATATATAAGAAAAAATAAAATTTATCCAACTAATAGTTTTTTAAACAATTTGGAGGTGGTTGGGGTGGGCAAACGTTAATTTCTCTTACTATTGCATATATTATATAGATATTACATTGTTATATTAATTACATGTGGACCTTCCCTGGGTAACTACAACGCAAAATGAAGAAATTTGAAATAATTAGAAATATTTAAGTTTTATTTTTCCCTCCATGTAGTATTGATATACTAAAAGATGATACATAAATTCTAAGTTTTAAGCAAAAATTAATTTACCTAATAAGTAGCAAGTGACATGCTTCCGTGGGCTGTATGTCTATTTTGTTATGAATATTTTTGCCAATGTGGTGGAAGTGCGGGACAAATGAGATAAGCATTCATATCGTTCTTTTTTTTTGTTCTATTCGGTTTTGTTGAGAATTTGAGATGCTCAATAATGCATGAATTTTTATACATTAGTTTTTATCATTATATGCATCTATTTTCTTAAATTCTTTCAAGTCAATCATTTTGAAAGTGCAAAATGATCGGATCGGAAAAGTATGCAAAACGAAGCACAAAGAGTGCATATGATTGAATTTAAGCAAAGCTCGGGCCGTGCTGACATTATACCTAGATCAAGTTGACGTTAAAAATGAATTTTGAATCAATTTCTATCCAAAAATAAAATCTAAACAAAACCTGGTCTGAGTTGAATCAAACCTGGCCCGAGTTAGGTACAATCAATCAAACTGATGAATGGTTGTGATTTTTCGGGCAACTTTCACTCGAATTTGAGTTGTGATTTCAACTCGAAATCCTAAAAAACCACCATCCCTATAAATAGGAATGTACCACGAACTCAAGGAGCATGCAATCACGGAGTTCGAAGATCTAGTCGCACAAAAAATGAGAGACGAAGTTCTACTACGCGTCATTACAATCAATTGAATAACTAAAGATTTTGAAGTTTCGAACATTCATTTAGAGTAGAGTTTTGGTCAAGATTTGTTTTAGAGACCTCCACCACTTTTGAGAAGTTTGATTTATAATTTTAGCCTTTATTTTATATTTTCTCCCTTGAATTTAATGTTAATTTTTTCGATTATGAATTGATTTAGTACGTTGAACCTTATTTTTATTTTAATATATTTCATTATTTAAAATTCTGAGAACATGATTATAATGTGTGGTTCATACTTACTCTGAGTTTATTAGTTTCTTGCATTCATTTCATATAATTTCACATAAATTCTGCAAGAGAAAATGGTCAGATTTGTCTGTGTGAAGAACCAGGGCCGTGTCGGATACAACCCGAGTCGGATTCCTTCTTTATTTTTGCTGAGTTGAATTTTGTATACGACTCGGGCTGAGTTTTGTTATTTTGATATTTTTATTAGTAAATTAATTTTAATTGCTAACAATTGTATCATTAAATAAAAGTTTGCAACTTAAGATATTTTAGATAAAGCATATTGGAGTTGATCGAGTTTTCAACATCTTTAATTTTACTTTTATTTAGGATAGTTAGGTTCTCAAATTTTTTAGTTCTTTACTTTAAGCAACATTTTATATTAATACATCTTAGTTCAGCGTATATTAAAGTGGATTCAATGTATTTTGATTATTTCTTTACTAGTCTAGTTAGGTTCTCAAGTTTTTAAGTTGTATACCTTTTATCCATTTATTCTCTATAAGAAGTTTTATATTTAATTATTGATAATTAAAAGAATCCGATACGGATACATAGTTTGAGCTCTAATTTTTTCTCACATTAATTAAAGGCATCATTATTTTTTATTATCATCAATTTGAATCACTTTTATCTAAAATTATTTCTTGTTATTCTCTCAATTAATAAGCTTAACTTAAGAAGATAAGATTTTAGATTAATCATCATAAATTCGACACTATTACCTGATACGATCTAGTATACTTGCTAGTATATTTGTGCTTAATTTGAACGCATCATGCAGACGCTGCCACCTCAACCTCACGAGGAATAAGGATTGCATGGGTTCCACACAAGGTGCACATTTTGTGCTTTCTTAATATTATTTCATTATTTTATTTATTATATAATTGATTATATCTTATAATTATTTCTCAAAATTGATCATTATATGTAGTTCTTCAATCACCGTTGGACTATATAATCAATTCATATATTAATATCTTAATTACTTCTAACATGTTAGAGGACACATGCCAAACAATGTATCTTCCAATCTCTTCTTGATTATTTTTTTTGGGCCAATCAATTGTGACCTCTCGGGTTCATAAAAACGAGTTGGATGACTAGCAAGACGGGTACATTACACGATTAATCCCTCAATTTTGAGTCGATTTTAAATCGGTCTTCCAACTTCAATTTGTAATTAGAACGTCCCCCATTTTTAATTTTCTTAACTGGTGATAGTGGATTTTCCGATTGCCTTACGTACGTGAACGCCACGTGAGTCATTTATCTTTTATCAATGTCATTCAAGTCATCTACGTCATTTAATGCTACAAGGCTGGGTAAATTACACGAATCATCCCTCAGCATTGAGTCGATTTCTAAACGATCCCCCAACTTCAATTTGTAATTAGAATGTCCACCAACTTTAGTTTTATTGCATGATTCGTCCACTTGACTGATAACAGATAATTTTCTAATGTGGCATAATAAAATATAATAAAATAATTTAACTTATTGACATGATACAATAAAAAATATTATAATGAAAAATTATAAAATTAATAAAAAAAATAATAGAAGGCTCCAACAAGCTCACGAAGGAGGGGGGGGCACCCCTCTGCTAGCTCATCGGAGAGTTGGCAGAGGGGGCGCCACCCCCCTTTTGCCCCTCTACGTGCGCAACGATGAAAAAGGGGGGCCGAAACCCCCTCTGCCGGCTTGTCAACGAGCGAGCGGGCATAGGTGGGCGTCGGACCCTCTTTTCTTTCTCGCGCGTGGCAAGGAGAAAAGGAGGGGCCGATGCCCTTTGTCATTTTTTTTAATTTTTATTAATTTTTATAATAATTATTATTATATTTTATTGCATCATGTCAGCAAGTTAAATTTTTTTATTATATTTTATTACACTACGTCAGTAAGGTAATTGAAAGATTGTCTATTACTAATCAAGTGGATGAATCGTGCAATAAAATCAAAGTTGGTGGACATTTTAGTTACAAATTAAAGATGAAGGACCATTTAGAAATTAACTCAAAATTAGGGGATGATCCGTGCAATTTACCCGGTTTAGTAAAATTAAATGACATGAATGACTTGAATGACATAGATAAAAGAGAAATGACTCATGTGGCGACCACATATGCAAGACAATCGAAAAATTCACTATCACCGATCAAGGAGACCAATCGTGCAAGAAAATTAAAAATGGAAGACGTTCTAGTTATAAATTAAAATTGAGGGACGGGTTTAAAATTGACTCAATGTAACGTGTAATTTACCCCTAGCAAGACTATTCACGATTCAGTTTGAGTCGAAGCCTTTTTAGGAGTCAAATTCAACTCAACTAACCCAATTCAAATGTGATCGGATCCTCGGATCATTCGATCATCAATTTTTTTTATTTTATATTTATTTAATAAAAATGTTTTTTAATATTTATTTTAAAGTATAAAATAAATTTTCTAATGCCTAAATATTATTTTCATATTTAAAGTATTTTATTTCATTTTTAAAAAATCAATATAAACTTAATTTAAAATAAAAATGAAAATAATAAATTATGGGATCATCCAATCCGACACGGGTTGAAAAATGTTCGGAAGGTGGTTGGGTGAGTCAGGTCCGACCTAATCATTTTCCCGACCCTATCATATCGTGGGATTTACCAGATCGGATAAGTCATTGTTTTTCTTCAGGGGGCTCAAATTATGTATTCAGAAATATATATATTGTACAACAGAACACTTTTAATACTCTGTCTCGCATAATTCATTAATTAGCAGATGAACATTTAGCAGAAGCCTTACTGCCTTTTTTTTTTTCAATTTCGACGATTTCAACCGTTACTAATTGTAGGCTTATAGGACTAAAACACTCTTAAAAGTAGTGTACTCGTAAAGTTCCGTCGTCTGCTTGCTTCGCTAATGATTAAGGTGTGGGCCGAGACGGCGCCAGGCCACTGACGAAGGCCAAGGCGTTGCTCGTCAGTTGCGCGACGGTCACGACGTGGCTCCTCACCATGCTCTTCACGTCACCGTTTATGGCGCTGCCGGCGAATCCGTCCATGCACGTGTTGTCGTCTGTGAGCGCCGCGCTCACCCACGTCTGTATGCTGTTGATGACGAAGCCGGCGTCCTTCCCCCTCAGATTCCCCATGGCCTCCATGGACTCCTGGAGCTCGTACACCGAGTCGCCCAGGGTCTCCGTGCAGTCCCTCATTGCTCCGGCCACGAGAGGGGCCATGCCGCGTGCCGGGGACGCCTTCGAGAAGACGGCGGACGTGGACCTGGCGCTGGCAAGGGACACGGACAAGGCCGTCCGGGTCAACTGCGTGGGGCTCGTCTGGATACTGCTGGCGTAGCCAGACAGTGAGCTGAAGCAGAGTTCGGGGTATCTGGTGGCGGCGTTGCAAGAAGAGCTTATGAACTCTGTGTACTTGTCATACTGCGGGCCTAATCTTGCTCCATGGCAGGATGGCACTTGGATGATGCCAAGGATCAAAACAGTGACCAAGAAGGTTGAGGACATGGTCACAGTGGCAGGTCTCACTCTCTTGTTGCTTTGCATTATTAACTTTGCCTTAAATCGCTAAGTAGTTCCCAATAGTGTAAAGGAGAGAAATAGGCCACTAAAGATGTAGGAACTGAGAAGCGGGACTTGGTCGAACGGCTTCGTTTGGAGTGCCTTTTTATAGATGAAACAAACCACGTGTGATTATGTGTAGGTTTGTTTATTGTAATCTCGTTAAGATCCGTGAAACCGTGCGCATATAGAAAATGTTGTCTCAAGTCATAAAAATATTGAGAGTTCCGGCCCCATTACCATTCACTTGGACCAAAACACTTGAATTCTCCGTTACAAATTATGTTTCTTCTTCTTATTTTTTTATGTTTCTTATTATGGTATCCCATGCCATCCGATTTAATGAAACTTGTACTAATTTCTAAATCGATTAAGTTTTCCAACATTGTTGGTTGGCAACCTAAAAAGTAAATTTGACATCACAAATAGTTATATAAAAAATAATGGTTTTTTTTGTTCGAAAATAGGAGGGGATCACGAAATCTTGACGATCTTCAATTATGATAGAAAACTGCTAGAGTGGGCTAATATCTCTCTTTACACCAAATAAAACAAAACAAAAGAAGTCAAAGAACTTGTGGTTCTGAAATTATCTTTCGTGCTTGTCTGCGTCGAGTGTTTTGACCAAAATGTCAGGGTAAGGGACACATAAAACGTTGCTTGTTATAAGGAGAACGAGGAGCATACGGCTTTTGGAGAAGAAGTGCAGGTTATATGGAGTGCAAGCTCACCGGGAAGATGGGCGCATTCTTTTCTTCTTTAGCACAAATTATGTTCTTTGTTTTAGAGAAAAATATGTAACAACTCAAATTTTCATTAAATAAATATTTATTTTATTTATTTATAATATCTAAAAAATTATTATCTAATATTTGAAAATTATTTAATTCTGAAATACAAGGAAAATTATAAAAGATGGTTAAAGAGATAAGAAGGAATTTAAGATGGATTGGATTTAATGGAATTATTAGGGTTTAATTAAATTTGAGAAATTATGATATGATAAATTATTAATGGATGGCTAAGATTGATTCTAAAAGAGTCCAAGGCCTAATAGAAATAAAATATCAAATCTACACTTATAAATAGGCATTAAAGGGTGGTTGGAAACCCTTTTTCTGTCAAACAGAATTCTGTCCACGAGCTCTCTTTTTTCTCTCATTTGCATGCAAACCGAGGCATCCCGAGAACGTGTGATGGTTGATTTCGAAGCCTGCACATAGGAGAAGAAGTTTCAGGCAGTGGTCACGAGTTTCAAAGCGAGGACAAAGAGCAATCGCCGGCCAAAATTCGGCGTTCGTGCATATTATCAGAGAAGGGACTCCAGTTGATTTTTTAGCCAAAACTTTAGATATGTAGGGAGAATTCTTATGTCGTCGATTTTTTACGACATGGAACCCTAGTATCTTCTCCTTCATACTGAGAATTTATTGATGTATTGTATGCATAATTTGGATATCGTAAGGCAAAGTTATGATTGTCACGACCCCAATTTAAACCATGATTTAAATAGGAGTTCGCAACTAATTTCGGACGATCAAATAAAATCAAAAGAGATTACGAAAATGTGATGAATTTTTTATAACGTAAGAATAAAAGTATCATTAAACAAATTACATGACTTATGATAATCATTTTTAGAGCAGACCAATATAACTTAAGTTTGACATTATAGATTATTCATCCTTCTTTACAAGGTACCCGATTTCGCATACAAAATACACATAATTAATTCTCTCGATATTCTAACAAAAGAATATGAGAGACACAATTCTTCTCGATATCCTACCACCAAGGTTGTTAGGACTATCACCTTCCACGATCCCAAACAGTTTTATTAATCTAAAAATGTTAGAAATAACATAGTGAGCTAAAATAGCTCAGTAAGTTGATAACTCATAGTCTATGTGTTACCAACTAATCAATTCGGAATGACACGACAAAGCATAATCATAATAGCAAACTAGGTATTTTCATATATTTGATAATTACATATATATAACATACTAATCAGAAGCATCACACTCAACTTGCGATCAATATCATATAAATTAGATCAAACATATGTATGCAAATGCAACACTCTCATATGAATGCACGGATCACCAACTGATCAGTGGTCGGTAGGTGAACTCTAGAGGTGGCTCCCATCGTGATCAGCGATATAGCACTTAGCTCCATTCTACCTCATCCCTTTCGGGGAACATATCATATATATCGATAGGTGGATTCTAGAAGTGGCTCTCATCGTGATCAGCGATATAGCACCTAGTTCCATCATATCTCATCCCTTTCGGAAAACACATAGTGATATGTGAATTCTAGAAGTGACCCCTACGGATTCTAGAGGTGGCTCCCATTGCGACTCCTCACGATATAGCACTTAGATCCGCATGACACTTAGCTCCAGTCTATCTCATCCCATTTCTGGAGAACAAAATGATACATTGAATTCAAGATGTGGCTCCCATCGTGATCAGCGATGTAGCATTTAGCTCCAACCATCATATATCTAAATGTAAATGGATGTCGATGCATGATTCATCATATAATAAACATCTCTAGAATATCAGAAGATGAATCATATCTAATATCATTTTAAAATGAACAAGATTGCACTCATCACAATCCATTCAGATCATATCACATATACTTTTCATAATTGCATTTCTCGAAACAAATTCATAGAATTTCAAAACATATTCAATACATATAATAATCGATGTCACACCGAATTCAAAAGAGGTGAAAATATAGAGTAGGAGAAATCAACTTACCTCTTATGACACTATCCAAAGACTTTTCCATTTTCTTTTCCATGTTATTTTTTTAGACCTTGTGTTTACTTTTTTCTTCTTTTTTTTTCATCGTTTGGCCACCCGAATTCTTTTGTCCATAAAAGTCTAACATAATTGTGTATTCATTTTATGTTTCTTTTTCAATGATGGTCGGAAAGTCGCGTCAGAATGCACTTCTCCGTCAGCGGCAGAACCCGGCCCGAGTTCTATTGTACTCGGCCCGGATTTAGTTGAATCCGGATCGAGTCGGATTCGAAATCGGATCGGGTTGTCCAACCCGGTCCGGATTCCTATTGGCCCGACCCGGGTTCAGGCTTCGACTCGAATCGGGTTGCGGTGCGATCTGGATTGAACGTGAATCGGTCAACTCGTCCTGAGTTCACTGTACACCCGGGCCCGGTCTGCCCTGTCTGAGATGATATCGGTCGTTTTCGAACATGACCCGGGTTCCACCCGACGTGGGTCAGGTTCTGGGGACAAAAAACATAAATTATGATATATTAATTGAATAGTTGCTATAATTGTTCCTGATTGTATTGTTGGTAGATCTGACCTCATCAGATTTTTATTAAATTTGATTTGAGATTATCTTCATCGTTACTATATCAGATCCTGTTATCCATCATGTTATTGATACAGTAGTTTTCTCCTGATTGGGTCCTTGTCTAACTTAAAGTAAATTTTTAAAGATAGATCTTTAGGTTAAATAAGATAAAAGATGAAAATTATTGGGTCTCCATGTACTCCGATTGTTTCTAAGCCCCTTGGGTCATTATTATTATAGTATTGTATGGGACAGATAGTGTACCTAGAGATTTATGACATCATCCTTTAGGGAAGTTATGACTATCCTATGATGATCATGGTTCTCCGCCATCACGAAGCTATTGTTAGCGCTATCATTGGAGGACAGCTTGCCATGATTTGATCTCCCACTGGCCTACATAAAAGAGACATGGAGTTTCTCATAATTGGCTGAACGTTCCTAATTGAATTGAAATTGAATGGAATTGAATTGAAATGAATTGAATTGAATTGAATAGAATTGAATGGAATTGAATTGAACCCTGGTCATTCGAATTTTGGCGTTGATTGACTTTACCTCCGCCTATTGAATAGAATAGAAATTGGTAATTGAACGATGACCACAAACATTTATAATAGAAAATTATTAAATTGAATAGGTGCTAAAGTGATCAGGCATAATTAATAATTGATATTGATTGATCCCCTTTATTGATTCATGGCCTTAATGATTATTGATCTCTCTTATATTATTTTATCATGTGCTCTATTGATTATTGTTCCTTATTGATTATTGATTTTTGAGCACTATTGATCTACTTATTATTATGATTAGATCTTACGTACTGAGTATTTTTATACTCATGTGTTTTCTCCTGCATTTGATTCATGCAGGTGATATGATAGAGGATGGTGATACAGGTGATTAGGCTCAGTGACAGAGGTGTTGCATATGGTGTAGGATTTAGTCTTACTAGATTAATTGGATTAGCTTTTATTTTCCGCATATTTAATATGATGAAGTCATTGATATTTTCAACGCCTTGTGAGTAGAGATATTTAGATGTTGTTATCATTAATTCCGTATTTTATAATTTATATTTTCGTAATAACTATTTATATAAAATTATGTAGCGTCTTTGGAACGATTTTGAACACTTGAGTCTCCGAACATTATAAAATTTGAACATATTGTTCATTGAACATATTGTTCATTTATTGGAGGGATGGAGCAGTGATCATCCAACATCGCAGCCGGAGACACGAGAGGCTCATCTCGTTTATTGTAATTAGTTGAAAGGAATAGGTCCATGTCTAGCGCGCCGGAGGAGGCAGCCATCACGTTGCCCATACTTCGGAATGTGAGATGGGCATTCAATTTCATAAAGACACGTAGGAACAGAAGCAAATACATGAGACTCCCTAAGACACGAGCAATCACGTAGCAACTTCATAAATGTTAATTTGACAACAGAATATTCTGTATTCAGACTTATAACTTAAGTTATAATATATGCCCTTTATTTCAATAATGAGTGTGAGTGAAGCGTTTTTTGTGTGTGTGACGCGATTTTATTTTAAATTAAAATTTCTATTTTTATTTTATATTTTTTTATTAATAATTTAAAAAATAATTAATTATAGAAAAAATATAATCCAAATCATAAAAAAATAACTATATTCATCATTTTTAATTTTTTATGATCTTCCCCACATTATTATCTTTACACTGAAAGTGTTTCGCTCATTTTTTTTCGATTTTTTCTCAAATTTTTCTACCTTATTTTGTTTCCTATCTCCTACGTCATCAAATTTTCATCCATGAATGATAAATTATTTGAAAGATTAAACCGTCATATGAAAAACTGATCAATGAAAACCCATAACTAAATCAACTTTCCTTCGTATTGAGTGGCATAACTAAATCAGAAGTACATTGTCCTTTGGCATAAATAATGTAATCTATTTTGAATAATATATATTTAAAAATTAGAAAAATAATTATTTAAAATAATAATTTATATATTATTATTTTTATATTATATACTTGTATTCCTATTATTGTTTCAAAGTCAATAAAAAATAATATTATTTTAATAAAAAAATTAAGTCGAATCAGTGGAACCTATATTGGTTCGACCGGTTCAATGGAAAGAATTTTAAGTGGATCTGGGTCCTACTGCTTCAGGCTTTATTCTTGGAAATCATTTTTTCAACTGGGTGTCACACTTTTAAGCATCTGTTGTACTACTAAATTCGTTTTCCCGACTTTAAAAGCTCAGAATTCTGAGAATTGTGCCTCAGTGCCGTCTAATGATGTCTTATAAAAACTCTAGCTAAAACATGTTTTTGGTGCAGCAACCCACATGTTCTTTTCAGAAGGAAAGGAACAACAAATTTGTCACGTTCACTGTTCCTTGTTTTGTCCGGCTATCTGCAATATTGAGATCTGCTAGTTATTTGGAAATGAAAGGAAGCATCATCTGATATTTTTTTTCAGCTCCCTGCATGTATAAATGCTATGTACATTTAAAAGAGAAACGATCCATTGTTAGTGTACCTCAATGGCGATCAAGAAAGCTTCTATCCACCAAGTGTGGTGTGTGTGGCCATTCAACAACCTCAAGGGGAAGATGCATCAACCATTTAGTTCATCTTTAGTAGGCTATGTAGTCATATATGTAGGATAGGATAGGATAGGATCATTAGTAAACAAATAATTAGCTTTATTGTATTTTCTATCAGTACCAAGCAAAATTTTTAATATTTTGTTGCGTGAATTTGTAGTGTAAAAATGCAAATATATCCTTTGTTGTCTAGATTTTTATTAGAATCAGTAAAATTTAAATGTTAATTTCAAATGATCAACCACTCAAAAACCATTGAGAAAGTATGGAGTATAATTTTTTCCAATAATTTTACAGGCCCCTATTTATGCACAAATAAATTAAATTCACATAAAAAAAGAACACTGGTTAAATAGGGGGCTGTAAAATGTGCTTAAATATGGTACGCATTATCCTGTAAAAAGACTCGTAATCTCTTGTTCCAACCAATGGTGATAATTCGTCAGCGAATATATCTTTCTTTTATGAAGATGATAAAAGAAGCTTTCAGAATACGTTTCACTTGGGTCAACTCCAAAGTATTATCCCCTGTTCGGGAATTTTTCAGCTTGGTTTCTTTTACCTAAATTATTATTCAAAAACTTAATTCCAACTTAGAAAAAATCAATTCTTTTTTTTCCAAATTGTGCTCGGCTCTTTATAAAATTTAAACATGGTACGTTTATCACCATAATGGATGAAGTATCATTCAAGCGTCTGGTCCGACTTTTAAAAATCAGTTTTCTTTTTCAAAATTAAGTCACTTTGATTAAATTTTTTTATCCATATAGTACCAATATGATCTCATTGAATATTAATTAAGAAATAATAGTTAAATTGAAAACTGTGGTAATCCATACTTATGATCTTAGGATTGATTTCATAAATGTAATCGGCGTGGGTGTTATAACAATATTGCATACCAGCAATCACAAATATGACAATCAACAAATCAAAGTGAGAGCTTGGTAGAGAATCAAGAGGCGCCAAGTCGCGCAGAGAGAAACAGATGTTCACAGAAGAATAAAGAGAAAGAATCCTTCATATTTTTAAGACTTTGTAACTTATTTGTAAGAGGCTAATAGTTCCATGTAAATAAACATATACAAGATTTATATTTTAGATTTGATATTAGAAATGTAACAGTCATGTAGCAACAGAATTAACGTGTGACGCCATGTAACAACTCTTGCATTACTCTTCCACTCAGTCACACATAATAGCGAATTAACAAGCTTCAGGTACTACTTATTATCACTTACACAGTTACCCTACAACATTACCATCGCGATTTGCTACTAATTTCAACCGGGAGTCACATTGCGTCACGTGGTGATCGATATTTGATCTACACATTGGCCAGGGCGTTGACGAGGGCCAACGCATTGCTCGTGAGCTGTGCCACCTTCACGATTCGCGCTCTAATGGCGGCTTGCTCGTCGCGTCCGGCGCTGCCGCTCCTGGTGGCGGCGAACTCATCCATGCAGGTGTTCTCGTCGGTCAACGCAGAGCTCACCCACGTCTGTATGTCGTCCACCCGGAGCCTGAAATCCTTACCTCTGAGGTGACCCATCGCCTTGAGGGACATCTGGAGCTCCTCCACGGAGGCCCCCATTGCGTCCATGCAGTCGGCCATGGCCTCAGCCTCCCGGGAGTTCATGCCTCCGCCTCCCCGCTTGACCATCTTGCCGATCACGTCGGTGGTTGCACGGACATTGCTCAAGCTGACCGAGAGGGCAGCGTCTGCCATCTGCTTTGGGCTCTTCTGGATCACGCCTGCAAAAGTCGAGAGCGAGCTGAAGCAGAGAGAGGGGTATTTGGTGGACTTGCAGGAGCTATGAATGAAGTCCATGTTTCTCGCTCCACGAGCTGCGGGTTTCACTGCAGAGCAGGTGTTGGCATTGAGAGCCAAGACCAGAACGGTGAGGATGGCCATGAGCGCAAAGAGAGAGGAGGAACTGTGGACTGCCATATCTGTGTGTTTTTGTTTCTCTCAAGTTTTAGGCCTTGACGAGGTAGTATAATTTTTTTTCGATGAAGAGGTAGTATAAGTTTTAGTCATATTTATAGAGGTGTTTGATGCATACTGTTAGGTTATAAAATAAAGTTGAACGATAAACTTTTAACGTTAAGCACGAGTGAAGAGTAAATATGTCCTAATTACCAAAAAAGTAAATGTGTTTCGATACTAATAGTAAACAAAACGACCGGTGTTACCATTATAAAAACAGTTCTCCACTTTTTCCAACTATATCTAGAAAAAAAAGTATATCTAGAATATCTAACCTAATAGAATGTGTATCCGAAGATCAGCGAGAGCTGTTAATCTCGAGTGATTCTTGGAGTTACCTGCATGTACGTGCTTCGTTTAGGAAGCACTATGTGGCATGTGAAATCGCTGATAAAGAATCATATACCTAGCACAATAACAGTATCGGCAGTGTCTGATGAAATGAGAAAATACGAAGTTTTTTTTTCCGATAGATAAATGTGAGATATATCATTTTATATATATTGAAGATTTATGTGATAATTAATCACTCAGTTTTCCTGTTGTGAATTTATCTCCACGTCCCATTGGCGAGAGGTTGTAGGAGCCGTACTGGTTAGGGGCTTTTTATAGGGGTATAGTGAAAACTCTGAAATTAATTGTTTAATTTCATGTGTTTCTGGCGACATCTATTCTTTCTTCCTAACAACGTATAAACACATTTTGAACTAAGAATTCCACTCGAGATGCCTTTCAGTAAAGAGTGCTCCTGGTTATATCTCAAAATTGAACTATTATATCTTGCTAAACGTCTTCCATCAAACTTTTCCTTGGTTGCCGACACCATGCATGCTGCATTTAGGTTGGGTCCTGTGCGGAATCTTTGAATGATGGAGTTGTGACTGTGAGGCCGGACAAAAATATCTCTCGCCCACCTCTCTCAACAACAAAGCACTATACAAGTGAGGGTTTACATGTCCATGTCAATCGAATAAAGTTCATATTGCTGTCGTGTTTCATTACGACATTCTAACGAAACTTTGATAAGGATTTGTTTTTGCATCTTTGTTATCGCGGATCCCTACCATTAGGATAGTAACATAGCTAATACAGGATCATCATGATTGCATTATGAACCGGTGATTCCGTTTTATTCGGCTTTTGTATCATTTCTTTCATCGCGCTTTTGTTTTTGCATTAGCTAAAAGAAACGTTTGGGCTTCATCTTGATGTTCTTCTAAGAACTTTTTGCACGGCATAAGATCTGATCCTCGCGGTAATGGGGAAAAAGAAAGAAAATGGTACGGCTTGTGATAAACATTTCTTTTTGGTTAAAACATATAAGCACAATCAAGTAAAATGAGCTCTGTAAAAATCAAGCATGGGGAGGAATTCAGAGACTGATCACACTTGGGTTGAATGCAACCAAAGAAAATGAAGCGTTTTGTCAGAGTATTCATCTGAACGCTTTCAATTCGATCGAATTAGACATTAACAAACTCAGTATTTTTTTTTATGTGCTGTGGAGCAAGGCCTCCGAGGATATTAATATGGCTAATCCGGAATCAGAATAAACAAACAGAATAATATTTTCTGGACTAACATGGTGATTTCAGGAATTGAATACAGAGAATTTAATATTTTTTTGACATATGGAACACAATTCCTACAGAAAATACTTTCTGTGTCAGGATTTTCCACCCCTAGAAATCCCCCAACTACTATATTTACAAAATATAATTAATCTTAACAGATGGAAAGGCATCTAAATTTGCAATCAATCTCTAGCTCCAGCAGGAGGCCCGTAAGCCTTCTGTAATCAAGCTTCAGCCGTCCAACGAATTAATTTTAGCAGTCATATCCGTCATAATGTCGGTAACAACTTGTGTCCTGCCACGTGCTAAGCTTATATAGTGGTTTACTCTAGCTTCTTCGCACTTTAGTGCAGCCCTCTTAAAGGTTTTAATGCTCCCTGAGAATGATGAACACAGAGTGAGTGCTGAAGTGGACAGAGATTATTCAATGAGGGCAGTGAGCTAAATTTCATGACAAAGAAAGGGAAGTTACTGCCGTGATTTCTATAAAGCAAGTGTTCAACGCCATGAATTTTCATCCTTCAGAGAAAATAATTTAATAATACATAATGGGCTGCTAAAACAAAGACAGTGGTCAGAAATGAGAATATCATGAATGTAAAAGGCCAAATGAAAATTACGAGATGTTATAAGACGGGCAACAAGAGTTTTACTTCAAGACCGTGGCAGGAACAATTCTTCTCCAGATTATCCAATGAAAAAACTACTGCAAAGGGCCAAGTAGTTTTCTGAGAAAAAAAGGGCCAACTAGCTATAACCAAAATGACTCCATGATGCCATGCGCAGCATATTAGGAATACATAGGAGGCATAACAAGATCAAAGCTGTAAAACTACAAAAATTTCATTACCTCTACTACATCAGTTAGCATTAAGCTTCGATATAGCACTACTGGCCTTTCTGAAGTAGCAATCTTTTGGTAGAAACTTTTTTTCCAAAAGAAAACTTGGTGATCTATTAAAATAGGAGTTCGAACAGCCCATAACAAAAAACTGGGTAAATTGGTAGGAAACATGCATGTTATGGAAGTTATGCTAAATTCACTACTCTTATCAAATCAAAATAAGTTTGTCACTGAATTTTTCTTACCACACAAGCCAAGTAAGTTGAACGTTGCTGCAGAATTGCCAATGCTTCTAAACATTGTGATATAACACCATACTTTCTGATGATCCTCACGAGGAGTCCTGATTATACATATCATTGTTGTGGGATCTAGATATTTCACTACAAATTCACAGCTTCAGGTAAATCAGGTAGAAGCTCGCTTCCAATAATGAAAGAAGCCCATAACTTTGAAAGTATAAAGACAAAAGGAAACTTAATTGAGTAATGAACCTGGATATTAAAAAAAGATGAAGGATTAGGAAAGAACATTGTAATGAACCAACTGATAGAGCTAGGCTACACTCCAAATGCTCACCTTGATCGCTTTTGACACATTATTCGAGCTAAGAAACTTTTTGGAATCAGTATCAGAAGAATCCTTTGTCTCTATGAATATCTCTAATATCCTATGTTGTATGGTACCCGGTACGGGTACGGGGAATGATAATTTTTAAAAATTAAGGTACAAGTACGGCAATATATATAAATTATAAATAATACAAATATATATAATAGGTTAATATTTCATAAGATAAAATGTTATAATCAATAGCAAAATTGTGTCATAACATAATCTTAAAAGTTTCATAATACTAACTTGTCAAAATGATCATTATACAATAATTTTATACTTTAGTAATGTCAATCTCATTAGTCCCTTCTCCATCATCAATGAAAAGTACAACTTTCAAATCGGATTCATCAAGAGAAAGATTAACAACTTCAAGAGTCCAACACCATATGACAAGTCCCATTGGTCTCCACCAATATTCCACATTTTTGTCTCTCCTTCATTATAATTTTTGCTCTTTAGTGAAAGGAGACGAAGATTTGTGTGTGCAAAAACTAAATTCTCACTTCTTTTTTGTTTGAGTTTATTTTTTTTATAGGAATCTATAAAAGAATATGTACTTCAATTCCTTTCACAACAAGAAGAAGAGGATGGTTGTGAAAGTAGCTTCAAAGTCACGTCTTGTAGTTTAGGAATTGGGGATCCATACATAACCCACCATTCTTTTGGTGTCAAATTTCATCTATCTTGTAAAGAATCAAACTAGTTAATTCTTCTTCCGCACTTGAAAATTTTACAAATTCTCTAGTCACTTCCAAGCTTTCACTTGGATCTTGAAAATAACTCCTTATGCACTTGTTTATTCCTTCACAAAGTTCATTATCCTTATGGGAGGAACCCGGTTAGGAGATTCACTTAGCCATTGTCTTGTATAAAACCTATTACACACAACATCAATCAAAATGTTACAACCTAATAAACATTTAAAAGATACATTCATTTAAGAAAAATAAAACTGAAAATTAATCAAATTTTACTTTGGATTAAGTGAATGAGCCAAACAATGAAGTGACGTGTAACTCTTAGCCCATCTATCAACTAAGATGTCAATCACCACATCAGAAAAGAGAGAATCTTGAGTGAGTTCCTTGCGTTCACATTGAAATATAGTTGCAAATCTAGTCTCTGCCATAACGAGCAACTTCAAATGCACAAACTTATTGTACATAGCTAATCTCATGGAATGATTCATTATAAAATTTCTAACGGAATGTGCATTATCAACAACTTTAGTAATCCAATGACACTCTGTATAAACGTGTTCATTGTTTTGAGTATTCTTTAGTGCACAAATATTTTTCAAGACAAGATTCAAACTGTGCATTGCACATGGTGTCCACAAAAATATGAGGATGAACTAACTCAATAATTGATCTAGCAGCTTTACAAACATGTGCATTAACAGTAATGACTTGGACAATATTTTGTGACCTAATTTCATCAATGGTTTTTAAAATTTCATTTGCAATGAATTTCTTATTTTTGTACTCACATGAACATTCATCAAACTTTAGGAACATAGGATTTGAATTTGAGATAGTCATGAAATTAATAATGATATCCTTTGAACATCAGTCAACCATCAGTCACTAAGCTCACACCATTCTCTGTCCAAGTGTCTTTAAGAGGTTGAAGCAATCTCATTATGTTAGATTTCCCCTTTTGTAATAATGTTGTCCTCGAGGCATTATAACTTGGAGGAACAAAACTTGAGATAGAAGTGTTTGCTGCATATGAAAATGAGCTAATATACTATGAATTTCTTGCAATATTGAAAGGCAAGCCATCAAAATAAAACATCCTTACTATTTCATATGTCAAATGATCTCTTACTTCATTATTGAATGCTTTTCCTAGTGGTCCTTCAATATCTCACCTTCTTTTGCTTCCATCTGACACATCAGCTCTAGGAGAATTAGTACTTGTACTTCTACTAGGCAAAGTAACCTGAATTGGCTTTGCTTTCTCCCTCGTCTCTTTATCTATTTTTTTCATTTCTTCAAGATACTCAGTTGTCACCATTGAACATGAAGCTATGCCATGTCCTTTCTCCCTCAACATATGATTTTTCACTCTAAAATAAGATCCTTGTGACATAAGTCCAAAGAGGACAATTTTTTTTGTTGTTCCGGATGCTATATTGCAATAAATACAACGCCAACTAGCGTTACCTCCTCCAACATTTTTATCTTGTAACCTTGTGACATAAGTCCAAAGAGGACAATTATTTTTTGTTGTTCTAGATGCAAAATTAGTTATCAAGAACACTAGAGTGGAATGTCCTCCTGACATATGTATAATAATTAATAAAATAATGATGAAATATAATTATGCATGTTAATTTATTTTTTTTAGAAATGACACTTGCATTAACACGTTGATAGAAAGATTAAAAGAAAGAATAATGATTAAAAGAAATGTTAAATCGTTACTTTGCCTTTTGTACATGTAGTACAAACACATACAAGAGCAAGAACACATATCGAAAAGAAGTTGATGAAAAATAACACAATGGAAAAAAAGCTGAAAAGAACACACATACTGCTAAGCACCGCTGACCACGCATCCAAAAGCTTTTTTTTTTTCTTTCACCTTTCTCTCTGTGCATGCCATCCAAAAGCCTATTTTTTCCTTTCACCTTTCTCTCTTCATCTGTACGACTGTACCCTAATAAAACTTTCTTCTTCTTTTGGATTTTATCGAAGGCCCTACAATTTTTAAAGCCCAAACATATCTGTGCCCATACGAAGCTGTACCTAATTTTTAAAAAATAATTATTTAAATACGGGTACGTAGCCAAAGCATACCAAAGCATATCGAGGTCATACCCGTACGTGACACGTACCTGGTACGGGTACTCTCGGGAAAATGGAGTACCGTGCATCATAGCCAATATCATATATCTATTTTTTGAATTACACAATTTACTATTCATATTAAATTGAAATTAGCACAAATTTACTATTTGATCGTTGCATAATGCTATTGTAAAAATTGACATGTTTGAAAATAAAGCCATTATTATGCATTGTGAACATGAAGTCAAGGAGGATCAATGGAACTGAAATATGTCCCTTAAATATGGCATTAGAGAGTAAAAGAACTTTCTACAATCATGAGATCTTATTTATTTAAAGAAAGAAACAAAAACTTGAACTCTCAATTTCTTTTGTGGTGTCATATCATTAAAGTTCTTAACCAAGTCATGTCCCAGTTAGTAAATTCATGACATAATACTCCTATCCGAAGAGAGCCTCCATGTGAATGAGGTTCTAAAAAGAAAATAGAGATGATAGTGACAAATATTTAAGGTTTGTCACTTTCAATTCATCTATAGGAAATTTTTAACCAAGAAGATATTTTTAAGGGTAATTTTCAACAAAAAAGATAATTCTTGCCTCAAAATTAAATTAAACTCAAGGTCGTAATATGACTTCTACGGTGTTTATGGTTGAATGTGTAGATTTTTGGATTTCATTTTGGAAAGGTGGTAGACAAAGGAACACTAGAAGATATATTTCACGATGCAATTGCATGTTACCCTTATCTGTCCTATGAGCGATTTAGTTTCAAAGAAATGTTGTCATATTCAGAGACGAGGGTGGACATAATTATTGATGGATGATTGGAGAAGTTCTATGTATATAATTTCTCTTATGTAACTCTCAAGTTTTTTTCATTAATAAAAAGGATGGCTACAACAGTGAAAGCTATCCTTTTCTTAGCTCAACAAATGAATTTTATTAATATGGAGGTTGGTAACATGATATCCACAGTATTAATCACTTTTATAGAATATATACTTGCTGCATCAGAAGAGGAAACATAGTTTGATGATTTCAAACTTTTCAGATTGTATTTAGGTAATCCACTTTTGTTAGAAGTCTATATACACATACAACATATGTTAATGCAGGATTTTGTGTACCACTTTATGGAAAATGTTCTAAAATGTTTCTCAATCTATTTTGAATTTTAGTGATAATGTAAGATTTTGCTAAGAGTAACCATAGTTTTAAATTTCTTGATAGATTCCTATTCTTCCTCCTAAAATGTAAGCTGGCAAAATAGTTGGAGGACTACCTATAGCCATCGCTAGATAAGAAGGATAAGGATGGTGTCATTCTCATTGTCCGGCTATCTCATGAGATAATGGTAAGTCCTATAAATCCTCAAGTATTGCATGTTGTAATTACTACATGTAATTTCTCTTTTTTTACTATCCTGTGTATATGCTAGCACAAACCCAATTTTGTGTACCTCTTATGGAATGCTCTAATTTTTTTTCAATATTAACCATATGCCTTGGATTATTCTCGACGACTTTAATTCTATTATTGCTCCTCAAGACAAAAGAGAGGGACAACCTTTTATCCTTACTAAATCGATCAGAACCTTAAAGGATTTGATCTTGCACCAGGCCCTTCTTGACATAGAGTTACAAGGAACTCAATTTACATGATGTAATAATTGTAAAGGTCAGGTTAAGATCATGTGTAGTCTAGAGAGAACTCTAGTTAGTCGACATTTGTATACTCAATTTCCAAACATATTGCTCAAAACACTTGAGAGATGTGTTTCAAATCTTGCCCCTACACTACTTATTACTAAGCTAGAAATTCAATTAAGACCTAGAACATTTAAGTATGAACAATTTTGGATGGAATACATTGAACCAAGGGAAATCATCACTACAAGAAAAAAAAGTATCTGTGACGGATAATTCTGTCACAACATATGTATATTCCGTCACAAATTCTCTCCTGTGATGGACTTGTGACCCTATGCATCCATCACTAATTTTTTACCCACAAAATTATTTTGTGATGGATTTTTATTGTCGCAACATTATTTGTGACGATCGTATATCGTCACAACATTAAAAAATTTGTCACAAAAGTTTGATAAAATAGTAATAAAATGAATATTCCGTCACAAATATGACGACTTTATGACGAATTATTGACTACTAATTTGTGATGGATATATATCGTGATAATTTTTATGATAGATTTGTGATGATTAATTGTAATCATTTTGTTATGATTATGATTGTGATAGAACTGTGACAAAGTTTACGTCGACATTTTGTGACAAAATTGTGATAATTTGATATTAATTATTTTGATGAAATTGTGACGAAACTTTATGCAATTAATTTCAATTCTAAACTTGCCAAAGATTCATATAATTCAAGCATTTGTAGTTAAAATATTCAAACTATTAGATCCACTACATTTTCCAAATTTAATAATGAAACTTTTAGCAAATTGTAGTCATATATCAAAAACTCCTCACACAACATATCCAATTTTTTTCATTGACGAATTGTCATCACGTCTTCATACAAAAAGTTGTAACTTGTAATCAAATATATATAATCAGTGGTATGCTTTGTGATTCCAACCTCTTTTTTGGTGAGGCTATTTTGTTTTGCGGCTTCCATTTTTTGTTGTCACGCATCTTTCATCCATAAATCAATCATGTCATTCCAAATATCTCCTCTCATCCATGATGGTCCAAAACCTTTTGTTTCACTTATATACATCTTATTATGTCTCTTCATCACATGACATCTTGCATGATATAGTGTTGGAAAGAAGATACCGCCACACTTCTTAATAAATGCTTCCTTAATGAGAATATCTGATTGCTCGCACACATATCTTGCCTGAAAATTATCAAATTAACATTAAAACATTATAGAAGTTTCTTGCATACAAATCACATTATTGAACTTAATTATTAAATCCTACCTTAAATGCATTCCACATCCTTTCACGAGTTTCTTGTGGCATTTTTTCCAACACATACACTCATTCATAATTGTATTAATTAGGAATGAAACTATATGATACAATAAAATAAATAAATCATTAGAAGTACAAATATGAAATACAAGCATAAAAACTTTAAAAAATAGCACAATACTGAAGAAATTAACCTGTCACAATTCAGTGTTATAGGCATTGGATCAGCTTGATTATTAGGTGCACCATCTGTCACCATTTTTTTGCAAGAAAAAAGAGAAAATGATTTAATTATACAGTAATATTTTGAGAAAACTATACACATACAAATTAATAATTATTTTAAAAAAGTCAATACATACAAAACTGATTATTCATCCTCCTCCTCATCACTAAAGAAAACAGAATCATGCTCCTCAGTTGTAGATGGGTAAGACGTGTAATAATTATTCTCATTCTCATTTTCGTCTCTATACTCCTCACTTTCCTTTCTCTATTTGTAGATGGGTAAGACGTGTAATCAACTTGTTGAGATTGTTTTACAAATACAAATGACTCATTTGTTGATAATTTAGATGCATGTCGAATTTCAACACAAAAAATAATAAATTATATTAAATATTTATTTTAAAATAATAAAAAAGCTAGCTTACTCAACAAAAGGTTTAAGCTCGGATGTGTTTAATATATATATTTGTGCGTGCGCGCAACATCCATCTCGACATCTGACATCATTCTTCTTGAATAACCTCCAAGTGGTCGTCCTGGATGACAAAAAATAGATAGTTGTACAAAGGGCTCACATCTCCACCATCATTCATAAGAATTTGTTACTTAAAAGGAGAAAGTAATATATAACAAATAAGCATTATTAAAAAATAAAGCATAATAACAAATGATTGTTATAATCACTCTCATTAATAGCACAATAATATAATGTATTGCATTCCAACAAATTTGTACAATATCTGAAATAAAATTTAAGAAATAATAATTCATAGATGACTTATCAATCAAGTATAACAATTAACAAAAATTTAATAAGAAAAAAATTCTTAAGAAGAAGAAGTAATATACGAACCTGCGGAATAACATGAAAGCTTTTAATATTATTTTTTCCTAAAAATTTTAAATTTTTTATTTTTTAAAAAAATAATTTTTTAAAAAAATTGCAGGGCTGCTCCAGCTCTGCCTTAACCCTAACACAGGGCTGCGTCATGGCCCCTGACGCACGTCAGCAAGGCGATGCAGCCCAGCCCTGACACAGGGCGATGCAGCCCTGACCTGCATCAGGGCAGGGCAGCCTTGGCGCTGCGACGCCAGCCCTGACGTGATGCTTGCATCAGGGCTGCAGGCGTTGCAGCCCTATGCAAAAGGGCTACTGCATCAAATAATAAAAAATAATTTGAGAAGGAGATCATAGAAGAAAAAAGAAAAAAAAGGTAAAGAAGATGAAAAATACCTCAGGATGAAAAAGTGTTGATGTTTGCCCTAGGTAGAATTTAGGGTTCTTTACTTCTTTTATATCACAATAGAAATAATTAGTGGATTAAAGAGAAAAAAATATTTGTGACAATGTTGTGATAATAGATAAAATAAATAAATATATGTGATTATAATGTGACAAATATATTATGACATTTTTATATTCATCACTTTTGGGTCACTAAATATTTTAATTAAGACGATGGTCACAAAATCGTCAAAAAAATATTACGAATTTCTAATGGATGATCTTGTGACAGATATTATCGTCACAAGTCCGTCGCTAAAATGTTAAATTATTGTCGGTCACAAGTTTCTCACATATTTATCATATATTATGACAAAATTATTTCGTCACAAAAATTCGTCACAGAAACTATATTTTCTTGTAGTGGCATCTCTTCGATGAACGATAGACTTAAAACCATAAAAAACATTAAAATGGAATAGGACATATTAGGCAAGCTTGATAATAGGGTCAAATGAGTTGAACAACATATCTAATATTTAGAACGGAAGGACACAGCTACTTCTCTATCTGACCATGAATTGGGTAAACTCATATCATTTTATAATCTTATGTTGAGTTTGAAATGGTGGAACAAGGCTAGAACTAATTGGCCAAAAGATAGGGATAAGAATATATATATATATATATATATATATATATATATATATATATATATATATATATTGTCATCTAACCACTCTAATTAGGTAGAAGAAAAATCTCATCACATCTATAAAACATCATATGGTAACACTATCACGGATGAACTTAAAATCAAGGAACTATTTGATGAACACTATAAGACATTATGGCCCCATGCCGACATTTTTTTATAGAAAACACTAAATGGCCAAACCTACCTTCTATCTCATCCAAATGGCATAATTCATTTTAACTCCAAATACTCAAAAAGAAATTCAAAATTGCGTTTGGAACATGCCAACAGAAAGACCACATACTCCTGAAGGTTTCATAATAGAATTCTATAAGCATTATTGGAAAATTGTGGGTCCACATATTATAGCACACATCGCTTCCTTCTTTGAAACTGGAATCCTACCAATAGGATGGAAGGAGAAATCCCTTGTGTTCATCCCCAAAAAATCTAATCCAACAAATATCATAGATTTCATACACATTCCCTTCACAATGTCCTACATAGGGTGACTTCCAAACTGTTAACAAATAAAATCAAACAAAATTTTGAGCATATAGTTGACCCATCACAATATGCTTATGTGTCAAAATGATCTATCCAAGATAATATTTTAATCGAACAAGAACTAGCACACAACATGAAATCTATTAGCAAGAAAAAAATATTAATTAAAATTGATATGAAAAATGCTTTCGACATAGTGTCATGAGAAGCCATAATTATTGATCTAACACTTATGAATATCCCCACAAAACTTATCAATTGGGTACATACATACATCACTTCCCCATCTTTCTCATGTAGTATAAATGGGTCAATATCTCAATCTTTGTGGGCCTCAAAGGGTAGTAAGTAAGGAGACATCATCTCTCCATATCTATTTATAATTGTTTCTCACGTATTTTCCACACTCATGAGATAAACAGACCAAAACAAATCATTGAGACCTTTAACAATCAACCACTTCTCTATTATTCAGTTACTGTTTGCAGATGATATCTTAATCCTGATTGTAGCTATTATTCCAAACTATAGGACTTAAAAAAATATTCCATGTTTATGAATCCCTAACAAATCAAAGAATAAACCACATAAAATATGGAATTTACTTTCTACCAAAATTCAATGCAGCAAGAAAACATAAGATTATGCAAATCCTAAACATGTTGTTTCTTTTCCTTTCAGCTACCTTGTGCCCCTATCTCTCACAAATTTATCACTACTAAGGAGCAATATTATCTGACAAACGAAATATCCCACAAATTGTAGAATGGAATGCTAAAACTTTAACACAAGCAGGAAGAACAACCTTAATAAATTTTGTGTTGAATACAATCCTGCTATATGCCATGAGCTCTATATGTATACCAAATGGCCTTATTGGGTCCCTAGAAGTCTAGATCCTTCTTATGATCACAAGACGGGAAAAGAAGGGGCATGTATCTTATAAATTAGGATACTGTTAAGTATCCAAACATAAGGGATGTCCGGGTATTTGTAGCCTACAAAGTATCAGAACATCTCCGCTTGCTAGCTGAATCATTGTTGTTCTAAATGCATTAGGACTTATGGATCCAATTAATCACAAACAAATATGGATTATTGCACCCATGGTCCTGCCCCAACTTTGTGAACATTACAACATGGTCATGGAGAATCTTAATTAATGTTATCAAGAAAATAAAATTAGGTATTAGGAAACTAATAGGCAATGTCATCAACACCATATGTTAGACCCTTGGCTATTTTGCGTTCCTATCGCATGGAAACCAACCACTTACATTGCAACGGACTATGAGCTATTAAACATGAATGTGAGTGAATTACTAAAGGAGGGCACTTGGAATCTTCAATGTCTTCAATTATTTTTTTGTTCATGATTCAATTGAAATTATTACATCCATTTACATTCTTTCGTATCTCCATGATGATATATGGATTTGGAATTCTGATACTCTTGGCATTGCTCATGCCAAATTAGATTCATTGAAGAGCCGATTATTCACCACAACCCACAACCATGACCAAGATGGAAGCAGATGTGATGAGAAAATTGATAATGATATAACTAGCAAGTGCAGTAGTCGCTAAAAGTAAATATCGTCGATCCCACAAGAAACTATTTTCCTTGTCTGTTAAATTTCAAAGTCTAATAAGAGTTGACATACAATTTGGGATAAAAGTGTGCAAAAAGTAAAATTATAGAAAAATAAAAATCTAAGACTAGTGATGCATAGGTTCTTAGGATGATCTATAGTTATTAGAATAATTTGTAACTTCTGTAAAACTAATTATAAGCAATAAAATCAAATTTAGTTTTTAGATGAATTAGGAATAGCGAAGATATGATCCCTCGGGTAAATCAACTATCTTAAACCAATAATAATATGAAGATACTCCACCCGGATCTATCCTCAGTTAGATTGAAATTTAGATGCAATGTGATGTAATTCCTAAACTACTTAATCATCCACCTAGATCAACTAAGTAGATCACACAATCTAATATTCTACTCGATTTTATTAGATTATGACATTTATTATTTGAACATAAGAATTAATAATCAATTCTAACAAAAAGAACTTAAAAATTGACTACACTACCCAGTTAATAACAATCATGTTCTTGAAATTATTCAATTAATAGAAATTCAAAACTTGTTCCAGCAATAAAACTTTTGTAGCTAAGACTGAAAGATAAAACGAAAACTAATAATCCAAATTACAGAGATAGATAGATAGATAAAACATGAAAGTTTAAAATATCATCCCAATAATATGTAGAATGATGAATACTCTTCAGCAACGACGATGAATCATTGCACAATCCTTGTTCAAGTGTACGCAGAAGTCTTCTCTTTCGTTCTTCAAAAGTGTTCCTTCGTTCTTGGCTTGAAAACTTTGGTTGCAGGTCCTAACATGAATTATTTCTGTCGGGCATCTTTTTTTACAGAGGCTCGAGTTTTCATGAAATTTGAGAAGAAACATAAATATTTCCATGTAAAATCTATTAAAGTCCAATTAATTTTGAGATTTTTGCCTTGTAAAACTCTAATTTTTTTTGCCTTATTAGTTTTTAATTAATCCATGGGACATATGCTCAAAGTTGGAGTCCTTGTGCATTAAAAATTCTTCCAAAAATATGTTTTTATGTCAAATTCTAGATCCGTCATGCCCCTTGAAGTGCTCTTCACGGCTCAATCAGAATCATACTAGGAGTTGTTTGTAGCCGTCACAGGGCACAAAGGAAATGTCGTGACCGTGATTGGGCGATTTTCTTGTTTGATGGGCAACTTAAGTGATTTCACGGTCGTGATGATATTTATCACGCCCCGTGAAATTTTTGAACCTACTCTGTCGACATTATGTGATATTCGTGATATGTGGATAACGATCCATGAGATTTTCTTTGAAATTTCTTTCTACGTGTCATGGCCCATTGCCATATTTCACGGCCCGTGATACATTTTATCCTCTTCTGAGTGGCTGTATGAGAATCGTGAACATGTGCTAGCCCATGATAGATTGACAATAATGATCGTGAGAGATATGTCATCCCCTGTAAGATATTTCAATCGAGTAGAGATTGTCTGGTTCATGAAATGGTGAAGATGGTGCGTGAAACTCCGACGTCATGGCCGTGAGTAATGTTTAACTGCCCGTGAAATAAAACTTTCTTGCTATCTAGCATTGTGAGAGTAATGAACATTGGTGTTGATCCATGAAATAGCTTTGTAATAGTCATGAGAAGAGTATCACGATCAGTTGTGCGTGATTCTTCTTTCATTCGCTTCCTCTACCATTTTTCATCAATAATTCTTACAAAATACACTCAACTGAAGGTAGATTTTTACTTCCAAGAAATTAAAAAAAATAAATGTAAAAATAAATGCATGACATGAGAAAATTACACAAAATAATCTTAAATAAAAGCCTAATTATATGTTGCAAAATACATGCGTCATGGTGGGACATCAACATGCCTCCTAAGGTCCACAATTTCATATAGAAGCTACTACACCAAAAACTCCCCACGCAAGTTATGCTCAATTATTTTGATAATTTCATTAACCCTCTTTGCTCCTTATGTGGCCTTGAACAAGAAACAATTGAACGCCTCTTTTTCTCCTACTCATGTAGCTTACAATTATGGTCCCTTTATGGACAACACTCCAGTACTCTTTCCAATTTTTTTCCTCTATGGCCATCTAGGAAATGGGTCGACGAAGGAGAATCTCTTGCTCCTCAATCTCACTCAAACATTGTAACCCTTATAGCTTTGAGCCTGTGAAGAATTTGGATCACAAGAATGTCGTGCACTTCTGCTCTCTTAGGTCATCTACTAAGGCTGTTTGAGAGAAGATCCTGGTAAGCTTCAATGAACGTGTTAATTCTCAATGTCCTGAGGGATAAACCCCTATGGATGCTCCTTGGATTCAGCGGGAGCCCCTGACCTCATCAATGTTCTTATTGAACATTGATGGCTCTTTCACTAGGTCGTACGATGAAGGGAGTGATGGATTCATACTAAGATCATCTAGTGAATGTTTTGTTTTTGCAAGTGCAATTCACAGAAGATTTAAGCTGGAAGTCCAGGCATGATCATTAAAATGTGTGATCCTACATTGCAAAGCCAAGAATTACCTCAATATCGCAATGAAACGGACTCCAAGATCCTCATTACAGTTTTGAAGCAAGAAATGGACTGTCCGTGGCGAATTAGAGCCATTATGCTGGACATCTGGTCTTCACCGCGGAACTTTGTTACTTTTAAACCTAACCACATTAGTAGACACAACAATAGTGTGGCTGACTTTTTGGCGAAGCTCAAATGCATATGTACTTCTGACTTTTTTTTTTTGGTAAGAGGGAGAACCACCCTTGGATCTCGCTCAAATTTTGTATCATGATTGCTACAATCAGTTTACTTAATTTATCTATCTTTTCCCTAAAAAAAAGAAGGATAAGGATAAGGTGATCTTTCTAATAGGATAACACTTTCTATTAGTTAGATAGCTAATGTGCTGATTAAGAGTTTATTAGGTATTTACATTTTTCAAGTGCATATTCCCCATCGTTAGTTATATTATATAGTTGTAGTAACTAACTCTTATAAGTTATAAATACATTGATAACCTCTAGATTTACGGGCAACCTTTGAAAGGTTATGTTATTGTAATTGGAGTACTATAGACCACTCAACATGGATTACTTGATGGAGATGGTTCTCTCAAATGGACAAGTTAGTAATAATTATTGTGTTTAACAATAATATCTAATCTTATTTTTAAAGCCATTTATATTTTCAGTTTATATCAACATCTCATTTCAAATGAAACAAAGGAATCAAGATATCCAAAGTTGAGTTGTTTTTTAGCACTAAACAACTTATATGCCCTGAATATTTCAAATAAGAAGACAAATATCCAAAGTTGAGTTGTTTGATCCTTGTCCAAACCGAGGATTGAAAACTTGGAAATGTGTTATAACGGTCTAGCATTTCAAGTTTAACTACTAACATCTCACTTATGGACAAAATCTGAGTTGAATAAAGGTAGCATCATTCACAGTTATTCAGATTATCGAGCATGTGCTTGATCATGTAGAAAGAAGACTACTGCACCCATCAACAAAATTATAAAAACCATCTCCAGGATTCTTCTCCCAAAACAATACACTCATATATGACAATCATGAAATTAGGTTTTGTTTTATATTGAGTGTGTTCAGTAACTAATGGTTTATAGAGAACTAAAGAATTTACCTAATGAAATGCGAAGACAAGTCCACAGTCATGAGTGTAAGAACTCCTCTAAAATATCAGCATCACATTCACCTTGAGACAAAACAAAACACATTTGGTAATGAAGCCAAATATATCAGTTCACAACCTTGTTTGACAAGAAATTAGCTCATATAACTAAGATATTCCATAGCTCAGAAGGCATAACAGTAGTATTAACACTTGATATCTATAGGATTAAGAAAAATGTGGAATGCAGAGTAATACACGTAAAGAAGGCAGCAGCACATCAGCAAGCAAAACCACAAGCAATCATTGATGCCTATCAACTATCAATAATGTTAAAAACAATTGCCAAAAATCTTAAAATATAGAAAAGTTATATATGGAAGCCGAATAAAAGTAATTGCAGACAGATAGTTAACCTCGAGTTACTATAATGGGTGATTATTGTAGGCGCACAATCTATTACCTTTGAAAATCCTAAGCGTCAAGCAATGTAATGCATGTCAGGTATGATCATAATTAATAAACATAAAAAATATATAATTAATGATACAACTAGATGTGCATTAGTATAATGATATCAGGAGTTCAGAAGATCAAATCAGAAAAAATGAGCTAAAAAATGAAAAGAAAGTGCCAGAAATATATCTCCTCCTAAGGTGATGTTCTTAAAGGTTATGGACCTATGGTCGTTCTATCTAGATCAGTTCCTATCGTGCGATGATGAAGTTTTCTGTACATAATTTGAGCAATAACAATCCAAACTCGCAGGTAATTGGATGTCTAACACTACAAGAAAAATATCTTTTCCGACGGTCCGAACCATCATAAAATGAGAAAAATATGTAGGAAAATATAGTTTGCGACGGATTTTCCAACGGGAACGATCCATCGTAAAAATGCTCGTCGCAAAAATTTCTCGCGGCTCCAACTATGGAAAAAACATTTCCATGGCTGAAGCCGTGGAAACGTTCCTACGGCTCAGGCCGCGGAAACATTTCCCGCAGCCCAAGCCGTAGGGAAGGTCCCACGGCTCCAACCGTGGGAAAAGTTCTCACGGTTCAAGTCGTAGGAACTACCCATGGTTCAAATCGTGAGAAATATTCCCACGCCTCAGGCTTCCTACGGTTGGAGCTATGGAAATAATTTTCCATGGCTGGAGCCGCAGAAATTTCCATAGCTCTGACCATCGCAAGTTTATTTTCTACAATAAAAAAAATTTGACCGCGCACGGCCGAATCTGCCTGCGAGCGGTCGAAACTGGCTCACGCGGCCGGATACGGCCGTGCGTGGGCGGCACTGGCCCGCGCGGCCGGATCCGATGGCGTGCAAGTTGGATCATCCGTGCGCAGGTCGGATCTGCCTGCGAGTAAGTCAGATCGGACAGGCTCCGACCATGCGTAGGCCGGATCCGAACAGACCACGGCAGGTCGATCCGGCCCCGACCACGCCCAGGCCGATCCGACCACGCTCAGGTCGGATCTGGCCCCGACCGCGCGCAGGCCGAATCTGACCGCATGAAGGCCAGATCCGACCGCGCGAGGTTGGATCTGGCCACGTGAGGCTAATCTGTCTCCACGAAGGCTGGATCCGGCCACGTGAGGCCGATCCCTTGAGAGAGAGAGGGAAGAAGGGAGGCCGGTCGTTGCCGAAGTTCGGTGTCGGAGGTCGTCTGGAAGGAGCACCGGTGAGGGAAAGAGAGGAGAGACCAGAGTGGGAAAGAGATTGAAAGAGGAGGTGAATATAAAGAAAAGAAAAAAAGAGAGCTGGGAATAAAAAGAGAAGCCGAAAATGAAAAAAAAAATAGGCCGGAGAATTTGACAAAATTTTTGACTTTCCAGCCGTAGAAAAGTTTTTCCATGGCTGTTTCCCATGGTCAACACCGTGAGAAATCTTCCACGGCTCAAGTCGTGGAAAAAGTTTTTTCACGGTCCAAGCCGTAGGAACTTCCCACGATTTAGGTCGTGGGAGACATTTTTCATGGCTTGAGCCGTGGGAAAATTTTTTCACGATTCGAACTGTAATGCATCATATTCTACATAAAAAAAGAAGAAACGAAACGAACGGTCGGCAGAGGAGGCAAAATGCCACCCTCGACCTCCGGTCGTTTCGTCTCCGACCGACCAAGAGTCGGCCGGGGCTATATAAGGGGACCAAGGGGGCACCCTTGCGACCCCTTGGCCCCTCGGTCGACCTCCTCCCTCGCCTCCTTCTTCTTCCTCTCGACCGGCGACGATGCGACATCGAGCGGCAGGAGCAGAGGCGACCGGAACACATGCGAACCGACCACTCTCCGACGCACCTCGGCCCTTCCTTGACGTACACAGAGAAGGGGTGAACCTTCCTCGCCGATCAGGAACGTCCGACGATCGACGGACGACGAGAAATTGACCGACGAACCCATTTGAATGGAAACAAAGGTACCCTTAGCGTTTTAATCCCATATACGATGAATTGAGGATTTATTGATGCGTAAAGTTGGTTCATTACAATCCTGAAGTAGTTTGCAACGTTTTCTTTATTGTTAGACGGCCGGAGGACCGCCGAAAATGGAGAAGAAATATGACGGCCATGTTTTATCGCAAGGACCAGTCGACCGATTTTTCTCAGCAGTCGACCGGTTCGCTCACAGAACCTTCACGAAATTAGATTAATCGATCGACCGGCCTCACCATGACGATCGACCGATCTATATGTTGATGGATGGATCTGACCTTACGATCGATCGACCGGTCCCAAAGACGGTCGATCGATTCGATGCGCATCTTCATGGCCTAACGAACGGTCGACCGACACCCAGAACGGTCGACTGATTTACCAACCCTTAAACTCGAACACGGTCGACCGATCCCAGTGGACCGGTCGATCGGTTCCAACGAACGATCGACCGGTCCACCAGGAGCGGTTGACTGGTTCAACAGAGACCTATTAATGATTTAATCGGACTGAACCACATCTGGACATAACTGAGACTCCGACCAGTTCACCTTCACTGGCTGAATCCTATTGTACAAAGACCAACGTTCAGTTGGATCATAAATCATAGATTCACAATGATTAAAGATAAATAAAGCAAGGACAAAGACATGGGATTGCTATGTGTCGCCCCAAAGTTAAAGCAAAGATCAGAGATTAAAGCAGAGGAGGGATATGTAGTTAGCTAAGGGGACAGCGAAGCTACTGTCTTGAATGATCACTATTCCTGAGATTTCAGGTCTTCTCTCACCTGTATCTCGAATGAATGGTGGTGATATGGTCATACTCCTGCCCTTAAAGATTAAAGTATTATGCCAGAGGGACAGGTAGCTAGGTGAGGAGACAGTGAACCTACAGGTCTATTAACCGACCACTGTTCCTGAATTGTAGGAATTCTTTCCCTTACCTTCCGAACTGGGTGAGGTAGTAACACCCACCCATCTTCCCTTTATGGTCTTACTGGCATCAGAGATTCAAAGAGGCATCTTTGGCATCCTAACTAATAAAGTCGAGCTCGCATAGGACAACAAACTCTAAGGATATTTTAGTAATGTAAAAGACGTAGTACAACTCATAGCAAAGCGATGCAAAGTAAAGCAATGTAAAGCAAAGTACTGTAAAGTAAAGTAGAGATATTATAAAGTAAAGTATTGCATAGCACAGCAGAGACATTGTAAAGTAAAAGCAAAGACAAAGTATTGTTATAGTAAAGAACAAAGCACTGATGTGATTAGAGATTGATACATTGATTTCATAATTATCATTGATCCTTATTTCACCGTCTATTGCTAGTGTACTGGGCATCTTTGCTCATTCTATTCCTCTGCAATGGGATTTTGCAGGCGAAAATACCAATTCATGAGGTGATGGAGGACGCAGAGCTTGGAGAACGCTGCACATGACTGATATTTCTGTTCCGAGCTTTCTTACTGCATATCTGTTTAATCATGTTTATTGTTCAGAGACATCATATTTTCTTCCGCTCATAGAACTTTTCGACCAGTCTTATTTTGTTTTTGCATATTTTCTAAGACATCATGAACTTCTGCATATTCTCTATAATATGAGACATCATGAACTTCCGCATTAAAATCCTTCATCGTGACATTTTGACTATTAAGTTTCTGCATTTAAAGTTCTCTATTATATTTATTATTATTTTATTAGTTTCACATAAGCTATTTTGTTGAATGGTCAAGGTCAGTAGAGCAATAGGCAGTGTAGCGCTCCCAGGGTCAATTTGACCACCTACGTGGCGAGAGATACGATTTTGGGGGCGTTATAGTTTGGTATCAGAGCCTAAGTTCTTGGCTCATTCATTGACCATAGTAGAGTAGATGTTCATGCAAGGCATTCACGGTTCATACTGTACACAGCTCAAAGTAAAGTCATGTGCAAGCTTCTCAAGCATCTGCGGCTCCACTCCTCAAGTAAGTAATAAGTACATTCCTATGTGAATCATACTTATATTATTGAGTTAATTTATGTTATAGATGCATCCACGCCTCATGGTAACCAGAATTGTACGAAGGGGTAGGGGTCATATAATTGGGATACACGTATACCCATTAGATTCTCTAACCCCGCCACAACCTGTTCCAGAGAGACCGGAGCATTCAGATTCAGAGAGCGTGGGAAGTAATGATCCGGAGTTACTCTCCCCACGCCACTTCTACCTCATTGAGATACGTGAAGAGATGAACTAAAGGTGGCACTTGCAGACGAGAGGAGGATGTATTAGCAATCCAATTTATATATCCTCTGATGATGAAGAAGAAGTTCATGCACCACTAAGGGGATTACGGTTCAGAGACCCTAGCCCTATCAGTCAGACAGATCCAGGGACACTTTGATGATGAGTGCCCAAACCCTCCGACGAATGAGAAGAATTCTGAGAATGAACTTGGGGAGCCTTCTAGACGTAGTGATTAATATTCGATATATCTCGATGTGAAGGTCTTAGTGTGCCTCAGACAGATGTTTATGCTTTTCGAATCTTATCAAGAGATTAATGTTTCCTTTAACGAATGTTGAGCATTTCAGTCTCAATTTTATCTATCTAGATTAAAGATATTTGATTATATGTGATTTTCTCAATTATTGCTATGGTCCTTTTATAGATGTCATATCAAAGAAGGGAACATGCTTATATCAGTGAGACCGAGACATACAATGAAGGGGAGACCACATTTGTTCCCCCACCTCCATCATACCCACCTTCACTTCCACCTTCTCCTCCTCCACCAGAACCACCAGCCCAGCAAGGACGTCAAGTCCCTTCTATCTGCACACTACAAGACTTCTGAAGGTCAAAACATTCAATGTTTAACGGAGAAGGAGACATCGTAGTAGCAGAGTAATGGATGGAGGCAATAGAGGACAAATTCGACATTCTCGACGTGCTCGAGAATAAGAAAGTGTTGTTCGCTGGAGACACTCTCAAAAAAGACGCTAAGGAGTGGTGGAAAGCAAGAAATGCCACTAGCTTTCCTGAAGTAAGAATTGTTGCCTGGGAAGATTTCCGTCAGGTATTCGAGACGCGGTATTTCCCCAAGTTTCAATGGAACTTGAAACAAAAGGAGTTCCTGGACTTAGTGCAAGGGACATTGACTGTGGATCAATACATGATGAAGTTCATCAGACTTAGGAAGTACTCCAGGTTGATCATGGACGAACTGGATGTGACCAAGCGTTTTGTGGATGGACTGAACTCCACTCTGATATCTCATACAAGGTCTGGGAATTGTAGAACTTTAGAGGATGCCATCAGTTTGACTATCCTGACCGAGAAGGACCATTAGGATCTCGTGAAGGAGAAGAGGGCCCAGCAGAATGTGGGGCAGAGTTCCCATCAGCAGCAGTTTCGTGGAAGCAACCGGCAACACTAACGATGGGATAATCGGTACCACCTATATTCAGCGCTTCAACAGAACCACCGCCCTCAACAACAATAACAGTCATACCGTCCTCCACAGCAAGCTCCTCCCCCACCACAACAGCAACCACAGCAGCAGTAACAACAATGACCCCTCCTCCCCCACCATAACAGCAACCACAGCAGCAGCAACAGCGACCCCCTCAGCAGGCGCAGAGGCGCCCTGCCCAACATCAGAGACAACAGCCTCCTAGAGCCCCTCCGACACTACCCGTACAATGTGAGCGGGTTTTATGTAACATCTGTGATAAGACTCGTGCCGGAGAATGCCGAATAAAGTTTGGAGCTTGCTACTACTGTGGTGGAATGGGTCACATCGCAGCGAATTATCCAAGATGTGGACAACAGCAGTTGGTGCAAGGAAGACTCTTCAATTTGAAAGAGGATGATCCATAGTATAACACTGAGGTCATTTGGGGTACACTTTTCGTAGCTGATTTACCTACAAAAGTACTGTTCGATTCCGGTGCCTCCCATTCATTTATATCAGAGGAATGTGTCAGAACACTAGGGTTAATTGTAAAGAACTTAGAGCATAAGATGAACATCTTGACCCCTCAAGGCATCCTGATTACTACAAAGTACCTCCCTAATGTACCCATAGAGATAGAAAAAAGAACCATCCTGCAGATCTTATCATTATCCATATGAGAGATTATGATATAATTTTGGGCATGGATTAACTAACCTCACATGATGCTTCCATAATGTGCAAGCAAAGAAAGTGATCATAAGTACACAAAGTACAAATAAGGTTATAGTCAGAGGTATTGCACAAAAAGAACCAAAGATCATAGTATCTGTCATGAAGGCACAGAAGTTACTTCAAAAGGAATGTAGAGGTTATCTAGCAAGTGTGACCAAAATAAAGGAACCAAAGAAGACTCCTCAAAACATAGAAGTGGTTAGAGAATTTCCTGATGTGTTCCCTGATGATGTTAGTGGTCTATCGCCCAGAAGAGAGATAGACTTTTATATTGAAGTACCACCCAGAACTACACCAATTTCCAAAGCCCCATACTGCATGGCCCCAGCAGAGATGAAGAAATTGAATGATCAGATTCAAGAGTTACTAGATAAAGGCTTCATAAGGCTTAGCATCTCACCATGGGGTGCACCAGTTCTCTTTGTCAAAAAGAAGGACGGGTCGTTAAGACTTTGTATCGACTACAAAATGTTGAACAAAGTTACGATAAAGAACAGGTACCTGCTACCTCACATTGATGATCTATTTGATCAACTGTCTAAAGCCAAAGTGTTCTCCAAAATTGATCTGAGAAGCGGATACCATCAGCTAAGGGTGGCAAAAGAAGACATTCCAAAGACGGTATTTCGGTCAAGATACGGACATTATGAGTTCCTAGTGATGTCGTTTGGGTTAACAAATGCTCCGACAGTATTCATGGACTTCATGAATCGAACTTTTCACGAACACCTGGATAAGTTCGTCATTATCTTCATTGACGATATTCTCATCTATTCGTCAAGTATGGAGCAGCACAGAGAACATCTGAGGACAGCGTTGAAAACTTTGCGGACAAAAAAACTGTATGCGAAGTTTTCAAAATGTGAATTTTGGTTAGAACAAATGATGTTCCTTGGCCACATCGTCTCTAAAGATGGAGTTGCAGTGGATCCCGCAAAAGTAGAAGCAGTGTCCAACTGGACTCAACCAAAGAACGTCTCCGAAATTAGGAGTTTTCTTGGTTTAGCAGGCTACTACAGGCGTTTCATCAAAGATTTCTCCAGAATTACGTTGTCACTGACCAAGCTTACAAGGAAGGGAGAAAAATTCATCTGGTCGCCCAAGTGCGAAGAAAGCTTTCAAGAGTTAAAGGAACCGCTAACTTCAGCGTCATTCCTGACGTTACCATCGGGCAACGGTGGTTACGTGGTTTACAGCGATGCTAGTGGTACAGGATTGTGGTGCGTATTAATGCAACATGGGAAAGTAGTGGCATACGCATCCAGACAGCTGAAGAAGTATGAAGTTAATTATCCAACGCATAACCTCGAGCTAGCAGCAATGGTGTTCGCTCTTAAGCTTTGGCGCCACTATTTATATGGAGAAGAATTCATGATCTATACTGATCATAAGAGCTTGAAGTATGTATTTACACAGAAGGAGCTGAATATGCGTCAAAGGCGTTGGATGGAGTTCCTAAAGGATTATGAGTTTGCCATCAACTACCAACCTGGTAAGGCAAACTCAGTGTCTGACGCCCTCAGTCGAAAATGAGAAGGATCTTTAGCTTACATGCGTCTACGACAGTTCAAGCTTATGGAAGAACTGTTCAGATGGACACCAAGAGTGAATCATGATGGGTCACTAATGATGATGCAGCGTATAGTACCGTATATGATAGGGAGGATCATCGAAGCACAAGTAGAAGACTCAGAATATCAGACGATGATGATAAAGACTAACCTAGAAACTATCAATTTCAAGGTCTCTTCGGATGGTGGCATCAGGTATCGCGACCGACTATGGGTTCGAATAATCCTGAACTCCGAAGAGAAGTACTTGATGAATGCCACAAGTCCAAGTTTGCAATCCATCCAGGGAGTACAAAAATGTACAAAGACGTACAGAGGAGTTTCTGGTGGTCGGACATGAAGAAAGAGATAGTTGAATATGTCTACAAATGTATAGTGTGCCAACAGGTCAAGGTAGAACACCAGAAATAATAAGGAACTTTGAAGAGTCTGGGCATCCCATAGTGGAAGTGGAAAGAGATATCAATGGATTTCATCACAGGCTTACCTCGGACGTAGAAAGGACATGATGCCATTTGGATTATAGTGGACCGACTCACTAAACCGGCTCACTTCCTACCCATTAAGGTAAAATAATCTCTTGAAAATCTCATGCATCTATATGTGCAGGAGATTGTTAGGCTTCATAGGATTCCATCAGCCATTGTGTCAGATAGAGATCCCGGGTTCATGTCAAGATTCTGGAAGAGCCTCCAGAATGTCTTTGGGACAAGGCTCCGTTATAGTACTACTTTCCATTCACAGACGGACGGCCAATCGGAGAGAACCATTCAGACCTTAGAAGATATGCTGAGAGCATGTGCTTTGGATTGACATGGCAATTGGGACAAGCATTTACCTCTCATAGAGTTTTTCTACAATAACAATTTTCATACTAGCATTGAGATGTCTCCCTTTGAAGCACTGTACGGTCGCCCATGTCGCTCCCCGGCATGTTGGGGCGAAGTGGGAGAAAGGAAGATTTTGAGTGTTGAATTATAGAAATAAACACATGAGTATACAGACAGAGTTGAACTGATAAAAAAATGATGAAGTTGGCTCAAGATCGTCAGAAGACCTACGCAAATAAGAAGCGCCGAGAACATAAGTTCAAGGCAGGTGATCAAGTTCTGCTCAAGGTCTCCCCCACCAAAGGGGTGATGCATTTTAGCAAACGAGGAAAATTGAGTCCAAGGTATATAGGACCGTTTGAAATATTAGACATGGTTAAAGATTCAGCATGCAGGTTGGCCCTGCCTCTAGCCTATTCAAGAGTACACAATGTCTTCCATGTCTCCCTATTCCGGATGTACAAGCACGACTACGTCAACGTGATCCAAATTGAGGAACTAAATCTCAAAGGGGATCTAACATATGAGGAACAACCCACGGAGATATTGAAATACCAAGAACATCAACAAGGGAAGAAGAGAGTAGCACTGATCAAAGTGGCATGGAAACACCACCAAGGAAAAGAGGTAACGTGGGAAGTAGAATCGAAAATGCGAGAAAAATTTCTTGAACTTTTCGGTAAGCCTTAACCCTTATCCAAATTTGAGAACGAATTTTCTTTTTAGAGGGTAATAATATAACACATCGTATTCTACATAAAAAAAGAAAAAAAAGAAGAAACGAAACGAACGGTCGGTAGGGGAGGCGAAATGCCACCCCCGACTTCTGGTCGTTTCATCTCCGGCCGACCAAGAGTCGGCCGGGGCTATATAAGGGGACCAAGGGGGCGCCCTTGCGACCCCTTGGACCCTCGGCCGACCTCCTTCCTCACCTTCTTCTTCTTCCTCTCGACCGGCGACGACGCGACATCGAGCGGCAGGAGCAGAGGCAATCGGAACACACGCGAACCGACCACTCTCCGACGCACCTCGACCCTTCCTTGACGTACGTAAAGAAGGGGCGAACCTTCCTCGCCGATCAGGAACGTCCAGTGGCCGACGGACGACGAGAAATCGACTGGCGAACCCATTTGAACGGAAACAAAGGTACCCTTGGCGTTTTAATCCCATAGACGATGAATTGAGGATTTATTGATGTGTAAAGTTGGTTCATTACAATTCTGAAGTAGTTTGCTACATTTTCTTTATTGTGATCGTCGTCGTTGGACGGCCGGAGGACCGTCGAAAATGGAGAAGAAATCCGGCGGCCCTGTTTTATCTCAGGGATCGGTCGATCGATTTTTCTCAGCGATTGACCGGTTCGCTCACAGAACCCTCATAAAATTAGATTAATCGGTCGACCGGCCTCACCATGGCGATCGATCGATCTATATGCTGACGGATGGATTTGACCTTACGATCAGTCGACCGTCTACCGATCTGATGCGCAATGCGCATCTTCATGGCCTAACGAACGGTCGACCGACACCCAGAACGGTCGACCGATTTACCGACCCCTAAACACGAACACGGTCGATCGATCCCAGTGGACCGATCGACCGGTGCCAACGAACGGCGACCGGTCCACCAAATCGGTCCGAAAATGGAAAGGATCCTTTGCTTATGTTTCAAATTTTTTTTTTCATTATTTGTGTCTTTATGTTTGTCTTTGTAATCGAAAAAGTGGGTTATGCATAAATTGGAGCATAACGAGGAATCTCAAGCTTCCATAATATATTGGACCTACTTTTCAAATTTCCAGTATATTAATTTGTATGATTTGGTTCTGAACATCACCATAATATTTTTTTTCTCTTATGATGCCTCTTTATTATTATCCTCACAATGTCATTATTCGATATTTAATATTATGAATCATCATGTAAATATCCAAGTCTGTAAATTCCTTTTTTTCCTCATTCGATCAAGCTTGCTGATAAGTACACATCATATCGAATGTTGGAAAACTTGGCTATATATATATAACACAAACTACAACCCTTATTTATTTTAATCGAGAAATACAAGGCGCATATAGTTTTCTTATTAATTACCTAATTAAACACAATGATATTAAATTAACTATAATCACTGCCACATTAATTGTCTCATGCATTTATCGGCCTCCTCAAGCTCCAAAAAGAGCATCTCCGCCTTCTTATCCGCCTCAGTTAATGTGTGGCGCAAGTGTTGTCCCTGCTGCTTCGCGTGACCCATCTCCTCTTTCACCTTCGTCCAGTCGTTCTTCACCTTAGCAAAGTTCTCTTCCAGTGCTCTCCGGTCTGATCTCGCATGTTTGCCATCTTCCGCTTGGACGGGGAATGAGTAGCCCTGATCAAAGCACCAATGTCGTCCTCCACTGTGACTGCCATCAACTGAGGACTGATTGAAAGTTGCATAATTATATGCAGCGTACAAGTAGTTGTTGTTCATGCTGCAAGAACAATTGCAGTGACGGTTCTTTAATTTCCTGTTAGCTTGTGATCAGAGTAATATATCATGCATGGAAAAGTATTGGTTGTTTCGACTTCTTACCTTGCTAGGTGTGCCTAGAACTCTTCAGTTTTATTTGGCTGAGATGTGGAGAGTATTGGATTTTAATTGGAAGAACAGGGTCCAAAGTGAAGAAGGAACGTGGAGGGCACACGTCCATGGTGAAACTATATATATGGTGATCTTTTTGTATAGAATATGGTGATCTGGAAACTAATAGAGTAAATGAATAACTAAAAAGAAAACTAATGAATCTGTAGCAAAAGGTAGTACACACGGACAAAAAGAAAAAACTACAACAAATGTTAGGCAGCTCATCGTCACTTAATTAAGTTTAGAGTTCAATTTCTATCATGCACAAAAAGAATTGCTGGGTCGAAGTATATTTCAAAGTTATGAAGCTTTCTGATTTGTCATATTCATATATATATATATATATATATATATATATATATACATATATGAGATAATTAGTGGGATGATAGTAAATTTGAATTTTTATCCAATGAAAAAAATTAAAATCCAGGTGGTAATAATATAATCAAAAGTACTCAAGAAGCTGTTTTGGTTTCAAAGATGCTTCAAGGCACGCATGGATCATGTATTTATTTTTTTTAGGTTGATGAACATGGATCGATATATGTTTTTAAATGGAAAAAAGACAAATCTATCCGAATAATTGTCCTATAAACAAAAAAGTGGCGCGTGGTCAGCACGATAATAGAGTTTCAAATATGGGGTAGGTAATTAATTGACAGGCATTATTCGTTGATTCTTTAAGTCCCGACATATATAAATAAGCAAGAATCCCAATATTAGTGATCGCATCTCTAATGCCAACGTGTACTGAAGGTATTCCCTTTTGAAGTTAACGTTGAATTATTGAACTCTTTAAGAATGATGTGGAAGTAGGCAGGTACCCTGTGTATTTGTTTGTGGATGAGGACTGTTGGCCGATTACGTTTGCTCGTTTGCTTGTTCTTTCGATTAGAAATTATTAGATAAAAAGTAGTTCATTTCATTTGGCACTAGAACTCACTTGCGATATTAATTTTCTTAGTAGCTTATGCATGTCAAATTTAGTGGTACTGGTCGACCTAACACACCATGCCTTGATGCCAAGAAGGTTAAGACAAGGAAACAATTCAAACTTTATCCATATGCATGTTAATGGTCAAGTTCCCATTTAAATGTATATTAATGTCTCACGTCAAAAACAATATTGCATATATTAATATAGGAAAGTTTAAAGGTGTCCCTGAGGGACGTTGTGCCCCCTATTTTTTTAGTCATTATATTAAAATTTTGTGTATCATATTTGTTTCTTTTTTTAAGAATATTTAATCTGATACACATATTTTTTATCTGATAAATAAAAGGAGGGACTACGTTTCACCTTCACTAACAATAATAACAACAAAGCCTCATCTCACTAGGTGAGGTCGGCTACATGGATCATACGACTCGTTGATCCATGTTCATGAGATTCGACAAGATTTTACGCTGATTGTCGGGGCCTAACACAACCCTCCTCCTTTATTCGGGCTTGGGACCGGCTATAAAACATAGACGAAGTTTTGATTCTTAAGGAGTATAATCCAAAAGGTACTCGTATTAGGATTAGTCAAATAAAATTAGCTGAGGGCCCATGGGCCTAACAAATAATAGACTATTGGTGACATTTAAAAATCATCACAAATTAATTAACAAAATATTACATACAAGTGTATTATATGTGTGTGTACAATTCGTGATATTCAAGTTCGACAATACTAAATAAACAAATGGATTATAAAATGCTAGTTTTTGTTCTATTTAATGAGACGTGTAACCATTTTTTTTATCTAAATGTTCTCTTTTAATCAGAATCTTAATTTTCCTTTTATTACTAAAAACTAAGTTGTATGAAAAGGCTCGATTTATCAATTTATTTTTTGTTGGACATTTGCAATGATATTCATGTAATTAAATTGTATATAAGGAGCTGAGTTCACATCTTACGGAAAAGTGCATGCAAGAGAGCATGCATGTAAGGTCATAACGAGGGTGTGGCCGCCACACGCCAGTCAAAACCATTCATAATACACGCATGAGCACATCCGTTGTTTTGTAGCTTATTGCTAGGTCATTGCATGAGGCACCTTGAGGAATAGTATATATGATATTACACGACATTGGCGTTTGCACAATTAAAAAAAGGTTGCCCACGTAATAAGATTAGTTATAGACAACGAGGTGCAGTCGCGGACACAAGACAACTAAGAGGATTAAATACGTACGATATTACAAATTTTCACACAATATATGTGGATCAAGGTGTCTTCGACAAAGAAATCAAGAAAAGAATTTTATACAAAAAAAAAGAAGTAATTAAAAAAGGAAAAATGCATGCGTTAGAGAGAGGAATTAAGTACTAATTAACCACAAACCTCCAAAAAACTTTCGGCTATTTTTCAATGCTATTTTCAAACTTTACTTTGTAATAAGTTTATCATCCACCTTTTAATTTATTTCACCGACTATCAATCATTAATCAATGATTTTCATTTGGGCCGTGTCTGTGCCATGTCTGTGCCATTCCGTGCTGGGTCTCCATTTGCACTGTGGGCACGACATGGCCCGGGCACTGTGAACACGAACTCGGCGTGGCGATTTGTTTGGCATGAGTTTTTTTCGCGTACCAACACGAATCGCGCACGACACACCAACACGGCTTGCGCTGAAATCTCATGACCTGCGTTGCCTCGATTTGACAACACGAACGCGATTTAAGGACGCGATGAAGGAGGGTAACATAAGTCGTGTTAAAAGAAATACGGACCGTGTTAGAATATTTTTATTTCGCTCATCCGCCTATAAAAGCCAAACCAAACCTCCCTCTTTCCCTCATCTCTCTCTCTCTCTCTCTCTCTCTCTCTCTCTCTCTCTCTCTCTCTCTCTCTCTCTCTCTCTCTCTCTCTCTCTCTCTCTCTCACTCACTCACTCATGATCTCCTCTCCTCTCATTGAGTAATTGAGATAGCATTCTCACAGCAATTGTTGTAAACCCATTTCGAGTGATTCTACCTTTTTCACTAGAAATGGATCTAAATAGAGATTGTTGTAAGAATACTATCTCAATTGCTTAATAAAAGTTTGAAAATCCTAATTCCTGTATTCATGATTCATTATAAAATTTTATAACTTAGTTTGATGTAGATACTCGAACACAAGATCACGAATCCATCTTATTGCGTTACATTGTATATAGTAAATTAGTACTTAACTATCTACACTAGTATACTACTAGTATTATAGTCTTAAACTATTATGAATTTAAAAAAGTTAAAAAAGTATTTAGATCAAATTTATCCAAATCATTAGTTTATGAATACTATCAAGGGTGTTGATAAATAAGGCATGGAGGGCTTTGTTCTACCTTTTTTTAAAAAATAAAATAAAATTTACCATGTGTATTAGAAGTTAAACTAATAAAGTTTTGATACCAATGTTGCATTTGGCAAGTAGAACTAAACGGAAGCAAAGTCTAGTTCCAATCGATACTGTTAAACGACGTGACATTTGACAGAATTAGAAGCAGAACGAACACAAGATAGGAACCAGCTATGACGTTGGTTTCCACCTCCTAGTTCTACCTTTTTTTGTAGAACTAAGTCAACATTCTTTTTTTCCAATTTTTTTCTCACTTGACACCACCTTTATTCAAATTTGGTATTTCTTTTTTTTCTTTTCCTTATTATCCCTTTCACACATTTCTCACACAAAATAAATTATTCATTAAATCTAAGAAATTTATTATAAAGAATTAATCTAATATTATATACTGTCTATAATTTCATAAAAAATTAATATTTTGTTAAATATAATTTAGTAAAAAAATAATTTATTACTTTTTAATGTATATTTTTTAACAAAACTATATTTAATATTTATACCACCCACTTTTATTCGATTAACTATTAAAATTAATCGTTGACATCTACTTTTTCATATCACATCAACTACCCCATTCTTCATTTTTTCTATCTAAACACATCTCGAACTAATCTATCAATTCAACTATTCAAACTTAGAAAAGTCACGATTCTGATTGTCAAACGCATTTTAGATTTCTGGAGAGGCAAATCCGAAATAACATAGGTCGCGAAAAAAAATCTGCAACATTGTTAGCTTGAATGTGAGCATGCTTGCATACAAAAGATAGCAACGGTGATAATATCGAATATCAAACACATAATCCTATGACATTCATGATCACAATGTTAATTTGCCTAAACAAATCCATTGCATCAGTAAAATTACATATAAAAAATAGTTTATTAAATTATCACTATAATTTATTCAACAAAATATCAAACATAAAATAAGAATAAATCATTTTATCTTTAACAAAATACTTATCCTTAATGATATGGCGTTAGGATTAGATGAGGTCAAAATTCTTATTAGTTAATTTTTGAATTGGATGGTTTAGGGTATATCAATAGAGATTTGCCATGATTTAGTAGGCTTTTGAAGATTTGAATTCACATCCAATAATTTAACATTACTTTAAAATAAGTGAAATAACCATAATCACCTCCTGAATCACACATGATTATTTCGGTATAATATAAAGCAAATGGTCATATCAAACTTAACTAGACATTATAATGATAATTAAGTTGATCCATAAAAATAATTAATATAGTATCTCTAGCAAATTAAATTTGAATTCTAAGTATAGGGGTGTATAATGTCAATTAAGTTGATCCATAAAAATAATTATATAATATTTTTATATTAAATAATAGAAAAAAATTATATAAAAAAATGGTGGTCTAGTAACCCGACCCGATCCAACCCGGATAAAATCAACCCGTGAACATCCCTATATAAGTATATATAACAGTTTGGTACAAGCATAAAGTGGGAACAACTCACATTAGTTGTCAAACATTGTGAGAACAAGGATAAGTGCATGCAATAGGGAGTAAGTTGACCGGATCCTTGTTTGATGCATTGTAAATTGAAAAGGCAAGGATAATAAGTTCTTGCTGGAGAAACAAATTTTAATGAAAGGAATTGTGTAAAAACATATTTGTTCTCTGCATAATATTCTTTTGTTGGAGTATTTAAGTACCAAATGGGGCCATAGAGTCATAAGACTTTGTCTCAGGTGGTAGTCCCTTGACTGTCAATAGGGCAAGATGGGCATATGGAAGTCCCCATTCTTATCAACTAGGTAAGTTTGTGTATTCCTATTCTAATGCCCATCAAAGCTCATGATTAATGAAGTGCCTTAGGGACAACTTGGCCTCTAGTAGTTTCTATGTAGTTCACTTTCAAAATAGAATAAAAAGTTATTCAATAATATATATAAGGAGGTGTACAATAAAAAATTTATATGTGTCAATTCATAATTTTATGAAATTTAAAAGTGGAACATAATCGAAGAATTGCTTTAGCATTCCCAAAAAGATCTTCATCATTATTGCCACTAAATTGATCATTTTGCACTATTTGAAGAGTGTCATGTTGCATTTGAAAATTGTTGTTGATGTCTAGGAGAGTTATAATCAATGGGTCATGATTCATTTGATCAATGGTGTAGTCCCTCATTGTCAAGTAGATCATATTTGGATTCTGATTTTCTTGTTGTCGTTGTTGACTTTCCGCCATCTCTTTGACCCTTTTAAATTTTCTTTGATTTTAGCAAAAAATTTTATCATGAAATTAAAGAGAAGTGGTTCCTTCAAACTTCTGTTAATGTTGTATCACTTATGTAGGATCTCAAAGGGCACCAAGAGGAGGGGTAAATTTATGTTAAAACAAAAATATCGAATTCACGAAAATCATCGTGGATGTTTAAAATCGATTCATAAATCTTTAACTCAAAACAATTCAAATCAGATCATAAGCATAATATAAAAGGGAGAAAGAGAGAAAATTCAATCACAATCATGCAGTGGTTGTTGATGAGGTTCGGTCCCACCTTGACTTACGTCCCCGCTCCGACTTCTCAACCTTAAGACTGTCGGAGATTCCACTAGAACTCTTCCTTTGTTTCAAATGAGGCAAGGAAGAAAAGTCATTTACACCACCGTTTTTCTCCACTTCGAGAGGTAAGGCTCACCTCTCCTCAAATGAAGCTAATCTTTTTTCTCGCTCAAAAGGTAAGATTTTGAACATCTTTTACACAGGAGCTTTCTTAGTATTTTTCTAAATAAAATGTTTCTCTCTTTTACAATGCTACGCTCACAATAGGAGAAGAGAGAAAAAAGATAAAAACTCAAAATGAAAACTTCAAGAAAAATGTCTTCTTTTGATAGCTTGAAGTTTTTTTCAAGGCTTGGATGGATGTCTTTTCTTCTGACTTTGGCACTCCTTTTATAGGCTCTAGCATATGGAAAATTCGTCTAGAATTTATTCCATAATTTTCTCATTCAAATTTGATCCTTACTGTTCATTTGACTCGAAAGTCGATTGACCGCACATCTGGACCTGTCTATGTGACCGTTGCATAATTTCTTCAACTTCTACACTTGATCGATCGTCCGGTCCGTCGACCGATATATCGATCGGTATCATCTATACATCAACCGGAACGGGTTCAATATTCATCGGTCGACCGACATCTTCTATTCGATCGACCGGTATTGTCTCGACCGGTCTTTTTTGTTTCGATCGGCAGGATGACTGACTTGCACATTTTTTAGCATAACGTTTTGCACAGTTATTTAAATTAGATAATCTTAGATTCTATGGATAGCTAACATGATTATCTATAACTTTGATATTTATCATTCATCAAGAATCTAATAAAATCATAGTCAATTATTTAATCAAAGTTAGTGCATAAAGTTATCCCTTTTTTTAAACTTTTTCAGCATTTAAGTTTAATCTTTCGAGGTTTGTATCATCAAAATATAATTTTATATATCATTAAAATTTTGCTCCAATAGCTCAAGGATTAAAAAGTCCAACCTATTTAATAAGAAGGGGAAAACGAAGACAAAAAGATAACATGGGTCGTTTTAAGCAAACGTTGACCATTTTATGAAATGTTGACACAATTCATTTTCCTTATTTTGATCAGCGTCACAGGAGGGGATGAAAATAGCAAAAGAAATGTGGGTCGTGTTTGGATAGGCACTGTTTCAACATTTGTAGAATATCGTGGAGCACAAAAGAGAAAAGCGAGGAAAAAAATTTAAGAGTCAATCAAGTAAGAAAAAGATAGAAAAGTCCCAACAATGACGTAAAAAACTTGATGCATTTTTTATGAGGCAAAAAAGATGACCGAATATACCGATCACACAAGTAGTCAAAGTGAAAAGTTGTTGATTCCACGAGAATTTTTTATCTTATTTTTATTATATGAAAATTTTAAAGAAGTGATTTTTACGAGTTAAAATGATATAAAAATTAGCAAGTGGATCCAATAAGAAAAGATGTAAAATATCAAATAAGAGAACATTAGAATTTACTAAGTATTCCTTCATTATTACTTGATTTAAGAAATAAAACCATATCTGGTGGAATGATTGAAATATAATATAGAACTCCAATCCTATGTCCTATTTATTTTATCAATAAAATATTTGAAGGAAGTTCAATTAAATTGTTCTTCATATAAATCTCACTTAGTAGATAAGAAAGTGATATGATACGTTGAAAATGATTAAATTCCCAAGAAAATCACAACATTCATATTCAGAAAAAATAATCTTTTATTTCAAATAATAGCATAGCTCAACAAAGTAGAAACCTAATGAGAGTACTACTCCATAGATGAACGATTAAACATCATTAAAATAAGACTTAAAGTACAAAATATGAGCAATAAAGCAAAACTCTAAAACTTCAAATGTGAATCTCAGCTGAGCAAACATCAAATGAATTTCTCTTGATTTGAAAATTGGATGTTTTTCACTCATTTGAAATGGGAACCATTTTATAGGCATGCGTCAATCAACAATCAAGGAATCAACACGAACTGTGTTATTAATGACATGGTCCGTGTTAATTATTACTATGATCACCCTCCTTTTCTCCCATTTGCGACAAATCTGGTGAAATGAATAACATAGATCGTGTTATTAATGATACGGACCGTGTAAGTGATACGAAAATTGGTAATAATATATGCTAACAAGCGCGCTAGTCGTCCAACTAATAATGTGAAAACATAGAGTGTCGAACCCACGAGAAATTAACTTAATTAAACTCATTTTAGAGACGAATAAGAGATAACAATGTAGTAAAAGAGTTTCAAAAATAAAATTATGAAAAAGTAAAAGATAAAAATAAACTAATCTTAAAATTATTAAGAGCAACCTTGTTTAACTTCTTTAGAGATCGATTTAATTAAAGATAATTAAGTTTAATTTTTAGATGAATTAAGAACACCTAAAGTATGATTTTCCTAATCGGATAAACCAATTATTCGTATTTCTAATAAGATGATAATATTCTATCCGACTCTAATTTCACTCATAGGCATATTAGAATGCTTCAATATGCAATTCATATGTTACCAAACGATCCACCCGGATCAACTTGGCAAATCACAATCTAATATTTCGTCAGGTTCTATTAGATTACGATATGAATTACTTTATAAAAAATCATGAATTAAAAGATTAATTATATTGTTCAATTAATAATTAATTAATAATTCAATCAGAAATAATGAAAATCCTTAAACAAAGCAAATATGTTCTTGAAAGTTAAACAAACTATAATCAACAATAAAAAGATGTTCACAAGTTGTCTTAACAATAAGACTCTTACAGAAATAAAATTGAAACTTAAAAGATAATGATTAATTCTAAACTATTCAAATTACAGAGTTTAGAATGATAGAACTTTAAAGAAAAATATGATACATCCCAACATGAATTAAAATTGAAAATACTTTATGAAACGAATTGATAAATCACTGCACAACCCTCATTCGAGATCAAAGCGCAAAAATCTTCTCGGTTGTTCTTCAAGTTGTTCTTACATTTTTGTCTTCAAAACACATGTTTTAGACCCGAGCATCCCCTCTTCTAGTTGTAGAAGGCTTCTATTAATTATAATTGGTTTAGATTTTTTTGTGAATGGAGAAGAAACAGAAACCTCTTTCATGTAAAATAAGATAAATTCATAACAGAATCAATTTTGAGATTTTGGTCTTGTGAAACTTAGGATTTTTAATAATAATATCTTTTCAAATCATCTTAGGATCATATAGTATAAGTAGAAGTCCTTGTGCTCTTAAAATTCTTCCAAATATCGAATCTTGACTTCGTCACGGGCTGTTACATTATTTTCATACCACAAATAGTGTCCAAATCACATTGAAAAGGGATTTTCATGACCCATGCCCTTATAGTGTCCGATTCACACAAAAAAATGTAATTTTCTCATGTTGTGAAATGCTAGCCATGGTTCTAGAGTAAAAATATGCATTTTTACAAATAATTAAAATGTTTTCACGCCCTTGTCATGGTCCGTGACTTCCAAGGCTCCCCATGTCAGTCAATTTTCAATCTTTAAAAGCTTCATTATTTTTTACTTTCTAGTTTCATTTTAACTCTAATTTGAGTATGATTTTCTCCAGTAACTTCGTAATTTATTTTTCTTACTTCTTACATAATAAAATATCAATATTGGATATATTTCATTTTTATAAAATTAAAACAAATAATCTCATAAAATGATGCATGCTTTTAGAAAATGAATAGAAATAAAATTAAATACATGATTAATAATATGTTGAATTTTGCATGCTTAAATAGACTTTTGTCATCACGACGCCCGTCTACTTTGCGATGTTGGTTGGACACTGTCCATTGTTATGACATGCGGTTCATGTTGTTCAATGTTTAACAAGATACTACACGTTCCATTTTGCCATCAACACGCGCCGGATGGCCGGTGTAGGATGACGCGGGTCATTTTGATCCCCTAGGAAGAAAATTCGTCGTGAATAGCATATAACTTCAAAAAAATAAAAATAAAGAACATGTTGTTTACATTTATAAAAAATTAAATTATTAAAATACAAAAGGTATGTACACGTGCATGAATCAGTATATGATCATTTAAAATGTTTTACTATATCATCATGTCATCATTTATCTAACAATTATTTTATCTTTCAAAACTAGAATGCAATAAAAAAAATACAATAGACTATTAAATTGTTGTCCTTCTTGAAATAACATCTGCTTTGGATGCTGACTGTTGAGTACGAGAAGAATTTATAAGAACATGACCTTATTATTATTTTTGTTGCTTTTGTTGCTGCACATCAGTTTTATAAATATATGAGTTTCATATTAATAATTGTAAAATGAAAAAATAGAGACTAATTTATTTTTACCCCGCTATGAAATATCACTATTCTTTTTAGAAAAATAAAATCAGAATAAATACATATTGTTTTAAAATTTATTATTTTTTCACCAAATAAGACCTCAATATGCATCCCTGAAAAAGTTGCTCATTATCTTATTGCACATTTATTTTACATAATAGCTTTCTTACTTAATTATTGCCGCCGGCTCCTCGAGATTCGCAAACATTATGATAAAAAAAAATAATTGTACATTGTGCGTTTGAATGTAAATATGCCTTTTGTCCATTGAAGCACATGGATCATTGAGGGAAAAAAAAAGGGATCATTGAGATGGAGACGGCCTTCTCGACTAGGGCATGCATTCGACACATGATGCAAGTTTGTCCCATCTAAGTAATTGATTTAACTAGTCGGAAATCTCGATGGCGTCTAATTTGTATAAAAAAATATGGCTTAATTAAATTAACATTTTGTGACGTATGGGATTGTTCTAGAACATTCGTCGTAGCAATTTTTTAAAGCTCATATCCTGCTGGGTTATATATTTACACCGGGCGAGACAGATTTTTAATGAAAGATAATATAATCAAATACTACCTCCTCGTTCAATGTTGCATATGGTTCGATACTTTTCATAAAAGAATATATTAGTTACGTGCATGCATGCGGTCGACTTTAGTTTAGTTGTCTGCTAAAATTTCATTGTGCATGGAATTTAAAATGTAATTATCTAATATATTAATTATTGCATTCTTATTATTTACACAACAATGCATCTCAATTATTGAACCTTGAAAAAATCCATGTTTTAAAATTTACTTTAATGGCAAGCGAAATAAATAAAAATACCAACTTTGAAATAAATATTTAAAATTTACGGCATCAGAATTTGTAGAATAATCAAGTAGCCTTGAATCCTGGGGCAACCGGCAATGTTCAAGATCAAAACTGTTAGTACTCCGGAAGCTCGGTTAATTCTTTTGTGGATCGTTCGGTTATTTCTTTCCCGATCGAAAGGAAAAAAAATTCTGTATCTGCTGTTTTAAGGTGCATTTACATAGTATGATATTTAAGCAAGCAAATCAGTGATCTATGTAAGTAGAGCACAAAAACAAATAGAACAAAAAGCGAAAAATAGTTTCCATGTACATCTTTAAGGTGGTAATTTAAGCTACGTTCATATTTTTGAACTTCTTGATAATAACTCAATATGAGTTATTAGTAATGTTAATAAATATTTTAGTTATCGTAGGGCATATTGTTAGCAATAAATATTCAAGTAGTAAGTTTGTTCATATATCTTTATCGATCTCAATGGTTAAATGGTTAAGGTGGCAATGTCATAACTGTCATATATATATATATGTCCAAAATTGTCATATCGTATGAACAAAATTACTGTTTGAATATTTTTTGCTAACAATATGTCCTACGCGCGATAGCTATACAACATATATATATATATATATATATATATATATATATATATATATATGTGTGTGTGTGTGTGTGTGTGTTATATATAAAGAGAGAGAGTATACAAAGCATATATGATATATGTGTGGATTTCTTGTATTATAATCTCAATATTTTGTACATTCGTCGGCAAAAATATCCATTTGGTATTTTATTTTTGTGGACAAGTTTCTTATTTCTGGATCGTTTAGCAACAAGGCGATTGATCACGATTCCGTTAATTCTATGAAGCTGTTTCCAAGTAACTATATATAGACCATGTATTATTAGATAATATCAATTGTGATGAAAAGGTTAAACTTTTATTTATCGCTTAATGCTTAATATGTGCCCAATCAGTCGTAAAAGGATCGAAAGATAAAATATTAACACTTTGAATTCACCGAAAGAAAAAAGATCCTACCATTAGCACCAAAAACAAAATAGTCGAATTTAATTACCGATACAAAAACAGTTTTCATTACTGTTTTTTTGGCGAAGTGATCCACCATCGACTGAAGCGAACACCTGACAAGCAGCTGGAAATTACAACCATGCAAATAGAACATACTGATACATAATCTTTTCAGTGGACGTTTGATAGCTCAAAAGCCACAGTTCACAAGCATATATGCTATAACCATGATCTACCAAGATATGGTAGTTTGAATTTATGCATGATTATTTATTAATTGATTAAGAAGAGGACACTTGGGTTCCGAAGGCCAAGCCAAAGAGACGCAGCACGCCATAAGAGATCAGCATGGCCATCCAGCCGCCGAGCAGAACTCTGGCGGCGGATTTGGCCACCTTCGCGCCGCCCAGCACGGCCCCAGCAGCGCCGAACCCGGCCAAGCCCCCGCTGGTCACCGCGCAGACGGCGGCGATCCTGGCACCCCACGCTCTTATGAATCCCCCTGCCAGAAGCGGCAGCAGAGCACCCACGGCGAACGCCAAGGCCGAAGCCGCGGCGGCGCGCGACGGGCTCGGGAGGCCTCTCTTCTCCTCCTCGCTCACGGAGCCTTCTTCTCCGTCCTTCTCTCTCTTCATCTGGGCCATCTCGATGTCGTACTGGGCGTAGACGGAAACGAACTCGCCGATGGCCATGCTGCACGCGCCGGCCACGAGGCCCGCGAGGCCCGAGACGAGCATGGCCTTGGACGTCTGGTTCACGGCGCCGACGCCGATCATGAGTGAAGCGACGGAGACGAGGCCGTCGTTGGCGCCGAGCACGGCGGCGCGCAGCCACTGGGCACGCGCCATGTAGTTAGTCTCCGTCGTCTCCGACGCGTCGAGCGAAGGATCAGGGATGGGGACGTGGACGGAGTGCTTGTCCTCGTCGCCATGGTCTGGCTTTGTTGGGTGGTTTGGGAGAGGGGACGAGGATGCATGGACCTGGCAGGAAGACATGGCGAAACTGTGTAAGAGCCTGAGAGAGCTAGCGAAGGATGGAGTGTGCTTGCCACACGCATAAAATCTCAGACATTTATAGGGAAAAGAACGTACTGTTAAAATTTATTTTGTTATATTTTCTTTCCTCCCAAAGAATGAGAAATTGCAAACAATTAATTTCCAACACGCATATGGCCCATCTACGTCTCAACCTAACAATTAAACAATAACAAATGTAAGATCTAAATCTCAGATATATCTTAGTCTCGATATCAGATTGCAGGTTAATTATTCCAAAAATAATTATACGTGTAGTTAAGTTCTCCCCGTGATCATGACCAATACACCATGCATGATACTTGTTTTTCTTTTGTTTACTGAGTGAGAAAAATATTCAATCTCCACGGGAATAACTAAACTCGGAAATATTTGTTTTTTAATATGAACCCAAAATTGGAGATCTTTGGCTTTAATATCATGTGAAATTATAATCATATACGCTACCAATTTCTTTTAAAAAGGCTTAAATTGTTAAAAATAGCAACATCATTATTCTAATAAAATATAATAAAGGATATTATGATAGATGATATATTCTGTTAAAAAAAGAATAAGAAGTATATAAGTTCATACAAAGATTATTTTAATTACATATAAATAAAGGATATTAGCACCAAGAAGATATTAATTAAAAAAAGAGTTACGTTCAGAAAATATTTATTTCTGAATTTTAAAGATATTAAATTCGGATCAAGGGCTTAAAATGAGATAAGACGTTAAATTATTATTTTCTTTCAAGCAATCGATTGATATAACGTAATTGACATTTAACTAATCAAACTGAACTCATTGCTTTGATTTTAAAAATCAAATAATACATATATCTATTTTTCATAATTTCATATTATATTGGGCTATACTAGTTCCTAAATTATAACGTAATTACATATCTAAATGATGCTAATCCAAAAATTCAAAGATTTGAAATTGGATGGTGCAATCACACCCTAAATACTGGTTATACACACATAATATGTGGGTGTATGTATGTATGTGTGTAATATAAAAAAAAAAGTAAATCAAATGGCAGGATCGAGTTGAAGATAAAACTTTTCATGTAACATCCATCAAGAAACTAATTCCCTTATTTTCAAATTCCCAAAGTCATGTACATTATTGATCCTTATTTAATTTTCAAATGATGGACATTAAAGGCCTGATTTCCTTTTCCTCTCTTAACTCTTCTTTTCCCCCACGATTTGTCCTCTTCCTTTTGCACTCTCAACCTGATGCAACTTGTCCCTTCATCTCCTTTGGTGCTAAAGACAATTCTTAGGAGGAAAAGATTATTTGAGTTAACGAAAAAGAAAAGATGATTTGAGTTGGATTAAATAGAGGAATACAAGACCCACCAACAATCAAGTCACATAGGTGGGTAAACGGAATCTTATCAATGAAATAGACTTCAGATTAGGATGAGCATTATCAAAATTTTAAATGAAAAAAAAATAAGAAGCTGATCCTTTTCAATTTGCAATTAGATTGAGATGCATCAGGAATCATTTAATTTTGTTTGTTTGTTCGGTCATGCACATCAGGATTTATGCATCTGATTGTTTGATTGATTAACTTAGGATTAATTAAAATTTTTCTTTCAATATCATGTGTGTGAGTGGAGCTTAATACTCTAAGATTCATGATCTGCTTGCATTTTTTTTAAGAAATCCGATTGGCATATAAATTTCATGCAGATACTCATTCCCGGTGCAGAAAAGAAAATTCGGATGAGTTAATTGATTTTCGGTTCAGTAAATCCTTGTTTCAACTTATGTGTTAGGTAGATGAACTGATTGACTTAGGTGCATTATGAATTTGTGTAACTAACAGAGGATTAATGAGATACTTGTTTAAATTCGATTAATATTTAGTAACTTTCGCATTTACTTCATATTTTATCTTCACCTTTTATTATTTTATTTTTACTTAATAGTCTTGATAATGTGTCTTAGTCAAATAGTTAAAATATAGTATTTTCATAATTTCTCCAAAAATAATATTTGTCACGAGATCAATTTTGAGGGTGTTAGGCACTTAAATATTATATATATATGCATATGTATTTATGGGATAAATTAGACAAATGGTCCTTTAATTTCGGTGTAATTATCAAGTTCTTTAATATTAATTTGTAATCATACAAATATTAGTTTTGATTTCTTGTGTGTTGTTCTCTTGACGAGTGATATTGAAATTTATTATTACGTCATTGACATGATTAAAGTAGTCAAGATCGGAATCTTATATAAGACCGAAAGAGATCTATGAGATCTCGTGCGATCAGATCGAGGATCGTAATATCTTATCTATAGATTAGATATTAATTTAATATATAAAGTTATATTAAAAATATCTTTTAATAAATCTATAATTATTTAGATTATAGATAATATTAAATTAACTAGCATCCCATTAAGATTTCCCTACAGATGTATACATATATTACTTATCTAATAATAATTTAATATGATTTGACAAAAAATGATAACAATATGATTAATATGAAGTAAAATTATATAAAATAGTTTTTAATATATATTGATATTAAATTTATTTTGTTTAAAACTAACTTTAAAATTTTAATTATAATCAATTATCAACTTATTCTTAATTTTATTTCTCCGAAAATCATGTTGCACTTAGTCAAAATTTAAAAAAATTGCAAAAAAAAATTTGCAAAAAAGAAATGGAACAATATTAGTAGGATCGGTAGAATCTTGCGATCTCACGATCCTTTCGATCTAAATCTTACGATCCTACAAAAATATTCTATTATAAATACATAATTATCTTGAACATATCAATCATTTCTTTATTTTTCGATCATATGGAAGGGACAAAAGAAACATCTTATTTTTTCTTAAAATTTTTTTTATCTCTAGTAGACATCTCAATAGAATTTGAACCCAGATGAAGTTCTGACCAAGAAAAAAGAACAAATTGATCTTGTAGGATTACCAAGAAATTCTTCGATTTCTTTCCGGGATCAGATGAATAATCATCTACTTTTAACGTTCCGTGAATAATCGAGACGTTGAGGAAGATCCAAAAAGACATTTCGGGAATCGATCTGATTTTATTTTTGTTCGTTTCGTTTGAAGAAAAGAAGGATCCCAAAGAATCGATCTTTCTTTTAGTCGCTCAAACATGAGATCGAGGTCGTGTACCCAGGTAAGATCGTAAATCGTCTTACGATCAAGATCGCGTTCTTGACAACTATGAACATGATATAATAAAAAATAAAAAATTGACAACCTTATCATGAGTTATTGTCCCCTCATTTCTTATTCACGAGAGGAGACAAGAGGGAGGCAGCCTTCGCCTCTCCTCTCTCGATCGCCCCTTCTCCTCTCCTCTCCGGTGCTAGGGTCCGAGAGAAGAGGGAGAGGAAGGCATCTTCCCATCTCTCTTGGGTTGTCACCGCTATTCTTTCGGATCCGGCAAGAGCGGCAGCTATCTTTTATATAATTAATTTATTATATTTTATATTTTTTTCATTTTTATTGTATATATCCCACCTCCACCTCATCCCCCAACTCTGCACTCATCTCTAACATGGATTAGTTACGAACGTAATTTACTATCAACAAGGAGCCGAGTTAATTCGGATGATAACAAAGATACTTTCGTTTAAGATATCTAAGTTGATCTTTTTTCATTTGTATGTGCGCGTATGCAAAATATGCTATGTGGTTTTCAGAGACCACCTGAAAAAAATTTGGATTAGTGCATACAGCACACAGAAAACAATAGAAATCATATTTACCCATTTGAAAACTTTGGGCTCATTGACCTTATAGCCGATACAAAGTTAATAATACTTTTCAATATGGATAAACATTTGAAGTGTAAAACTCAATTTAAAAAATAAATACTTTTGTGTTTGAATAAATATATTCATAATAATACAGTGTACAATTCGTTAATAAAATAACTGATATTATTATGATATGACTTCTACATATTAATACAAATTTAAATTATTTATTAATTAAATACAGAAAATGCTGAGATTTTCTTCTTGAAAGGATAAGACTATCTTCTGGAAGATGATACCACCAATTTTCTTCAAAATGGAGGATGATCGATACGAGCAAAGTGGCGCCCGTTGAAGGGTAGAAAAAAGAGAAAAGTGGGCAATATAAATATTATTATATGTTAAAAATATTGTTTATCTCTAAATTATCATGATTTTTTCGTTCTAATCATTTCGTCTAATTTTATTACGTTTTTTTTTTACTTTTAATTTTTTTTATTTATAAAAAAACTAAATTACCTCTATCTTCATAATATATTAAATAATCAATATAAAAAGGAAAAAATAAAAAAAATTTGGGGAGGGTAATTTAGTTTTTCATAAATGTTAATTTTTTACCACTTTAATCTTTCTATGATTTTTTATTTTTTATATTTGTTTCTTTATATTTTTATAGAAGGATGGGCAATTTAATCTTTTCATAAATCAGAAAAAGTAAAAGTAAAACAGAACTAGACGAAATAATTAAAGTAAAAAAAATCATGATAATTAAGTGATAAAAAAATAAGTTCGTAATTTTGGGTTAGATGTAAAAAATCGTGATAAATTAGGAGAGGTTTGTGAAAATAATCTAATATTAAAAAGAGTATATATTTGAGTATATTTATAAGTTGGTCAAATTTAATTAGAGGTATTTGTTTATAATTAAGTGCGTTTGTATTTGTAAGGTCATATTCTATATTTATATGTTGTAAGATCCATTACTTGTAAATTGAAAATAACGAGAGGATGACTCAGCATATATGTTTTGTTTAACTTATAAGCTATTTAGTCAAATCGTCTAACTTTACATTTATAATCTTTACGGCATATAAAGAGTTCCATTATATAAAATCAATCTTCAGGCATTCACATTTTTTCTTAATGATTTTATAATCATATCGAACTTGCTGTCAGGCCATGATTAGATCCATCTGATCGGATTATAAAAAATTTTATTAAAACAATAATATTTATAATAATTCTAAAGATTTAATATAAGTTATATGATATAATATAAATGTTATACTAATAACCTTAATAATAGAATATTAACATAATATAAATTTTATTTATTAAAAGTTTAATAATGATAAATAATAATTATTTATATATAAATATAAAATAGGTTATTATGGATTTATTGTTTCTTGTTTGATGATGATAGATGCTATGTTAATAGATTTTATCTTAAATTTATTTTTTCTTCTTTTTTCCTTTAAAATTTTCCTATTTATTTCTTTCTTGCTGCTTTTTCCATGGTTTTATTTTCTTATACTATTTAGTTTTAATATTCTTATTTCTATTCATATTTATTTTTTTAGGTACCATTTTAAATATAAAATAGGTTATTATGGATTTATTATTTCTTGTTTGATGATGATAGATGTTATGTTAATAGATTTTATCTTAAATTTATTTTTTCTTCTTTTTTCCTTTAAAATTTTCCTATTTATTTCTTTCTTGCTGCTTTTTCCATGGTTTTACTTTCTTATACTATTTAGTTTTAATATTCTTATTTCTATTCATATTTATTTTTTTAGGTAACATTTTAACCTTCTCCATAGCATTGCTTTCCATCGATTCAATTCGTCCGATTTTAATCGAGTTGGGTCACCCCTTTTTGGAGGGTGACATCCAATTCAATCCGAATCAGTTCGGATTGAGTGGTCGGATTATTCGACTACTATTTTTTATTATTTATTATTTAATATAATAAATATTATATTATATTTATTTAAAAATAAAAAAAACTTTTATTATATATTTAAATGTTTTTATATATTTAAAATTTTATTTTTATACAAAATATAAACTAAAAACTAAAAATAAATAAATTTTTAAGTCGGGTTGAATCGAAAAATCTCCAACATCGAGTTAAGGTCGGACTGGGAATTGAATCGAGTCATCGTATTTTCCAAAAATTTCAACTGACTGACCGATTTCTTTGGTTCACCCATTTTTTTCCTATTCCAATATCAAAGTTGGTTTTAACATGATCGGATTGGATTAACCACATTCGCAATTAATGGAACTGGACGATCGGTGTGTTTGGTTTTAATAATATTTTTTTTTTTACAATCGACCGCAGACCACATATAGTAGTAGTAGTAGCACCTCGAAGTAAACTTTTGCGTAGGGGGAAAATACAATCGTTGGCGTAAACAATTAATACGGAATTCTTGCTATTGATGCATCTTTCGATTGCTTTCCGTGACATATACATTTCTTAATTTATTAACTCTCGTTTTCATGTAGATGTGTTATTGTACCTATACTTTTTCATGTGATCTTATTTAATATGTGCTTGACACCATCCATGAAAGGTACGCATACATATTATTTTATTATCCAAAAAGTCTATTTTGATTAAGATGGAAAATTTGAAGATATCCGTTTTTCACTTTCAAATTTTAGTTATATATATCGAAACTGAACTTTGCTATTTGAAGATATCCTTTTCATATTGCAGGGAACTCACAAGTTGCCGGTGCTTGATTATGCAACTTTGAGGTAAATAGTCTTAATCTACTGAAGGGAAAATGCCCTTTGCGAATTTGGTGGGCCTCCCACCTTTGGTTGGGAGCGCACGAGGCGTATGAGTTATTAAAAATATAAAATTATTGATACGATTCTTTTTAAAGGTTTAATTTTTTAAAAAAATTAATTAGCACATTAAATTTAAATTTAACGTGGTATAAAAGTCAGGTCAAGAGTTCGAATTTTATTAAGCTCTTATTAAAAAAATTATATTTCTTTTCTTATTATCCCACGTGATGAACTGGACTATATCAAAATTATCAATAATCCACGTATGAAGAGAGTGTTAAGAATATAAAATTAATAATATTATTCTTTTTAATAATTTAAGTTTTTTTTAAAAAATTGATCAGCATATTAAATTTCAACATGCTATTAGAGTTAGAGGTCAAGAATTTAAACCTCGTTAATATCTTATTTTTAAAAAATATTTTTCTCTCTATTATCCATGTGATTAATTGAATTAGACCAAAATTGTCAGCATGTATGGAGTCGATAGGCGTAATTGGAGTGCGAGTAACGTGTCAGTTGCTCTTGGACCAAATCGGATTCTCGTCTCTTTTTATATAAAGAGAACAAGGGTGTAGTGCAGTGACGCACACCATCACTTGGAGATCATGAGTTCACGAGTTTAAATTTCACTGACGAGACGTATGTACTTCTTTATTTTTTATCTTTAATTTTTTTTACCGAAAAATAAAGAGATTATAATACTCATGGTTCAAAATATAAAAGTTTATTTAGATTGGTCCAAGTGGCGAAATGTTTTCTTCTCCTGATGTTCCATCATCCTCCATTGCGAGGGAGGTAAAGTGAAGATATTCACAACCTCCCGATTTATATATATTATATATTCAATATTAGTTTTTTAATTTTTTTCTGGAAACTCGTTATTGCACTAAAAAATAATATCTATCATTACTTTTTGAAATTCGTGTATTCCGATTGTAAGATGAAAGAACAAAGTGATCTTTATTATAATAAATATATTATGAATGAATTTAAATTATAATATATTTTCTTTTTACTTTTTTGTGATTTTTAAAAAAATAATTGCATCATACATCGCTGAAAAAATACTTCTCATTTAAGCAAGGTGTCGAATTCGAATTCTTATTAATGTAAAAAAAAATCGCATTGTAACTTTCACATATTATTATTAAACACGCGACTATCAATTTATAGATCGTCTGCATGATTGTGCTAAATTTGCAAAAATCGAGACTATTCTGGCGGGCCAAAACCCGCGGGGAAGCCCACCATAGTACATCCGTGAGGTGGAGGTTGCGCCGTCAGAAGCACCCAGTGCGAATTTTTTTTTATATTTCTAATTTTTGTTAGAATATTAAATAATTAGGAAATAAAAAATTATTTTAAAAATTCAAACAATTAGGAAAACTTTGTTTGTGCGATGGCCTGCATGCATTACCAAGTGCACAGACACTTGAAACAATGAGCCCATCCCATGGACATGACCCATCCAAAGGTTCACCGCCTCAATGCTATTTGGGAGAAGGATAAATTACACGAATAGTTTCTCAATTTTCAGTCGACTCTCAATTGGCTCTCCAATTTTAATTTGTAATCAGAACATTCCTCATCTTTTATTTTCTGTATGATTAGTCCTCTTTACCGATGATAGTAGATTTCTCGAGAGTCGTTTCTCTCTCATTCACGTCATTTAAGTCATTCGCATTATTTAATGCTCCAAATTAGGTAAATTACACGGATCGTCCTCCAACTTTGAGTCAATTTTTAAACAGTCTTCCAACTTTGATATTATTGCACGATTCATTCACTTGATCGGTAAGAAATAGTCTTTCAATTATCTTATGACGTGACATAATAAAATATAATAAAAAAATTTAACTAGCTGACATCACATAATAAAAACTATTATAAAAATTTCATAACGCGAATGAGCTGGCAGAGGAGGGGTGTCGGCCCCCCTCTCCAAGCTCGCCCTTTAGCGAGCTGGCATAGGGGGCGTCGGCCCCTCTCTCCAAGCTCGTCCACTGGCGAACTTCACACAAAAGGTGCTAACGCCCCCTCGCGAGTTCGTCGACGTTCCTATTATTTTTTATTTTTTATGGTCTCTCAATTTTGAATCGTTTAGAGTCGCGACGAGCTCGTGAGGGGGCGTTGGCGCCCTTTGTGCGAAGCTCGTCAGTGGACGAGCTTGGAGAGGGGGGTCGGCGACCCTTATGCCAACTCGTCAAAGGGCGAGCTCGGAGAACAAGCTTTTGAAACGCAAGCTTTTGAAACGCGACAATGAAAAGAGATGAGGAGAATGATTCATGAGGCGATGCGTGACCAGCAACAAGACGATGACGGCGAAGATGAAGAAGATGATTAGTTGTTATTTTAATGATAATTTATTTGTATGACTGTTATCGTACTTGGACTAATGAATTTGGACATTTCTTTATTTGGATTGAAAATTGTTTCATGCTTCGATGGATCATTTCAAAACCGATTGAAAATTGAATATTGGTATCTTTTTTCATTTCAATTTTTTTTCATGAAAATATCATTTCAATGATTTGAGCCGAAGATAAGTTTCCCACTACGAAGTTCCTGTGGCTGAAGCCGCCGGAAGCATTCCCATGGCTTCAGTCCTGGGAAGTTCCTGCGGCTGGAGCCACAGTAAACTTTCCCATGACTCCAACCGTAGGAAATTCCATTTCGTTTCCTGAGTGAGCTTCTCGCCCGACCATTCTCTTTATAACCGACCATCTCCATTCTCGATCCGGCCATCTCCATTCGAGTGCTTACTTCCATCCTCACATAGGCTATGATGCCGGCTGTGGCTTCCTCTCCGACGATGACGCTTTCTACTTCGGTGGCCCTTTCTTCCTCAAGCGGCCTCTTCTTCCTTCGGCGGTAGATTCTTCCTTTGGCGGCGGCTCCCTCTCCCTCTCGCCCTCTCGTCGTCGGCCGACCCGACTGCGAGCGACCACATCTGACTGCCCGACGGTCTCATCCGGCTCACGTGGTCAAATCAAGTCTCCCGCTGCCGGACGGCGGCTGATCTGACTGCCCGTCGGGCTTAATCAGCCGCACTATCTTCTCCGGTCGGATTTGGTCCCCCGGCGGTTGGATCTAGCCCTGTTGACCAGAGAAGGGATGCCCATGGGCTCGCTGCATGATCGAAAATGGTCGAGCGTTCCTTGACTCATTGCGTGATCAAAAATGGCTGGATGGAGTGCCGTTCTGTCCGCGAGCGAGATTTTTTTAAAAAATTGAAATAATCATTCCGACGACCGAAGCCGTGGGAAGGAAATTGCTTCATGGCCTAAGCCGTCGGAACCTTCCCATGACTAGAGCCGTAGGAACATTTCCTTCGGCTAGAACCGTGCAAAGCAGTTTCCACGGCTGCAGCCATGGGAATGTTCCCATGGAACGCTTTTCCTACGGCCTAAGCCGTGGGAATCTTCCCACGGCTGTAGCCGTAAGAACCGTTTTCTACGATTCTAATCGTGGGAAGTTGCCACGGTTAGAACCATGACAAGATTTCCCATGGCTGAAGGATTTTCCTACGGCTTAAGCCGTGAAAATATTTTTGAATCGTGGGAACAGTTTTCTACGGTTTCGGTCGCGGGAACTTATGACAGCTCTGGCAGAATCATCGAAAAAAATTTATGACGAGCAATTTTCTGACGGTTACCTCCTGACGAAATGTTTGCGACGGTTTTTCCATTTTTTTCCCTAATGGAAAAGAATGATTTTATTATAGTGTTCTCCTCTGACCTGGTCAGTTATTATATAAGTTTTAGATTAAGCACTTTTCTTTCAAAAGTAAAGGGATACAACATATTGCAATATGGTCCAATATGACTAAACATCGTAATAAAGCTAGAGACCGACGACGGATGGCCGAGACGTGATCGAATTATCGCCCTTGTTTAAGTTCGCAATTGCTTAGTTAACTGCATAGTGCGTGTATGGGATGTAGCACGGCTTGTTTGAGAGTACTCCATATTCAAATGAAGTTTGACTCGATGTTGAGAGGGATGCAATGATCCAATTGGGCAATAACTGCTCGCTACAAAGCCAATCAAAATGCTCAGGAGATGTTCAAGTCCGAATCTACGAAGTAACGTAAGAAATTAAGTCTTCCAGAATAAGTAGTTAATTAATCGGAGACAGCTTTTAAGGAGAGAAAGTAATGAACTTGGCTAGCATTTGAAAGAAATGGAGAAGACATCTGCGCAATGGGGAAATTAAAGGAGGTTTCTGAACCGGAAGTAGAGGACGCCATAAAAAATTAAAGATCTAATTCTATGTCATTGTTTCTAATATTGATAGCTTACAAAGGTGCGTACATCGGTACTTATACACAGCTTCGCATATTGATTCTTGTCGTCAAGTGGTCAGGATTTTTTTTCTTTTCGCTCTCATTCAAACACACTATATTAGTTCTAAATATCAAATGGGTGTAGATTGAAAAAAAAACGTATATAATACTCAAGATCGAATCGAATTCGTAACGCATGTCCAAATGCAATCTCTTATGCTCTGTCATCTTTGAGTGAAAAAAAACTGAGCAATTCAAAGAAAACACAGCTTTATAGTGATGCGCGTCTATGCGTCTCTTTTAGAGCAAAACAAGATGCTATCAACTTTCCCGGTTCCACGTTAACATCTTTTGCAGTTTGCCATTGACCTGTAGGAAAGCAATCTAAATGAGGAGCCAGCAGGATGATCACTAACTAATAATGCAGCTGTCCACACAACATGGGAGACAGCCAATTCTTAGCTTTTGATTCGGTGCATCATCTTTAGAATCGTTCTTCCTTTTAGCTGGACATCATGAAAACTTTTAAATGTGGCATCTATGTCGAAGTTTCTTCTTGTACTACCCACAAATTTTGCTTTAAACAAGTCAGCTCATTGTGCCAACTAGTGATAATGCATATCTAAGTTTCTGCTTCGATATTTAATATCTTGTATAAAGATTTTTTTTAGAGGATAAAGGATGGATGCCTTCAATTTTATTTTTTAAAAAAGGTCACACTGTACATACACAATTTACAGGAATAAAAAAAACTTAAATATTTGTATGGTTATTATTTTATAAATATCAAATCAAAGGTATGGTTATTATTTTATCTTGATTAAAAAAATCATGACCAGAATTGAAGCCACATTTTAATGTCCCTTACGACTTACATAGATATCACTTGTTATGGGAGGGACAACAATGAAAATTAAAGAAGATCGCCTTACATAAAGTCACATTTATGGTCTAAGAAATAGGACTTAATATCAAATGAAATAATAAGTTTAATTTTTCGTAAAATATGAAGTCCTTAAAATTGAATCATATATAGATTATTCAATGGCCGTATTCTGAAGCGAACACTAAAAAACATATATCGATCGGATGTTAAGTTATTAACATTCCAAAACAATCGATAAATATTTTCAACTAAACAAAGTGAAACAAAAATGACCAAGAAAAATCAAGCACCGTGATTGCAGGCTAATAGACTATCAGAATCTTAATTCTCGTGTTTAAGTCATCATCATCATCCAATCGATCTAATTAGGTTTACAAAGGTAACATAAGAGAAGAAATAGTACTCCATCAGGCCCCAAAACAAGAAGTAAACTGATGAAGCTGGTGACCGCCATGGCGCTCGTCGTAGTCGCAGTCGATGGCGTGCTGCACCTGGAGGAAGCGCTCGACGTTGCATGGGATGGAGATGACCCCCTTCTGGCTGTACCCGTACTCCTTCTCGGCCTCCTTGAGCAACTGCGCGAAGAGTGGGTGATTCAGGCGCGCCACCGGCACCACAAACCTGCGCTTCTCCTCCTCTTCTCGTCCGACCTTTACCGCCAGCCACCCCTTCGGCGGCATCCCGGACGCTTTCTCCCTCGTCATCTTCTTATGTCGATCTTTGCCCTCTCTCGCGTCTCCTTTTCTTGTCATGCAATAAAAAAGAAAACAAGAACAAGAGCACCCCAAAAAAGAACGGAAAAGAGCAGTCGATCACGCAGCGAAGAAGAGAAACCAGCGCTAGAGAAGAAGGACGGCGGAAAAGGGCCACGGATCAGAGCTGGAGATGGCGAGGCGGAAGCGGGTGAGGGAGGAATCACAGAGAGAGGTGGGGATGTTGGACATGGCAGCGAACACAAGGTTTCCGCTGCTTGTGTTCTTCTCGGTGAATAAGTTCTAAAGCAAAGCAAATAGCTGGGAAGACGAATATGAAGAAGATGATATTGAAGTTGCAGAGGAGGGGAAGTGGATCTGGAGAGACCTTTGATAGATTTTACACGAAAAGCTTCGGAGTCTGGGTTGTGGTCAGATTTTGGATACGAGGCGAAACGTTTCTTTATTTGTTGTCCCGAGCCAAGAAATCTATAAAAAGAGACCAACGCAGTTAAAGCGTTGAAACCGCGCTGCGTTAGAGATCGGGGATGCCACTAATGACGGCTTTAATGTGCAATTTTTATTTTCTTCTTTTTTCTTCCGCCGGATATCTTACCTTCCTTTCACAACGAATGGGCCAACAATCAACATAAATCAAATGACAGCTCTTATGGCGCAATGCATAAAATATTAATAATAACATCGACCCAATAAATATGCTATATATCCATATATATTTGTAACGTATAAATGAAATATCAATTTACATAGATATTATATATGCATTCTTCTGCACGTGGGCTTTTAGCTTTAGCCCTGAAAATGGGATTTTTAAAATTAATGACCTAGGATTTTGTGCATTATTATTCTTCTTCCTAAAATTGCATTCCTGCAGTAATTACTTTCCATAAATATGAAATATATTGTGTTTGACTTAATTTTAAAGGTTTAGGAAAGGATCTTTGGTTCTTCCATTTCTTTGTTATTTTTAAAATCGGGCAATCGGTCATTTATGGTCCGTTTGATATTAAAAAATGTATTGAACTGGGTCAATTTGGTCAGAATCGAGTTGAACCGAAAAATTAGTTTAATTCGGTTTTTTTTCAAAAGAAAGTAAAAAAATGAATTAATAGAAAATAAATAGGAAAAATGAAAGTATATTATAGTATTAATGGTGCAAGAATATGAAGAGGAGAAAATTAAGGAATCATATATTAGAGTATTAATGATGGAAGAATAGGAAGATGAGAAAAAAATAATGGATTAGATTTTATAATGGGAGAAAAATAAGGGATTAAATTTTATTAGTAATAAGGAAATTAAATTTGAAATTGAAAAATAAAGGTAAGAAGATAATGATAAAGTCAAATTTAAATAAAAGAAAAAAATATCAGGAACTTATATAAGATGATAAATTTTAAATAATTTATATTAAAAGTTAAAACATAAGTATAAATAATTTAAATAATCTGGAGTCCGATTAAAAGAGGGAGAGGGAGGTCAAGGCGGACACTTGGCGAACTAATAGAGCAAGATCTATAGGTGAATAATGTACCGAAAGGTTTGGTTACTAATAGAGCGGAATGGCGTCGTATGATCCATGTAGTCAGCCCCACCTAGTGGGATAAGGCTTTGTTGTTGTTGTTGTAAAACATAAGTAATATAATAAATTTTATAGGATGAACATGAAAAAGGAAATAATAATATGAAGAAAATTTTGAAATTATATAACAAAGTGTGGGAAGATAGTAATAAAAAAAGATTTAAATAGTTGATAAAGTTTAAAGAAAATTACACAAATTTACTCTTAAATAAAATAAATATAAAAGTTAAGGCATATGATGAATTAATATGATATTCATCAAAGTCATCTCTGACATTTAAGATTTAGTCTAATAAGTTTTGTGCTTTTTGTCATGAAATTATAAAATTAAATTATAAATAATAATATTAAAAATATATAATTAATTTATTACTATTTGATTAACTTAAATGATGACTGATATAGTTTTTATTTTATTATTTATTACCTTTGATACTTTAATTTATAAAATAATTTCTTAAAGTAATATAAATAATATTATTTTAATAAAAAACTGGTTCAATCCGATTGGTCAACTGGGTTATGATTCGAACCGTTTATCCGTTTTAAAAATATTTTATTTAAGAAAATTGTGAATTTTAATGGAGGAAGATTAAAGGCCAAGAAACTGAACAGCCATCGTATGTTTCATCAACATGTGATGCTTTCCTTTCAGATTTATTTCGTTCTTTTGCGGATTATTAATGTCTCACCGAGTCAATTAGTGGTAGAGAAAAACTAGTAAAATAAAATAAGTATCCGAAAAAAAAACTTGTAAAAATAAAATAATACAAGTCAACTATACGACCAGATCTACCCCTTTAACTAATGTTATTTCTGTGTTTCTATGTCACTAGTGAATAGAGATCAACTACTTGACGCAAAGGCAATGTTCGAGGACAGAGGATGATGCAAATAGATGTGATATAGTGTGTGTGTGTGAGAGAGAGAGAGAGAGTTGTGCGTATTAAAATGTAAAGACGCATCGAAGACATAACACGAGGAATGGTCATCCCCAAACATGACCTTAACTTGATCTTAGCGAGGCTCACGTGGCTGGCGCTGAAGATTTGGTCCATCCTTTGTATGACGAAGTCGGTGCAGCATTTGAATGGCCCCTTTTCCAGAGTGCAGAATGCAGACCGGCACATCAATCAAAGCAAGAGCATTCTGTTGATGAATGATGACCAACTCAACAATAGCTGCTTAATTGGATTGAATGAATGGTCTCTGAACTGTTTGCTCAATAGAAAAGCTAAGATTCACCGCCTTCAAGACCATGGAATATAGAAAGTGAGGAACCATGCATTACTTATGAAGTAATCAATACGGACAGACAGACAAAGTTGACATTTACAAGAGCCGAGAGTATGGACACAAATTATTCATATTAATGCGACTCCCAGCTTCTAATTCAAGTTCTTCGTCCTTGGAACATGAGGAACCTAATTGAAATTACGACAAAAGTGAAGTCGATTTTGCAAACTTGGCAAAAGTACAAACAAATTTGTTAGATCCTATTTGTTTGGATCATCATACTTGAAAGAATATATAAAATGTTATTACAAAAAATAAAAGTCTGCAGAGTAAATCTACCAAGTTGTTAACACATGCTTACTGTTGGTAATAAATCCACATGTGTCTAGTGGTGGACCGCCAGCGAGATGAACTATGGCCGTGCAGGATTCGTGGATGAGGCACCCTGCAGCAAGAAAAAGAGCGGCGAGGAGTCGTGAGGACCTGTGCAGACCGGCTGGAGGATTGTGTGGAGGCACCAAATAAACCCACAAAATATATTATTTTTTTGACCAAACCGGTTGGTTTTTTTGGTTTCATAAAGAAGCATCCATATTAATCCAACGGCGAAGAAGATAGGAAACATCATGAGGACTATTTAATTAGGGAACACTAATTTTTTTCTCATATATATATATATATATATATATATATATATATATATATATAGGATATAACCCCTTGGGTGAAACGTAGTGCTCAAATCTGACGACAGTGGCGGTCGGCGACGCAAGGGACGGATCGAGGAGGCGCAGGGCGGCATGGGGCAAAGCGGTTTGGGGCGGCCTCGGATGGAGGCGACGCAGCACGGAGCAGATCGGGGCGGCAATGATCGCAAGGGGCTCGGTGCACACCGGAATGGCCGGCGGCAGTGCAAGGGGCGGATCGAGGTGGCGGGAGGGGTGGCAAAGCAGAGCGGATCGGGGTGGTGTAGGGTGGAGTAGATCGTGGCGGCGACGATCACACTCGGCGCACATAGGAACGATTGTTGGCGGTCGGCGATGATCAGAGAGGCCGGCGGCAACGGCGATGTTGGGAGGGGACCGAGAGAGGAGCGAGAGAGTGGGAGAAGAGAGATAAAATGCTAAAATAATCTGGATCGTACATCTAAAATGGACGATCAAGATTCAGATGTTACACAAGATTTCACCTAAGGGGGTTACACCCCATTAATTATATATATATATATATATATATATATATATATATATATATATATATATATATATATATAAGTAAAATGGGCGTAGGAAGCAGATTTCTCTTCATTTGAACAAGAGAGGGAAAAAAGAATAGTACCCATTAATGCACCCAATACTAACCCAAGGAACAAGTGAATTAAAAATCATATATATGATGCACTTGAAAATTTGCATTTGGAAGGTATCAACTAAACAGGTAACCTCTATGAAAATATTCTTTTATCACATGAAAAATAAGCATTTTTAGCCAATCTCTACTTTAATTTTAATTTTGATAACAAATATAATTGTAAAATAGAAAAAATTATGAATATGAAAATTTATTAAAAAAAGTAATTTCGAAAACAAGTATTTCGACTCAGTGTGAGATAATTTTTCTAATGAACTATGTTCAATATAGAAGGAAGAAACGATAAAAATTAAATTCATAATATGATAAAACGTGCATAACAATTTGATGGTATTAACGAACTACCGAAAAAAAATATAAGTATAACGAATAGAGAGTGACAATTAAGCTAAAGGCAAATGTGACATCTCTGGGTCAAGTATCAATTATACTTTGTGGTGAACCCAATGATCTGCTTAATCCAACTTAAGTCGGGTCAAATTGGATTTGACGGATGAGCATCATACGTGTTAGAAAATCTATCAATTCAACTCGACCTTTTCTTTTTTTTACTTTTTGATTTAACTTTAAGCCTATATTAAATTTTAAAAGTTAAAAATATTGAAATAAGATTTTTTAAGTATGGAAATAATATTTTAAATATTTGTAAAACTTATTTTATATTTTAAAAAATATATAAAGAAATATTTTTTATATTAATAATATAAAAAATAAAAATAAAATTTTATCTAACCCAACTCAAATCAAAATCAATCCAATCGGATCGGATCAAATTCAATTCATGAACACTCCTAACTATACTCATATTCCATGTAATGCAATTTATCAAACTATCAACTATCAAGTATCATTTTCTATCAAGTATGACGTTTTAGTTCAAATAACATCTTTATCAAGTATCATGTCTTTACTTTATTCCAAATGCATTGCACTATATGTTTTAACTTAAATACATAGCTAGAGCGGGTATTGCTCTTCAACTGCATGATATTATCCTAGGGAGAGCTATTTATTTATTTTTATTTAGAATGTGTTGGGTACTTTCATATGCACAACTCATAATAAATAACAAATAACAACAATTAATATACCATGGTTGTATCTGATTAATTAACGTATTTAGCTATGTCTGAAACATATAAATTGATTTTTGACAATTAAAGGAATCAAAATAAGAATTTGATCATCTACTTCAGGCCATGGAATGGATTACTTGTCATGAAAGTTGCTTGATATCATGCTTGGTATGAAACCGAGTCAGGTTCCACACTACTCTTGAGATGAAATGGTGGACAATGGTTGTGAACTCTAACTAGGTTGAGTAAAGGTTTCGACAATCTATACGAATTGGGGTCAAGTCACCATTAGGAAATTGATGTCTTTACTACTTTAAATAGACTTCTTAGGTTACAATGCAATAAACCATGATTCGAGGATAATAACAATATGATTCTAGGCATTAAATTAGTGAAGAAACACCTAATTATCTGCCTGCTGTCTGAAGGAGAGAACCAGGCTAGGACTCTTTCATTAATTAGACTAAATTAGGAATAAAAACTAGAATAAAGTTTTAATTGAAAACATACTCAAATTTATCATTATTTTAATACGTACGTGTGTATGTATATATGTATGTATGTATGTATAATTGAAACTGATTTTTATCAAATTTTGAGTTATCGGATATGTGGGAAAGCAGAAATAACTGAAATAGAATATAAAAGGTCACGCTGGTCATTTTAAGGCTTGATGTTAACCAGAAGAGCTAATATCTCAACTAGAGTGAATTCAAGTCGGATAACTCAATAACCGCCATGATCCTAAAGTATTAATATTAGTAAACTTTATATGAAATTACTTAAATTGCTAAGCATTTCAATATGATTCTCGATCTTATTTATTTTATTTTTTATTGTAAACTCGTGTTTATTATTAAAATAATAAAGGATATAATCGAGTCTACATCCTACAAAACACTCCAGTAGGCACTTTAACCCGAAATGTATTTTGTATCGACTTTAAATTAGTTTCAAATTCGATACAACCGAGTGTTAATCCTAATTTCAATAGGGTCCTTCACTACTTAAGTGACTCATCACAACAAGGAACGATATGCGGCGGACCTTTCTCATCCAATAATATTGTGACCCGTCAAAATTATCGAGATTAGAGATGTTCAACGGTCAGGTTAAGCAATTTTAAGAAGCAAATCCGATCCAGTAGGATTGGGTCTAATAGTTGAGTTATTCGACCATCATTTTTAAAAAAAATTTCTTACTATTTTATATATTATTTAATATAAAGAAATATTATTTAATATTTATTTTAAAATTATAAAATAAGTATTATTTTCGTACGTAAAACATTTTATTTTAATATTTATTAAATAATTTAAATTAAATATAAGCTTAAATTAACTAAAAATATATAAATAAATAAATAAATGATTGAATCTTCGGATCGGGTCAAGGTTGAAATTTTTCAATCTCTCGAGTCAGGTCAACACCCCTAACCAGGATCGTAAAACGAAGAATTGACTTTCTTTTATAACTAGAATTATTACGTTATTTATTTTCATCTTATTAATGCCCTTTTCATACTCATGCTAATTAATACCTTATTTTATTTTTACCTAATTAGATCCAATTCATGAACAAACCCCATCTGACCTGACTAAAGTTGATTGGATTGGATCGGGTCGATGTCGCTTTGAGGGTTAAATTCAACCCGATTCGAATTGGGTCGGGTGGTCGAGTTATTTGATTACTATTTTTATTTTATATTTTTTCTCACTATTTTATATTTAGTAATATAAAAATATTTTAAAATATATAAGTTTCCTCAATATCATTTCCATGTTTAAAATAATTTATTTTAATTTTTAAAAGTTTAAATAATAAGCTTAAATTTGAATTATATATATATATATATTTGGATAATCCAATCGGTCGGATCAACTATGACTGAAAGTTTTCAACTCGTACTCAATCCGACCATCTTTCGGATCGTGATTGAGTCGAATTGTCGTCGAGTTTACCGAAAAGATCCCGCTCTCAAACTCGAAAAGCGGTTGCATTGGACGGCAACCTCACCGTCAAAGGTAGGTCCTTGGGTTGTAACCCATCACGCACAGGAAGATAAATAAAAATAAGCAAAGAGACAGAATTTTATCAATTTTTTGAAAAAAAAATCAACAGAGAGTTAAAAAGTTATATTCTACTTCATATTAATCTGGTTCGGCTAAAGATATCGACAACGTTTACGGGGAAAAGATAAAATCCTATGTCTAACTTTGTTCTGATCACGACAGCGCATATTCTTCAAAATGACTTTTTATCATGAGCACGTTATTAATCCGTATATTATTGGCTTAAGCTTAATTATATCAAATTAATCTTGAAAGACACACATCTACTCGAATCAAATTCATTTATTTAAAAAAAAAACTATACTAGTGAGACAAAAGAAACATTTCTTCATAAGACGTGGCATTTATTACATATTTCTTGTAATCATGAAAAACGAAGACAACAAAAAAGGTTGATAATATCATCGGTTAAGATATCTTCTCTTGATTATTTAATGAAAATGCAAAACGATAAACTTCGGCTATACGTCTTGATGTCGCGTTCCTATCTACTTTTTGAACAAATCAAAATCAATGTTTGTTGTATATGCAAAGTCTTGCTACCTAGAAGGATAAGGCATTGACCAAGTCATTTAAGGAAATCGAACACCACCGAAAAGTTTGATTTTCTAGCAAACTTCTCGCAGCAACAAGTTCTAATTTACAACTCTTTTCCTCACCAGAAAATTCAAGATGTTTTACCGATTGAGATAACAACGTAAGTGCGTTACTGATTCGATAATTGGATAATCCTCGACACAGAACACGTACGATACAAGCAAGGCGTCGTCGAGTTTTTTCTTTTTTTTCCTTTTTCTTGACAACAAAAGATATACTTACTGTGACCTGTTCCTCTTTTTAAGTAGACCTTTCCATGCAGCTACATCTACAACTTCTTAAGCATTTCCTCATCCTCGGGATGATTATTCCGCATCAATACTCAGATCCACCTCCTTGGCAACCTGGCAAGCTAAGCCTCAGCTGAGGGCAAATTGCTTGTTCTATGCGAATAAGCACCTTGAATTCTAAGCTTTGATCCTCCAGAAGCCAGGTCGGATATATACAGCACCAAGAACGATTACGTAATCATTCAAGGAGATCCACGAGTATAACTAAACGAAATGAAACAAATAAATACGTAATCATCTACAACTTCTTTGCCACATGCAGACAGACCGACACACACATACATAATCATACGGAGATACAGCAGTCGCAAGAATTAAAACATGACAAGCGCCAAGGGACAAAAGGCTTCTCAACTCCTCCCTCTCCCACTCGTTTCTCTCAACCATGTCTCGTTCTCGTGTGCCTCCCTCAAGGACTCCACACAGTTCTACCAGGAAGTGCTCGGATTCCAGCTGATCAAACGGCCATCTTCTCTTCATTTTCCAGGAGCATGGTTAGCACATACCACATTTAATTACTTTATTTATATGCATGTCCTTTGCTCAGTAACTTAAAACAATAACTCATGTTTCCTTGAATATTAAATGTAGGCTTTACAACTATGGCCTAGGGATACATTTGCTGCAGCGAAGTTCTGATAATAACGCACCGACAAAGCCATCAGCAATCAATCCTAAAGACAGCCATATATCATTCCAAGTGAGTCCTTAAAAATTGAACGACTGCGTGTTGTCCCAACCCGTCTTATATTTCATTGCCCTAGTAATAAGAAACATGAATTTTCTGTCTGTTTTTAATTAATCATCTTGCATTTATTTCTAATCAATTATTGGCTCCCAATAATGGCAGTGCGAAGACGTAGAGATGATTAAAAAGAAGCTCACCGCCATGCAAATTCAATATGTGAGCGACATAGTAGAAGATGGAGGTATCAACGTTGATCAGCTATTCTTCCATGATCCTGATTTCAACATGATTGAGATTTGTGATTGCCAAAAAATCCCTGTCCTGCCCCTCAGCTGTTCCACTGCAAAAGCGCCTCAACCAATAAGAAAAACTTGTACGAGTTGAAAAAACAAAAAGGAAAAAGAAAATTTATTACAATCTCTATTTTACTGTTCAACTACTTAATAAAGTTCTTGTTGTAAATATATGAGACAATGTTGTATTCTAATGTATGCACAAAAGGGCATGACCCTTTTTTTTACATTATGTTGCTGCTATGACCTTGAAAATATTTAGGATTTCAGAAACCAAAATCTGTGCAGGAGCACATTCTAATAAAAAGCGCAGGAAAGGGAAAAAAAAAGAAGAAGATTCAACTCAAATAATAAATGATTGTAAGTGCATTCTTTAGCTCCTCCATGTTCGAAACTAAATGTTGAAACTGTGTGGAAGAGGACTCAGGTCAGATCATTCAAATGATGGTGCAGCAACACTCTGAATAGAGCAGTAACAATATTAGGACGAATCTCTTAACCAACAAACTACTTATCATATTTATTAATCTAAATTATCATAACCATAATATTCTACCAGCATATTGTTACGTAGTTACTAACAACACTTGTATATATATACATTACACATGGAATGAAGCATATCAATTCTTTGTTGCATTATTTCATGATATCAGAACTTGTTAAAATGTCTTCCTTTGCTACCTCTCAAGCCCACACAATGCAAAACATACAATCCCACCCTACGACAATCTGGCATTCAACATCTCATCAATTATCCTCATGTTCATGAGCAAAATGGTACTGCCGAACGTAAAATTTGGCACATTGTTGATATTGGCCTCACAATCCTTACACAAGCCTCTGTCCCTCTTCGTTTGTGGCATTTTGCTTTTGAAACGATTATTTTTCTCATCAATCGACTTCTTACCTCGGTCTTTGCCCATAAATCACCACACAAACTTCTTCTCTCTAGATGCCTTGTCTATACCTTCCTACGCACATTTGGGTGTGCACCCTATCCTTTACTTCATCCTTACAACACCCACAAATTTTCCTTTCGCTCCAAACAATGCATTTTTCTTGGCTATCCCGACAACTATCTTGGCTATGTTGTCTTGATCCAGAAACTGGTCGCATTTACATTGCGAGGCATGTGCGCTTTGATGAGCAAGTTTTTCCATTCTCTCAATCAAAACACGACTCACCTAATTTGCCTGCCTTCTCCACAAACACACCATGGCTCACCATTCCATCGACTATTCCTCTATGTCCCATCTTGCCAATGCCCTCATCTATGTCATTTCAAAATCCTGAACCCTCTCGACCTCAATCAACCTCTCCTAGCCTCTCAAACTTACATCCCATGCAACTTCATCCTCGTAAGCCTGTGAACTATCGCTCCCTTGCTGGAGCCCAATCCCGACATGCCATGCTCCTTACGTCAACTGCTCAAGATCCTATATGTTTTTCAAAAGCCAATCGTGATCTACTTTGGTGCAGTGCTATGATAGACGAATACAATGCACTCATTTCAAATAGCACATGGTTACTGGTCCCTCGACAGCCACACATACATGTCATCGATTGTAAGTGGTTGTTTCGAAAGAAGTTCAAGGCTGATGGTTCTCTTGAATGTTATAAAGCATGCCTGGTTGCCAAGGGCTTTCATCAACAGCTTGGGATTGATTTTCATGATACCTTCAGTCCGATTATCAAACCGACAACTATCCGTGTAGTTTTATCCATTGCTATATCTAACAAATGACAACTTCGTCAATTAGATATCAGCAATGTCTTTCTTCATGGCACACTCAATAAGGTCGTCTATATGGAACAACCCCCCGGATTTCGTGACACTGATCATCCCTCTCATGTGTGTCTACTACATAAGTCCTTATATGGCCTCAAACAGGCACCACGTTCGTGGTTTCATGCTCTTCACGCCGCTCTTCTATGTTTTGGTTTTTAATCATCCAAAACTGATCCCTCCTTGTTTATCTATCTCAAAGAGAATATTACCATCTATGCTTTGGTATATGTAGATGACATCGTTCTTACAGGATCTACGTCTTCTATGATTGACAAGCTAGTGACTCACCTGCGATAGTTCTTTGCAGTCAAGGACTTGGGCCCTCTCCACTTCTTCCTAGGGATTGAGGTTGTACCTCATAGGGATGGCAACATTCTATCACAACAAAAATACATCAGGATCATCCTTGCTCGTGCAAACATGACCACTGCCAAAGGAGTATCTTCTCTAATGTCATGTACCAACGAGAGTGCTTCAAATACATCTGACACCCTCTTTGATGATCCAGTGTTATATAGGAAAATTGTCGGTTCTCTGCAATGTGTGACTATGACACTACCAGATCTCTTTGTTGTTCACTATGTCAGCCAATTTATGCACCGACCTACTATGATTCAGTGGCAAGTCACCAAAAGGATACTTCGATACTTAAAATAAACTATGCTCCTTGGTTTGTTCATATGCTCATCAGTGAAGCCATACCTTCAAGCATTCTCAGATGTTTGGGCAAGCATGAGTATTAATTGTCGGTCCACAAGTGGATTTGCGATATTTCTATGCAATAATTTAATTTCATGGTCAGCAAATAAATAATGAACTATTGCTCGATCATCGACTGAATCGGAATATAAGTCCATAGCTGATACTACAGCTGAGCTCATTTGGTTGCGATCTCTCCTTACTGAACTTGGATTTCCTACCTCGCAACCCCCTACTTTATGGTGTGACAATATTGAAGTAGCTTGTCTCATAGCTAACCCAGTGTTTCATGCTCAAACCAAGCACATCGAGGTGTGACAAGCTGGTCGGCGACTTTTTGTTTGATTCTTATCTTCAAAAGATCAATTGGCTGATATATTTACAAAGCCGCTACCAGGATCGCATTTTCATTTTTGGTGTGACAAGCTTCGCCTTCGTCTTCAAGAAGGCTAATCTTGAGGGGGCGTGTTAACTAATAAACTACTTATCATATCTATTAGATCTAAATTATCATAACCATAATATTCTACCAGCATATTATTACATAGTTACTAACAACACAGACTTGTATATATATACATTACACATGTAATGAAGCATATCAATTCTTTGTTGCAGTATTCAAAATCAAGCAAAATAGAGCTGTGGGAAGAAGCAAATGCACAGCAACTCCCACAAGAATATTTGGCACAAATAAAGAACGTGATCTGATAAAGTTGTCAGCAAAGGCTCATCAATGTGATATAGGGTTGTATGTGTTCGGCAAGCAAAATAACTTGTCTCAAATCCCTAATGTGCATCATGGAGCATGCACAAAAAGGAACATGGAATGGAAGTAATCAGATTCCTAATGAGGATAAATCAAATAGTAGCTCAGGTACTACACCAGAAAAGATGAAAACTGTGCACATGGGATCTCTTGCTCTTGAGAAAGATAGTAGCATTACTGAAGTATACACATAATCTGATTGCGAAACATAATAAGCATTACAAATTGCACTATGACAGCAGATATAGTCGAATATGGCTGCTTGAATCCTTGGTCGTGCACAAAATACTGTAGTGGTATAAAAAAAGATTCAAATCTCATAAAAAAATAAGAAGCATTGTACCAATTTATGCAATGGCATACCTTCAAGTAATATTCAAACTCAAGCTTTGGGAATTGGGCACCGACATCTTATGCACTTTTGCCATTAATCTGCATAGCAGACCTATAATAGTTCGATGATATAGCTCAAATAATCGGCATATGTGATCCAACATGTCCGACATTCTATAGGAAAATACACTAAATGACATCCCAATCTTGGTACATTAATTAAAAATTTAAATGACAACTTTCACCTAACCAATTAAAGAATAGAACGCAAAATAACAAGTCCAAGTTTCCACTATAAAGATAAATGTGTTCATCAAATTTTGAAACATAATCAAAATTTTCATGCCCCAACTAATGGAAAGAGATCAGGGCCGGCTCAAGGGGAGGCCACCCAAGCAATTGCTTGAGGCCTCATCCCTGTACAAGGCATCTTAATTATGTATTATTAGCATCAATAATATTAAACTAATATTAATATTTAATAATTTAATATCTTTATTAATTTTAATCATCAATAAATATGTATATTTGAATAATATTAAACTAATATTAATATTTAATAATTTAATATCTTTATTAATTTTAATCATCAATAAATATGTATATTATCTTTCATTTATAATATCATTTACCTAAATCATAATAACTTATAACAATAAATAGTTTTTTTATCTTTTATATTCAATTTATGAATTCATTTCATATTTAATTCATTGTCAACAATCAATAATACTTCAATTTCCCCCTAAAAAAATAATACTTCAATTAAAACTTCTCATAATTAATCAAATAACATTTTTACAACTTTTTTCACAATCAACATTAATTTTATATTTTACATTGAAAAGCTACATTTAAATTCTCTCTTCTTTTTTATATTCATAAACTAATTATTCTAGAGATAAATTGTAGATTTTCATATCAAAAGTTAGAAAGACCTTAAAATATTATTATTATTTATTTATTTCAAAATACATTTTATACTCTCGCTTTAGGCCTATGAATCTCTAGAGCCGGCCTGAAAGAGATCATATGGTAGATTTTATTTAATTAAAAGTAAAAATTTAGAACACATGTATCATTGTGTAGGTTCCATTTATTCAACATAGTTCTGGGTCAAAAGTGGATGTAATAACTAAATTTTCCATTTTGATGTCTGGGCTAAACCGAATCAGCCCATTCCGAAAATCATGGGAAAGGCTAGACAGATGTGTTCTCCTCCACCACACAGTCAAGAGACTTTACACAAAGATTTTAATCGTTGTTGTTTGCTTAAATTCATCTAAAATTTACATGTATCAACGGCGGCCATGTTTACATTTATGTTTAATATTAACGCTAATCTCGATTCGGATAGGAAGGTCTTATGATTTTACGATCCTCCAAACAAAAAATTATTTCAATCTTACTGTAATTGAATTTATTTATTTATATTCGGGTCTTAAGATCTTGCGATATTGATATAAATTTATTTATTTGAATAAAAAATTAAAAGTAAACATAAAAGATTTTGAACACATTTGATTTAACTATTTTATTTATATATATTGTACATGTTAGTGTCATTTTCATGAATTTTAATATCCTATAACAATTTAATGTTGTGTTATGAATCTAATACTATATTATCTTTTATACAAAATTAAAATTTAGTATTGCACATATCCTAAGAATTATATTGCATTTTTAATAAATATTATACTTCATTAAGATCAAATATTATATATTATTATTTTAGTGCTTTAAAAATATCTAACATGATATAAAAATTATCTATTAGATTTGAAAATAAAAATAAAATATTAATGATCAATGTTTAATTAACTTATATATAAACATAATATTTATGAATAAACATATTATTTTAATTAGTTCATATTTAAAAAAATTATTCATAAAGTACAATCTTACGATTCTAGATCCTTAAAATCTCTTACGAACATACTTGGGAAAACAATCCTAATAAGCTTGCTTGACTACACTAAACAAGATCTAAGTAGTATGACACATTAAGTGTACACTAATGGAATGGTTGGTAAATATCATCTTCTAAAGTATATTAGTATACAAATAGTTTGAGTTGATGGTATCTCTGCCATTTTTAATATATCACATATGGTAAGTCCACCACTTAGAATCATCACTAGGAAAAGAAGAGATAGTGGATTTGTTTCTTGACAGACTTTTTTAGTTTATATTAACTTTTTGTTTACACAGAGAGGTGGTGAATCTTACTTCCCAAAGAGCTGTGATATATATAATTTATAGAAGCAAGGGAAGAAAAGATAACTATAATGTTAACATCAAATTTCAAGGACACTATTGCTTACTAAGATGTAGCTAATTTCTGTCATACTTTATTTTCTTCACAAAATATCCTTCAAATAGGCATTACTTGTCGAACTCCAAATTAGTTTCCTAACTTCATAAGGGAATATATAAATTGAAGACACACATGAACCTTTCTTTTAAGAAAGTAGAATTGTTATTATGAAGGTGAGTCCGAGTAAAATGTTATAAGGCAGATCATCCCCCCCCCCCCCCCCCCCCCCCCCACAAAAAAAAAAGTCATATTGTGATTGTCGATTGAGTCGGGCCAAAAAATCTATTGTTCTTTGAGTGAGGTACATGGATACAAATTATAAAGTTTATAAATGTTTTCAATTAGATTGCATATTCATCACAGACATTTAGCCTTGTGATTGAGTATATGTACTAGAACGTCACAATTGGATTCAACAATAAGCTTTTTGACACCTCTTTCGTTGCTTGCCTGGATGCCAATGCGAGCAACTCGAGTTTTATTGGCTAAAGAAAAGTGAAAGATAGCAAACGTGGCACCTGCAAATTGAAAGTGGACGTTAAATGATCTAAGAATGTAACTAACTCCTCCAACCTTAGCGAGTTTGGTATAAGACCCATTAAAGTTCAACTTGAACCAAGACTGAGGTGGGGGCTGCCATCGGATAACAATGTTATCCATGTGGATGGTGTGGGTGTGGAAGAATGAAAGTCCCTCAGGATTGTGGATCTGGTGTAATTTATAGTAAAAAAATGAAAGTCCCACGGTCGCCGATTTGAAATTAAAAAATATGTCATTTCTAAGCTTACAAATCCCCAAAGACAAAGCACAAATAGCGATAGGAAGTAGGCTCTAGCTAAGGAAGGGAGGTGATTGCCTTCATATCTAAGCACCAGAGTTTCAATTATGCATATGTTGAAAGGTTAAACTTATTTTGGTCTAGAAGGATCCACAATTGGGAGGAGTGAGATACAAAGCGAGCTATTATGTCTTTAGTAGGTAAATGATTGTGTGAGAGTTTTCAAAAAAAAAATTATGTATCTTGGGAGTCGAGGGACACGAATTGCCTATAAGGATTTCTAGACTTGTCATTTGTGTGTTTGGGGAGTAGCAGTGGACTTGCAAGCCCACATCTAATAGCCATCATAGGGATGTGAAGGCAATGTGATAGAACATATTTTGTCGACAAGAGAAGGTGCAAAATAATCACAAAGTAAAGGAATATTTCATGTTGAGTTAGAAAAAAATTGCAGTATGCATAGAGGAAATAAGACTATTAATGTTTATGTAAGTAGGCATAAAACATAAAGGCATGTAGAAAATTTAAGGGTCCATGAAAACATGAGTGCCATGCTCATCACCAATGGCCTTGACAAGCCCTAGCTTGATCTTAGTCATTACTTGCATGGAGAGAACTTAGAATATTCAGAACGATGTGGTAGCATAGTAACCAAGGAGGCAAAACAGGATATTTATTGGTCATAAGATCATTGAAGAAGCTTTCTTCGATATTTAGGATATATAAGATTCTTTTAGCAATCAAGGAAGCCTGAACTTCTTCAAGTTGATTAATGCCAAGCCTTTAGAGTTTGTTGGGAGTTGAATTGTACGCTAATTGACAAGATGAACACCAATTCTACCCCCATTAGAAGACTAAAGGAAGTCACAAGAGAGTTTTTTAAAAGATTGAATGGAACATGCATAAAATTGAGTAGAAGTCAAGGTGTAAGTTGGGAGACAAGTTAAGCCTTGATAAAAGTCATTCTATCAGCTTGACAAAGGAACTTCATTTTTCACCATGCAAGTTTGTTTTGCACTTTTTTTAGATGTTTCTTAGTTATTTATTTATTACTTGTTTGTAGGAGATTGTGACACCTAAGTAATGGAAAGAGTAAGTGTCAATATTAAAGCCTAAGGTTTCTTTTGAGGTTAGATCTCCTCCAAGGGAGAAAGTAAATGACACTTGTTCTGATTGATTTTTTTATTTGTAAGGGATTGATGGAGTTTCAGAAGATCCATAAGGCGTCTATAATTTCTTTTAGTGGCAACCCAGCAATCAAGTAGATCGTCACATAAAGAATGTGTGGCCCCAAGTGAAAGGAATAAGTCCATCTTTAAAGGAATTTGTTTCATTGAATTCCAGTAGAATGAAAGTCCATCTCATCTTTTCCTCCATTCTTCTTCAACATCTCATTTTTTTAATCTCAAATCGAAATGAGAAAAAAATATTTAATACATTTTTTATCCATACAAATTAAATATATAAATACATGTAAAATGAAACTATGATGTAACATAAGATAATTATTCACGTTCAATCTTGTTCATTTTCTTCGCATTATTCTTATTTCCCTTTTTACTTTCTCGAGAAGATAGAAAGGTTAATCAAAATTCAGTGCTATTTCTTTTTTTATAGTTCATGCTCAATTCTTAGAAAATCATAATGATAGTTCAATGTGCGGATTACGAGTTAAAGGTCGACTCATCATCTAGCCTAACTAATTCAATAAGATCATCTCGCGTCGTGTCATATGAACTTCTAGTAGAAATTTTCTATATTCATAAAATTTTGAACTCAAAGTTTTGCTTAAATAAAGATGAGTCGCTTACCGTTTCACCCTAATCTTTATCAGTAAACTCAGTGCTATATATAGTGGGCACATTTATTTTTCTAGTGGGCATAATTTACTCAATTGAAAATATTGATGAATGGGGATTAAACGGCAGTCATAACACCCCTCTTATTAAGAACCTCGCAGCCATTTGAAAAGTACCGTAGCAGTAGTTAAAATGTTCTTATATTCATTGACAATTATCGTAAATTTAAGGGCCTTCCATATCAGCTCTCTGCCTCTATTTTGTACGAACAAAGGAGGAAAAAAAAAAGAAAAGAATAATAAGTGCCACCGAAATGTTAGATGTTGCAAATTGAACAACTTGTGATAGTAAATCTCCAGAGCCTTAATTACCTTCTATTTTTATTCTCTGGCACTTCTGACACAAATAGATGAATGATCCCAAACAGGGGCGGACCCGCGGACCCACATGTATGGTGGCCCTGGCCCCCCCTAATTTTTTTAAACTTAATTAATTATATAGATGTGTATATGAATTTTAGGAATAAATGTTACCTTTGGCCTCCCCTAAATAAATTTGATGAGACATAAAGACACGAAATATGTCATTACTCTGATGGATTGATGCTCTTCTAACCATTTGGGGGTTGCAAGTTCATGTCATTACTCTAATGAATTGATGCTCTTCTAACCATTTGGGAGTTGCAAGTTCAAGTCCTGCCCCCCCCCCCCCCCCCCCCCCCCCCCAATAATTTTTGCTCTGGGTCCGCCCCTGATCCCAAATACAAAAACTTGTTACTTCTTCTTTTTTTTTTTGCAGTAAAGCGATATTTAAGGTATTTCTAACTTTTAATATGAAAATCTACACTTTTATCTTTTAAAACAATTACTTTATGAATATCATAAAAAAGAAAGAATTTGAGTGTACCTTTTCAATGTAAAAAATAAAATTAATTTACATTGTGAAAAAATAATAAAAATGATTAAATATTAGAAAATTTAATTGAAGTATTATCGATTGTTGACAATAAATTAAATATGAAATGAATTCATAAATTCACTATGAAAGATAAAAAAATTATCGTTATAAGTTAATTAAGATTTAGGTGAATGATATTGAAAATGGAAGATAATAGATGATTAAAATTAATAAAGACCTTAAATTATTAAATCTTGATATTAATTTAATATTTGTAATATTAGTAATTCATTATTCTGACCTTGTATAGGGGTGAGGTCTCAAGTAATTGCTTGGGTGGCCTCCCCTTTGAGCCGCCCTGCACATGAATGTCCACCGATCAGCGCCACATATCAAACACCCGATGCCGGTCGAGCAAGCATATGCCTTGCATGTGCAGTTGCTCCAGCATGCTGCCCGATGATCGTTGTCGCTCGAGTTCCATTCCGACAGGTCTGGCAGCTCGATCCATTCCATCTTCTAGAAATGGTTTTAAAAAAGGCATTAATTCTTTAAATCTCTAATAAACTATAACTATTTTGCGTATTTAATATATAAATTTATCATATTTAAATTATATCACAAATTTCACTTTAATTCATTCATCTTATTCTATTATTTTTTACATTTTTTTAATTTTTATTTATGAAAATATTAGTTTGTCATTTTACGAATTGTTTTGTTTTTTAATATTTTAAAAATAATAAAATAATAATAACTAAGAAAAATTAAATGCCTTGTTTTTTAAATATTCTTTAGCTTTATTTTTTTTTCTTTTTTGTGTCGACCCGAGGAGATTTTCGATATCCGAAATTACTAGCGTTCGACTAATTTGAAATTAAAAAAATAGAACAATAATAATTTATTCTCTAGACAAACATGAAATTATTAGTGTCGGTCGAACACTTAGAAGAGAACCTCAGTTGAGACAACCAACTTTTAAAATATTAAAAAAAAGACATGTCTTGAAAGGGTCTTTTCATAAATATGAAAAATATAAAAAACATTTAACGAAATTAGTCATATGAACTAAAGTGAACATCATAACATAATTTAAGGATGACTTACGATATATTAAGGTTAGACTAAAAATTTATTATAATTTAGGAGAGCTTTAAGGAATTAACCCTTTAAAAAATAAAAATAATATTTTTAAAAATATTTCATCGGAACCTTAATTTAAAATTAAAAATATTTTGAAGAAAAAAATATATAAACAGTAAAACAATCACATTACATTTTTTGAAAAAAAAATAAACTTTTCTTTCTGACTATTTGAAAACAATATACTATGACATCAATATATTCTAATTAATTTTAGATTCAACTTCATTAAAGTAAATTAATAATTTGGTGATATTTAAAATCAACTACATAATAATAATTTAAGTCATTAACGTAGTTATTTTAATGAGTATGGGTAAAAGAAAAGGTAAAATTATGAAATACTATTTGGTAGTGAAAATAATAGTTTAATTATAATCTTTTTGGAAATATATGCTTGGTTCGGGCTAGATTCTCTAATTTTTAATAAAAAATTTAATTAAAATTAGTGTTTTATATATATCTATAAAAAAAAGAAACTTAATTTTTAAGCGAGTCCAAAACTTTTTATCTTTTCGGGTTGGATTTTTAAAAAAAAAAAATTACCTCCAAACCTCTTGAAACTTTTTGTACATACGATCATTTTGTTTTGAGAAAGAAAAGAGACCCGAGGCTATGCCCTCGTGATTCGGTGAACATGTGGATTGCATGATGGATAGCTCCTTTTATTGTTTAGCTCCACTGCTCATGGGGCCATTGTTAAAAATATGATTGGAATAACTATTTGTGTTGATCCAAGGTTTTAAAATTTATAATTTAGGATAACAAATAAAGTTTTTAATCATTATTTTATTGCTTCATAAGTATTTTTTTTTTTAAACTAAAACTCAACATCTTTATCCTCTAACCTCTATAGACTAGGGCCCATTAATCCATATACATTAACTGTTGAATATTCATTTCAACTTTCCTTTATTTTTCCATTTTATAATTTTATTTAATATTCAAATATCATCTATATTTTTTCTAATATTTTACTTCTCTTTTATGTTTAATCAATATGAATTAATTTTTATTTACTTTTTTTCTTAATTATTTTTATAATTAATTAATACTTTTAATAATTTATTTATGTTAATATTAATGAATAAAGTCATTATCTATGTATAAGAATGTAATTAATATATCAATGTCTATTTACGTTTCTATAATTATTATTTAGTTAAATTTCTGCATTTATAAACCATTTTTATAAATTTAGTTAATATTTAATGCTATTAATGATCTGTTATTCAAAGTATTATTTACTTCGATCTTGTCTAATTGAGTCTTGGAAGTTGGAATTTATGTTTATATGTCGACGAAAAAATGACAATGTAAATTTCGCATGTCTAATAAAAACAGCAAATACTTGTTTGGTTTCGAATTACATCAACAGTAAGCAAATACATGTTCGATTTGTTATAGTCACCATCAATTTATGGTCATAACATGTACTTTTTAAAAATAAAATACACGTGCTAACCTGCCTTGGTCTAGGGCCGTTTAGAAATTGGAATTAGAGTTCCACATGAATAATTAAATTGGTAAATTAATTGTGTTTGAATAAAATGAAATTTGATGATGAGAAATGATAATTAATATGATAAAAAATAGATGTGATAGTTAATTTTTAGTGAGTGTTTAAATTTAAAATATATATTATAATTATAGGTTATAAATTTGTTATAAAATTTAAAATAAATATATATTAAAAAGTTTATGCAAAAAATTTTGTTTAAAATATATTATTTAAATATAAAAATATTTTTTAAATAAATTATACTTAATGAACTATTAAAATTTTTCATGAAATAATAAATAATATTATATATAATAAAATATATTGATTTATACTTAATCCTTTATTCTTTATATTTTATATATAATAAAATATATTGATTTATATAAGAGAAGTTAAAAAAGAAACTGATAAAAAAAGTTAAAAAAAAAAGAAAAACATTAACTAAAAAATATTTGAAAAAAAACCAATACCCGAAAAGGTGGAACAAACACCTTGAAACTAGGATTACGACTCTTGTCCCTAGGGGTGTTCATCGGGTCAGGTCGACTCCCAACTCGAGTCGACCCGACCCGACTCGATCAACTCAAATATTTTATTTTAGTTTTTATTTTTTTATTCAAACTTAATCTTATATTTAATTTAAAAAAAATTAAAATAAAATATTTTAAGTGCAAAAATAATACTAAATAGTTAGAAAACTTATTTTATATTTTAAAATTATATTTTTTATATTAAATAAAATATAAAAATAGTAAATATATATATATAATTTGGGTGGTCGGATAACCCGATCCGTCCCGACCTGAACTGGGTCGGGTTGGACCGAATTCAGTCCCTCCAACCCCATGATCCGACTCGATCCAACCAAATTTGGTCGGGTTAAATCTGAACACTCTTACTCGTCCTAGAACTATTAAATACAGTCTGATTCTGTCTTAAGAAATTCTGTCTTAAGAATCAAGCCACATTAGCCACTAGGATATTTGGAGAACCAGATGGAATTAAAAATTTATTCCACCCAATTCCAATTGCCAAACATCATGTGCCATCTTAAATTAGCCACAAATGACTCTTGCTCCGTTCTCACAAATTTATTTTCTTACAATGTCGATCAACACTTTTCTGTTGGTGATGACTTTTCTCACTTGAGAAATAGAGGTTTTGGCTGAAAATAATACATAGATATTCTTTTAGAAAAGTTAAAAATATTTGTATTTTTCTATAATAACTTTATATGTATAACGTTTTGTTCTTTACACCGTGGAGTATATATTTGACATGGTTAAAATAATTGAAGTGCAGAGGAACAAGGTGTGGCGAAGTGGCGCACATTATTATTAGGAAATTGAGTTCAAATTCGACTAAGGAGTCGTATCTATTTTTTTATTTTTAATCTTTAATTTTATTGTACTTGATCTATGACCTGTCTATGTACCAAAAATATAAATTTTAGTGAATGTCTAAATATAATATAAGAATTATAAATACAAAATATAAATTTATTAATTAATAAATATTGAATATAACTTAAAATTTTATATTAATTTTTAAAAATAAAATATTATTTAAACATAATAAATAATATTTATAATAAATTAGATTTAATTAAAAATAAAAAAGTCAGAAATGATAAATACTAAATAATAGTAATGTAATCCTTTTACAATAAATATATTATATTTATTAAAGAAATTAATTTATGTGAAAAATATAAGCGAGAGAAAATAAGATTTAGAAAAAGTCAAAGTATTGAACAAACTGTTACAGTTCAAAGGGTGAGAACCAAAGTTCTAGTTTGAATTTCATCATACGTCACATAATATGACGAGATCCATTGAAACTAGGCATGGATTCTAATTTAATTGCCAAAGTATTATTTTATTTTAAGAAAATTGATATGCTAGAAAACTACTTTTCTTTTCTTTAAATGCTTTTTTAATGTTTTAAAGTCATCGAATCACTTTAGCTATTATTACGTATAATTATTGGCCATAAATCCATAATGTAAAGTTTAGCAAAAGCCTTGTTAAGTTAAAAAATTATTTTGAAGACCCGTTTAATTTAGTTTGAGTTCAGGTGGAACTTTATCGAAGTTGTGAAAATTGGGTGGAACAGAAGAATCAATTTAAACCCATTTATTAATTGAAAATAGAAAGAGGAATGAATATTAGCCAACGAGGCACTGGAACTCGCGTCGCCCACAAAATCTAGTAAATGCTATTTACAAATAAATAAATGAGACGAATCTTCTCAAAAAAAAATTTATTATTTTTTTAGAAAAAAAGAATGAAGGAAAAATACTAAATGACATAAGTGACTAAAGTCGCCCAAAGTAAATGGTCGCCGCCTGGCATTTGCGGTGACCACTGACCCCGGACGCGTGTTTAAATTTCGAATTATTTTTCACCGCAGAAAATTCCGAATTATTTTATCCGTCATGCGGATTAAACGATGACCCGCTCCGGGTGAAGCCGCCCAATGGCGGCTCGCCAGCTACGTGATTGATGTGGTCCCTCCCAATGGCGGTCCGCCAGCGAGGAAAACGACTCGAGCCGCCGGCTCGAAGATTTGAGTCCGCGAAACATTTCAAACTTCAAATCCCGTCGGCTCCGGGGCGGAATACCTTTCCCCTTTAATCCTCGACGAACTATTAAAATAACTGCCTCGTCCTCAGCATAAATATATTAAATTCAATTCGGAGGGAGGGCGAGAAATGTCATTTTACGACGTCGTCACGTGGTGTCCGGGCACAAGTTTTTGACGATCGGGACGGTGCGGAGATAACGCGGAGAAGAAATCTATAAATGGAAAAATTAATAAAACGAAATGGAAAATTAATTATCCATAAAATTACATTCCTGCCCTCGGTAAGAACGAAATTTTTTTTAAAAAGGAAAACATTTGCCAGCTGCGACAAGCTCCAGAACGAAGGACGCCTTGGAAAAAGAACAAAAAAATTGAGCGCGACGCAGCGTTTGGACTCCAGGAGCGTTGGATACGACATGACAACCAAAAGCCGTATCTTCCGCCTGCAGCTTCCTCCTCTGTTCCCAGCTCTCTCCCTTTAACAATGGTATTTTTGCTGTAGTGGCCACATTTTTCTTTTGATAATACGACGGATAATTATTGGGTAATATAAAAACGTTTTCTTTTATAAAGTCTGAAATGTGTTTTCTGTTTCCTTATTTGATTCTATTTGTTCTCATCATACATTTATTCACAGAAAAGAAAAGGAGTGAAGAAAGAGCGATTGAAAGAAAAATTCCAAGCTACTTGGCTGCCTTTGGTGGGAACCGATTCAAAAGTAAAAAGAGGGGGGGGGGGGGGGGGGGGGGGGGGCGAGTGGAGAGGAACAGGGCATTCAGCACCGGTCTCCTGCAACCTTCTTTTCTTCAACCATTCTTCTACCGCGGCTACTTTTGCCCTCCCATTGCCGCTCCGTCCTTCGGCAATCGCAACCGCGGCGCCTTTCGCCAGTACTACGGCTGCTCTCGGGTGGAAAAAGGTGGGTGTTTTCCCGTCTTTCAACTGTCCTTTTTCTGTGTTTCTTGTATTTGGTTGGCGTTTTACTGTTTTAACGTGGGGTGGTTGTTTACAGATGTTTAAAAGTTTGCTTGGAGGTGTAGATAAGGAGGAACGGATGGAGGCCTTGAAGAGCAGCATGAGGCCGGAAGTGATAGCACCCCAGGAGAGCGGTGGAGTTCCGAGCGAGGAGACGATGTGGGTTGTGGAGAATGGAGGATTTATGGGGGATGGCTTCGCTGTGGACGAATTCCTCGACCTTGGAGAGTTTGGGAATGACGAGAAAGAGGCAGAGGAAGACATCAAAGAAGTCATAAAGGATTCTGTCGCAGAAGCGGATCAGATGGAAACAGAGAACAACAACAGCGACGCTGTTGTTGCCCCCGCCTCTTCTTCGCCGCCGTTTCTCTCCTTCGGAGCCCCTCTTCCGCCGCTCTCAGAAATAAGCCTTTCGGTGCGTCTTCGAGCAGCTCCAAATACTTGCCGTGGTTAATGGTACAGTTTTGTGTTAGAAAGATTCACTCTTGAAGGTTTTTTTTACATCTCTCGTTTTGTTCCTCAGCCACATGACGCCCAAGAGTTGGAGTGGGTTTCTTTCATTATAGACGACTCTTGCTCAGACTTCCCCACCAGCGCCGTCGCACCTCTCCAATCGATTCCCAAAGCTCAGACCCAGAGAGACGACTCCGCCCATCGTGAGACACAGCACCCCCATGTCGCCGCCGGGGTGACAAAAGGCGCCTCCTGTCCGTGGTCAATGGTCAACGCTCTCTCCGCTGAGGCGCCGGTTCCGGCCAGGGCGAAGAGGAGCAAGCGTTCGCGTACTGCCACCTTCAGTTGGTCGTCTCTACCCTTCACCGAGTCCTCATCCTCTTCCACCACCACCGCTGCATCTTCCGCATCCTGTTCCTCTGCTACCTCCTCTATCTCCTCTTGCCTCATCTACGACTACCCAGCCGCCACCAACGACCAAAGCTTGCTTTTCTATGAGAGCCACCGCTCACTGCCACTGTTGCCGTTTAAACAATCTAAAAAGCAGAAGGTGCCCAAGAAACGCGGCCGCAAACCAAAGCACCCGTTGACCACAGCGGATGCCGTCGCTGATATCCACTCCGGCGAACAGCGGTGCAGCCACTGCGGCGTCAAGAAGACACCCCAATGGCGTGCAGGACCGCTGGGCGCCAAGACCCTTTGCAACGCCTGCGGGGTCCGCTACAAGTCTGGCCGCCTCCTCCCGGAGTACCGACCCGCGTGCAGTCCGACGTTCCAAAACGCCATTCATTCCAACAGCCATCGCAAGGTCCTCGAGATGCGCCGGAAGAAGGAGGAGGAGCTCCTCGCCACCGCCGGTCCTCCCCCCATTGCTACTTGCTGAGATTGGTTCACTTCCCCCTCGCCTGTTCGGGTGTATAATTATTAGGGTCGCCAATTTTTTTAGCTGTTTTAATGGTCCTCTCTTTGTAACAGCATGAAATATTTTTAGGTAGCGCAGTGGACGCCGTTTTATACTTTTCTTTTTTCCGTTACAAACGTTTTATTCCTCTCTTTAGCAATTAGCTAGCCGTTGTTGGCCTCTTCGCCTTTTACTTGTAGTGCAACCTTTATAAAATTTTATTGATTGTGGTAGGAAAAAACAGAAGCGAGAGTTAGAAATTTGGATAAGTGAATGGATGGATGGATCGATGGATGTAAGGAAGAAGATATCTCGTTTTCTTATGTAAATGTGGATCTTGCATCTGGACACTATTCACTTCATGTTATCCTTAATTTGGTCTTCTACTCTATCACTTTTCCTAACCAAATTAGTTAAAATCCTTCCTAGTGTGCAACTTCTGCCCTGCATGAGTTATGTTCCACATGCATTTGCTATCGATTCTCTTAATCAGGCGAAACTAAAGGAAACTTGTCTACTTTTCATTTTCTGAATTTGTTGGAAGCATTTTCTTTCTAGATATGACCAACCCCAACCAAAAAGCAATCACTTTATGGTTGCGATGGATAGCTTGTGCTCAGCTGCCTCCCTGCTGGTCGGAGGGCCTTTTCGTTCCAAACTCATGCTTAAGTTCAACTTTCTCTACTTTCTCTCCCCACCCACCCTCCCCCACAGTCCCTCCCTTGTACACAGTAATATATTAAAGTTCACGGAACAGTAAGCCAAGATCAACATTTAATAAGTTGGAAAGACGAGGATGCAGCCTTGTTTTCCGCTGAATCATGAAGTCATCTGTGCACGGCTGGAGGTGAGCGACTCACCTGCCACCCGCTATAGTGACATTGGAATGATTGGATATTTGGATGATCTCCTCTCTGCTTTCATAAGGCAAAATTAAGCATTATGTCAATGTTGATGCCACTGCCATTTCTAGGTTCGGAGACCTAATCATATAAAGACATGACATGAGCTAAAGTTGCTTCAACTGTGGTGTCCTCTTAAACTTGTAATCGCTACAAAACAATATTATGTTTTTCTTATTAGACATGCTTTTATCGATCTATTTATATCGGATATATAATATCAGGGAGGCAAGAAGCAGAAATCACGGATGGGCCGGCAATTTGCACAAGGAAAATGTACGGCGTGCTACTGCGCTTGATGATGTTGTTCACCGTGTCTACAGAATTAAAGATTTTTTTTTTCTTTTAGGGTTGAAGAGAGCATTAATTTTGCCTTAGGAATTGTTTGACAATTAACTGGGATCAAGTAAGGTGATGGAATGTGGTCTGTTAGGAGGTTCATGTTTGAATAATAAACTGTATAAAATGATGGGTTGAAAAATAAAAAAATTTATTTACTAAAGGTTATTTTTATCATTTAATGTATATAAATTATTATAATTTTTAATGAATAATGACTATTTATTTTTTATTATCTATTTTATTTTTATTTCTTTATTTTTTGCTCCACTATTTTTCCTATTTTTGTTATATTATTTTATTTTAAAAAATTATTTCATTAATATATTTCAAAAGTAAGAAATGAAAGATAAATATTTATAAAAAATTATAAATAAAAGTTATTTTATCAATATATATATTCATGTGAAAGAAAATGATAATTTATCAATGTAAGAGATAATTTGTTTAATTTGGTAATATGATTTAATTTTGTAACAGAGAGGAATTAATTTGATATAAATTTATTTAAATTGGTGGAATAAAAAATATCACGTTTGAGAGTTTAACCATTACACTTCACACCTTATAACTAAAATAAAAATATAACTAACCAAGATTTATTTAATCTCATTCCTATATGTTCCATCCCGCCCTTAATCCAAACAAATTCTTGGGACCCAAGAGAAAGGGTTTGTTTGAATAGAGAATTTTGAAGGGGTGGATATGATAATGAGGAATGAGATTAGATAAATTATATTTGTTTATAATTTTTATTTTAGTTAAAAAGGGTGAGTTGAAATGGTTAAGCCTTCCAAACATCACATTTTTTATTTCATTAAATTAGTGAAACGAGAAGAAATAAATAATTTTAAATTAAATTAGCCACTCTCTTATTACCAAATTATATAATATCTTTTGTTACCAAATCAAACAAATTCTCTATTCCTTCTTTTTCTTTTCTATCCTACATTGATGAATTATCATTTTCTTTTGTATTAATATTACATATAAAATATTTTTTATTATAATTATTCTTTTATAAATATTTATTTATCATTCTTTACTTTTTAAAATAGATGAATAAAATATTTTAAAATATAGAATATAATAGAAAATATAAATAATATGCGGAACAAAAATGGAAAGGGAAAAATAAATCAAGTGGTGACAAATAAATATTTATTTCTCACTACATATTATGATATTTTATATATAATAAAAGGTGAAAATATTTTTTTAGTAAATAAAATTTCCATTCACTAACCCATCATTTTTTACAACCATCCATCTGTCACTATATAACCATATTCCAATTTTCCATTAGTTAATTGTCAAATAGACTCTTAGCCATTGGATTTTAACAATAGAGATGGAAAGCCTCAAGGCCCGTTTAGCTTATTTGATATATACAATAGTTGATAAATTGGAATTTTGATAAGTAGCTCAAAAGTTAAAGTTAATTTTAATAATGTAAGTTTGTTAATAAAAATTTTGAGTTACTACTTGTAAGTTTGATGGAAAGGAATGAGGCTCCTACATACTTGAGTAGATAAGAGCCCCGTTATATTGGGAAGGAGGGGGTAAAAGCACAAGAAAAATGGTATTATATAAGTTAACATATATACAAATTAAAAAATTTAAATGTCTCAAATTTTTTTTTAAAATAATGTCTTATTTCCTTCTTAAAAGATAATGTATTATTCTAAAAAAACAATTTGACTATGATTAAAATAAATAACATTCTTTTTAAAAAGTATTGTACAAGTATAATAAAATGAACAATATTTAACTTTTGAAATGTAATAAATTATTTTTTGGATATAAAATAATAAATTCAATTATTAAGATATTTCCTTTCTAAACGATAATGGTCAACTGTAATAGAATACATAATATTTCTTTTTTAAAAGATAATGTATTATTTCAGAAATAAAAAATTCAATCTGAGTATGATTAAAATAATTAATATTTTCTTTCTAAAAGGTAATACAGGAATATAATAAAATATTTTACTATTTCATTTTTAGAAGATATTGTTTATTTTCAAAACTAAAATATAATTTTAAACAAATATTTCAATTTGAGTTCAATTAAGATTAATAGTTTCTTATTGAATAAATAACAAGCTAGAAATTAGAAAAAAATATTTTTGTAAAATTATTAAATATTTATGAATAAAATAATTTAAATAGAAATTGGGGCATTTAAATTGGGAGCGAGCATCGGTGAGAGAACGGGCGTCGGGGGCGAGATCGGAACAAGATCGGGCGGCGGCGGCGGCGAGGGAGCAAGATCGGGCGGCGGCGGGCGAGATTGGACCTCGCGAAGGTAGTGCGGCGTAGGGTCGAGGGGGCGGCGTCGGCGTGCGGATCGCGAAGGGGCGGGGATCGGTGAGGGTTCCCCGGCGCGGCGGCGGTGCAGATCTGGCGGCGAGAGAGAAGGCGAGGAGTCTCGGGGCGGCGTTGGCGTGCTGATCGCGAAGGGGGCGGGGTCGGTGAGAGTTCCCGGGCTAGTTCTCTGCCGGAGCCGGATCCAACTTCCATCGCCCTCCATCTAGAATGGTATTTTTCTGTACTAATTTTCTTTTCAATTTTTTTCCCGGCGGCCGGCACCCCTACGCACGGTCGGCTGCCGCCGGGAGTAAGGCTACGGGAAAGTTTTGTGGCCGATTCGGGAAAGTTTCGTGGCCGATTCGGTTGTCGGAGACGGGCATCGATTGTCGGAGACGAGGAGACCGGAGGTTCCGCGGAAGCGGGTCGCGGCGGAGTTCCGCAACCCTGTGCGCCGGGTGCGGATGTGGCTTGGAACAGGAAAGATGCCAGGGTCTATGACTCGGCCGCCATAAGGCTCCATGGCCCCGATGCCACCACCAACTTCACGCAGTCCTCGTCTGAAAACAATCCCGCCTCAGTCTCCGGCGTGTTCGAGTCGGACGAACGCCTCCTCCCCGCCTTCCCGACCGTTCCCGCCGCCATCACTAACATCAGACCTCGCCAGCGCCGGAAACAATCCCTGGAGACGAACGCTGGCAAGAATTAGTGCCCACGACGTCGACATTGACTTGCCCGAGGTGCTCTTGAATGGCTTCTACCGGCTTACCGACGATTCGGATTCCAAGGCACGAGACTAGGGAGCCGTGGCCGTCGGCCTTCCTAGCAGACTTCACCCTCTGAATTTATAATAATTTATCCGCTGATGTAGTTTTTGTTAGGAAATGCATGTTGATAAGTTTTGTATTTTACCTTGGATGCTTTGTCTATTTTCTGCAGAGTTTTATTTGCTTGTCCTTCGTATGCATGAAACCAAACAGGCTTATGGTTGTGTCAGCGGAATGAAGAGAGAAAGCTCCTACCCTTTCTAGCGTTGTGGCAAATGAAGGACGCAGCCATTTTCCACTTGTGGACGGTGCAGCAGAAGGAAGGAAGGGTGGTCTGGGGCATCAGGACGGCAAGGAGAAGCTAAACAGTTTATTAGAGGCTGCCGAGGGAGAAAGTGGTTAAGGAGAAAGTGGACCAAGATTTCATTTTACCAGAGTCTGCACTACACGCACCAAAATGAAAGTGTAAGTTGTTCATGGATTGAATACCTTATTTGAGTGTTTGAATTTGTCCCATCACTCCGATGCCAACATAATTGTGAATGATTAATTCCATACCTTCTCTCATGGGCGGACCTAAGACAAAAAATTAAGGGGGGCCAGACCAATACAATAAATTAATAAAATACATAATATTTTAATAATAAAGTATCACAAGTAAATTTTATTTATAAAAAATAAAATACTCAATGTTTCGAAATAAGATTGTCTTGCTTAAAATAAGAAAATAATTTATAATTAAATTCATACTGAATTATTCTCTAACACTTTCTAGTCCAATCAAGATATTGCTCGCTTTGGGCTGACTCACACGAATTAAAAATGCATCTTGATAGGCGAAGGGGATAGCTGCATATAAGCCTATGACTATCTCCGTGTTTTTACCTACGTGAGACTATTCAATCAAACCATCATGGTCTTTAAACCTTAGGTCGATACAATCTTCCCCTCTTAGGAGGCCCGAGTGATTTATGTTGGCCCATGACTCGTATTTCCCACATGACTCAAGTGAGCACGCGAGATTGGCTTTGATACCATTTTGTAACACTTCCAGTCCAATTAAGATATTGTTCGCTTTGATCCATTAATCCGCACAACTCGCGTCTTCTAGTATCAAAATAGCACGCGAGGTTTTTTTTGGAAGGCATTAAAATTAGGTTGTAATGCTAAATATGATTAGAATCAAAATAATTAGCTTTAAATCAATTGTTATTGAATAATCGGATGGTTTTAAAGAAAATTTACATTGTTGTGATTCGATCCCACGTCCTGCCGGCTGAAATCGGGCAATGCAACCATCAAAACAAGCTGGGGTTCATGTTGGCCTGCGATACTAAATATACTTAAGGGGGGCCAATTTAAATTTTAATCCTAAAATTTTTCTGTCACCACATATAACTAATAAAACTATAAAAAGTTGGGGGGTTGGTGCTGGCCCCCCCTGATGTCTACTTGGGTCCGCCCCTGTCTTCTCCACTGTTGTTGGCTGGCAAAAATGAACTTAGATAACACAATTTGCCATCAATGCTGTAAATTAATGCATCAGAATGTGCAAAAAAATTGTCTTATTGCTCAGTGTCCAGACATAAATGTGGTTGTTAGGATCATCTGGTTATACTGTATTTTACTTGGAAACGAAAGTAGCAATTAGATTTCTATTCATATCATATCACCATAGGCATGATTACTTTGCTAACAAAAGGATGATCATGCGAAACAAAGCAAGAGCGATGGCTATATCTCGCATTGGTATGACAGATCACATGACAATTGCTGTTCTCAAGCATTGTTGTTGGGCATACAAGTTTTGTACATGTTATGATATTATGAATGTGACACAGCATGAAGCTATCCAGAATCTGTTTCTTAATTTTCCACTGTAGACGAGGTGACAATGTGTGCTTGGATCACTTGCAGATTACAAGCGAATGCAGGGGCTCTCACTAACTTTGAGGTTCTTGATTTCTTGCGCAAGAGAGGAGCGAGAAGTGATCCGATGGGGTGCCTTGGTGCTGCTACACCATCGGAGTGTAAGGTGCTGTGCATATTAGTACAATAATGTACGTGCACTTGCTTATATTGGTGTCCCATCTTGATATGGTTTTTGATGTATTCTTATGTTCAGGTTTTTTATTACCTTGTGAAAACTGCTGCTTGCAACCAGACAAGAGAAGCAATTGACAGCTTTTTAAAGAGAAGTGAGGAGTTCAAGCTTGCAAAAGCAGAGAAGTTAAATATCATTAACTTGAGGCCATCAGAACTTCCGTTAATATATCCGGCAAGTTTGTGAGAATTGAATGCCAGTCTTTGAACTTATCTGTTGTCACCTTTTAGATGAGTTGCAGCACATATCACCTCTTGTGATATCATGTGGCAATATTCCCCCGTTCCTGATTAGATGTTGTATATCGTTTCCTTGTGAGCTATCTGTTTTCTTATTGATGTGCATGCTTTGCTTTCTTTTATTCATCCTATCTTTTTCTATTGCAGATTATAGAGTATTGCGACCAGAGATTTACTAGAAATGATGATCGAGACGAAATTCAGAATTTGGTGGACTTAGTGCTTGAGGTACTGCCTGATCCGCCTTCAAATCCGAAAGAAGAAACAATTTACCAGCAAGAAGAAATGCAAACTGAAGACCCAGGGAAGGAGGATTAGTGAACATCTGAAAGCTTTTAATTAGACATTACAAACAAGAGCACCTAAAATTGGAATCTACTCAGAATATGGATGTTGATGTGGAATGAAGCTAACTATTTCACAAGGTTCTCACTGATCACTATGCTTTTTAGTCTGTGGTGGATGATGACTGAAATTGTCTGGTAAGTATCTTTCCTTACCATTGAGATCAGCGAAGCTAACATTAAATATTATTGAGCTCAAAGCTCCAAGGTACTGCCAAATGGGGAAATTGCACTGTACCCACGTATTGGAAAGTTAAATTTCACCTGTACGTTGAAGATGTACACATTTTTTTTCATTAGTTTTGTTAGGCCATTCTAACATTTTCAGATCCTAATTACTTGTGTTGTCAGTATTCTAATGTCCTTTAAGTGTTATATACATTGGCATTGAATTTGGTAATGGTCATGCTAGGTAGATTATTTGTTCGGCAAATGTATTTTGTTATGTTTATCGACGGAGTCGTGCTAGAACCGTCTTGCAACCGATAATAAAATGCACATCATCTTAAAGCAAAATATGTCAAATAATATTGGCAAGGATGTTCTTAATGCCACTCCTCCGATTCTTATTATCATTTCAAATTCATCATTCTACTCTTCATTTATTTTATAATTTTACTATTAATTCTCTGTCTGTCCTTTTAATTTTCATCCAATTTTTCTTCTTTAATCATCAAATACACTTTCTCTATTCTCTCTCCTGATATTATTAGTTATTTAATTAATTATATAAATTAAATTATTAAATAAATATATTAATTTAATTAATATGAAAACTACAATAAGATTAGACAAATAAAAATATATTTATTTCTTAAGATTATTAAATTTATGAGTGTCTGGTGTTTTTTATTTTTTTGTTAATAAATTAATAATATATTTTTAAAGTAATTTGTTCAATCAATTATTTGTAGTTAAATAAATATTTTTTAAGAATTAGATTGAATATAACACACTTCTTAACAAAAAATAAAAAATAAAAAAAACAATGGGCTAATTATTTTGAAAAACGATTACACTAAAAATAATTTATCTATTCTCATTTCCACTTTATTTTATATATACATAAAATAATATTATATATTTAATCTTGTTGTAATTTATATATTAATTAAATTAATATGTTTGTTCAATAATATATATTATATTAGTGATCAAAAAATTAATTAATTGCATGAATCAATAGCATGAAGAAAGACATTGTAGAGAGTTAATGAGTATGAAATTATTTAATAAGCATGATTAAGTGAAAATTGAGAAGACTCAAAGAGAGAATGATAAATAAAGTAAAATAAAATAAAAAGTAAAATAGTGAGTTTGGAGTGACATTAAAAATTAGAGAAATGATATTAAGAGCATCCTATTGGCAAATGTCATGGTAAAATAGAACATTTAACAAATAATAGGGAGAAACAATATAGTATTTCACAAATAACATGGAGCCATTATATAGTAACATGGAAGTTTCAAATGCAAATAACAACATTAAGCTGGATTTGGATTTGCATTTATTGGCTCTGATATTTCATTTCATATAGTAATTTGTTATATAATAATCTCTTTTCATTAAATAAGCATTCAAATTTTGCCATTTCATTATATATATGTAAATTTTCAACGTACACATTTCTTTTTTGTTAACTTATAGTCATCCAGACGATAGCTACCAAACTTTTCACGCGAGTCGAAGTTTCTCTCTAATTTGCTGTTTGTTCGTAAACTCATTCAACCAATGTTGCAGATCGATCCGATTCTAATGCTTAAACGGTGCAGCAGCTTACAGCACATGACTCGTGGCCCCGCGTCTTGTTGAAGTATATGACGTAAACTCGGATGCTCCGATGCAAAACTAATGCAACCGTATTTGCGTTATACGGTCAACACACATTTTTACCACCACACGTTTAACCACAATTCAGTCACTACGCTTAACTATCCATACGAGCAAATAAGTTATTATTTGCATTAGGCGCATAAGACTACCGGAATTAAGCGGCAAACTTAATCGATTCAATTGAATAGAGAAAATTGAATGTTTAATATATATAAACTGATGGTTTCCTTTTTTAAAATTATAGAATAGAAGTTTATGCTTTTAATGATAAAATAATTAAATAAAATTAATTTACCGTAAATTTTTTTCGTGTAGCGTCGTGAAACAACATGGGCTTAAACAAGATGGCGCCCGTCTATCGAATACTACTACCAAATTCTCAAGTCCAGGTCACATCGGACCCGTTCGTTGTGCAGAGAGGTGACGACCGATCGAATCGCATCCTCCGCCGGTGACGCCGTACCGTCTCCTCTCATCCTCGCCCCGCGGCTCATGAAGCGTTCTCCTCCTCACCGCTTCGGCACGCCCGCTACAGCCGTCGTCATCTTCGTATGGATGTTGTTGGGCTTCGCGCCGGAAGCGGTACTCGGCGCGAACTCCGCCTCCGCCTTCGTACAGAACGTCGTGTATTCCAATCGGATCGCCATTTTCTCCAAATCCTACTGCCCGTGAGTCTTATTTTCTTTCTTCAATGCTTAAATTTCTTGCTCAATATCGCACTGGTACTCCTAGAGACCATTTTTTCGTTTGTGTTCATATGGAGACGAAAAAAAATAGTCTTCTCTTTATTCAATCGGTTATAATGTTCTGTTTCGTGCTGAAACGTTTGAATAGTTCTTATACTTGGTCAATTCATATTAATTGAATTGCTGTACTTTTTGTTGAAAGGATTTCCCTCGAATTTTCATCAAAAAGAAAATAAGTGTCCGAAAATCCTTTCAAATGGAGACATGACTGATATGTTTGTATATGCACAATTAAATCGATACAACAACATTTGCGGTTAGTTAAATATTATGCTTATTTGGCTGCTCCTGTGTTACTTTGCATCCAATTGTGTTTCTGAACGAGTGAATGTTCGCCGTATTATGACTAGTTTTTGTATCTTAATGAGATGAACATCTTTTGCCTTCTATGAGTGATGCATATGCTTCATTCATCTTCAGATACCATATACTTGACAACAAAATTTCTCTATTTTCAACTGATTTGATGACAATAATTCCGCTGTTTGGGCAACAATAATGGTAATGTCATCCATGATTGGTTTTCAAGAAATCTTATTAAGGTTGATATTGTGTATACAAAGTCTCTGTTTTTTTTAACAAAAATAAATGAAACTAAAGTCTCTGTTTAAGCTCATCAATGTTTATGTTTTCAGGAGATTCATGTCTAGGAAATAAAAAGTTTCTTCAACTAAAATGGAAAAAATGGTCACTTGTATGTACTTTTACAATTGAGGGAATATCGAATGGAATGTATTGTCCCTAGGATAAAATAAACTGACCTAATATTGATATGTCAGTTGATAATTTTGGAGTTGATAGCACGTTTGTCTTCCTTAATTAGGTACACGTGATGGATTCAAGTGTCAAGGAAATAAGGTTATTATCATTATCATAGCTGTCTGACCCTTTAAAAAGTTTCGGATGTCTGTGATAATTGTGTTCTTTCATTCTTTAATCAATGTGTGCTTTTCAATCATATTTCTACTGCTAAATTTGCAAAAAAACTTATCCCTAACTGTTGGGGAAAAAATCGTGGTTAGCGTTGTGTGTATGATAACATCATTTCCTTGGTGTAGATACTCTTTACGTGCAAAGCGTATATTTAGTCAATTAAATGAGAAGCCCTTTGTTGTGGAGCTTGATCTTCGAGGTAACAACTTCACTTGTGCACTTCATTATCTCATTGTCTAGAAGACATAGGAAATGTCATATCAATATATACTTTTATACATAAGATTTGTATATTATGAAGAAAGATGGAGGATGAAGAAGATGGAATCATACTTATAATAACCCCTTCATTACATGTTTAATCTTTTAGGGAACTAATTCTGTGATATGACAAATGATAATTCTATTACTATTTTTGAAATCACTGTGGAAAGTTGTTCTTTCATCATTACATAGCCATCTCACAAGTGTTATACATATTCTGAGAAGAAACTTGTATTATGTTTCAATGGGCAGTACATTGTCACAAATTTTTAGTGATGTTACTCATTGGAACCATCCTCACTTCTCTCAGAAACAACAAATAATGATAGGACCCAAGTCCTCAAAAAAAAAAAAAAAAGTTAATAGGACCCAAATATTTCTTTCCTTTGTTATCTTTATATGTCCTTTCTTTTTCTATCTCCTTTTCTTTCTTTGAAAGTTTTTTCCTCAAGAGAACACCAGTAGTTTTTCTCCTAAAAAGATGAAGAAAAGAAGATGAATTTCATTTCTATTATAAAATCTTTTTGTCTTCCAAAAGACAAAGTAAAAAGCAACCTGCGTGAATCCTGTTTGCTCAAATTGGGATTCCTCAAACTTGCAAATCCTTTTTAAGTTAGGAAATCACAGATAGGAAACATGTACCTTGATTGGCATATGTGTTTTCTGCAATGCACTCTTGGTGTCTAGATAGTTTCCTTACAGTTGTTCACAGTTTAGTCTTTGGTCAAGAACTTTTAGAAGCTCGCACATCTCTTAATTACTTTCTGCATAAAAAGATGCATGATTAATTATGGCAATGCTCAAATTTACGAGAAGATGGGCATCTTAGATGTGCCTTAACATGCAAGCTGGATAGCATATAAATGACTGTCCTGGTCAGGAGGTGTCAAAGCTTTGATCAATGGCCTCACCTTTTGTGTATGTTAATTAGATATTTTAATGTTGTTAGGTTTGGTTGCCCCCTCGAATGGCATGCCAACTCTGGATCTCTACAGACTGTAAGGCAAGACAATAATATGTTGTTTTAGATTTTGTAATTTGCATTTGTGTAGTGACGAAGTGATGAAAGCAAATCATGCCGGCTTATGCATTGCCTTTCTCTGAGTATTGCTGAACTCAAAGTTTGTGTACTTACATCTTTCATATCATAATAATGGACTTGCTTTCTTTTCATAATTGCGATGCAGATGATGGACCTGAAATTCAAGACGTTCTTTTAGATTTATTTGGACGTCACACGGTACCTCAAGTATTTGTCAATGGCCAGCATATTGGGGGCTCTGATGGTTTGCAATTTCTTTTGAGCTTTTCTGCTGTAGAAAAATTGGTATCATTAGCTCATATAAGTATATTCGTCTTATTCTTTTGCTCTTTAAATTTATCAGATACAATGAATGCACTTTCCAATGGGCAACTAGAGAAGCTTCTCGGAAAAAGTGGATCATCACAGCAGTGACTTCACTAAAGAGGGACCGGACCTCTTGCGCTTGCAGCTTTGATCTTGGAGCACAAGTATTTTCTATTTTTAGTTATGCATGTCAGTTGTGGTTAGATTTGCCAGTTTCTTTCTTTCAAAGCAAAGAAAAATGATAATGTTTGTTTGTGAATTTGTGGTACAGAATAAAGTAATTATTCCTTATTATATCATTTATGTTTAGCGTTGTGAATTTGCCAGTTTCTATTTTCTATTTATGTTTGTTTGTTTTTGACTTAAAAACTTAGTAAATTAGATACATAGGCACAACAACGCATATCATAGATACGATAATTTGCATTCGAAGTTTTGACAGGATACTCCAACACAGGACAATCTACTGCCCATTTTATTACAGGACTCTTTCATAGCAATAATTCAGCTGCGAACGTCACAGACTTGCACACAGAACAAAACACCCGGCAATCGTGGACACGGAGAAAGCTCCCGTTATTTGTTAGACGATAACAACTCGTCTGAAATACTCTGTACTATATATATATATATATATATATATATATATATATATATATATATATATATATATATCACTAGTGAAACCATAACATCAAGCACATATTACTTTGGAAAAGTACCAGCATCTCAGCGTCGGATGCTACGCCGTGATGTCTCCATATCATCCCCCCTCACCTTCACGACCGTGTAGACTGCAGCTCCGGTGATCGCTCCGGCCGTCGGCGCCACCAGGTATATCCATATCTGCTTGTAGTTCCCTGCCGCCACAGCAGGCCCCAGCGTTCGAATAGGGTTCATCGACCCCCCAGTCAATGGCCTGAATGAATAAGTCAAAAACTGCCACATTAATCATTAATCTAAACTTATGCTACACTACAATATATATGCAAACGCATTAAGGTCCATGATCTTGAAATCGTACTTGGATTATGCTAAAAAGTTGAGCACTAACCCAGCTATGAGGATATTAAGCATAACTGTAGCACCAACGGCGATTCCTGCAAGCTCTCCCACCTGATCATCACATGCACGTAACGTAAGGCATGACTGCATAAATTTAAACATGCATGAATGCTAGTTAATCTATATATGCACGCACAGCTCGAGTGTCCGTGGCGACGGCAGTGACGACGAAGAGGAGGTTGAAGGTGATGACGAACTCGATGAGGAAGGCTTGCGCGGTGGTGACAGAGGGCACGGTAACGCCGCCGGAAAGGAACGGGTGGTAGATGCCCTTGAGTGCGAAGGAGGCGCAGATGGATGCCGATACCTGGGCGGCTATGTAGGCGGGGACTTGCGCCCAGGGGAAGTGGCGGAGCGCCGCAAAGGCGATGGTGAGGGAAGGGTTGAGGTGGGCGCCGGAGATGTGGCCGGTGGACAGGATCACGATCATGACCGCGAGGCCGGCGCACGCGGCGTTGCCAATGAGCGTCTCGGCGCCGGAGTACTTCTGGTTCACGATGGGGGCCGCCGTGGCGCCAAAGATCAGGATGAACGTGCCGACGAACTCAGCTCCTAACTGCCGGCCATTGTAGTTGAATACATGTTATTAGAATTATTTACCTAAACAAATATTTTTCAGACAAGGAAATGAATATATAGCATTTCGAAATAAATAAAGATGAGACTGATATTGCAAACTACGTATCATGCATGATAATTGATTGCCTTGATCATATACTTTGCAAGAAGTTATATCTCGAATAACATATCAGATAAGAATCATGAACGTTGTAGATCGATACGGATACTTGTATGAGAGTTCAAAGCGACTTACTTTGCTCCTTTTTTATATATAACGAATTTAATGTTTTCCTTTCTTTGGTTTGGTTTGATATTTCTAAATGTCATTTTCAACCACCAAAATGTGCATCTAACAACTGTACATGTTCAAGGGTATATGACAGATTGATACCACATTACGAGCTTCATATGCAACAAAAATATGAGTATTTGAAATTTGATCAAGTATCGTATCAAGATTCAGATTCTTGCTAACATAAAGGCAATGTTGTCTCATGAGATCAAAAGCCTAAATTGCAAGCCCAATACTATTGACAACTATAACAATCAACTATTAAAAACATTTACATTTTAGATGCACATATTCGGCACGATTTTAATATGACAAAAATCGAGTTAAATGGCAAAGAAGGGGAAAAAAAGCATATTGTCCCCTCTCTCATAACATCACATGCATGAATTAGCATAATCTAAACTCGTTAAGGCGACTAGGATTTCGATAACTTCAAATTTCAAATTTAAATATTACTCCATATATTTTATTAGTTACGTTTCACTTTCTGGAATAGTATTATAGTCGAACACTGCCGGCATATTTCAACATACATGATATGTGACATAGTGCCGCTTCCAAACTCCAATTTGGTCTCGTATTTTAAACAACTAAAGTTTCATGTCAATATCGTATTGTAGATCCAAATTATGCCCAGTTGCTGAAAGGGACAGGAAGTGATGAAAGGATACTTGTAAACTAATTAATTGGTTCCTTCCTTGATCAATAAAAAAAAAATATCAGTACATATATAAAATGGGTCTTCATGGTGACATCAAGCATCTCTCCAAAACAAAATTTTCGACTATAAAAATGCAGAATTAAAGTCATCTTGCCCAAAATAAACGCAAATGATTAGATGAGAAATAGCAGTGAAATATGAAACTTGCGAAAGCTAAGACCAAAAGCTGAATATCTTATCCTAAGGTTTGTCCTTGCTGCCGAGAACAAAGACAAAAGGCAATAATAATGAAGAAAAAAAAAGGCAAGAAGTCATAAAAAAAACGTCAAATGGGATCCGAACCAATCCCTTCAACTATTCCTAATCCATTGAGTTGCTGATACCTCAATCCATTTAAAGTGACATATTGCGTGACAATTAAAGCTCATTCATGACATGTTTCAAAAATGGTTTTATATATACATTGATGATTGATGCAAGACTTCTTTATGTATATCTTCAATGGTTTGGGTACCATTCCATGCATCTCCAGCTTAGTCAGCTCGTAGATGCCTTTAGATGTGGCCAATTATTAAATCAGATGTCGGTCTAATCGGATGCAAGAACAAGAGCCCCCCCTCGCTTCTTTTCCAATGAACGGGATGGATGCATGAGATGGTTGATGACAAGAAAAGACCTCGATTCAAGCCAACAAAAGATGACACAGAGAGCTACCAAGCTATACAGTGGAATAGGTTTGGATGGCGTGCTTGCATGCTGCGGCTACATCATGGCCCAAAGTGGGCCTTCAAGATGTGAAAGAGATTGGAGAGCGAAGAACGTTGACTTGGCTTTGGTTGCTCCATTTCATTGATGTCTATGTGAGAGAGGTTTTTTCCTTACTTTTTTGTTCAATGATTGATCCACTTTGCAATCAATCTTAGTTTGACCTTTGTGTGTAGGGACATCCATTTGTTTAATATGTATAATCATATCATGTGACTGTTAATTGTGCTCAAAAGGATGAATTACCCCACAGAAAAGATGGGTGCATGAGAAATCTAGTACTTGGCAGGACCATACAACTAGGAATGCGAACTTAATTGTCGAATTTCGATATCAATATCAATATCTAAAAGTATTAATTCCTGATTGAAAATAAGAATTTTTTCACATGAAAGATCAAAGATCAATTTATAAGTTATGGCACAGAAAAAATGAATCCCTTCTGAATTGAATGTATTATATATACATTGAGCAAGAAAGGCCATGACACCGCCGAGTACCTAATGCAAAAGATTCGAACTTTAATCACCCAAATGAAAATTGTAATTTGGAACCGAAGTGGTTGACCATCATGATCCAATTATCTTAAAGAAATAAAGTAAACTGTCATTCTTGTATTAAGCACTAATGCTTTGTGATTAAAACCATGCATGCTACCTTTGGGGAAAAATATTACAAAGAGAATAACTTTTAGGAAAATATACAACTAGATTTTGTGTGTTTGATTTTACATAAACAATTCACTAAAAATATATAATTCAATTAATTAAAGAAAAATGTATGTATAAACTCATAAGAATTTTACGTGTGTAGTCTATTGTCTGATTAAAGTTCGACGATGAATCTTAATATAAGAAGTTAAAATAACTTTGATGCCATGATAACATTATCAAATAACTTAAACATCATCTACCAATGATCCACTCATGAATTTACACATGTAAATCTTTTTTTAGATTTACACCTATATCTCATTCACTTAATTATTTTATAGTTGACATGAAAATAAGTATGAGAAGAGATCATATGGATGTCCTTTTATTTAGATAAAATAAATACTGTCCTCCGTTTTTCTTATTAATGATTTGTTATCATCAACCAAAATCTTATTGCCAAATTATGAAAACAATGAGGATTATATATTCTGTCAAACAACATAATGACAGCAAAATTTCGCCAAAACTGATGAACAAGCGAAAAAAAGGGAACCTCGAGAGCAACCTAGGAAATTATTCCCCACCAAAAAAAATTTTAAAAAAAAGGATAAGAGAAGAAGGCAGCATAAATAATATTCACATGCCCTACAAAAATTGTAACTAAATTAAGTCTCAAATCCAAATCAGAACATCCATATTAAACTCCACTCAAATCTCATCCAATTAATTAAGTAGAAGAACAAAATTATAAGATGAGCTGACAAGCACCTCTAAAAAAAATAAAAACTATATCTACACGCTTCAAGATTTGTCCAATTGGTTGAAAAAAAGAAAAGCCAAAAATTAAACAATTTTTTTTGTAAAAAAAAATAGTTATTGTTATTTATTGTCCAAAATAATCTTAGTAATTGGATAAAAAAAACACACCGAACTTGAGAATCCCATCGTTTGATTAATTCGATCCAAGAGGTAAAATTTGAAATTTCGTAAACTGTACCCACCTATCTTTGTTCCTGATTTAATTACTTTGATCAAATTAATTAACTATTATTTGTTTCGTTTCGTTTCGGGGAGAGAGAGAGAATAGAGGAGAGAAGACGCACGTGCGTACCTTCTGAGCTAGAGAGAAGTCCGCCTTGGGCATGTCAGTGAAGCACATGTGAGGAGAGGCCCATGCGTCCACCGGCAGGCACTTGTGCGACGGCCGCGGCATCGAGTTCCTGTCGTAGGACAGCGAGTCCACTCGGAGCGAGTTGAACAGCGGCGCGCCCGGCGTCCCGGGAGTCGCCGGCGCCGACACGTTCGGCGTCTCGTCCATTTCCTCAGGTATTATGCACAATGTCTAGCTTGACTGTTTCTCTCTCTTTTTTTTTCTTTTTTTTTGGGGGTTTTAGAGGCAGGGAGATATGGAAGATGGAAGTGTGCTCTTACATGATATGATGGTTTTTATAAAAGTTTTGCTATAGGAAAAGGTGGAGGTTGGCCAGTATGTGGTATCTAAGTAGAGGCTTCAATACAGGTAATACATGAGAAATGGAATTAAAAAGCTGCTTTTTTTGGTCTTTGGTTGTAATGGCTAAGCTTGCAGAAAGGCAAATACTACATGCTGTGAAGGTCTTTATAAATGTATGTCTAAGGAACAAGGATGTGGAGGAGAGCCAGCTTACAGCAAACTAGCAACAGACGGGCATGAACTAAGGATGCATATACTTGCAGGTATGACTTTTTTTGTGGTTTTTTTTTTGTGCTGATTTTTCTGGTGTTTGAACGAAAATGAGCTAAATTTACATGCTTGGAAGTCTTTTTTTGATGTATGATCAAGGAACAAGGAGAAAGATTTCCAGCCTTCACAAGCTTGGGATCTTCAAATGGAGTTGATGCAGACTAACATCTATGTGCTTATGAAATGCAAACTATATGAGAAATTGCATGGAACTGATAGCAATGGGCCTCCAAGATGTTACGATTGAGAGAACTCCTAAAATGCAGAGGGAGAGAAAGAGAGACAGAGACACAGAGAGAGGCAGCGGGAGAAGAGATCAGCTGGATGAGTTTGGAGAGGGGAGAGAAGTGTGGGCATATATGGGGATGAGTGGGAGGGAAGGTCAATGCTCCCTATTCAAGCTCACGCCCGCTCTCATAATTCAATAGAAAAACTGATCACCACTCGGAGATATATAATTATGAATGAATAGTTACTGTACAAATTTGCTGATTCCCATGTTGGCGGTAGTTGTAAAGGATACAGCAGCAGCAGCTTCCTTACATTTTCCACCATACATATAAATAAAAGAAAACTTTGTTATTCGATCATTTGATCCATTTTAAAGCATTTCCTGGAACGCTGACCTGACGAGACATGCTGTTAGCCATTCATTGCTGCAGCCTATTCGTATCTTGGAATATATATATCGAGAACCAAGTACACCAAACATGCTGCAGTAGAAAAAAGACCATCAAGGAGAGGAGAAGAAATTAACTTGTTTGCCTGCAATCAATCAATAGATATCTCCATAATATGTTTTCTCTGTTTCAAGAGGTGAAATTTATGGGTTAACCAGAATGAATTTTTATCAAATGCTAGCTGTATGAATTTTCATTCTTTAGTTGCTAATATATCAGAGCTGTAAGTAATTTGAACTGAAGCAATCAAGTGTAGTTAACAAGTTACGTTTCTGATAACTCATGATCCATGGATCTTCTACTGTTCTACAAACTCTTTTTTTTAAAAAAAAAATTAGTACACATGCGGCCTCTATTAGTTGTGGGAAGTACCAACTAATACACTGCGCATGAAGTCATGAAGGCTATGTTTGAGTTTTTCTTTTCGAATGTTCTATAATTTACCGTGCTTTTAGCTACATTCCACAAGGGAATTGTTTCCTGCCTGAAATTATGTTTAGCAGCACCTACCAATAATTGAAATTAGTCACAAATATACTTTATATCCATTACTCCCTTGCTACATGACTTCGTAATCAAATTAATGCAATAAAATATATAGGATCACATGTTCTTGGCATCTTAATTGATTTCTACATCTCGAGCTCTCATCAATGTCATCCTGCGTGAGATTGAAACTAGTGGATGAATGAGAAATAAATATATACTATTGAAGCTGCTAATTAAAAATGCTGCTCTCGTGATTGAATTTTTTTTATCATTAAGTCTTCTCTGAACACCACGACTTTATAGGAAAGTTTTTTTTTTATTACCGCCTCAAGTCACAATATGGAGTAGTTTTTTTGATAAAACAAGAGTTCTGAAGGAAGTCTGAAACCTGTATATGATGCTGAAGCATAGGCTGTTATTGAATGGAACGAGACCTCTGATAACCTTAAATGCTTAGTAGTCACATGCAAAAGGTAATGTTTTTAAGATCGGATGTATGGTTCAAATTTAAAATCTTAACTACAAGTGTAAATTTCTTTATTAATTTCTGTTCCTTTATGCATTTTGCAAAAAAAAAAAAAAAAAAAGCTTCTGTTCTACAGACTGCGTTATGTAACTATATTTCAGTAATCAACTGTGTAAAGCTTTCTTGTCCTTTCTTTCCTTTTGTCACGAAGTACTGGTGTTTTTGTACACAAGAATAAAAGTAGTTTATTCATAAATGGACGACTTATCATGATCCATGAATGCAAAGCAAATAGGGCAATGCAACTACAGCTTATTATCTTCGTACACAATAGATGTTACTGAACTTCATTCATGTAAAGTTTTTAATCGCAAAGTAGACGCATACAAGCTTTAATTCTTTTGCAGAGTTACCTTCTTCGTGTGATTTTATAGTTTATGCACTCCAGAATACACCCAAGGAAATGCACTTAGATCATGAGAGCCTACGGATTCTTATGATTAAAGAGCTTTAAAGTTCTAGAGGAAAAAAATAGTGGCAATCGATCGAACCATCCATTTCCATGAGGCACTTTTGCATTGTTGGAGACATAAATCCCTTTGCACGCTTTCATCATGTGATATGCCCGGCAATCTCACTAAAAGAATTCTAGACCATGAGTATATATATGTGGCCAAGCCATCTCTGATGCATCTTTTTCATATTACTTTTTTCTCCTCTCGTCTCAGTTTTTTTCTTCTCTGTCACAAAGTTCATATATTCAAGGGACAAACAGCATTTCAACTTTTGATGTTGAAAGAAAAGGACATCACAATAGTGCACACTGATAACAGAGTTTCTTTGTTTATGTGTGTGTGTATATATATACATAATAAAATACGATATGCATTGCATTTGATGTATATTGTATAATCATTCCTCTATACACTTGTCGAAAGAAGGTATTCTTGTACAGAAACTGTGACATCTATGGCTCCATCTTTTCTCAAACTTGAACAGCTCTATGCATCCTTTCTTAATCTTTTTCAAAGCCGTCGCATCAATCATACATTACATCAAGACAAGACATGATAAGAAACAGATTCGCGTCGTCAAAGGAGAAAACAAAGTGCACTAGCACATATGCATGACTCGTCATTGTGAAGACGTCTGTAATTAACCTCTATCAGGACCGGAAGTGTTCAGAGCACTGAGCTGCGAATGCTTAAAAAGATCATTAGATTCCCTAGGACCAAAAAGCTGGATTGATCGTCCAAGATTTTCCATCTATTCAAGTGCACATGATTAGGGAACAACATACAAAAGAATCAATCTCTGTATTTTTCTTTCAAAGTAGTTGAGTAACCACTAACTTTGTGGCGTGATATCATTGTCAAGTTCTTGAGTAGGTACATCCTCCAGCTGATCCTGCAAAAGTCTGATTGATATAAACAATGTTTAACTCGACAGCACCATAAAATTTCTCTTAATTGTGAAGTTAAACTCATTTCACTCTGTATATGATGATCGAGCTATCATTTACGCATTTCATCGGAATCTGCAATAAAAGAGAACAACATGCAGAACACATGGACTGAGACTCACATTTGGATGGGCCATTTGAATTATCACTTCTGGATCCGTCCTCTTTGTTCTGGTTTCAGTGCATCCCTCCAGTGACTTAGTTGAGGAGGAACAGTGCCCTCCATTGGTAAGATGGGCCCTTTAATTCTGAGGTCAAGGACATGCCTTGTGTCACATATAAAGTAGCAATGGAAGCAAAAAAGCTAAAAGGAACGGCATGGAACAAGCAAAGCCTGCTGTTGCTGATCTCTCCTGATATCCTTTTTCCCTGTTCACCCGGAGGACAATCTCTTTTGGTGGTCCTTTTCCATATGCTCTATCAGATGGTGGAGATCCTGTTTAAGACATATTAGTCTGCAATATTCTTTGCCTTACAGGTAATTAACACAGACATTCATCTTTGTTGAACAGCCCACTTCGTCTGCAAAATCCCTTTATTCTCAAAATACTCTTCGTCTGCCATCAAAGAAACACCACTAACGTAACTTTATTAGTTGCAGCACTCCGGGCATAAGAAAAAACAAAGCTATATAGAGCTCGTGATAATTGCCATAGTAAGGCATGCAAAGTCGCCAGTTACTTGGTCGCAGGATTAATTAAAGACTATTAAACCGGGGGGTGGGGGGAGCAAGATGAATCTAGATTCCATATATCTCAAGATAACTCATTTCTGAAGGAGACAGAAAGGACGGCACCACAAGCGATGGCTTCAATGCGATTTGCCATACAAGTTCACAACAGTTTCTGAAATCATGCACATTGTACAAGCCTGAATAAAGATGTTGAGTAACAGGTAAGCAATTAATGACAACACACTTCATTCCCCATCTTCGATCGTTCCCATTCAGGTACGAGTTCTTCCAGGCTTCTAGCCGTCGGCTGCATGCCTTTCTGTAGCATTAGCATTTATAAAAAGATTAAAAGAAGGGATTGACTTCTGGCACCACTTTTTAGTTTTTAGTTTTTAAAATCAGTAAGGGCCGGGGGACAGCGGGGTAGATTTTGAGACATGTCATTGTCTAAATTTAGCTCCAGGTCAACGACGTCGGTGGGAGTTCCAGGAAATGTGAGTTAATTGCGTTCAGATGATGTATCATACACCAAGACATTTCAAAAAGTTGCCTGCAGATGAGAAAAGTGGAATGGCGGGTTGGTCATCCTTCCTGTTCTTGGTGAAGGTCAAACCCTCGTCCCTGCTCAATTTTAGAAAATTGAAAAAAAGGAAATAAGAGAAGACAAAGTCTATTTAATTTTCTGTTTAGATCGATAGCTCCATTTACAATAATACATTTTATTATTATTATTATTATTATTATTATTATTATTATTATTATTATTATTATTATTATTATTATTATTATTATTGTTGTTGTTGTTGTTGTTGTTGTTGTTGTTGAAGGCATGCTTTTAGCTTATAGATTAATATTCGATTACTATTTTATTGTTATGATATAGTCCATTTATTCATATCTTTAATTACCCTCAAATTAATAGAATGTAATTCTGTATCTTCTAATTCTTAAAAGTATAAAAAATAGTCGGGATTTTGTAGCTTGGTTCCGACTAATTGAGACATCCCAATTCCGATCCCAATCAAACTAGGGCTAGGGTCGAAATCTTGATGATGACACATGTATTCTAGGTCTTAAACTATGATGACTCTTTAATCCTAGGAGTAATCATGGCCCAATTTGAACCTAGTGAAGTTTTACTAAATGAGAAAGAATTGAAGAAAGTGTGATCTAGTTATTTATTATTTTATTAAAATTTTTAATTCTTATCATACTTTGGTATTTACTTCTTATTCAATTATCTTTTATATATTTTTACTTTCCATTATATTTTGGTTATGTTAAAAAATAAGAATGGTAATTGAATGATGATTCGATTCAGTAATTTAGTTAGAATGGATCAAGTTAGGAGTTAGGATTCGGCCGGCCCAAGACAACTTATAAGTAATTAGGGATGGACACGAGTTAGGTCGAGTTAGGTTTTCACTTAAATAGACTATGCTTGCTATAAAATAAAAGTATTTAAACCTAACATATAGTCTGAAGCCATAAATATAAATTTAATTTGGCTTGTTTGATTAATTTTTAATGTCTGACCTAACTTTTTAACGTGCTAAGCTAAAAATATTTTTTGATAATATACTATATTACATATAATAAATCTTACTTATTAAAGAAATAATAGATATGAACTAAATAAAAGAGACATCACTAATATATTTTTTTCTAAATATATAATAAAAATAATAATATTGAACTCAAAATTGAATATTTAAAAAATGAAGAATTAAAAATTATATATATATATATATATATATATATATTATAATATATTAATAAATCTTGATTTGATAAGCTATAAGGTTAAATCAATTATTTAAAGATTAAGCCTCTTTAGAAAAATAACCTTTATTTAATATTTCTGACTTATTTTGATATTAGGCTGAGCTGAATTAGATAAAAAAATAGGTCGAGTCACGAATGGCTCATTAATGATTCGGCATATTTCTAGCCCTGTAAGTAATCCATCCACCTATTTAGTTCTTGCTTATTCATGATTTTTGTTACAAATATTCATGGTCGCTGCCGCATTGAAATAGACAATTGGTTGTGTGAGTTATTTTGTTGACATTCGTATATATATGCACAACACATATTTACTTTTAATGAAAGTCAATATTTAAGCTAGTAGAGTAAAATTATATGAGCTATAATATTTTAATAAAATATATTAAAATCATAAACATATTGAAAAAAAAAGTATATGAGAAATAAGAAAATGAAACTTAAAAATATAATTCGTACTTTTTACCCGTAGGTTATAGCATCTACATGCAAGAATGTATGTAAATTACATATGATTCGAACTTAAAAATATGTTACCATGTTAATTAATTGCTATATAGTATCGAGATAAAAATATATATCCGTCTTAGAGAATAAAGATGTATCATTTATCCTCTCGCCTCAAACTAAAAACTCGTCTTTTTTTGTGAAATTTTTATATCTTTTTTTTCTAATAAAATGTACCCTTTATATATCTTTTAAAAAAACAAAAAGACATAGATTAATTAGGCTAAGATGATCGTACCCTTTATATATCGAACCATCCACCCTTGTACTAGGATCAATCTAATGGAAAAGGAAAATCCATACTTGACCCACTGAAAGATAGGTCTAAGAAGTGATCTAGGGTTTAATCCAACCAAACATCGATCCAATTCCACTTCAATGCAGTTGGATACTTGAGAAGTTAAGCTCAACAGTGTTCCTAGCCCACTCAATAAATAGCGCACACTGCACTCGTAAAATTAACAGCCCTTTTAGCTCGAAAAAGTAGCTTATAAAATTTGTTAATTCCATTTATGACAAAAACTTTAGTCACGTTAATTGAGTTAGATATATATGATAATATGACATTGATTTGATAGGACACGTTTTAATAAAATTATGCAGGTCAAAATTTAAAACGGATAATATTGTACGCAAGTACAAATATATTGTATATGATATCATAATTATTTCGCATGAGCCTTTATGATGTGGTGCGATCATTCAACGAGAACATTGTCTTTTAAGAAAGATGTATGAGACATGTCTTAAATTAATCCTACATGTATTTAACCATTAGAATTGATATTTTGACAAAAAAAAGACTATTTCGCTTTACATTTGATCACTATAGATTTTAGACAAAGTGAGGAATTTGTATAAATAGATTAAGAATCATTTTCCATACTATATAAATTACTAGAGATTTTGGCAATCAGAATACTTTTTTGTACCATATGAATGAAAAAAAAAAATCATTATACATGTATTTTATATGTTTATTGTGAATATCTGAGTTTTACATGTTTCTTATTTATTTGACAACAATATACAACTATAGATATGTGTTCAACTAGTTAAAGTACGAGTAAACAAAACAAAATAATTAAAAGTATTTGTAGTAGTAAGTATCGTGTAGGTCCAAACTTGTGCCGGCTATTGAGATATAATCTTGAATCGCATAACTTTCAATGAGAATAACATGTTTCTTTTTTTTTCCTTTTAAATATTTCTTCTTTGAGGTTTGCTTATTAAAGCAAGACTCTTGATAACTTGGATGTTAATCTAGGACCTAAATCAAAATCGGAGATTACAATCAATTAAACAAGAAGGATAACAATCTCCCAAAAATCAACCAATGTATAATTGTGATAAGGTTTTAGAAGAAAATATAATCTTCTATCATTTGAATTTAATATGATCTCTCAGATAGATTATTATGATCAAGTTTTTCATCACAGTAATAATTATTGCATAAAATACATAATTAAAGCCTAATGTTGTTGTTGTATGACATCTTTAATTTTGTTATAGAAACACTATATTTTACCCCAGCCAAATACTTTTATTTTCTATGCAGAAAACTCATTTCATAAATAATCTTTTGATTAATATATTTGTAAGAAAATAGTTATACTTTTTTATGCTTCTTTCTAATTATTTGGATTTTCAATTTTGTCCTTGTTTATGAAAGATCATTTCTCCTAATAGGGGTTGGATGGAGTGAAGTAGTAAGTGATTTCTCCTTGCTTAAACATGTTGAGTTGAATGCAAAAAATTCATGTTGGGAATAATTACGCGACGCGAAAGGACCTTACCAGATTAATTGAATTCGATGGTGAGCAAACTTCTAATATGTGAACGATGCGTATAATAATTCGGCTCACACACTTAAGACAGGTGACAATTAAAAAAACTAGTTAGATGCTTGAATGAAGTCATTCGAAACTTTAGCCCATTAAATGAACCAATGCCTTATACTAATAGGCATATCAGAATCCTTCTCTGTGTTCGACAACAAGTTCTTCGTCCACCTCTTTAGAATCTGCATCGAGTTCTCCCCCGTAGGCTCATGTTGCGGGGACTTAAAGCGATCAAGGACTTAGGCCACCAATGTTGAAGAAGATGTTCTTGCCTCTTTTGGTAGGCGATCGGTTTTTTTATCACTTTTGGGAGGATGTCCCTCCTCTGGGAATCCCTTATTTTTTGTACACAGACGACATAGCCTCTGTTGGCTAATCTTAATGCACCTTTTTCCTTAAAGAAAAAAAAAAACCATTCTCCGGGTTCCACAAAAAAAGTAGTCACGAATCCAACAGATCACGAGTTTATAAAATGGGATAATCCGTAAATTTGACGTATTTTTATTTTCACCTTAGACTAGTAATGATCAGTATCTTGCTTTTAACCATAGCTTAATTTGTGTGAAATCATTATTAAATCATTTTAACCTATGTTATAAGGCCAAAAAGAGTCATAATTCAATTTTTAAAAAATATTCTCTATTAGAAATATATCTGAATTTGAACTTGATCCAATCAATCAAAACTTTTAATCTTAAATATTAAATGTTTAATAGCAAGCCTTTTCTATAGTGATAAATTATTTTAAGAGTTTTTTGGATGATGAGTTTAAATAGGAACCACTAAGTTTAGTTGGAATAAAATGAACTTATAAAACGAACACCATGTTTGAGCATTCTTTTTTAAAATATATATAAGGTTAGATTGGTAATTTTAAGTTTATCACACAATTTTTGCTCTGTTTGGCATTATTAGTAGTTTGACAAACGGATAACGGTTTAAGTAGCAGATAACGGAATAACTAGTGGATAGCGAGTAGCAAATGATGATTAGCGATTAGAAGTTATAATAAATAAATGTTTGATAAACTTAACGGTAGAATTAACTGATGAATATAAAATGACATAATCAGACATATGATAAATTATTTAATTTAAGCACTATACAAATTATATTATAATAGAAATAAATTAAATTTTTATATCTTAATTAAATAAAATAAAATTTCATGAGAAATTTTTTTGTAAAATATATATAAATTTATATTGACAATATTTTTTATATAGTGCACCCATGATATAAAAGTATTAATTGTCAAAATATTTTTTATTCATTGTTAACATATAAATAATTTGCAATTAATTAAGCATCAATATAAAAAGAAATACAGTTAAATGATTATAAAATAAAAAAATGAGAAAATAATAAGATAAGTTAGAAAGAAATAATGTATTTGAATAGGGGTAAAATTGGAAAATTTTATAAAATGCTAATCTCTAAATGCTAAACGCTAGTTGAAATAGTTTTTCAATATTTTCATATGAAACGCTAAAGCTATTTATTTTTGTCATTTACCAAATAAAAGAATTAACGTTTGAATCGCTAAACGTTACTTGAAACGCTAATTTTGATGTTGCTAAACAGAAGCCTTAGAAGAGCGCATCATATTGATACTATTTTATGCGTTAAAAACGTTGATACTTATTCTATCTTTTATTTTCGCTTACATCATTTTTTAAATAAATGAAGATGTTAATCTACTTGAGGATAATAAAAAATGTCTAAATTAATCCTCCCAAGGCACCTTTTTAAGTTTGTAACAAAATAAAACATCAATTAAATTAATCCGTATATATTCTAAATTTGTATTTAAACAAAATGTTTATAACAACTTATCGAATTTAATTTCAAGAGTTATTTCCATAAATCTTTCCCGAACTATAATAATTTTTCACATCTAACTCTAATATATGAAATTACCTAGGATGTCCCTAAATTATATCATGATTTTCACTTTATTCCATCAATTTATTTCTATTAGCTTTTCCATTTTTATTTTTTTTATTAAAAATATTAAACTGCCCTTAAAAATTAAAATAATAATAATAAATATTGTGAGCTCTCCCTCACTTGTTCGTCTACTACACCACCTCCCCAGATATCCCCTACCCAACCACACGTGGCGGAGGGAGGTGATCTTGTCGACCTCCGCTCGGATTGTGCTGGCGTGGGTGAGGGTCTAATCGTAGGGGAAGATATGGTGACACAGAGTGACGCATAAGGGGATCGTAAATGGAGGAGATTATAACTTTCAGACGAATATTGAAAGAGGTTGATGATTCAAAGCATGTATCATCAATAGCTTGATAAACTTGAAATTCATCGAGACTAAAAACTTATCAAAAAATAAAATCACACATATTTAATTAAATAACTGGATAATGATTGAATTGCCAATAACAAAAGAGCTCATGCCTATTTATAAGCATTTTACACTCAAATCTAAACTAATTTGAAAAGATAAAATAACAATAAATAAGAACGCTAATTAATAAAATTTGTGTAATCTAAAAAGAGAAAGATAACAATAATAACTAATAAAATATATCTTATCTCTCATAGTCTCTCCCTCGTCAAAAGAGTTCGATCTTGAATTCTTAAAATTGAATATAGAGGATCATTCTTCACATCTCGTTGCGGTCTTGTCTTCTTTCTCAATTCATCAAATGAATCATTTAAACTAATCAGTGCCAAATACCAAGGTATTGTCCTCAAATTTTGACATGAAAGTGCAATCCGCAGAAAATTAAAATATTTGGTGTTGACGAAAACTTTCATGCATCTCACATCAAGTTGAAGCATTTGAAGCAAATCTTTTTTTTTGTTAGTTGACGAATTTAATTCCAACTTTTCATCTACCTCCTTAATAAATTTATCTTCTTTTTCTTAGAAGAAAATTTCAAAATAACTAATTTGTTAGTATTTGGATAGATTAAAATATCTTCAACAATTTCTTGTAAATCTTCAGTTGAATCGGTTTCAACTTTCAAAAGCAATTTATATTCACAAGATTGCACATATTTTAAAGGAGCCTCGGACATTTTATTGATTATACTATCCAAATGTTGTTGAACTTTGTCAATCAAATTCTTGATGTTCTTCAAATGAACTTGCACTTCTTGCAATAAATTTTGCCTCTCTCGTTGATATTTGATTGATTGCTAAAAATAAGATAATGATATGACGAAGGCAAAATATATTCGACAAGTAATTTAACTTTTTCATATCTAAATAGGTTGTTTGTGATAACAAACTTGTAATTATTTATTAACATTTCCCCAAGAAAGTGCTCTGCTTGTAAATTTGTTGACAACTAATTCGTCTTGTTGAGATTCTTAAACATCCCAATAATCAACGAAATAATTGACCTTAGAAATTCAATACAAAAATTCATGAATATCGAAGTACCTAGATCTATTATCATTTTGTTAGTTAAATAAAATTAAAATGATGAGAGAGAAAAATAATGTAATTAACAAATTATGAGAGAGAAAAGAAAGAGAAGAAAAAAAGGATAAAGAGGTAGTCAAATAAGAATAAAGAAAACAAAAATAATGGAGACATTTTGGTTAGAAAGAAAAATAAAATAAGAAATGAATAATGGAAAAGAAGATGAGCACAGAGACGTAAAGAATACATTTTATCTCTCCTACATTTAGGGCCATCATCACAGTCGGTGGGCGGGGCAAAGGGTGGTGATGAGGAGCGTCGAGGACGAGGAGAGGGCGTGGGGAGGAGATGATGTGGTTCGAGGTTCAAGTGGAGTTGCTGAACTTGTAACGCCCCGAGACTCATGTGACTATCACGTGCTCAGAGTCGTCCCAAATGCGCTACACAATTTTATATGAAATAATTTTGCAGAAATAAAACTCTATAAAATGCAAAATTAATAATAAGATCGTCTAACAATATATAATGTCAAGGAGCTGGAAACGTCCGTGACTCCACCATACTAAATATGCGGAAAATAAAAACTAATCCAATAATCTAGTAGGACTAAATCCTACACCATGTGCAATAATTCTATCATTGAGCCTGACAAATGCATCACTACCTTCTATCATCTCACCAGCATGAATCTAGATGCAGGAGAAAATTCATGAGTATAAAAATACTCAGTACGTAGGGTCTAATAATAACAATAATAGATTAATGATGCTCAAAAATAAAAAAATTGATAATCAATAAGGAACAATAATTAATAGAACTCATGATAGGACAATATAAGGAAATATCAATAATAAAATAATATCAATAAACCATGAATCAATAAAAGAGGATCAGGTAAGAGATCAATGAATCAATTAGTAACAATTATCAACTATACCTGATCACTATGGCACCTATCTAATTTAACATTTTTTTATTATCTATATACTAGATCATCGGTCAATACCAATTTCTATTCAATTCAATAGACAGAGGCAAAGTCAATCAATGCCAAAATCCGAATGACCAAGACTCAATTCGATTCGATTCAATACTATTCAATTTCAATTTCAATTTAATAGGGAGCGCTCATTCAATTAAGAGAATCTTCATGTCTCTTTCATGTAGGTCAATGGGGATCAAACCACGGCAAGCCACCCTCTAATAGTAGCGCTAATAATAGCTTCGTGATGGCGGAGGACCATGACCATCACAGGACAACCATAACTTCCCTAAAGGATGACGTCTCAAACATCTAGGTACACTATCTGTTCTATACAATACGATAACAATAATGGTCCAGAGGGCTTAGAGACAATCGTAGAACATGAAAATCCAGCAGTTTTCATCTTTTATCTTGTTTAACCTAAAGACCTATCTTTAACAATTCACTCTAGGTTAGACAAGGACCCATGGAAAAACTACTGGATCAACATCATAAGGGATCACACGATATGATAGAATAACAATGACACAAATCTCAAATCGAATCTGAAAAATATGATAAGGTCAAATCTGTTTGTGATCTGATCAGGGACGATCAGGAACAATAAACTATGATAACTATTCAATTATCTATAACAAATTATCCAAAATTATAATTTTTATCCCTAGAATTCGGTCCGCGTCGGGTGAAACTCGGGCCGTGTTCGAAAACACCCAATATCACCTCGGCCAGGGAAAACCTGGGCCGAGTTGGCCGGTTCATATTCGTGCCTCGATTCAACACGGACCGCGTATGAAGAAAATGAACTATGTCGTCGGAAAACCCGGGCCGCGTTGTCGCTAACCCGGTCTGCGTCCAACCATAATCTCATACACATTAACGCAATTCGAGTTCGATTGAACTCGGGTCATGTTTACCTGAACCTGGGCCGTGTCGGCCTCAACCCGAACCGTGTTGGCCGAAAACCGAGTCAGGTTCGGTCGTCGACAGAAAAAACGCGTTTTGACGTGATTTTTTGGCCATCATAATTACGTCATATGATGTCCAAACTATGCATATAATATATCAATAAAAACCTGGTACAAAGGAGAAGAAAATAGAGTTCCATATCGTGGAAAACTGACGACATATGAATTCTCTTTACGTACCTAAAGTTGGCTGAAAAACCAACTGGATCCCCTTCTCTGAAAATCTGCACGAATGTCGAACTTTGGCCGGCGATTGCTTTCTGTCATCGCTCCGAAACTCATGGCCACCACCTGAAACTTCTTATCCTATATACTGGCTTCGAAACTAGCCATCACACGTTCTCGAGAGTGCCTTGGTTCATGTGCAAACCAGAGAAAAAGAGAGACTTGTGCCAGAATTCTATTTGGCAGAAAAAGAGTTTCCAACCACCCTTTAATGCATATTTATAGGTGCAGATTTGAGATATCAATTTTATTAGGCATTGGACTCCTTTAGAATCTATCTTGATCATCCATCAATGACTAATCACTTCTTAATTATTCAGATTTATTTAAATCCGAATTTACTTCATAAATTCATACTTATCTCCATAACAATTCTATCTTTATTCAAATTCTATCCTCTTTCTCCATCTTATCTCATAATCTTCATCAATTTCGAAATTAAATAATTCCATAATATTAACATTAGGATTTTCAGATCCATTAAATAAAAATAATTATTCTTTATTTATTTTCTTAAAATCTGGGTCTTTACAGAACTAGCGGGCCTTCATCGAGCTCCTTTGTAGGTCTGCCTAGGAGTACCGCTACAAGTAGTGTGGCATTGTCCACATCCTGAGCATCATCGCCCTCTTCTGTCGTGTCCTTGCGACCTCCACGTCCGACGCCGGTGGAGGAAATTGTCTCCCCGCAGCTTCGCGCAGGTTCGAGTCCGAAGGAAGAGGGGAGGGGAGGCTTAGGATCCGGGGGAGGGTTTTTAGTAGAGATGATAGATAAAAGGTTATTTTAGTTTTTCATAATAAATAATCATAAAATTATAAAAAATTAACAAAAAAATAAATGAATTAGAGTGAAAATAACTATATAACTTAGAAATATTCTTTGATAAATTCATATATTAGGATTAGACTAAAAAAATCCTAATTTTAACTACCCTTCACTTCGCCTCCATCCTGTACGTCGGGTAAGTAGAACGCCATCCATCTTTAATTTTCTTGCACAATTAGTCCTCTTAACTTGTGATAGTGGATTTCTCGGTTGCCTTGCGTACGTAACCGCCACGTGAGTTGTTTCTCTTTTATCCACGTTATTTAAGTCATCTATGTTATTTAATGCTACTAAAGTAGATAAATTACACAGATCATCCATCAATATTGAGTCGATTTTTAAATAGTCCCTCAACTTTAATTTGTAACTAAAATGTCCATCAACTTTAATTTTATTGTATGATTCATCCACTTGACCAGTAATAGATAATTTTTTAATTATCTTGCTGACGTGACATAATAAAATATAATAAAAAATTTAACTTACTGATATGATACAATAAAAAAATTAATAAAAAAATGACAGAGGGCTCCAACAAGTTTGGATTTGGGGGGGGGGGGGGGGGGGGGGGGGGGGCACCCCTCTACCAGCTCATCGAGGAGCTAGCAGAGGGGGCGCCGGCCCCCCTTTTGTTCCTCTCCCTACGCGAAGACGAAAAAGGGGGACCAACACCCCCCTCTATCGGCTTGTCGACGCGCGAGTTAGTAGAGGTGGGCGTTGGCCCCTCGTTTTTTTCTCTCGCGCAACGAGGAGCAAAAGGGGGGCCGATGTCCTTTGTCATTTTTTATTTTTACTATTTTTTATAATATTTTTATTATTATATTTTTATTGCGCCATGTCAGTGAGTAAAATTTTTTTATTATATTTTATTACGCCACGTTAGTAAGATAATTGAAAGATTGTCTATTACCGGTCAAATGGATGAATCGTGCAATAAAATCAAAATTTATGGACGTTCTAGTTACAAATTAAAGTTGGGGGACCATTTAGAAATTGACTCAAAGTTAGGGAATAATCCATGTAATTTATCCGATTTAGTAGCGTTAAATGATATGGATGACTTGAATGACGTGGATAAAAAAGAAACGATTCACGTGGTGGTCACATACGCAAGACAACTGGAAAACCCACTATCACCAGTCAAGGGGACTAATTGTGCAAGAAAATTAAACGTGGAGGATGCTATAGTTACAAATTGAAGTTGGGAGATAAATTTGAAATCGCCTTAAAATTGAGGACTAATAGTGTAATTTATTCTGTCCGTCCGTTGCTAAAATTCAAAACAAACCAATGGACTCTTTCTTCGGCTGTGACAATGGAAGCCCAATTGAGTCGGCCCATTGAGGCAGCCCCAACAGGCTTTTTAATCCTGGTTTTATTTTATTTATTAATTTTATGTATTTTAGATCAACGACAGTCCAATAAATAGCACTCCAATTAATCAATCGATTAGTTTGAGCATGGAAAAAGAACGTACACAGGGAGTTAGAAAAAAAATGGAAAACACGGTGTCTCACTTCGAAAAAATATTGTTGTCATACCTTTATTACTTTTATGAAAATGACAATAATATATGTTAGAGTAAAAAATAAAACGTATATATATATTTCGAATTATATTTGGTGTCTGTCAATGAAATAATAATATGAAATAAATACATTATATATGCATATGTCAAGAGAGGCAGCGGCAACGCCTGCAACCTCCACGTTCTCTGATAAAACCAGTTCTCACTCTGGGACTCTGCCACACAAGAGACGTCGTCGTACCCCAAAGCCAACATATATGCTTCGTTTTTCTCGTGCGCAATGCTAAATTTAATTACACAAGTCAACTAACAATATCACTTGTATTTACTCTTTCATTTCAACATATATGCTATTTTCATTAACCGTAACTGGAAAAAAAATAAAGACAAGAGGGAAGGTGATCGTATACACATATGGAAGAGAAAAAAAAGGAACTTATTTACTCAGCTTCACGTGACAACAAGAATAAGGACTCGTTTACAGAAACAATTAATCAACAGAGTTTAACACAAACAACAATGCAAAGAAAAGAAGAAGAAGAAGAAATGTACACTTTATCACCACATGCACAAACATGAGAACCTTTCAACTTAGTTTGATTAATCTGAATGGAAAAGAAGAAGTAAAAAAGACTGAACAACGAAGAAGAAAAATCCCAGAACTGAAGCATCAGATATATCTTCAATTTTCTTCCTTGTCATTTTGATGAACTGGTTCATGTGGTTCATGACAAGGAGGAGCTAAACGGATCAGACAGTGCATTTACAGACTGTTCATTTACCATTTTGTGAGATCATGTCATGTGCTCCTCAGTAGCCCCCTGTGGATCCCCACTCTCCTGATTGGTTACTTTTGTAAGAATGCTTCAGTACTGAGCTTATTGTTGCCTTGGTAGCTCTTGTGTGCCCCATGCCTTTGGCCCCAAAGAGGATTCTTATTCCACAATAAATCAATAAAATAGCAAGGGATGGATCCCCCATCCATAAAAATCTCTTTTATATTAGACACTAAATCTAATATCTGTGATAGAACTTCACAAATTTACTGCTAGGAAGAAAACAGGAAGGAAGAAGGATAGGAGGAGATGGACAGTGTGGATGATGGACAAATATGCACTGAGAAAGGAGGACAATGACGATGTCAAGAAGGAGAAGAAGAACAAGAACGGAGAGTCATTGGGCAGTGCAAAGCAATGTTGATCGTGGATGTATGCTGATACAAATGCAGGTAGACACGGTACGTTAGACGAGAGATCTGATACCTAAGTTATTGCTTCAGTACACGGCCGTTGACGCATTTCCGCCGCCGCCATTTGCGCCGTTCACTTGTGGCCTCTGGAACTGTATCTTGTACTGCATCTTCCTTTCCTCGTCGTCATCTTCGTCATCGTCGTCGTCATCGTCTTGTTCCATGTTATCGCTGTCTGCGTCATCCAACTTGCCGTAGTCGTCCACCGCGCTTTGCTGACGCCTTTGCTCCATCAGCTCCTTCATAGTGTCCTCTGGCTTCAATGCAATCGTTGGGTCATATTATGATACATGGTCGGAAAGGAGCTCAATAGCTATTAATGGTAGATCGATGACGCAGGGAATAAATGCCGTTACTCGAAGTCGGAGCATGGCTTACCTTTTTCATTCCATCTTCGTAGAAGCTCGACGGATGTGCTCCGTTATTAGTTTGTGCACCGCCGGATCCTTCAGTGTTGTCCGAGTTGCCACCACCTTTATTGTTGCTGCTGTTATCGCCGTTCTTGTCAGACTCCGGCGATGACCGCTGCGATTGTTCGGACGTTTGTGACGGTGCAAGCGCGTCCGTTCGTTCTGGATCGAGTTCAGTTTCTTGTTCCTGCTGCCGGAGGACGCCACTGCCGCTTGTTGTGGCGAGTTTGTTGCGGTAGAGGGCGTCCAACTGGTGGAAGTACGGGCAGGTCTTGGCATCCTCAGGCCGCTTCTTGTTGCTCTCCTTGACCTTTTTGAAGTACTTGTTGATGTTTTCCCACTTCTCCTTGCACCGCTTGGAGCTCCGGTTGTAACCAAGCCGCTGCATTGCGGCGGAGATCTCCTCCCACAGCGGGCCTTTAGGACCTGCCTCCTGGTACCGCGAATCAAGACCGCTCCGGATCTTGATCAGCGCGTGAACCTCCGCCTTAGGCCACCGCGAGGACGACAGCGACGAGGTCTCGAAGCTGACGGACGCCCCGCCCGTGTCCTGTTGGTCTGTGCCTGAGACGAGCTCGCTGACTGACGGCTGATGTCGTACGATCTCAGCGCTTTGGCGTGGAGGAGGAAGAGGAAGGGGAGGCTGCTGCTGCAGTGGTTGGATTGGCATCGGCGCGGACTTGTGATGCTGCTTCTGCTTTGATGGTTGTGATGGCTTCTGCAGTTGCTGTTCAGGTTGCGGCTGAGGAGGTACAGGAGCAGGCGCGAGCGTCATTACGGGGATGGCGGGTGCCGCGACCACAGGCGCCGTCGTCGATGCGGAGAACGTCTGGCCAGTGACCTTCTGAAGATAAGAGATCAAGGCGTTATCTCTTGATGCCGCCATGGCTCGCTCCTGCGCTAAGTGCTCCTGCTCCTGGTTGAGCCTTGCCATCTCCTGCCTTCGCCACGCCTCCTCCCGGATCATCCTGTCCTGCTCCCTCTTCTCAATGGTCTCCAAGAATCTTTGCTGCATGACCTCCTGCCGCTCCATCACCTGCTTCATTAACCCCTCGAAGAAGGCCATCATTTTGCGACTGGATTTCGACTTCACGCCACCGCCATTGCTGCGCTTCCGTTTCCGTCCTTCCTGGTTCCCACCAACGTCCTCGGTCAACTCATCATCGGACTCCTCGGACGAAGAGGACGAAGATGAATTGGAGGAGTAGCTGAGACCGGCAATAGCGGCGGCCGTGGCTACCGAGCCTGAGATTCCATGCTGTCCGCTGGTAGGGTTCACCCCGGCGACTAAGCTCACAGGCGCAGACGCCATGAGAGGTGGGGTCACAGAGGATATTGGTGATGGTTGGCTTCTGGCATCCGAAGGCCCTCCTGCCATGGCCGTGGAGAAGCTAATTGTCGTCGGAGAAGCCGCAGGAAGGGGCGGTGCGGCCACTGCATTGGCTGCACCGCCGCCGCCGCCGCCGCCGCTTTGGAGTGCCTCCAGCTGGCTGAAAAAGCGGTAGCTCTTGCCGTCCTGACGGCCGGCGCGGCCTTCCTTTGTGCGCTTGTAGTACTTGTGGACGTTCTCAAACTTCTCCTTGCATTTCTTGGCGCTCCTCTTGTAGCCCAACTCTGCTAGTTTCCTGTACAAAACAACAAACCACCGTCTCAGATGCTATGCGCCCCAACTAACACAGCACCGGTCATAAGACCAACAGCGAAGCAATTATATCACAAAACGTTACGAGGCATCAGCTGCAGCTTCTGCAGAGCAGAAGGGGCTGAAAGAGTCAGGAACAAAGTCGCAAAAAAAGGACACAGATAAATAAGGTTGTCATGAGTGTACACACACATGTCCCCAAAGGGCATCTACCATACGGTGCAATTATATACCCCTAGCAACTGCTCAAATGGCTGATCAATCACTGATGCCAAAACTAAGCTGTGTAATAAAAAGGAGAATAATAGAAAGTTGATGAAATTTGGGGAAAAGATGGGTGCATCAATAATAATAATAATAATAATAATAATAATAATAATAATAATAATAATAATAATAATAATAATAATAATAATAATGATAATGATAATGATAATGATGATGCTAGTAATAATACGCTGCCCCTTGATGGCGGGTGAGGTGAAGGAAATGCATGCGTTTTGTGCCCACTTTTGTTTTTATTTTCTTTCTCTCTTGTCTGCCCTTCTTGGAGTCCTCAACCGTTCTGCTCCGGACATAGAAAAATGGGGTCATTTGACTTGGGATTGATGCGCACCGGATCTGAAGCGCCCTCTTATCGAATTCAGAGAAGTTCCGAGTATAACAAGCCAACAAAAAAGATGCTGACGCTCGTGAACAAGAATAAAAAGAGCAAGAAAAGGATCTAGGAAAACCTTTGTGTGTATGCGAAGAGAGAGAGAGAGATGGGATGGGCGAACAGTAACAGTAAGAACAACGACGCCTACGACTACTTGCTCCGTAGCTCTTTTTTTTCTCCTTTCCAAAACTGGAGCTCATATCAGAAACACACGGCAACAGTAACAGCAGGAATTGCTGCTGCAGCTGCTGCTGTCACCACTGGCGCAGTGTGCAGGCGCCGTGGTACGAACGCACCTAATTATCACAGATCTCAGCTCACTGCCTATCAAACAAATTTCTGGAAATGATGATAAACACGCTTAATTGGAAATCTTTCAAACGCACTAAATTCCCTGATGGATTTGCATTAAAGATCTGCTGTGTGATCTATTTTGCCACCTCTCTCTCTCTCTTTGCATTCTTTCTGGATGCCAATTGCCAAGTACAGAGGAACGGAGGGGAGGGAGGGAGGATACGATGCCGCATTTTGGAAGCGGTGTGAATGGTTGAGAATTAGTTAAATTGCCGGTAATCCCTTCATACAATTAATTACCTGGAGACATCCTCCCACAGAGGGCCTTTGAGGGTGGCGTCGCGGAACACGGCGTCCATCTCCGACCGGATCTTGAGCAGCGCCAGCGTCTCCTGCCTCGGCCACCGGTTCCCCCCTGCGGCGGAGCCCCGCTCGGCCTCTTCCCCGGCAGCCGCCGCGAGCGCCTCGTCGTCGGGGAAGCCACCTGCCACGGCGGGGGTCAATTCGTCGAAGGCGGACGCCTGAGGGTGTGGCGTGTTGCTGGCGCTGGTGCTCATCGGCGGGGGCGGCGGGCGGCTGCTGATGGGCGACGCGGCCTCGGGCGCCAGCGCTTGCGTCGAAGGCTTCTGCTGCAGTTGGTGGTGGTGGAGGGGGTCAATTGAGAGCGCGTTAGCCCGGGGGCCTGCACCGGGGGAGGAGAATGGAGACATCTCGGAGGGAGGCACCCCATATTGGGACCCTCCTCCGGGCTGCTGCATGACTCAGGAATTATTCTTCCCCCCTCCTCCTTCCCCTCCACTGTTCCACACACTTAAAAATCTTATATTACAGACAGCTTCTTTTTGCAGTTACCACCACCACCACCAACACCACACCGCTGTAGTAGTCGTAGTTGTAGCTCTGAATTGATAGCTACTAGATGATAGCAGCAGCAGCAGTATAGTAGCAGCAGTGCTGCTGCTACCACAGTTACTGGTGAGGGCTTTTGGTGCTCTCTCTTATCTCTCTTCCTCTCCCCTTGCACACTGAAAGGAGAGAAAGGGAGTGGAGATTGGAGGAATTGTAAATTAGAAATGGAAATCGGTACATGAAGAAGGTGAAAAAGATGGAGCATGGACAACTGGAAAGGAAAGAGAGATAGGCTATACGCCGGGAGAGGGATAAGGAAGGCTGAGAGAGAGAGAGAGAGAGAGATGGAAAGATTGATAGAGAGAGTGGTTGTCAAAACAAACACTTAAATATTCATTAGCAAGGCAGTGCACATGATAATATCCAGGAACATTTCTATTCTGATTATTTTTCTTACGACAGATGAAAGGAAGAAGGGTGGAAGAAGGGAAAAAATAGAGAGAAAGGGAAGAATAGAAGATGATCCCGTTACCAACGAGGGGAGAGAGAGAGAGAGAGATACAGGTAGAAGAGAGAGACGAATGAATGATGACGATGACGGTGATGATGTGAGACAGAGGGAGGATGGAGGAAATGATAAAAACAAACGAAATGCTGCGCTGTAAGGGAGGGGCTTCTTTGCTGCCTGATCGCTAGTTAAAAAAAAAACTCAATATAAGGGACAGATGAGAGAGAAACGAAAGAAGATGAAAGATACATAGAGCTAGAACGAGAGAGAGAGAAAGTGTTGCGGAGTGGAATATCTCGCGTAAATGTATGGTTAGGAACTTAACATGCAGATAACATACAATTAATTAATTGGCATAAACCTTTTTCTTTTCTTTTTCAGCGACTTTGGAGATAAATACTACGTGAGTTTTGCTTTCACGCCTCCAGCTAAAGGAGGCCGGGAAGGAGGAGAAGATTGATTAACGTGGACGGTGGTGGCCCATATATGCACGTCCCCGAAGAAATCATAATAATATTTTATTATTGTAATAATATATAATAGTTGAAAAATATTGGTGCAGTGAGCTCCGATTCTTCGCTGTAAAAACTTATGTGTCGTTTTCTTAAATTTTCTCTTAGAAATTGAAAAAATAAGAATGATTAGTGAAGACACACATATATATGCAGCATAGAGAGATGGGGGAATAAATGAACGAGGAGGGAGGAGGAGGAGGAGGAGGCAGACAAGAACACATTGCAACAGCTGTAGAGTGGGGTCTACAGTGGAGGGAGAACGGGGGTAAGAACGTGCCGGGCGCTTATCGCGGATCCCACAGGAAAGCCCCCTCAACTGCCTTACCAGGCAACGAGTCCCCCCCACTTAATTAAAACCAATTAAACCCCCTTCATTGCATGTTTAAGTAAACTAATTACTCTTCATCTCCAGTTAACTTTTTACTAATTAAGTGCTAAACTCAAGTATAAATCTACAAAAATTCACACGCGAGAAAGAGCTTTTTTGCCATTTTATTCTCTTGATTGAATTGCTTGAGAAAACTAGAAGGTAATAGCTCTTTTCCCCAAAGTTATATATATATATTTATGGAGGGAGAGAGAGAGAGAGAGAGAGAGAGAGGAGTCATATGCAAGCTCTTTTACATGGAAATAATATGAAGCTCAAAACTCTATAAGCACCATCTTTATAATGTAATGGATGGAGTGGCAAGGGTTTGATTAATGTGTATGTAAATTAATTTTTTTTAGGAGTTACGTGTAATTTTCACGGTTTGATAGTGGATCAAGAATTCAGTATGTGGCACTGCATGAGTAAGATGATCGAGTTAATTTTTTTAATATTGAGATGGAAATCGAAGAAAATGCATGTAATAATTTTATACGTAGCTACACAAAAATAATGCGGGTCCATTTACATTTAATGCAATATATTCAATTTTTAATGTGCTCTCCGCAATATTTTTTTGCAATCTAATATTAACTATAAGTCAAAACTCCCCCACTCTCCTCCTAGAAAATTCAACACATTGAAGAGTTTGTCAATATAGAACATTTTCCTCATAATTTAAATTAACTAAATTCCTAAAAGGGATGGACGCTTGAAGAAAGAGGCAAGTATATATGAATTCTCTACAAATCATGATCTTTTTTTAATTCATTGGACCCTATCGTATTTTAGTATGATCCTTAGCTTAATTAGTGCGTTACTTTGTGTGTTTGACGTTGAATTGTAACGCCCACGATATAAAGAAATGTCTACTCATAAATTAATATTTTCTTGGGTCGGCTGATTTGTGATATATTCTACTTAGATGCATAAGAACGAAATTAAGTTTGCCATTTATGTCATAAGATATGGTTTTACTTTTATATGATCAGTTCGGTATACTTGGCACGTATTTATGAATGTCATCTATAAGTTTCATTTATATTCGTGAGATGGTGAGAGTTTTGAGTTTTGTTCTTGAAGTTTCTAACTTAGTCAAAATATGTGTTACGATAATAATTAATTACTCCAACTTAAGCTTTAGACTCTTATCCAATGATGATTATCAAATTCAAAAAGGAAGAAAAAAGGATGATCGTCCATTTTGCAATTATTCCACTCAAGATAATGATTTTGCACAAGAACGACATCCATTTATCATCGCAAAGCAATGAATATGCAAAAACTAACCCTTAATACGAATTAATCAAGTTTAATTACCTCATCATTGGTGAATCTCTCTCTCTCTCTCTCTCTCTGTAGTTCAGTTCCATTAGTGGCAGGATAAGCGCTGGTGTACAACATAATTCAATTCCACCGAAAACAAAGAAATAATATAATTCAATTCATTAATGGAACAGTGCATGATGCTGTTAGTTCGGATGTTAACACAAGAGAGATGGAGAACACATACAAGATTTTACAAGACTTACTTTTGATTTGGCTATTCTCGTAACAATACAAAGTAATAATCGTTTCCACTCAAACTAGAACTTGAAATAAGCTTTTGAAAAAAGAATTCTCCCCTCCAAGTTTTAGGAACCCAACTGTCAAAGAGATGTAAGCACTGAGAAGCAAAACATCAATTAGCAATAATTTTAATTTCAGGATTTTCTCAGATTACCTCCCATAGACAATTTTTTTTAGGTAACTTTTAAACTTTTTTGCTAACCACTTAAATCTCGTAAACTTTTCAAATATTTTCAATTAACCCCAACGAGTAGCAGGATTCACTTTTCAATTATTTGTATTTATTGAATTATCTTTTGACGCTTCAATAATAAAATATTGAAAAATAGAACAAAAAATAACAAGGTCAAGCTTCAATGGAAAGAGGACCCCTTCCGTTGGACAGGGTTTGCTAGAACAACAAACAACAACAAAGTCTTATCCCATTAGGTGGGGTCGGCTACATGGATCATACGACGTCATTCCGCTCTATTAGTAATCAAACCTTTCGGTATATTATTCACCAATAGATCTTGCTCTATTAGTTCGCCAAGTGTCCGCCTTGGCCTCCCTCTCCCTCTTTTAATCGAACTCCAAATTATTTGATCTACTCTTCTTACTGGCGCATCTAATAATCTTCTCTGAACATGACCAAACCATCTCAAACGATTCTCTACCATTTTCTCACTAATAGGAGCCACTCCGACTCGTTCACATATATGGTCATTCCTAATCTTATCTAATCTTGTATGACCACACATCCATCTCAACATCCTCATTTCGGCTACCCCCACTTTACGTTCATGTTGTCCCTTCATAGCCCAACATTCACTACCATATAACACTACTGACCTTATAGCAGTACGATATAATTTTCCTTTAATTTTATTGAGTATTTTTCTATCTAATTATTTAACATTCACATCCATCTCAACAGGGTTTGCTAGAACATTTTAATTTTTTTTCTGTCTAATTATTTAACAGTAAAAAAATAATTTAATGAAGATAAGAATACTGAAAAGTTAACCTCCAGGGATAGGCTTAATTGGGAATAATATAACTCATATGAAGGTAAGTGATTATCATGAAAATTTAAGAATTAGTAAAAAATGTTCATAGTTTAGAAGATGCAAACAAAATAAATAAATAAACTGCTTAATTTAAATTTGACCGAGCTATGTATTAACAATATATATCTACAGGGAGTGTATCATTATATTACATCATTAGTCGTTACATTTATACATTATTTTTAAGAAAAGTACAGGTAACTTGCATTATGCGTATATAGTAAGTAGGGTTTTAATGTATCTACAAAGTATATAATGCACTTAAGAATGTTGAGTGCATCTTAACTATTGATATATTTGTTAATAATCTAATAGTTAAATGCTTATATTTTTAATCTATCTATTATGATTTGAATTGTTGATAATCAAATTGATGATAGAAGCCGCTCAATACCTCATTAAAACAAAGGGTTCTTTGAACATACATTAAATTTACTATATACACCGCATAATGTTTATCTATTAATACTTTTAGTTCGAAACAGAACCATCCTTTTTAACTAAAATTACTGATTATTTTAGATTTAAAAAGTACTGTATACACTCATGCGGCATATTCATTTTTTTTCCTTTTATTGGTTTAACAGACGAACCAGATTCATGAATAATGAAGTTTGTAATGGAAAGTTAGTTTCTCATTACAGATTACTGTGCAATGGTTGTGTATTGATGTAAAATTAACTTGAATTTTTAATTGCTAATTAAGTCAGTATCCAATGATTGATCAAGTTGCACCAGGTTGTCATTTTAATTTTAAATTAATAATTAATATTAGATTAATTACATTAGTTCCTTCCAACATTATTTTTTGAACTCACGCTACTGCCTTCCTTGCCGAACTAGCTTTTCATTCGTAGTTTAGATGGTTAATTATACTCTCTCTCTCTCTCTCTCTCTCTCTATATATATATATATATATATATATATATATATATATATATGAATAAAAGGAATATATAGCACCATTTTGAAGTGTAATGTATAACATTTGAAGTAAGTCAATCTACTTATTGTAAAGTTATTTTTTTATTATTATTAGCGTGTTGTAAGTTCATAGTCTCTCTCTCTCACTCTTTCTCTCTCTCTCTCTCTCTCTCTCTCTCTCTCTCTCTTTCTCTCTCTCTATATATATATATATATCAATTTATGTTTGTTCACTCATGTATGAATGATACAATTATTTATATGGAGGAATCACTATCATAAATTCAAAATTTAACAATTATGTTATAGAATCACGCATAATTTGAATATTATATGAAAAAATGTAGGAATTCTAAATTTCCTAATTAAGAAATAATAGTTTGTCAACAAGAAAACGGTAAATCAGTGCATGCTAATAAATTAAGGATAAACTAACACACATCCAAACCACCCAATTTGTTCTTTGTAGACCATTTGATACTTAGTCACGAGAACATGTGAAAGTTTAGAACAGTAGATGCCAGATAATTTACAGATGAGGCTCCATACATAGAGAATCTCTTGCACTGGTATTGCACGATTCCACCTGCATGACATCCAATTGATCTCTCCCAAAATGTCATATGATGATTGCTTTGATGGTTTGATGCTTTAAAATAAATCATACTTAAAGTAAATGTATAGTACAAAAATATATATGATCATATGACTTAAAATATATTTATAATACAATAATTAATTGTATAAACCAATCTCATAAGCTAATAAATTAAGCTTAATATAAATAAGCTAATTAAGTCTATTTAGATTAATATGCCAAGTATTGAGTTAAGATGATTTATTTATTGAATAAGTCGAGCCGAATAAGACTTAAAATAAATTGAGCCACGAGATGTTCACAAATGATATAATTTGTGTTCACCTAATGGCACTGTTTCCACATTACTCGCCCTTAATTTTCATACATAAAAAAATTAATCTCCCTTTTTAGTTATGTGAAAATAAATTTGATTATTATTTTGTTGATAATTAATAATTAGTTTTCTATTAGTATATTTGTGACATGAAGCACCGTGACAAACGACCCACACAAGGGATATTATATTCCATAAATGTTGCTAAATACGTTTAGGACAAATAAGGGGAGAGAAAGAGTGGGAAGCAAAGGATGTGTTAATATCAATATTTTTTTTGTACTTAAATTAATATTATTTTGCTGTCCATCAATCATTCTGTTTTAGGGGCATATACTTTGGTAGCTCAAAAGAAATCGCATGTCTCATGTTGGTACTTTTGTAGATAAATATTGGAGAGATGTTGTCACTTGCTTTTTCTTCTTTTCCTTTTTCAATTTTCTTTTTCTCTTTTCTACTGACGGGGTTGATGTAACGGGAATAGGGGTTTATTACATTGGGACCCACTCCAAGGCCCCTATGGCCAAGTAATAATAGAAAATCCCATCACCCAACTATAATAGTAGTTAATAGCATCTCATCACTATTATTCGTTGTTTACATTGTTTTTTTTTGTATTATTTGCAATTATTCATCCTTCTATTATTCTCATTCTCTCTCCTTTCTTCTACCGGTATTATTGATGGTGTCATTATTATTCATGCTATTGATTTCAAACCCTTATCTTGGAGCATCAAAATACAAGGATCATTTTCACATTATTAAAGGGAGGAATTGATGGGAGAAACAAAGAGGTGCCTCATGTATGCCACCCAAAACCATAGGCAACAATTGGATTCCCTTTGTATACCTACACCCACATGGTAGCCAGGTAAAGGCATATATAATAATTACCACGTCAAGTAGACTTGTTGTATAATTTAATTTCTTGTAACTTTTTTCTAATGCCACCGTGTAGCATTTTGATGTGCTGACACCCCCGAGACATCCAATTAGGGTCTTATCTCCATTCTTTCATGAGTTTTAATAGTGCATAGTTGCTCACAATTTGTGGCCTATTTTGCCTATACGATTGGCACTTGTGAAAAAAAAATATTAAAAAGACTCGAAACAACTAATAATGTCTTGGTAATTGGTATCATCATTGATTGTTTAATTAAGCCATAATGGATACTTTGGCGTTGAGATATTTAATTATGGAGATTGATTAATTCGGAAAATGACTATGAAATATATTTTCAAAAATAAAGATCACGTTTTAAACTTTGTAATATTGTAATATCTTATTTTTTAGGCTCAAACCAAACCGATTTTTATTTTATTGTAAAAAAAGGGCCTAAAGTGATCCGTAAAGATGGTAAGGTGACCATGCTAAAGACGCCAATAATTTTTTTCTTCTAGGACAAGTAAACCAAATGGAAAGCGCCGTCTCTTTTCCTTTTTTTTATTTCCTAACAAAAAAAATAAGGGTTAATTAAATTGTCGAGATCATAATCTAATTTTTATTCTTGTTAAAAATTATTGTAAAAGTTGATCACAACATTGAAAAGATGGGAAGATAAATAATTAAAAAAATGAAGTATCTAATCAAACAATTTTTTTTTAAATTGTCAAAAGTCAATTCGTTATGGACCAAGTTAAGGAATTCTTTTGTCCACTGTTTCACTCCGGTATCCGTGATGTCGGAGTGGCACATTTAACTATATATGACAGATGATAATCGAATTTAAGGTATTATTTAAATAGAAATAGACGATTTAATATCGGAATTAATATGTTTTTTTATGCTTTTTAGGGTTTTAATATATAAGTAATACAGATCACTTTTGATGCCAAAGTAACGTGGAGTTGTCACAATCCGCTTTAGTGTAAACACCCTGTCCCATTATTCGATTACCATCACGGAAGCCTCTTCGGCATAATTTATATCAAAATGCGAACAATTAATTAGCGAATTTCCTTGCATTTAGAAGTTTTTTTTATCAAGGACGAAAAACTGATTCGATCCGAATAAAAAGTAAATTAAATTTTGAACTCTAAAAAAAGACCTGTTTAAAATTTAAAAAAAACATTCGAGAAATTTAGTGGAAAATTATGTAACTAAAATTGTATCAAATATAATTTATAGTTATAAAAGTATACATATAAAACGTAGGGCTCAAAGATAATCATTTGAAAAAGTTTGATATTTTTTATTTTAAAGAAATCATTTGAAAAAAGTTTGATATTTTTTTTTATTTTAAAGAAATCATTCGAAAAACATAGGACTATCTCTTTTTACAGGAAAAGACCACAATGGTTTTGAAAGGAAGATATTTGATAACGAGGTAAATCTTTTTCCTTTCGCATTCTATTCCTTGTCGTCAGAAATATGAATAACTAGTTAGCCCTAGAGGAAAGCAGTATGAACTATTCAATATGCATTAAATATCGGTCCATCAACGAGTTTAATTAATTCGATTAAAGTATTTTATTTTTTGTCTCAAAAGCAGTGCTAACTTTTAATTAGCACGATTATATATATTGTTCATAAGTTAAAGATTTGAGCCGGACTAATTCAATTAAGTAAACAGGTGGGGCATCCAACAATTTTATTTTGCTTATTGTGAGTCCTAAGAAGAAGTTTATCACTCCATGCTAACCGTAATTAATAACTAACTTGTATTATTGATGTAATATATTGTCTTTACGAAGAAATGCAGTTCTTAAAATTATTTTGTTTAGAAAATTGTAATAATTAACACGGCTCTGATTTTCTTAAATAAAATGGATGCAAAGAGTTTTATGATAATACGTGAGATGATATACGTATCTGTACCCTTTATATGATATATGGATTGATTCATTGACCTATTATTTTATACAGTATATTGAAACACATTGTAGTATACTCATTTTTTCTTATATTTAGTATATATAAAAAGTTATACAAGCGATAAATATTAGTATTAAAATATATAACACATTCTTGATGTCAATTTATTTTTGTTTTGTTCACATTAGCATAAAATGCAAAATTAATAAAAAAATATAGAATCATGAAAAAAATAATTCAAGATATATATAAAAAAATAATTCTATTTTTATTTACAAGGAAAACCAACGTACCATTGGTAAACTTCTTTCTAATGATATGTGTTTAGACTTTAGAGGGGACCAAACAAAGGTTTTATTTTATTATTATTTATTATTATCACAATGGGAGGAGTATGGACCCCATCATGTGCCGTTGGGTCCAAGTTGTAAGTCTTTAGCGGTGCAACGTGACCCATGGCGAGTATAAGTTGAGCTGTGTTGCTTTACGCCTAGGAGGACCACAAAGGCACTCCACCCAACTCAACGCAACTCAATTGTCGCATTGGTAATAAATACGAGGGGGAAAATGTAAATATTGTGGGTAAAGTAAACAAGCATCAAACAGTACTCGTATGGTCGTCGTAGTAGTACCACTACTACTAATAAGTGGTTAGTGGTGGTACCTCCATCACATATTTATTTCTATGTACATGAATAAATAGATGGATGGATGGATCGATCGATGAGCTTTTTTTTATTATTATTTCTTGCAGTGCATTTAATTACTTCGTTGCTTTAATGTTACACGGCATCAAGGTAGTCTTCTTTTTTTCTTTTCTTTTCTTCTGAAGACGATATGAAAAAATAACTAACAAAAGATGGGACCATTTGAAATCACTGATTGATTACTTTTTTTATAATCTTGGATATTTAGAGCTTTAAAATTTGATCACACTTACAAAATTTAAATAATGATATTCTCCTCGATGCTTCATCCCGCTTCTTCGTCGAACCAATTATTTAGTTGTACAACAAAATAATGTATGCATGAATTTAAGGTGCATAAATACGTTTATCACTTGCAACTTATTTTAAAATGACTACAAGGCGCCCTCGCGCTATATATGCTCTAATGTTGATTGACGTTATTATACGGTTATATTGGAAATAAATAAATAATTAATTAATAAGGCAAGTTGATGGAAGATAAATAATAATAATCACTATAAGGCGCCGTCAGAAATAATCCGAAAATCGCCGCAAAGGTAGTTTTGGGACGACTATTTCGACGATAGAGAACCGTGAAAAAGTTGCTCGTTGCAAATAATTTTTTACGGCTTGAACCGTTGCAAAATATTTTCCACGGCTTGAGCCATGGGAAATTTATCCAACAGCGGCTGTCGGAAGTTTCTGCGGTTTGGGTCATGGATAAAATTATCCATGCCTCAAGTCATAGAAAATATTTTTTACGACTCGAGTTGTGGGAATGTTCCTACGGTCTGAGCCATGGGAACGTTCCCACGGCCTGAATCGTGGATAATGTTTCTATGGCACATTCCCATGGCTTGGGCCATCGAAAAATTTTCCAACGATTAGAGCCGATGGAACGTTCTCACGGCCAAAGTCGTGGTAAAAAAATCTTGGCGATGGCTAAAACCGTTGCAAATCTTATTTTTATTATTTAAAAAAATGTCAAAATCCGGCCGCCCGCAGTCGGACCGACCATCGAGCGGCCAGATCCGGGCGCCCGTAGCCTGATCAGCAACTGGAGGCCCAAATCTAGTCACCCGCAATTGGATCAGCCGCCGGGCGGCCAGTTCCAGCCACGGGAGGCCAGATCCAATCGTCAGGAGTCCACATTCGGCCGTTGGGTGCGGGAGAACGGAAGTTGACACTAGCAAGGTCGCCCCTGGGTGAACGGGTGAGGAAACTGGAGAGGACCAGAGGGAATGGGAGAGGGAGACGGCGTCATATGGAGAGACTGTCGTCGGAGGGAGACATAGTCGTCGGAGAGAGTGCTGGGAAGGAGAGAGCCGCGCGCGAGAGAGAGAGCGTCGGCGAGCAGAGATGAGTCCAATATATAACAGCGTTGCCGGGCGGGAGATCGACGCGGGAATGAAATTAGAATTTCCAACGTCTGGAGTTCCTATGGCTTCGGCCGTGGAAACTTCCCACGACTTGAGCCATGGGATATTTTCGTATGGTTGGAGTCGTGGAAAATGCTATTTTTTACCCAAAAAAGTGGACGAAAATAAAAATAAGGAATAAAATCCATTAGTTGAAAATTAAGTTGGAAATTAAAATAAATTCTACTTTAGTGCATCAGTATTCAATTCGAAAAAGGAAATTAAAAATCCATTAATCCAAATTTGATGTAGTCGTTCATGCGCATGTTTTCGTGCATGGTCAGTTCCGGACGTGAACAGCCCGGATCTAGCCGTTCATGCCCATATCCGACCTTGCATGGTCAGTTCCAGGCGTGAATGACCTGAATCCAACCTTTCATGCCCAGATCCAGTCGGGAATGGCCGGATCTGCTTGCCAATGGCCAGATCGAGACGTGAGCGATCAGATCCAAGCGTGAATGATGGGATCTCTCCATTCACGGTCAGACGATCGTTCATGGCTAGATCTGGTCGTTCACGACCGTTGACCCTCAACGAGCCCGATCGGTCTCACTGCGGCCATCGCCGACCCCTGCTCTTCCGATCGAGATTGCAGCGGCCGGCGACGGGCGCAGCAGGGCCGTCCGGCCTCACAACGGTCAACGACGGGCGCAGCAAGGCTGTCCGGCCTCACAACAGGTGACGATGGGCGCAGCAAGGTCGTCCAGCCTCGCAGCGGCCGGCGAGGAGCGTGGAAGGTCCGTCCGGCCTCGCAGCGGTCGGCGAGGACGCAACAAGCCCGACTGGCATTGCAACAGCGGGCGAGGGCTGGAGCGAGCCCAACCGACCTCGTAGAGCCGTGGGAGATCCGTTGGCAGCCGTCGGATCCTTCGGGCGTCCAAGCCAGTGTTCAGAGGGGGAGGATGAAAGCATAACATGGCAAGGCGTGAGCGTACCTTGGAGTGAATCGCCGAAGCGTCCTGTGAGATGTGTCGCCGGAGTCGACTGATTGAGGGGACGAGAGGAAGAAATGACCGGAAGTAGAGTTGGGTTACTTATAGGCGGTCTGCGACGGATTTTTCGACGGGTGCAATCGTCAGAAACTTTTAAAATATATTTCTCAGACACTTTCTTCATAATATTTTATTATTATTTTTGAATTTTTACGGCTTCATCTGTGGAAAATACATCGTCATTTTCCACGGGTGTAGCCATGGGAGCATTAATATACATGTTTCTTTCATCTCTTGAAAAATATTTATTTCAATCGAATGTGGAAAAAAATTACGTTTCCCATGGCTCAAGTCGCGGGAAACTTGCGACGGTGACGCAACCGTAGGTACTTGTGATGGTTCAAACCGTGGAAAACGATTGCATCATAACTTCCGAAAGATAGCAGAAGCCGTCGAAAAATACGCCGACACTTGCGAGGGATATGCAGCCATATGAAATTCTCGTCGTAAAAAGCCATTTTTCTTGTAGTGAATAATAATAATAATAATAATAATAATAATAATAATAATAATAATAATATTATTATTATTATTATTATTATTATTCAAGAAATAACCAAGAAACTTCACAATGTTGGATCCCCAAGTCTCCTATTTTATATTTATCGTTATTATCATAATAATACGACGGATACCAAATTCCACGGAAGGTATTATATGTATATAAATTAAAGGCTAAAGTACACAAGAAATTACATTGTTGAATTTGGTGGCAACCGAAGCTTTACCCCTAGACGGTGTTTGGGGTCCTTTTGACGGGAAAGGTCGCTAGAAAACGACCTCCTTCCACCTACATGTCTCAATGCCCTGGATCATAACTCGTGCCATGGTCGGACGCTATATATATATATATATATATATATATATATATATATATATATATATATATATATATATATATATATATATATATAGTAATCAAGGTATGCAAATGGAGTTAGAAATGATTTGGAGTCAACAGAGTTGCTAAAAATATATATTGCAAATATATTTTTTTTTGCTCCAATTAAAAGATTTGGATGGGCTCCGACAGCCAGCATAAAATCATGTCGAATCTTATGAACATAGATTAACGAATAGCGAAATGGCGTCGTATGATCCATGTAGCCGATCCCACTTAGTGGGATAAGGCTTTGTTGTTGTTGTTGTAAAAGATTTGGATGGCATGGGTTGGGTTTTCCATCCAAATCAAGGAGAAGCTAGAAGAGCTCCAAGGGAGGATCGGAGCGACCTCACGCAATGGCAAGAACACAAGACTCTGTGTAAGCCATGCACGCTCACGTATCCATAACAATATACGATGACTATTGACTAGCTAGTGTTATTAGCGGTTCATGATGTGAGAGAGCCTTATTAAAATCCACAGACGAAGAAATAATTAATTGCAAAAGGTAGGTTTGTTTGTTATTGTTTTAAACTTCTGCCTCTTCTTCTCATCACAAACTTGGAACTTATGCAAACAACAATATTCAACGACTACATGGATTTCCCACAAGTTTTATTTTGATGATGTTAATTTGTTTATGCTTCCTTCCCCTCTCTTTATAATTGGAATATTATTATGGCTCACATAACTGTCATCGGGACCGCTTGTCGGTGTACTACATATTCTCCACTAAGCATCTATACAAAATGTATAATGTTAATGTGTAATGTGTAATGTATAGATACCCCTTTTCATTCACACACGCAAAAGGAAGAAAGGACACAAGAACTATGTACTATTGAGGGAGAGAGATTGTTAAATTCTTTGTTATATACACTCCGCAACACTATTAGCAATTGATTAATTGGTAATCTTAATAAAAAGTCTAAACCCAATTAATGACTTTAGGAAGATATTATATATATATATATATATATATATATATATATATATTACATTTGCCAATAATGATATAGTTTTCTTTGAAAAGACTATTTCAAGGATTATCATCTTTAACTAAGCTAGATAGATGGATAACAAATTTGAGTTTAAGTTGATTTAAAATGTGCTAAGAATTTATTCGTTTCATCTTGGTTGAGATGCTAATTAATGACTTCTAAGTATTAAAGATTCACGATAGGAAAAAAGTTCTGATATGTAGTTCATTTTTATATCTCAAAACGAATTGCATCAACAGAATAATAATATTAATATCACTCTAGATGCAAAATAAACGAAGATAAATAGTTCCCCCGAAACAAATGAAGTTGCAATTACCAATCGATCTTCGCGAATTGGCAGCATGCAGCATGCCGCAACATTGATCATGTCATGTCAAATTATTATATATAACATTATCATATTGTTTCATCTTACAACTTAAAATAAAGATCTTAACATTTTATTATATATATAGAAGTTCATTTTAATTAGTTGAATAGAGTTAAATGTATTGCAAAACTTTTTTTTTTGATACCATTTGGAACTGTTTAATACTATTAACATTTAATTAATCCCAAATTAAGAGAAAGAGCATGAGTATATTTAGGGTAAATGGAAGGCTGTAGTCTACCATGGATCGCGTGATCGGTGGTACGATTCAAATTGTGCCAAAATGCGCAGTCTAAGTCACTGGTCCATATGCTTGATCCAAATTTTCTGCATCATTTTTTTCGAGATCCCCTCTGACCACTCTTTTCCCCAAGGCAGAATGCTTGACTCATTTCTCCGTCGCCTAGGGGTGAGCACATGCCGGGACAATCCGGTTGCTCTGTCCTGCACCAATCCGAAAAACTCAATTTTTGGACCGGGTCTAGGTTGTGCAAACTCAGATCGCGTCCCGACCTAGTAATACATATTATATTAATATTAATTATTTTAATTATTATATTTATATTTATTTTAATTCTATGATTTATTATATGTATATCTTAAATATATATTATAATATACATAATTTAATTAATAATTATCATATTTATATAATAATATTAAATATTATTATATGATAAAAATGTGACAATAAGGAATTTTTCGATTTTTATCCCGATCACTAAGGAAATCCGAAGCAAATCGGGTTAGGACCAGAACGACCCGGATTTGCTCATCCCTACCATCGCTGCTTTCGGCCGAGTCATTTGATGCACTAATTTGTAGTGTCTAAAGAACGGTGGCCAATGGAGGGGAAGGTGACAAAGTTCAGAGGCGACATGGTCGTGGACGATGGGGCGACGTTGCTCAAGATGGAAGAATGATTGATCAATGTTGCAGCGGAGTCCGTCAGTAGTGTTGTTTGGAGGGGGACCATTTGGATCCACAACGTCTATAGGCGACCGGTAGTGCCCAGAGCGGCAAAGACCAAGACGACAAAGTTTAGGGGCGATAGGCGAACGATGAAGTTCAAGAGTGAGTTCAGGGACAATGTTGCTCAGGAGGGAAGAACGACCAAGTCGTTCAGACTCGCGATGCCCGAACCGGACGTCGTCGATCGTTGCAGCGTCTTTCGTGACAACATCTAGGGCGACAGTACGAGACTCCATGCCTTCAAGAGGGACGAATTACCACAGTCGCTCGAGAATTAAATTGGAAGTGAACCGAATGTAAACACGAAATCGATCAATGGATACCTCCATTTGAGTGCCTTCGTCGTAGTCGTAGATCCACGACGATCTGACCGAAAAATGGATCCAAAGTTTTCTTTTACCTTTTTATATATTTATTAAGCTCATAATCATTAATTTCCCTCAAGCTATGTGTAATTTAATATTACATATATTAATATGATATTCTATGACATTATTAATATTTTCTTTGCATCTTATTTGACGTTTTAAAAAAATAAATATAAGAAAAGAGGTCCACTGATTCGAGGCTCCTTGTGACCCTGGCAACAGGGGACCTTGCGGTCACGTTATGGTCGCACGTGAGAAAGCTTCTCATAATTCATTCATTTTTTTTTCTTATAATAAAACCTCCCCAAAGAAGCATTGCATTATTATTGCGTGTGAAACTTTGAAAAGAAACAGCATAAATAATTTACGTATCCGTAACCTGTCGATAACAAATTTGTTGTTATCTTTTTCGAAAAGATAAATAAATGCCAAGTTTTCGTTTGGCCGTAAAGAATAGAATCTCCCCTTTCTTGTAGATCAATCATGCAAAGCTATCTTTTTGTGTTAAAGAAAAGACACTTGATGTGAGGGGTGGCACAACAACACAAGGACCTATGCATTTGGAAGGGACGACTCGTGTAATTCTCAAAAATATGTTGTCAATTAATTTGGAAATATTTACTTCAACACAAAATGCCTCACATAAAAAGGAAAGGAAAATTATGTCCGAGTCAAATTTCGTGGACTTTGAACACAAACATTATAAAATTCTTCTCCTCCTGTTTGAAAAGTTAAGAGATGATGAAAGTGATTAGGATTGGGCAAACCATCTCGCCCTCTCCATGGATGAATTAGAAATGTTGGCGAAACTAGGAAAGATCCTTTTTTTATTTTGGGAAAAAATATTTAGCTTATGTATTGGCCTTATTAACCAATGAAAGTTGACTTTTTTGGACGAGTTATACAAATTTTTCAAAAAAATACAAAAAAGAAACTTTTAATTATTTTTAGATTTGTTTTAAAATGATTAATAATAAAATAAATTAATATTTTTTCTAGATCTCGTCGCGAGTCTATATGAGGCATTCAGTATTCATGACTTACTAGCACTTGATTAATTCGGAATCGGAATAATAAAAAGAAAATAATTTATTTTGTGGCTAATGTATTTTCTTTATCATACCACGTTGAGGTGAAATATCTTTACAAATTGTCCATTGTTAAAATTTAGACTTTATCATATTAACTAAATAAATAAAAAATATTTTAATTCGTAAATTTCACTAAATACCTTTTAATTTTACTCACCTTCTCAATTTTATCTTCCAACTTTACTTTATAATCAAATTGCGTCTAACTATTAATTTCATTCACCAACTACCATTTTCACATGATATAAGTGATTTTTCGATCATTTAATTATCACAACATATTATTTAAAAACAAAAATATTAAAGAATAATATAAAAATTTTGAAAAAAAGGGCGCCTCCTCTTCCTCTCCCTTGGGCCGACGGCCCCCTCCCCAACATTGCACACATCGGATCACGCAAAAAGAGGGACATCGACACCTCTTCGCGAGCTTGTAGATGGGGGTCGACGCCTTCTTTTTCGCACTTAGTGACGCACAGAGAGAAAAAGAGAGGCGTCGACCTCTTTTTCCATGCTCGCCAACGAGTGTAAAGAAAAAGGGACATCATCTCCCTCCACGATGCGAAAAAGGTGCCCCCCTTCCTCATCGGGGGCGACACTCTCCTTACACACCCGTTGTCGACGAGATGAAAAAAGAGGAGCAATATGAGCATCGTCGGCAACACGTGCGAATAGGAAGGGTGCCCCCCTTCCTCCCTCCAGCCGCCGATGAGCTGATGCAGGCCACCTAAGGGAGAGAGAGAGGGAGCAACATTTTTTTAAATTTTATTATTCATTATTATAATATTTTATATTTATTTTATTTTTTCATAGCTTGTCATGTAGGTAAATTGATGGATTGTCTACATCCGAATGAAAATGATAATTGAATAAAGAAATTAATAATTAGAAGATAATTTAATTATAAATTAATAGAATCTAAAAAAATGTTAAAATTGAAAGATATTTAGTGAAATTTATTTCATATCGCTTTGTTTTTTGGCCGTGGACAAATTCCGAGTTCAATGCTCCTCGCGTGAAGCAATCTTCCGGAGTAAAATAATGGTCTTTGCCTTTAAAGCACAGCACCAGTACAGTGATGGAAGGAAGGAATATGACAGCCAAGGGGGAAAACACAGCGCTACTTCCAGGACAGAATTTGGATGTAGTGAAAAGGGAAAAGAATGACTTTTCCAATCGGAGTAAGAGCTACTCTTTGAGAGATAAAAGGGATGAAGTATCCTATAAAATTTTATACAGGTTAATTTTTTTTGTTTAAGAGTTTAATAACTATTTCTTTAAAGTACTATTTAGATATTTGAGGATAAAATTTTATATTTTACTTCCACTATCATGTAGCGTATGCAGTGTTCAGATTCAACATTTTATGTTTCTATATATATATATATATATTAATAAAAAATATTTAACTTTAAAATATATGTACAAAATTATACTTCAATATTTTACATCTTTAAATTTATTAATCACATAAATAATATTTTATTTAAAATAATCAACCTTTTTTATAGTACAATAATATTTTGAAAATATTACTACCCAAAATAAATTATTAAAAAATAATTATTATGAATATTATATGCATATAAGAATGAATGTAAATTATATAAGTATGTTTCTTTTTGTCATTTTGTAATTATATATTACTCCAACAATTATATTTATCAAATAAATTTTATTAAACTTACAAATAAATCGCCATCCTCTATTCAAATCATTACTCGCTATGGACATATTAAATTTGTCAAACATAGCCTAACTTCGGTTGTGAAATGGACAATTACTTTGTTTTCTGACTTCTCATTCTTGAAAGAAATAGACAATCAAATTACGATAAATAGACAATCACATAAGAGAGGTAATTAGATTATCAACATTGTTATGATAACCAACTTTATTATTGGAAAAAATGATCATCAACAACTCTTTTTAAACATGCATATACAAAATACTTTCTTAAAAGATTCATTCATCGTAGGCAAGCATGCAAATTAATCACATAACAATAATAATTTGGGTTAGTCCCGTATACTACGATGTAAATAGAAAAAATGATATGTACTCGGAACACAGAACAATTATGTGTACACTGACATTAAAAATTAGGTTATTACAAAGTCTTTACATGCACTTTTATCTTAAATTTGTAATATCACCCATTTAAAAATTTTACCAAATAATGAAATAGTTCTAGTAATCAAAATTTGATAATATACGAATATGGATGTCTTATTGTCATCCTCTTTATCTTTTATAATATAAAAATTGTGAAGATGAAAATTTTCCTTTTTCTAAAAGATAATATGTTACACGTATGGATACAAAACTCCCCATCATATTTTATTTTATTTTTATTGTTTTTTTCTACAAATATTTTATTTCACTAATGTAAATATTTCATTTTACTTTGAGTTAGAGAAATATATCACACTATTTCATATCTTTAATGCAAATCAAAATAGCTTATTTCCAAGCTATAACTATTTTTATATCTCCATTTTTTTAATATAACCAAATAACCTCGGATTACTTTATTATATATTTATCATGACTTTATGCTGACACTAAATTTAATTTAAAAGTTTATTATGGGAAAATTAATGAAAAAGATAAAATAAGGTGAATTTAGTTACAATCAGTCAAATGAAAAATTTATCTATCACTGATAAAAATGTAAAATATGCTTATCACCGATCAAATAAACAATATGATGAATACAAAATAATCATAGAAAGTAAATATTATTAGGGAGTATCATGCTATTTTTTCTAAAGAGAGACTTTTCATATTTTATATTGTTAAAAGGAGAAGATATCATGGGTAATTACAAGAGTGATTAAAATTGTAGGAGCGTCGTTAAGGACACTCATAAAATATTATAAAACAGAAGAGTGATTAAAATTAATGTCGCCAACTAATAATTTATTAGCAAGCCGCCCTTCTCATATGCAACTGTTTTCGGGAATTGTAGTTGGGCATTTATCTCCAAATGAGATCCATAGTTCAGAATCATATGCAAGCTAAAGACTGCCATGATGAAACAGTTGGTGATGTTTGAAGCTGAAGAAAAGTTGAGCTAAAATACTTAATCTGTAAAGGATTCGACTAGTCCTTTCAATGGAAAAAAAAAGGGAAAGACGATGGATCGATGGGCAGGTTCATGTCACTCCTCCAAAAAGATTTGATTCTGTGTGCTGCATTGCTCCAAATGGTGATTTGCACAGTATCAAGTTATTCTGGAAACAAGTCCTAGTCGAATGCACAAGAGATGCAGTTTCTACACTTGAAGGTTGAAGCGTTTGATGTGTAAAAAGGCGATGCACGTGGTGGATGTATCTCTCGGCGACACATGCAAGCATTACATCTCCCAATTGGAACGCCACGGCCTCACCATGTGATGAAGGATGTTTCGCCTCATGCATGCATTTTCTGGTGAAAAGATTTGTGTTGTGCATGAGTGATTCTGATCAGCTCCAGATAGCCAGCTCTAAATGCCGTCACTACTGTTCGATATGATCTGTAACACCCCTCCGATCTTTCTTCTGTGTATCATTAATCAAAATTGTACGCATGCCAAACCTCACTGCATATCTGAATTGCATTTTTACTCTAAATAACGAGATAGAACAGTGTCAACCTGAGTATTTCAGACCACATGTCAACAAAACTTCTACTTCTCTCTCTCTCTCCGTCTCTCTGGAAACCACATTGTCGTCTTTACCCTACAAGTTGCTGGGAATCTGTATTCAGATTTAGGTGGAGGTTTGTTCGGATGCACCTGTTTATAATATGTGAAAAATGCATCAGCAACCCATGTGAATTGGGGGTGGAAAAGAGTATCCATCAAGCTGTTAAACTTAAATCATCCATTTAGATCGGAATCGAAGTCCTTGTCCATGTATTTTAACCTCCCCGCTTCCATGTTCCAAAGTTATTCTAAACTAAACCAGGTTGTATATTTTTAGGGGCCTGTTAGGCCGTAGACAGCATGGATAGCATGTTGTCTGTTCTCTGCCATGATGAGTGACACTTGTGCTTCAAGTCTCCACGACTTGTCATTTTCGAGAACTTCCAACAGTATTTTCACTGTACATATATACCTAAAGCAATTTATTTTTTATATGTATAATCCATTCCTTGGATCTGAACTTAATCAAGGAGGCTAGAATTTTACCAAGCATTGCATGCAAGTAGTCCCCCCAATCTGTACATTGAACACAAGCTGGTCATGATAGGATCAGATATCTACCTTGAGTTCCCCCCTCGGAACAAATCCCACAGGGGAATTAATTCCCAAACCAACTGCGAAAGAATATTAAGAGCATGGCAAATTGCTTCCGCGCAAGTTGGTTGCAACTGTCATCCCTGGCATAAAGCATGATATTATTGCCCGCTGCTGCTGCTGCTAACTTTGGTTCATTAATCACTTTGGCCCCCTGCCATATTTGCATGACGCATCATCACACTTCCTATCCTGCCTTACTTCACCCCCCACATTAACACCACCACACTTTGCTTCACTTCTCATCCAATAGAACGCCTCCACTGCCTGCTTTTAGCCGCTCGCACTTTAAAAAAAAGACCATGTCATCTGTTTACTGATCACTGGGTTGGACGTCTGTGTCATGAAGTCACTCCTAAGTGTAACCATTATTGTTCACTGTTCGGACGCCGTTCTTGCAGCTAAACATATCAATCAGCCCCCAATGGCCCTTATGATCGACATATCGCAATCGAATCCAAGTGGCAAGATTTGGGTGACCATGTGATGACGAACTAGAATTATCGCAACTTTATTATATGCATATGTTTATTAATTAACACGATGCATGCATATAAATGCAAAGCAGCTTATCTCGTAAAGGATCATGATCTGAGAAGGCCACGTTGCTTGATTACTGACCACCAATTTCAAACCTCCTGCACAAGAAAGAGAAGCAGGCATTAACCATGTCCACACTGCATTCAATCAATTAGAGAGGAATAATTGGGTTGGCAGTAGTAAACACTCGAAGAAATTTCCTATTTGGATGATTGACGTATCAACTGGACAGTTTTTTTCGGTGAGGTGATTTCCAAGTCTCGGTGCATCATTGTTGAATGAATCCAAGCTACGAAAAACAAGCATGCAATAAATGGGTCTTCAAGTAGTGTGGAGGAAGGGTCAGGGTGGGCTAAAGAAGGCAAGGTTTATAATTGCATGGAAGCCTAGTGGAAGTGCAAGTACAGGTGTGGACCATGAGCATGATGAAGCTACCATTTGTAGCTCAGAACTTGATGATGGACACCCAAAACCCGGGGGTTGCAGTCTTAGCAGAGATTGACGAACTGAAAGAAACACTTGTGTAGTCTCCTTGTCGAGACTGCAATCTGCACTGCGGTGTGTACAATTTGTTATTGAAAGATGCAGTTTGCAGCAATCAAACTTTGGAACTTCAATAGTTGCTGTATATTTTTTGTGTATGAATTGTTTTGAATAGGAACCAACAGTTCTATAGGAGAAAGGAATATTTAGAAAGAAATTGCCAAGATCTGATTTGCAAGCTGTTAATTAGCTTGAAGGCGAAATTTGTTTTATTTAATTTTTGTTTTTTTTAAGCTATTTGTTATTCAAGCCATGTGATTATTCATTTACAAGCCTAATGTTGCAGTGAGATGACTGGCATATGTTTTTTTTGGGAATCCAATAACGCTTAAGCCCATTGGACTGCTCTCCATCGGCCCTGAATGTGGACTGAACTGTTAGCCCATTCTGACATAAAATCCCTCATCTAGCTTGTTCCAGACCTGAGCTTCTTTCGTGAAGACATATATTCTGTCGCGAGATCGTTTTTCACTCGAGCAGACCCATCGTATTAGAGTCATTTCTTAAGACTTTTTAGCTTGACATAAGAAAGTTTTCCCATAGAGCAACAAAAAAGTTTATCTAAATGGTGAACACGTTTAGACGTCGATTGAAAAATGATCTCGTGATGTGACATGTGCGCATGTGTGTGAGGGAAAGAGACTAGGTGAAAGAAAGGGAGGTGTAAAAGACAATTGTTTCGATCACACGATAACTCAAGTTTTCATCAACTACATGTTTGTGCCTGCCATATATTTTGGGTTGAATGAGTATGTATTTTTGTTATGCGTGTATTTGTTTTTCAAAATAACATAATTTTATGTCCAAAAAGGGGGATTGATGTGACTGCCCCGACTTTAAAAAAATGAAATAACTAATAATTATTTTTTTATTTCAAAGATTGTGAGATCAAGATAATATTTTATTAATTAATGTTTAAAATATAATTTAATTGATCATGAATTTAAAATAATAGATAAAAAAAGAATTTCTAATACAAGTGAGATTAAGATAGGATTTAAATTTAAATCAGAAATAATCCTTCTATGGATCTCATTAAAATTTGAATTAAACTAAAAGACTGAGATGAGCCAGAATTAATTGAGAGTCCTAGTTGAGATTAAAATCTCACAAAAAAATCAATAATTAAATTTCACGCAATTCGAACCTATTGCAATTCACGATCAGAGAATATCCTGGATGAGATTCATCCACCATCTAAGACGATATGAGGAGACGATAAAAGAAGTTCACAGCTTGTGAATTTGAGATATGTTCAAGGAATTTGTATATCTGCAATTTTCATTCATATATACCATTGGACTCTTGCCTTATGTATGGAGTATACTTTAAATTTTGAATAGAATTGCATATGTTATTTGTCTGGAAATTAGGATAAAAAATTGTGTCAAAAATATGCTTATCGAAAACTTACGAAATCTGAATCTTGTTATGCAGGGCATGGCGATGTTCTATAGAACCCAATCACGGTTGGGGAGAATTCAAATCAAGTTTAGAAAACACAACATGGGTTCAGAGTTATGTGGCACGGATTTTGGCAATATATGCACCTAGTGATGTGGATCACTTATTATTAATTCTATAAAACCCGACCCGGATCGATGGCCGGGTCAAGTTGAATCAGTCGGACCGGATCAAATCGATCGATTGAATGGAATAATATAAGTTAATAAAAAAATAAAATATGTTAAATAACTTTCTCTTTTATTTTTAATATCATTCTAAGATGCATAATAAATAAGTTAAAACATAATAAAGTAAAATAAAATGATATAATAAGTTAAAAAATATAATAAAATAACTATCAATTAAATAATTATTACCTAAAATATGATAAAATCTTCATAATTATAAGTTAAAAAATATTAGTGATATTATGAAGAAAAATTAGGACATGAATTTAAGCAAATATATATACAAGTAATATATCATAATTTTTTATTTTTTTCATACTTTATTTTTTTATGTTGTCGGGTCATTCAAATCCGTCGGGTCAGCCGACTGAATTGAGTTTTGACTGAATTTGATCGGATCAAAATGGGTCAACCTCAAGGACAAATTTGAAGTGACCCACGGGCCATTTTGATGGCCGAACATCGATCCGATCGGCCGGGCCGAATTTTACAGCACTGCTTATTATCCAAATTGGCTTTTGGTTAATGCAGGTCGGATTTTGACAATAGAGAATATAAAACATTACCAGTGTTCTATTGTTTGTATAATCTTTGGCCCCCACTGTACATTATATTCACTACTAATTGATAAAGTTTGTGTCAAGTAGCATGACTTAATTCTCTCTCCACAAGCTATTATTGCATGAAAGTGTAATGCTGTTCTTTCATAAATCACTAAGAGCTTTCAAACTAAATTAATAAAATAAAGGAATAAATCATTCTACACAGAATAAAGTCATTCATAAATTGATAATTGACTTTGAATAGAATTGACATCGAGTTGATAATTGTCATTGATAATATAGATTAATATTATTTATGACATTGATAATTATTCATTGACAAAGATTGATAATTTGATAATTTTAATTGTTATATTGATTATTGTCACTATCTCAATTTATTATTATTGATTTTTATTTACAACTAAGTATCTAATTGTCTTTTAATTCTACATATTTGTTATTCATGAAAATTTAAAGTACATTGATCTATTAGTCGATATAGGCTCCGTTTGGCATTATCAGCAGTTTGATAGCGGATAGCGGATGATGATTAGCGATTAGAGGTTTTAACAAATAAATGTATAAAATGACATAATTGGGCATATGATAAATTATTCAATTCAAATACTATACAAATTATATTACAATGCAATAAATAAATTATTTATATCTCAATTAAATTAAATAAAATCTCACAATTAATTTTTTGTTAAAATATATAGAAATTTATATGGACAATAAATTGTATATAGTGCACTCTGGATATAAAATATTATTTATTAAATTAATTTTTATTCATTATTAATATATAAATAATTTGTAATTAATTAAGCATGAATATAAAAAGAAAAATAGTTAAATGGTGATAAAATAAAAATGAGAAAATAATAAGATAAGTTGAGAAAGAAATAATGCATTTGAATAAGAGTGAAATTGGAAAAAAAAATTATGAATCACTAACTTTTAATCGCTAAATGCTAATAGAAATAGCTTCTCAATATTTTTATATGAAATATTAAACGCTACTTATTTTTGTCATTTACCAAATGTAAGAATTAATGATTGAACCATTAAACGTTAATTTTGGTTTTGTCAAAAACAACCATAATAAAAGATGGTGCAATAAGTGGTGGTTGCTTGAGATGATGGTTTGCACATGACATACGTTGATATTTCATTTAGTTTATTATAGATTTTATTGTTTAATTTTATTTAAATTGAAAACTCATGAATAATGTATTTTAAATATTAAAGTGAATATTTTATTTTGAGTTCTTTCACATTTGTTGATATATTATTGAAAATTCATTTATTGAATTGGGTAATGCATAGCATCTTTGTGGTGGTTTTGTGAGCATGTGTGATAGGCGTATGTTTTAGGACGTTACAATTGAACTCTTTCTTATACTTAAAATCATAATATTAATTAAAATGACCATTGAACTCTTTAATGATCAATAATATATTACAAAAAGAATTAATATGAATAGATACTTTTCTTGCATTGATAATGTATTCCAAACCAATTTTATAGCACATTGTCACATTATAAATTATTTTTTATGATAGAATTTGATAATACATTTAATACTAGATCGTTTGGCTGTTGTGTCTTGAATTATGATACTTTGTGTTGAAAATTGTGTAAGAAAAAAAAACTAGGAAGAAAAATGAGAATACATGATGGTAGCAAAATGTTTTATGTATTAGAGTTAAGGTTCGTAATTAGGTATCCTTTTTTCATAATAGTATATTTTATTTTGTCAATGGTATACTTTGTTCGAGGATGTTTTCGCATTCATAAAAAAAGGAAAAAAATACCACATTAAATTCATGTGTTCATCTTATATCTTACTTCTATATTTCATTATTTTGTTTATTGTTCGATCATGGCATTCTATTCTCAACATTTCTTACTCTAAAAATTTGACACAATTATAAAATCTTCACTAGTTAGTAATTCTCAAAAAAATGTTATTTGTTAAGTAGTGCAAGAGTGACATTTGTGTTTAGATTCAAGAAGTAAAAATAAAATGAATTTGGTGCATTATGTGTGTGGTCCCTTTGAGATAATTTTTTTAGATGACAATAAATTTATTTTACATTTATTGATGATGCATATCTATATTATTTGAAGACAAAATATTGTTTTCATGTCAAAATATAAAAGATTATGATTTTATTTGATGAAGACAAAATATCAAATATTTCAGAAGTTTCATGTCATGGTGAAAAAGCATATATATATATATATTATCTCAAGTGGTTTCACATAGGCAATGATGGTGAATATACATATCAACTTGAATAAAATTATTATGCATAGAGTTCGAGGTATGCTAAGGATGACTAATTTGTCGAAGACTTTTTGGAGCGAAGATGTGAATATTATGTACCTAATAAATAAATCTTTATCAATTCATTTGGTTCCGAATACTCTCACTTGAATTTTTTTATGCAGAGTTACTACATGTTAAAGGAACATTAACAGAAATTGAATGACAAAGCTCAAGAATGTATATTTTTTAGTTATGAAAATGTAGACTCTAATTACAAATTATGAAATTCAAAGAAAAAGAAAATGATCAAAAGTACATATGTGGTGTTCCATGAATAAGATTTTTTTAGTTCACAATAAATAAAAAAGTAGAACAATAATTATGTACAAATTGAATTTTAAAATATAATGAGTATGATGTGGATGCATATAATGCAAATGTAAGATATTGTACAAGAGAAGTAGAGAGCTACTCCATCTCATAGATTTACGAGAGAATGTTGTGCGTACATATATTCAAGTTCCAAATTTTTAATAATTATTAAAAATGGAAGCCAAAGACAAATAGAATAATCAAAACAAAATGTCGAATCAGTCGGCATAAAGATCAAACAATCTTTTATGGAAGATCTCTTTTGATGGATGATGTGAAGAAATTATTAACACTTTTTATTTATGTTCAATGTGTATTCATCTCATGTGTTGTTTATTTATATTATTATACTCGAACACATGCTTTATTTTCGAAATCTAACTTTTATGATTTTTCCACGTCCATTTTCTAAATATTATAATATGCATTCTTGGGAAGACATTACTGATTTTTTATATTATTTTTCATGTAGAAATTTCAATCGAGAATACATATATGTCCCCACTTATGCACCACGGGCATATATGCAGATGTCCTCAATTCGAAAGAAGGCAGCATGTCAATAGCAACAATAGTTTGAGGAAGATACATTTCTACATCAGCATGCCATATTTTCTTATACTAGGAAGCTTCCTCTTTAAGGATGTTCATGGGTCAGATTGGACCGACCCGACCCGACCCTCGAGTCAAGCTATCCATGGGGGCCAAATCCTTCTCACTGATTTTATATTTTTTTAATATAAAATTATTATTTAATATTTATTTTAAAGCACAAGATAAGTTTTATAACTATTTAGATATTATTTCTATATTTAAAACATTTTATTTTAGTTTTAAAAATTTTTAAAACAAATATAAGCCTAGATTTAAATAAAAAATTTTAAAAATAAAAAAATAAAAAATCGGGTCATTGAGTCGGGTTGAGGTCAGGTCGGGGTCGGGTCCGACCCGACCACCAACCCGACCTGACCCAAACTAGGTCGAGTCGGATTGTCGGGTTCACTGGGTCAGATTGTCAGGTGAACGCCTCATCCTCTACATTTTATGGACAAATGTGAACAAAAAAAGTAGCTAGAAAAGATAAATAGGTGGCAAGATAAGAGGGAGGCAGCCAAAGAGGGAGCACGAGCATATTTCTTTGGTTAGAAAAATGGACAGAACAAGACAAGCTGGACATGTGGCAAGCTTGAATTCCATCCTAAAGTAAAGAAAAAAATAGACAAGGAAAGGATTCTTTCAACAAGACACAATGTTGATAGATTCCTTATCAATTTGTTTTTCGATTTTATTGAAACTCTCGGAAAGCCTTCGACAAAGGTGATTCCTCCCATCACAATCCCTAACTAAGGCATGCGAACTGAGAGATTGGACCAATGTTAGGATATGTCGAGGAATCACTGTTCGCTAAGGTTCAACTCTCCTATTTTCTATTTTCGAAAGATGATCTCCTATTGTCATAACTTTGACAACAGATTTCAAGCTGGCACCTTTCGCCCGAGAGGATACTCTATTCATTAGCCACTGCATGCGTGCCAAGAGGTGGATCATCGACTGAGTTGTGTCTAAGAATGTTCAGTGGTTAGTTCATGATGAGGTCGAAAGGTGGACATAGAGTATCCCAAGGTCATTTGTCTTGCTGAAGTTCTTTCCTTCATTTGAATTGCTTCTTGTTTTATAGTGTTAGTGACTTCCGTCCGAAAGGATAATTTACTTTCTTAATTGTCATATGTCTAAGGAGTCATCGGCGACTAATGCCAGGTAAGATCGAGAGGTTTGCCCGAAGTTTTCTCTACCTTCTCTTTCGAAAGTACTTAACAGGATCCACCCAAGAGGAATTATCATTCGTCAGCATTCAGTACAAGCTGAGAGGTTGACTGAGTCCTGACTTAGGTATCAAGATTCCTCTAAGTTCAGAGGAGATGGACATTTGTTATTATTTTAACAATTTTACATTGGTTTTGGAAATATAAGTCTTGAAACGGTCCCATAAATCTTTGTATTTATCTACTCCGATGTTTGAGTACTTTTATATTAAAAATTCATAAAAATTAATGTAATTTTATTTATTGTGATTTTTGAATTATAATATTCACTTTCTCACCTTAAACAAATTTAACTTCTCATTCTAAATGATTTATAAGTATTATATTGATTGCTGCACATAGCCCGTTAAGAATTTATAAAATTTAAAATTTATTCAAAATTTTCTTATGAAGCGAGAGTATCACTTGTGACTCAAGTCACACACATCAGCAGAGGGGGAGGTTGTTGGAATGTGGGTCCAGCCTATAAAAAAATATTTATAATAAGAAACCTAATTAGTTTGTGGGTTTTTTTAGTTTTCTTTTCTCTCCTTATTGAGGAGCCGGCGAATGTTGAATAAAAAGAAAAAAAAAGACTGTTTAATTTTTCTTGGTCGAGGGCAGCCATGATCATGAGGTTGATTGAAAAAGAAAAAAAAGTTTTTGACAAAAAAAGGATTAAGAAAAAGATAAAAGATTTCTTTTGAGAAGAGCACAATGGAGAAAATTGCAGTAATTATATGTTATTATTTTAACTAATTCTTCGGATTCAACCGAAATATTATATTTTTGAATTATTGATACTACTATATGATTATTCGTTGATTTTTTCATCTCATTTGACAGTTTTTCTACTTAAATTTGGTATTTTTTTACCTATTATTATTTTCTATACATTGTACTTAGATTGTATGATTTAATTTACACATAAGAAGATAAATTAAATTCTTAATAGATTCATTTAATAATACGTAGTCGGAATGGTATCTTATACTATTTTGGGATTGAATTTTCTGGTAATTGTGTTTTCTTTTTTACTATTTGTGCTTGATTAGATAATGTTGTGGAGTAGTTGCCATCACTGCAACTGCCAGATTAGTTAAGGTAATATCTTTATTAATGTATGTATAATGAGATATGAAATGGTTATAGTGTGAATGTTAGTTTTTTAATGTATTGTTCTTATTTTTTTCATCTGACATAAATATGACAAAATTAGTCTGAAATTTTTTTTTGTTAATTGCTCTTTTGATTAGAATTCATTAACTAAAAAACTACAAAAAATACATCAACTTTAAATTTCTTCTTATAATTGCAATCCAAATAGCTCCTACAAGTTATAAACTTTTTCTTCATTTCATTGGCGTAAAATTCGGTGGAAGATTAAAAACTTAAAAACAAATGGGAGAACAGATTAGACGCTGCTACGTGTAGCTCACAAGTTTAATTTGTTTGTTAGTTTCCATTTGGGGTGAGACAGCTCTTTAGGGTTCTTCTTCAAGCCCTCCAATCGCGTTGCATTTCATAAATTCCTAATATCTTTTGTTAGATTATTTGTTGTTTGATCCCGTGTGCGGATAATCGAGGTGGGAGGCTTTGTTGGAGCTCGCGTAGCAGGTGCGGCACTTGGTATTCCAATTCCATGATGTGTTCTTATCGGATTTGCCATTGATTTCATAATAAAGCTAGGATTTTTCTTGTCCTGGACGCGAACAACCGTGGTTCCTGCATCTAAATGTGAAATTTTGATGGCGTTCTGAGTTGATAGTTGTGGATTTTCAGAGTCCAAGAAACTAGATGAATGGCGGAGGAGATTTCTTTCTCGTTTGAAAAGCTTTGGGGCCTTCTTTTAATCAGGAATATTAGATTTCGAGTTCCAGTGATTCAAGATTTTGGAAGTCGTTTGAATGCAAGACGCTGTACTGGTTATGGAAATGATTGAAGTTACCTACTCTTTTGGTAGATTGAGAGATCAAGTACGAATGAGAGGGTTTTAGAAGTTTAAATTTTACTAATGTTATTTAGAGAAGTATTTTTTTTTTCAGATGAAAGCTGGTGGGTGGGTGTGGGGGGGGGGGGGGGGGGGGGGGGGGGCGGACATTCTCGACTTCTTTGGATAAGGAGTTACTGTAACTAGATTTCCAAGTACTGTTTAGTTTGTGTTGTGTTCAGTGATTATCATTTATCACTTTCCTTTTAAGGCTCTGTAGTGTTTGAGCTTATTGGATTCGTGCTTTTCTTTCAATAAATCAATGTTTTCTAGATAACTGGATTGAAATTAAGGACTTTGTTAGTAATAATTGTAGCATAATAAAATAGACGGTTCACACCATGAATTAGTACTTTAAGTGGAAAAAGACATGATTTGCAGACATTGGAATTAGACGGTTAACTCCGCCTATATTTTATAGCCGGTCCCAAGCCCGGATAAATGAGGGTTGTGTTAGGCCCCGACAGCCAGCATAAAATTCTATCGAATCTTATGAACATGGATCAACGAATAGCGAAATGACGTCGTATGATCCATGTAGCCGACCCCACCTAGTGGGATAAGGCTTTGTTGTTGTTGTTGCAGACATTGGAACTGTTGTCCTAAAAATATCTTCAATTGACAGAGAAGATCTCATGAGGTGGTGATGAAAAGTAATTCAAACTAGAAATAGTTTAGTTGTGGGCAGAACTCAGAAAAATATGATGGTTTTTTCTTTATGCTATAGTTGATGAATTGTGCTGTAATGTCCTCTAGGGAAAAGGATGGTTGCCTGGATGCAACCATCCAGATTTATTCAATAAAAATAACTAATACATCCCAGAGAGATCATTACAAGGTTCTAACAGCATTCTCATTCCAACGGCTGGGCAAATTATGTGCCATTGCAATCACATTCTGCGCATAACATTTTTCATCTATGAAAATAGCACTATTACATTGGCACCAAATTGCCCACATGGAAGCAAAAGGGATTGCTTGTCGCCACCATGAGGCATAAACAATGACATCAGGGATGAAGCCAGACCCTTTTGGTGGGGGGCTTGGTCCCCCCAAAATTTTGAAATGCTTATATGATATGTATTATAAATAAGTAAAAAAAAATGTATATATATGGACATTGATAATGAGTTAATCCAGTGGCAAGCAGTCTCTTGGCGCACAACCCTCGACACTGGGCAATAAAAAGGAGGTGATTGAGGTTCTCTTCTGTTTCATCGCATAAGGCACTGTTAGGAAGAGATGGACTATCATCAGAATGCAACTTCTCCAAAAGCCTTTCTAAAGATATCTTTTCGTCGAATGAGCAGAAAACATTCACAAATGGAAAGTGGACCACATTTGTCGCCAACTATACTTCCTGAAAAGAAAGGGAAGCTGAAGTCATCAAGGCACTCTGATGTGAGTGTTACTGCTGAAGATCCTGAAAAGAGAAAGGCACTTGAGCACAGATTAGACATAGGAAATGAAAACTCTGATCAGTTAGGATATGAGGTTTTCTCTGGAAAACTCTCTCTCTATATAAAAGGTAAGAACAAAAGTACTGATGAGTCAAAGGGGTCAGAGAATGGGAAGTCCGATGGTCTTGACGCTAAACTTAGAAGCAAAGCCTTCATCTGGGGTTCTCATGTACTACACCTTGCTGACATCATTTCTGTAAGACCTTAGTATATAGTATATACTGTCTTATTCAAGTTTGCTGAATGTACTGTCTATATATATTCAGGTTAACCAAGATTCATTGCTTTCTTCTGTTGTGAATCTGGCAGGTGTCTTATAACTATGGTTACCGCCATTTTACTGTTCATGCATACCCTATTAAAAAGAGGCTTTGGGGGCTTTCTTGGCTTTTCTAGCAACACAGAATTCAAAAGGACCTCTGTTTCTTAGCTTCTAGTTCAACTGAAGCAATTCAATGGGTTCACGGTTTTGCAGATCAACAGTGTTATATTAACTGCTTACCTCACCCCATGATTTCCACTAAGAAACAGACATCTGATATTTTGGATGGAGACCCCATGCATGGTCTACCTTATATTAAATGTAGAAGTCAACGGAGTGTACTTGTGGTATTGAATCCTTGTTCTGGACATGGTCGATCAAGTAAAGTATTCCATGACAAAGTGGAACCAATTTTTAAGGTAAGCTAAAGCTAGTAATAGAGTTATTTGTTTCTTCCGTTGCATATACAGATAGAAGAACCTTTGTGTTTATTTAAGTTTGCATATTTCTTAAATATGGTGTTCTCGTATGGTTATAGTTTTTTTTACATTGATACTCATGCACTGAAAACAGTAATAAAGTTAGGAAGTACCTTTGACCACTTTTCCTCTCTATGCTATCTGTCTTCATGAATAAAGAATAATTAGGTTCTATAACTTATAATTTGATATATATTTTAATTGATAACTGGAGTTTGTGCTGCATATCTTGTTTCTCCCATTTGTAAATTGTTAAAAGGTGCAGCTCTGAACCAAATTCATTTCTTGGAAGCTTAAGCTGTCTGTCTTCAAAACATTGTCTTTAATAGAATTTTGCTGGAGGTTTGACCATTTTACAGACAGTAAGCATGTAAATTTCCTGTTGTGTGTTTGTTTACAAAAGAAAGCTGTTGCAGCTTGCAGGTTTCAAGATGGAAGTTGTAAAAACAAAATCTGCAGGTCATGCAAGAAAGATTGCTGGTACTCTTGATTTCAGCACATACCCTGATGGTATGAATCAGTGGATCATGTACTTCGATTATGGCTATTTGTCGATAGCTTTCCGCATGCCACTTTTCATTTCTGGTTCTTTTTCCACTCTGTTCTGTTTGTTCCAGGAATTATATGCATTGGTGGGGATGGTCTCGTGAATGAGGTCAGTTAAATTTTTAATATGCTCATTTCCCCTCTTTGTGTCATAAATTTGAAGAGGCAAAAGTGATTTGTGTTTTATTTGATTTACAAACTTTATCATTTATGAAGCCATAAGTTCTATAAGATGTTGCTTTTGTGATGCTGCAGGTACTTAATGGTCTTTTAGGTAGAAGGAATCAGAAAGAAGCAATTTCAGTTCCAATTGGCATAATCCCTGCTGGTTCTGACAATTCCCTTGTTTGGACCATCTTGGGAGTGAGAGATCCTATATCTGCTGCATTAGCTATTGTAAAGGTAATCTCCATAGAATTTTGTTGTCTTGTATGATGCAAAGGACGTTATTCCCTCAGAATTGATATGAATCATAGTCAATCTCAAATATTGAAGTTCTAACCTTTGTGGCCCATATGTTCATAAATTTTTCTTACATAATACAGAATCTAACATTGTAAACATGGTTCGTCTTGGTTATGACAATTAATTAAATTATAAGATGACAGTGTTAGCTTGGTCAACTTTTTATAAGACTTCTCACTCTTCCTAACTCAGATAGATTTTACTACCAGGATAGTGGTTTTAGGTTGTAGCATTAGTCTCCTGCTTTCTGCATTAAGATATCACCCTATAAAAGAAAGTATTTCTTTTGACATAATACAGTTGCACTAGAGATGGAATTTCGTGCCGGCCGCCCGGCCCGGCACGCAGCCTGCACGAAATTCTGCCGAGCTAGCCTTTTAACAATTTTTTTCTTTTGCATTCAAAACAAGTGTATTAGTTAAAAACTTATCAACAATTTTCTTCTTTTTGCCTTCAGAACAAGGCTAATATCAAGGGGTCTGATAGCATTCCATTTTATATTAGTTAAAAAGATTGTGGACTAGAATAGTTGACAGCTATAACTTATATGTTCATGTTTTCATTATTAGTTATTTAATATGGTTACAGTAACTAATGCTTCATGTCAAGGTTGTCAAGATCGTTTGCAGGACCGTAAGATCCTACGATCCAATAGTGGGCAAGCGATCTTGATCTCAGTTTGGGGATCGGAAATGTAAGATCGTATGAGGATCGATCGCTGGATCGTAAGATCGGTAGGATCGTAAGATCCTACCTATCTTGTGATTTTATTTTTTTTATTTTTTTAATTAATTTTTTATTGAGAAAAACTAAAAAAATAGAATATTAAAATTGAAAAATTGGTAACAAAGGAGGTAACTTTCTTATACTATCATATTATGATTTTATTCAACAACAACAACAACAAAGCCTTATCCCACTAGGTGGGGTCGGCTACATGGATCATACGACGCCATTCCGCTTTATTAGTAATCAAACCTTTTAGTATATTATTCACCAATAGATCTTACTCTATTAGTTCTCCAAGTGTCCACCTTGGCCTCCCTCTTCCTCTTTAATCGGACTCCAGATTATTTGATCTACTCTTCTTACTGGCGCATCTAATGGTCTTCTTTGAACATGACCAAATCATCTCAAACGATTCTCTACCATTTTCTCACTAATAGGAGCCACTCCGACTCGTTCACGTATATGGTCATTCCTAATCTTATCTAATCTTGTATGACCACACATCCATCTCAACATCTTCATTTCGGCTACCCCCACTTTACGTTCATGTTGTCCCTTCATAGCCCAACATTCACTACTATATAACACTGCCGGTCTTATAGCAGTACGATAGAATTTCCCTTTAACTTTATTGGGTACTTTTCTATCACAAAGAACTCCAGTGGCTTTCCTCCACTTACACCAACCAACTTGAATTCTATGATTAACATCGTCATCAATCTCACCATCTTGTCTTACAATTGATCCTAAATATTTAAACTGTCACTTGAGGAATTATATTCTCCCCTAGCCTAACTTTCAAATTGTCTCTAAGTTGTTTATTTGTGAAATTGCAATGCATATATTCTGTTTTATTCCTACTTAAACAAAAACCCTTTGACTCCAACGTATTTCTCCATATTTCTAATTTTGTATTAATCTCTTCTCTTGAATCCGCTAAAAGTACTATATCATCCGCAAATAGCATGCACTTAGGTACCTCCTCTGCGATACTCTCGGTTATAGCATCGATAACTAAGTTAAATAGATACGGGCTTAAAGCTGATCCTTGATGTAGGTCAATTCCTATAGGAAATTCATTTGTCTCGCCTCCGGGTGTCCTAACCCTAGTCAATGCCCCATCGTACATATCTTGTATTACCTTAATGTAGGCAACATTCACCATCTTCTTTTGCAAGGCTTTCTAAAGTACATCCCTTGGTACCCGATCATACGCCTTCTCTAAGTCAATGAAAATCATATGTAAGTCTCTTCTCCTACTTCGATACTTCTCTATCATCCCCCTTAGTAAATAAATCGTCTCTGTAGTGGATTTTCCTGACATGAACCCAAATTGTCTCTCAGAAATACTAGTCTCCATTCTCAATCTATCCTCAATAACTTTTTTCCATAATTTCATTATGTGACTCATAAGTTTAATCCCTCTATAATTTACACAATTCTGAATATCCCCTTTATTTTTGTAAATAGGAACTAATGTACTTAATCTCCAATCATCAGGCATCTTTTTCGATCGTAAAATCTCATTAAATAGTTTACATAATCACAACACCTTTTTCTCCTAAACATTTCCAAACTTCAATCGGTATATCATCCGGTCCAACGGCTTTACTATTTTTCATTTTCTTAAGAGCTTCGCTAACCTCCGAGACTCTAATTCTATGATAAAATGGCATATTAAGCTCACATTCGCTAACTGTCAAGTCCTCCAAATCACAACGGGAACCTTCACATCCATCATTAAATAGCTTATAGAAATACTCTTCCCATCTGTTCTTAATATCTCCTTCAGTAACTAAAACCTTGCCAACTTCATTTTTTATGCATCTTACTTGATCCAAATCTCTCGACTCCTCTTTATTCCTTGCAATCTTGTAAATCCTTTGTTCACCAGCCTTTGTCCCTAACTCCTTATAAAACCCCTCATATGCTTTAGCACGAGCATCACTAACTGCCTTCTTAGCCTCCCTTTTCGCCAAACGATACTTTTCCCAATTGTCAGAACTATTGTCCAAGTGTATCGCCTTGAAACAATTCTTCTTATTACGCACCTTTTCTTGGACCTCCTCATTCCACTACCAAGTCTCCTTATCTCGTGGTCCAAAACCTTTTGATTCTCCTAAAATGGCTTTAGCAACCATTTCAACCTTTTTTGCCACTTTCTTCCACATGATACTAGCATCTCCTTCTAACTCCCACACACTTTCCTCTAATAACTTACTTCTAAAAGTCTCTCGCTTCTCCCCCTTTAACTGCCACCACTTGATCTTTCGATTAAAAACTGTTCGGGATTTTGGTTTTATACATTTCATTTGCATATCAAGAACTAACAATCTATGTTGTGTAGTCATCCCATGCCCAGGAATTACTTTGCAATTAGTACAACGTCTTTTATCAGTATTTCTTGTCAAGAAAAAATCGATATGAGACCTATGAGTTCCACTTTTGTATGTGATTAAATGTTCCTCTCTATTCCTAAAACAAGTGTTGATAATCTTATGGTCATATGCTAAAGAAAAATCAATAATAGTTTGTCCTTCCTCATTCAACTCCCCAAAACCAAAACCACCATGAACCCTTGCATGTGGTCCTGTCTCTTTACCAACATGTCCATTAAGGTCTCCCCCAATATAAACTTTCTCGGTTGTTGGTATACTTTCAATCAAACCCTCCATATCTGCCCAAAACTTCTCCTTGAGATGTGATTCTGCTCCTACTTGGGGTGCATATGCACTAATAATGTTCATAGTCTCCTTTCCAACAATTACTTTCACGGATATGATTCGATCCTCAATCCTTTTAACTTCCACAACATTCTTCCTCCATTCTGCATCCGCGATAATACCAACACCATTCCTTCCCTTTACCTTACCTGTATACCAAAGTTTGGAACCATTTAACCTAATCTCTTTACTTCTCTCTCCTACCCATCTAGTTTCTTGCAAGCATAAGATACTAATTTTACGCTGGTCCATTACTTGTGCTACCTCGAGGCGCTTCCCATTCAACATCCCAATGTTCCAAGAACCTAATCTGACCTTAGTCTCATGAACTAGCTTCTTTAACCGCCTCCGTCCATTAGAGTGCGGTAGCCCTTGCTCATTTAACACTGCATTCAGGCGAGGATGCAGCGGCTCTTGCTCTCTTATCACTGTACCCGAGCTGTACAGTGCGTTACTTACGGGTAACGACCTAGCATTAACATAATATATTCGTTGATCCATGTTCATGCGATTCGACAGGATTTTACGCTGGCTGTCGGGGCCTAACACAACCCTCCTCCTTTATCCGGGCTTGGGACCGGCTATAAAACATATGCGGAGTTATATTATGATTTTATTCATTTAAATTTATTTTTTTAAAATGAAAAAAATAGAATATTAGGAATAAAAATTAGCAAGTCATTAGGTTAAATTGCTCTCCATTCTCTCCCTCTTCATTTCTCCATTCATTTTTTATGAGTGATCTATTATTAATTAATAAACTTATGTTAAAAAAATGATATTTAGAAAACAAAAAATTATTTATTTTTTTATAATTTAAATGAGAAAATGGATTTACCATTGTTAATTATCATAATTAGTTTATCTTAATTTCTAACTTTCTATATTGTTATGTAGCCCATGAAAGTTACAAATTAAGTATAATGTAGATATTGAGAGTAAAATATTAAATAATAATTATTATTGCTACTATTATTATTATCATTATTATTATATTTTTTAAAAAAATATTTTTTATTCAGAAGGTAGGATCTTACGGATCCCAAGTAGGATCTTACGATCCTCGATCCTCCGGACTTCTCCCGATCTTACCTCGAAAAGCGATCCTGACAACCTTGCTTCATGTTATAATTGATGGGTTTTATCTTTATTTTCAGTCTTTGAAATGTGCTTGTCAACTATGTAACTGAAGTTTGGACCATTCCACACGGACTTTTGTCCTCTCGAACGGACATATTATTAGTAATTAATTGTGTTTAATTGAGGGTGAAAAGATGGACAGATCAACTTCACTCTGTGAAAACAATATGTTGCAGAGCACGATTAAGAGATATGGTAAAAGATACACTAGAGAAAGAGTTAGAAATATCATTTCCGAATTATAATGGAGAAAATAAGGCTAGAATGATCCAATTCTACTCAGATATATAATGGATGCTAGGCTTATTTTTTCTGGTGGAATGCAGGACTGAAGCCAATATCAAGTTAGTAACTAAGCATGCCTTAAAAATTAGTAACTAAACAAAAGACAGGGGAACATCTGATCCAGGGGTACAAGTCAACATGGCAATCAGCTAATCTAAAGAAAATCAGTTGGTCTAGAATTCTAGCTTTCCAATCCACATAGGCACATGCAGATCTATGGATGCCATGGAGTTCCATCCGATTCCCTATTAAGTAGGAGGGTAATGGCCCCTATTAGAGGCATGCCATATAGATATGTCTCTGAAAAAGAGATGTATTCCTTCATCAAAATTCGATGACAGATAGGCAATTTAGTTCTAGAATGACAGCCTGAGTCCTAGCACAATTGTTGGCCTTACTTGTCCTCACAAATTTGGTTTCTACAACAGCGGCTGAACCACGTTTGGATGGGGAGAGAGGCCTGGTGAATCTTGTGGTATTCTTTTGTTTTGTGCGTGGGGAGAGAGGCCCGTGAACTTTTTGGTACTTCTTTGTTTTGTGATTGGGGAGAGAGGCCTGGTGAATCCTTTGTACTCAGCATCTTATTGGGGGATCGGGGTTGTGTCTGAATGAGATATTTTCCTTTTGTTGATGCTCTCTCTTTGTGAGCCTACACTTGTAAAAGTTTCCCATTCCATAGTTATATACATTTGGATGACAACCACACTCCTGGTTGTCATCCTTTTTCTTCTCAATAAAACAGGGGCTGAACCAAGGTCGCGTGCAAAACTGGGATCCAAGTGAGGTTTATTTAAGAGCAGGTCTGAGCTAGTATTCATCACTTTTTAACTGGACATGTGAGAGGTTATAAAGCGTGTTGACACTTATTTTATGTCATTATGGGATAAGAGGTTATTTTGACACTTGAACGTCATACTCTTATGTAATAGCTGAACTTTATTTTTTATTAAGATACATCAGCACTCAATTTATTTCTGGTATAGGGTGACCTTACAACAACAGATGTTTTTGGTGTTGAATGGATTCAAACTGGGGCTATTCATTATGGAACAACTGTTTCATACTTTGGCTTTTTAAGTGATGGTAATTTTTTTTTTTTGCTATGGCCTTGTATTGATTATACCATTTATCACATATTTTTGGTACCATATCACCCATAATCATACATATTCTTCATGTTTTTCCTGTAGTTATGATGGTAGCCAAATCATGTAATAAATAGCAGCAATTTCACTACACCCCTCTTGGAACAATGTGCTAAAAGAGTTATTACGTTCGACAAAGTTTAGCAAAACATCTTTATAAGTGATATAAATTATACATGTTTTGCCTTTCTGAAGATTACACTTAAATGAGGTATGGTGTGTTTGACTTGTTTTGTATTTGCAGTGTTGGAGCTCTCTGAGAGATACCAAAAGAGTTTTGGTCCACTACGTTACTTTGTTGCAGGTTTCCTCAAATTTATTTGCTTGCCAAAGTACAGTTTTGACTTGGAGTATGTTCCCGTATCAAAAGAGGTCGAAAATTCCGAGGGAAAAATTAAAGAAAATCAAGTCAAAGTTGGTACATCAGACTTTTATACTGACGTGCCTCGAAGATCAAGAACAGAAAGCCTCCAAAGAGCTTCTAGCTTTTCTAGTGTAGATTCCATGACCCCAAGCAGAATGTCTTCTGGTGGTGACATGGTTAATACAGGCAGCACAATTGCGCGCAGTGAGCCATCTGAGTTCGTCCATGGTCTTAATCCCACGATTAAACATTTATCTCTAGGAAGACACAATGTAGTCAATGAACCAGATGAAGTCGTTCAGCCACAATTTCACCTTACCACAAATCTTAATGCGCCAATGGCAAGGTCAAAGTTAAAGACAAATAAAACTTGCCCTGGCCTAACTGTTAACAATGATTATAAGACATGTTGGGCAGGCACCTCATCGTATGATAAAGAAGACATATCGTCTACTGTATCTGATCCTGGACCTGCTTGGGACTCGGAACCAAAATGGGATGCAGAGCCTAACTGGGAAGCTGAGAATCCTCTTGAGCTGTCAGATCCTTCTGATGATTTAGAGTTAGATATAAAGAAAGAACTTGTCCCAAGTTTAGAGGATCAATGGGTTGTTAAGAAGGGTCAATTCCTTGGTATCTTGGTATGTAACCATTCATGCAAAACTGTCCAAAGTCTAAGCTCTCAGGTTGTTGCGCCAAAAGCGGAGCACGATGATAACAGTTTGGATTTGCTAGTAGTCAATGGGAATGGCAAACTGCGATTGTTGTACTTCTTCATCCTTTTGCAGTTCGGTCAACATCTTTCTCTACCTTATGTCGATTATGTTAAGGTATCACAATTTCTTTCTCCATTTGTATTCATTGTTGTTAAGATCATATTTCTCTCTTCTGCTTGAATTTCTTCACGTTGAGTTGTCTCTAGGCATTATCGAATTCTTCGTTGTTATTTAGATCAACGCAGGGTCCTCTATCTAAAAAATATATGTGCTGTATTTGGCTTCAAACCTTTTAGGTACTTGATTTGTTTCATTTAAGTTTCCTGCTGCTGACATGGCTTGTCAAAACATTAAAACAACAACAACAACAAAGCCTTATCCCACTAGGTGGGGTCGGCTACATGGATCATACGACGTCATTCCGCTCTATTAGTAACCAAACCTTTCGGTATATTATTCACCAATAGATCTTGCTCTATTAGTTCGTCAAGTGTCCGCCTTGGCCTCCCTCTTCCTCTTTTAATCGGACTCCAAATTATTTGATCTACTCTTCTTACTGGCGCATCTAATGGTCTTCTCTGAACATGACCAAACCATCTCAAACGATTCTCTACCATTTTCTCACTAATAGCAGCCACTCCGACTCGTTCACGTATATGGTCATTCCTAATCTTATCTAATCTTGTATGACCACACATCCATCTCAACATCCTCATTTCGGCTACCCCCACTTTACGTTCATGTTGTCCCTTCATAGCTCAACATTCACTACCATATAACACTGCTGGCTTTATAGCAGTACGATAGAATTTTCCTTTAACTTTATTGGATACTTTTCTATCACAAAGAACTCCAGTGGCTTTCCTCCACTTACACCAACCAGCTTGAATTCTATGATTAACATCGTCATCAATCTCACCATCTTGTTTTACAATTGATCCTAAATATTTAAACTTTGTCACTTGAGGAATTATATCCTCCCCTAGCCTAACTTTCAAATCGTCTTTAAGTTGTTTATTTGTGAAATTGCTATGCATATATTCTGTTTTATTCCTACTTAAACGAAAACCCTTTGACTCCAACGTATTTCTCCATATTTCCAATTTTGTATTAATATCTTCTCTTGAATCCGCTAAAAGTACTATATCATCCGCAAATAGCATGCACTTAGGTACCTCCTCTGTGATACTCTCGGTTATAGCATCGATAACTAAGTTAAATAGATACGGGCTTAAAGCTGATCCTTGATGTAGGCCAATTCCTATAGGAAATTCATTTGTCTCGCCTCCGGGTGTCCTAACCATAGTCAATGCCCCATCGTACATATCTTGTATTACCTTAATGTAGGCAACATTCACCATCTTCTTTTGCAAGGCTTTCTAAAGTACATCCCTTGGTACCCGATCATACGCCTTCTCTAAGTCAATGAAAATCATATGTAAGTCTCTTCTCCTACTTCGATACTTCTCTATCATCCCCCTTAGTAAATAAATCGTCTCTGTAGTGGATTTTCCTGACATGAACCCAAATTGTCTCTCAGAAATACTAGTCTCCATTCTCAATCTATCCTTAATAACTTTTTTCCATAATTTCATTGTGTGACTCATAAGTTTAATCCCTCTATAATTTACACAATTCTGAATATCCCCTTTATTTTTGTAAATAGGAACTAATGTACTTAATCTCCAATCATCAGGCATCTTTTTCGATCGTAAAATCTCATTAAATAGTTTACATAATCACAACACCTTTTTCTCCTAAACATTTCCAAACTTCAATCGGTATATCATCCGGTCCAACGGCTTTACTATTTTTCATTTTCTTAAGAGCTTCGCTAACCTCCGAGACTCTAATTCTATGATAAAATGACCTATTAAGCTCACATTCGCTAACTGTCAAGTCCTCCAAATCACAACGGGAACCTTCATATCCATCATTAAATAGCTTATAGAAATACTCTTCCCATCTGTTCTTAATATCTCCTTCAGTAACTAAAACCTTGCCAACTTCATTTTTTATGCATCTTACTTGATCCAAATCTCTCAACTCCTTCTCTTTATTCCTTGCAATCTTGTAAATCCTTTGTTCACCAGTCTTTGTCCCTAACTCCTTATAAAACCCCTCATATGCTTTAGCACGAGCATCACTAACTGCCTTCTTAGCCTCCCTTTTCGCCAAACGATACTTTTCCCAATTGTCAGAACTATTGTCCAAGTGTATCGCCTTGAAACAATTCTTCTTATTACGCACCTTTTCTTGGACCTCCTCATTCCACTACCAAGTCTCCTTATCTCGTGGTCCAAAACCTTTTGATTCTCCTAAAATGACTTTAGCAACCATTTCAACCTTTTTTGCCACTTTCTTCCACATGATACTAGCATCTCCTTCTAACTCCCACACACTTTCCTCTAATAACTTACTTCTAAAAGTCTCTCGCTTCTCCCCCTTTAACTGCCACCACTTGATCTTTCGATTAAAAACTGTTCGGGATTTTGGTTTTATACATTTCATTTGCATATCAAGAACTAACAATCTATGTTGTGTAGTCATCCCATGCCCAGGAATTACTTTGCAATTAGTACAACGTCTTTTATCAGTATTTCTTGTCAAGAAAAAATCGATTTGAGACCTATGAGTTCCACTTTTGTATGTGATTAAATGTTCCTCTCTTTTCCTAAAACAAATGTTGATAATCTTAAGGTCGTATGCTAAAGAAAAATCAATAATAGTTTGTCCTTCCTCATTCAACTCCCCAAAACCAAAACCACCATGAACCTTTGCATGTGGTCCTGCCTCTTTACCAACATGTCCATTAAGGTCTCCCCCAATATAAACTTTCTCGGTTGTTGGTATACTTTTAATCAAACTCTCCATATCTGTCCAAAACTTCTCTTTGAGATGTGATTCTGCTCCTACTTGGGGTGCATATGCACTAATAATGTTCATAGTCTCATTTCCAACAATTACTTTCACGGATATGATTCGATCATCAATCCTTTTAACTTCCACAACATTCTTCCTCCATTCTGCATCCGCGATAATACCAACACCATTCCTTCCATTTACCTTACCTGTGTACCAAAGTTTGGAACCATTTAACCTAATCTCTTTACTTCCCTCTCCTACCCATCTAGTTTCTTGCAAGCATAAGATACTAATCTTACGCTGGTCCATTACTTGTGCCACCTCGAGGCGCTTTCCATTCAACGTCCCAATGTTTCAAAAACCTAATCTGACCTTAGTCTCATGAACTAGCTTCTTTAACCGCCTCCGTCCATTAGAGTGCGGTAGCCCTTGCTCATTTAACACTGCATTCAGGCGAGGATGCAGCGGCTCTTGCTCTCTTATCACTGTACCCGAGCTGTACAGCGCGTTACTTACGGGTAACGACCTAGCATTAACACAATATATTCGTTGATCCATGTTCATAAGATTCGACATGATTTTATGCTGGCTGTCGGGGCCTAACACAAAAGTGAGCTATTTTATTGTATTTGGCATAAATGCTTACATCAGACCAATTTTCAGTCCAGCTTGTTTCATGCTTCCTGAGTCACTGCCCTCGTTTCCATTATATATTTGTGAAGGGGAAGGTTGAATCCCTATAATATCTGGTAATCTATTTAGTTTGAATGAAGAGTATATTTAATATCATGTGAAACCGTCGTTTTTTTTTTCATCTTGATACATCACTACATAGTCAACTTTTTCACATGCCTTTGTTTCAAGATTTCCCATGCTTTTTCAAGCACCTCATAATTTGCAGCTCATTTTTTTAGTGGATCACAGTTCATATTTTAGGATATTTTTGGCTGATTCTGCACCAACGACTGCATTAGTGTACACTAAACATGAATTTTTGTTATTCATTTTCATTGATATATATCTTAAGCTTTTCATCGGAAGGCCTGAACTTGTTAGTGCGGTCACATCTGTTCAGTGTCATTATTGTGCTAATAACACGTACTTCAGGTAAAATCTGTCAAGATCAGACCTGGACTAGTCACTCACAATGGATGTGGTATTGATGGCGAGCTGCTTCATGTCAAAGAACAAGTCAAGTGTTACTTGCTTCCTGATCAATGCCAACTGATTGGTCGCCCTGTCAGAAATCGTATATAGAATATAACCTGTGAGTGGTGCTTTGTTGTTCTAGGGAATGTGCCCTGGTTTCTCTTTCGACAATTCCTACGTGGCAGTGGAATTTAAACAACATTCTCATCTCGAGTATGTGGGAGAAGCAGCCTTGTGGATGAGGTCCTTGTATATTTGAGCATCCTTTCGGCATTTTCGAATGATTAAGTTTTACTATTGCTCGATGGACTCTTAAGTTTCATTATCTCTATGCCCTTTTAGTTGCTTATCATTTTGCACAGATGGTGCTACCATTTAGAATCCATTTTATGGTTTACAATTACACCTGTATTATAGGTTTGTATCAGTATCTCTTCGGACTTGATTTTGTACAGACGGGAACGGTGTACAGGATGCCCTTGATAATAAATATTACTTTTCTTTTCTGCTAATCATCTGATGTTGGCAGACTGCAAAACCCCAAAGAGCAAGGCGTAGATGCTTGCTTGCCTTAAGTTTCTTTTTTTTTTCAAGAAAAACAAATACTTGAAACAAAATGGAACGGTCGACAAGTGCCAGCTTCGAGTTCTGTAATTCCCATCCTCATGCTACCAGTACTGTGTTCACAAAGTTACCCAGTGCCATCACAACCAGCAGGAATCCACAGATCATTCCCTGCACGAAGTATTGAAAATTTTGCTCACGCACGATACATGACTCGATTTGGGAATGTACAAGCATAATAGAAAAATAAAATGTTTATTTTTTAGATAGAATAAATATCATTTCCTTTTTAAAAGGCAATGTACAAGCATAGTAAAAAAATAACCTTTCACTTTTAAAAGATAAATGTATTATTTTTAAATTTAAAGCAATATATTCAATTTGAGTTCAATTAAGATTGATCTTTCCTTGTATTTTCTTTTTTTTTCAAAAAGATAATGAACAAGTATAATAATTTCAGAATTATAATAGTTTGTTGTAAAGATAACAAAAGTAAAAGAAGATTAAATTTATGAGGTTAATTTAATTAGAAGCAAATTTTTATGATTAAAATAAATATTTTTTTCTTTCTAAAATATAATGTACAAGTAAAAATATTTCCTTTCTAAAAGATAATTAATTTTTAATTAAAAATAATTTAAAATAAAAAAAAATTCAATTTGAGTTCAATTAAGAATAAATATTTCATTTCTAAAAGATAATGGACAAGTCTAATAAAATAAATAATATTTTATTTTTTAAAAATAATGTATTAGTTCAGAAATTTTAAAAAATGATTCAATTTGATTATGATTAAAATAAATAATATTTCCTTTCTCAAATGTATTGTAGAAGTATAATAACAAGTAATAATTTTTAAAAAAAGATAATGAGTTGTTTTGGCATTAAAAATATTTAAATTCGAGAATTTGAGACCAAAATAAGATAAAAATTTCCTTTTTAAAAAATAATGGAATTTTATAATTAAAAAGTAATACTTCCTTCTTAAAAGAAATATATTATTTCAAAAATAAAAAATAAATATTTAATTTGATTATGATTTGAATCAATAATCTTTTTTCTAAAAGGTAATGTACAAGTATAATAAAATATTTTACTATTTCATTTTTGGAAGATATTATCTTATTTCCAACATTAAAAATTAATTTAGATTTTAATTATTTACTTGTATATTAATTGGACCCCAAGACCCATCGGGACGTTGACACCCTGACCTTACCTCCCTTTCCCCGTCGGAACCCCTCCTCCCTTATCATGCCCCTTCTTTCGCTACCCCTTCCTTCCATCCCATCCTCCATTAGCACTAGCGGTGTCATCCATGGTGATAGTCTCCTAGGACCTTTGAACCCATCCTTGATGGTCGTGAACCTAGATCATGCATCTCATGAACATGTTGATTCGTTTAGTTGAACCAGAGCTTTTGGGTCACCACTGCCCCAACCACACCCTCAAATAGTCAAGATCTACGTAGGGCTGAACACGGTCCGATCGACCCGAACTGCATCGACCCGAAAAATCAGAAAAATAATCCAACTCGGATCTAATCCAGGCCAGGACCGAGTTCAAATAATGGAAAATACGTCGGGTTTCGAGTCAGGACCAGGTTTGCAGTCCAGATACCCGACCCGAACCTGGTCCGGGTTATTAGTATATAAAATCGATCTCGCATTCGCTCTCTTCATTTCATCGTCTCTTTTTCTCTCTTCAATCTCTCTCTGTCTCTCACCCTCTCCCTCTCTCTCACGGCGGCGGCGACAGCGGCGACTCTGACTGCCCTCCCCACTCTTGACTCCCTCTCTCTCTACTCGACCGCCAGGCGCCGCGATTCGGCCATCAAGCGCCAAATCTGACCATTGTCGGATAATCCGACCGTTAGGCGCCACGATCTGGCACTTGACAGTCGGATCGGCCGTCAGGTGCCGGATCGTGGCGTCTGGCGGCCAGATCGACCGTCAGGCACACTATCTGACACCTAGCAGTCAAATCGGCCGTCAGGCACCACGATCTAACACCTGGCGGGCGATCCGGTCGCCAGGCGTTGGATCTAGCCATTGGCGGCCGATCCGATTGCCAGGAGTCACGATCCGGCACCTGGTGGCCGATCCGACTGCCAGGCGCCACTATTTGACACGCCAGGCGTCGGAACTGGCCAATGGCGGCTGATTCGTCCACTAGGCATTGGATCCGATTGCTAGGTCCTCCCCCTCGGCCCCTCACCCTCCCCTGTCTCTCAACACTGGCTGGTTGACTGTCAAAGCGATTCTCGGCCGCAAATCTGATCAATTCTCGAATTGTCGGGTTTGACCCGGTACCGGACCTGGCCGGGTTCGGGTCAGGTACCGAGTCAAAAAATTTTGGACCCAGCGTAATTCGGGTCGGGACCGGGTCCGACCCTACTCGATCGCAATTTTGCTCAGGCCTAGGTCTACGCCCTTCAAATAGAGAGAGCGAGAGAGAGAGAGAGAGAGCGCGCGCATGGTATGACATTGTCATTGCCAACAACGGTGTGGATGGTCTGCCGTCGTCGTCATCATCTGCTTTAGTGATTTTTTGGTGAGATGTTTCTCACTGAACCATGCGCCTTCCTATGAGCTAATATGTGGTTAGGATCTCACTTCACACGGTGTGAAGAAATGGGCCCTTCACACGTCCATTTTACCCATATTGGGATTAATGTACCTCGGTTCAGATTATGAATGATTATATCTCATCATTTAGTTGTATTATTTATTTGAACCGTTGATCCAAATCTACTCACCATTCCTCTAGAGCAGAAGGTGCTGGAAGTACATTCAATGCAAAAGAAGAAGATTGATAGGAAGTTATGTATTCTCTTATGATGTGTTTTGAAAACTTTTTATAAACAAAGCTATGTCTTTAACTCTAGAGTGAAAATAAATGTTTGTCTCTCTCTCTCTATATATCTATCTATCTATCTATCTATCTATCTATCTATCTATCTATCTATCTATCTATCTATAAAGAATGTTTACTAACACTCCTTTTAAGAAGGTTATTGGACCATATTATATTATATTTGGAAGATAGTATAATATGGAATTTTGTGAATGAGGAATTTAATTTTGTACTAATGTCATTACTTCTCTATTATGAATGAAAAAAAGATGATAATGAAAGAAACGATTGTGTATGCAACATTTTGATCTTTGTATAATATGATTATATGAGGTAATCGGTGAGGAGAAAAGTATAATTTTAAAATATAATGTAAACATCTAAGGGATAATGATGATTCCCTTGAGTAAAGGATTAAGTTCAATGGTAGAAACTATTGGAAGGATGGAGATAGAAATTCATTCTCAAATATTGAAACATCGTATGATAGTGAGTATGCATATATCACTATGAGTACACATAGAAGGGAACAAATTTAGATTTTCTAATTAAATTAATGGTAAGATATCATACCCAATTGAATTGTTGAAGTCACTAGAACTCAATTTGAAAATTAGTATTGTGCACGCAAATGAGGCGTCAATAGATAAAGATCTTTTAATGATATCTAAGATTGGATCTCAATTGAGTAGGATTAGTAATTAAGAATTTTTTTTCAAAACCTTGGTAAGGAAATTTATGAAGTTATGAGAAGATAAGGACTTTAATAAAATGTTGGTGTTCTAGTAACTCAAAATATCATAGTCGCATACGAAAACAATATGACAATTAATGGGAGCTTAAAGGAAATGCAAGTTCTAGAATTACATAATAATGCAATACTACAATTAAATTCAGGAATGAATTTACTTTTAAAGAGATTATGATGTAACAACTCATAAAAAAAACCATCATAATATAAAGCCCTCTAGGAGATTAAGGGACAACATATTTAATGCACAAAAATAATGGTAATTAATTGACTAAAGGATAATTATGACCTAATTTTTTTCCAACTCATTCGTATAAAATTGCAAGCCAGATCTCTTTTATTTCCTTTCCATAATGATGTCACGAGACCACTCTTTACCCTACCTAGCTCCTCACGAACAAACTCCTTTCCTTCACAAGACCTCATCATTTTTCATCTCACGACCTTGCAAGCAGCAACAATTAGCAACCACCGGAGGACTAAATGGAGGAAGAAGAGGGTAACATGCAACTTAATGTTTTCTGCAATGAGCTGGGTGAAACAAAATCAACTTGAGTAGTCTTATATTAGAATGAACTTGAGTAAAAATTTGATCATACCTATCCAACTCCCTCTACATTTTTGTTGTCAACAAAGGTAGGAAGGAATATTAGTGTGACCATATATTTCATTCACTACCACGATAACCAACACCATGCTATGTTAACGCCATAGTTCAACATATGTTCCAGTCATGTAATGTCCATTGATGAATGCTTGATTGATTTGTTTTGATTTGACTTGAAAAACCTTTGGGTGACAGATCTGTGTTGGTTTTACCTAATTGTGATTTCTTGATGTTAGTAAATTGTGTGGTGATTGTTCTTCACATATATTTCTCATTGCTATGATTTTCGCATAGATTACTTATAGATCTGATTACACTCTAATCAAATTTTGTTTAAGTTTCCTCCATTTTTTGTAGTCCAAATTTCACAGTGAAAGTTATTAAATGATTTCGGGTAGGATTTTGTTGTCATTAAATGATGAAAAGATCTTAATGATAGCCTTTGAAATCTAGTTTTCATAAAATTAAGAATTATGTCAATCAGAGTTATGAATCAAAAGTTATTAATGAAATATCATCATGTTGTCAGGTTGTCTCAGACAATAGTGAAATAAATTGTAAAATATGCTAAAAATAATATTTATGGGATAAAAATATGATAACTTAGGAATTGATAAAAGATATTATCTTTTTTTCCATCTAAAATCTTTGAAAAATGACCATTGCAGAACAAATTATAATTTTTGCAATTCTCGCCTCCTAAGACATTATGATAGAATAAGTTTAAATATATTATGACATTTTCTAAGAATAATTGATAAAGTAAGATACGGAATTTTTATTGGTAAGATCTCTGATTGTCTATTTTTACGGAAAAAATAAAAAGTGATGGAATATAACATGGATAAGTAAAGTTATAATTTATTTACTGACCATAAGTCGAATATATTCACACATATCTAATGGTATTTCATTATTGTTTGATTATCGATGACTTTGTCCTCCATTTGATTGTATGACTACTCCTAATTGATTATTCATTGACTCATGATTTATCGTATCGACATTATTGATTTGTTTGTTCATCAATGAACCTTAAAATGTCACCAAACACTGACTATAGTAAAGTAAAGCTTATTAAGATAATTGGGTCATTAGTCCAAGTCAAGTGCATTATCATTACTATTAAACGCACTGACTTGATCAACCATTGACTATTGATACGTGGCTATAGTATTTGTTCAGTGCACCTAAAAGAGATCATCCTATAATAAATGAAATGATGAGAAATTTCGAAGTCACTGTTATAATCCACTTGTTTGTCAAACACATAATCAATGAACAAAGTCACTGAATCATTACTAATAAAGTAATGAACCATTGTCATTGTTACTGAATCATTGTTGTTATTACCGAATCATCGATAATGGATAAAGTACTAAATCATTGTTATCGAATATGGATGCTAGATTATTATTATTGAATCATTGCTATCAATGCATATTGGATCATATTATCGAATCATTGTTATCGACTATGTTACCGATTACATGTATTGTTGCTTATCATTGATTCATATCATTGTTATCATCATCGTTGAATGAATTGTCCAATATGTTATAGCTAATTATTACATGTTTACTGATCATGCCTAACCTTTATTGTTACAAACCTCTAGCTCACATCTCCAGCAAAGGTGTGACTTTGATATAAATTTATCGATTTATTCTAATTGGAGATTAATCATTGTATGTTGTCATTGTTTGCTCACTTGTACTGTAAAGCTCATGAAAGAATTGTCTCCCTTTTTTTTATTTCCATATGCTCATATCAGTGATAGTGGAAGAAGTGGTGAGTTGTGACGACGCTCAGATGGCAACGAAATACATGAACTTAGGGACTTATATATCTTTTCGTTTATGTCTTAGCATGAAACTTAATATAATAGTTGAGAGTATTTTATGAGACTTTGTAATAGCTTTTAGATTTCCACCCCTAATAACTCTTCTCCATTAGTTACTATTAATTCTTTTATCTTTCTTCCATTGATGTTCCATAAATATTGACCGGTCTTAATCAAATGTTACTCAAAATTGTAGTGTTCCTAGTGTCTTCAGATTGATTTTTGCCATGTCAAGATCGATTTGGAGGCATTTCATATGCATCATCAAGTCAGACTTAACGTCATCAATCCCATTGTCCTGTTTACCCGGAGGACATCATCGCTAAGCACCATGCAATCACTTAGATAACTCCATTATGTTAGGTGGACACATGCCAACCTCATGCACACTTTCGAGGACCCATCTAAGATTTTTTCCTATCCATTGTTGTTGTTGTCAGGTTTTCTCCTTCTACAACTGCCAACCATCTATGTCATAATATTTTTGCACACCTATCTTTGATATATGAGATATCATTTTTGTTCATTTTATCTCTTTTCTTTGAATTTTCCTTCCATTTCTTCATGCGATTTGTCTTCCTATGTCATGTGCTTGACTTATGGATTTAGTGTCTCCATGGGGATTTGGGCATGGATTGGAAATGGGTGTTTCATTATCCTCGTCCCAAGGTTCAAGGTTGGCAATGAGTTAGTGAGGGTGGGATTAGGGCTAATGTTCTCATCCCAAGTGGCCTTGGATTTCATGCCTACAATTTTTTTAGATTCTCATTAATTAGAAACTCATTAATGGAAGGAAAAATGATGGAGCAAAGGGGAAGTAGAAAATCAATAAAACTAAATAGTTATTTTAATGAGAGTGATAAAATTTAAATGATAATTTTACTTGGATGAACATAACCTTCTTATATGTTCTTATATTCTTAATCAAAATTTTAATTTACCTTTTTAGCCTCTTGAACCCGAACTTCCTGGAAGAACAAGCCAAATTAGATATTTAGTTTAATTAGTTTTTCTCCTTTTTTTTACACCTCATTAAAGGGTTAAAAAATAAGGGAGGGTGGGAAATGAATGAAAAATGAAAAAAAAGCTCTTCCTACTATTTTCCTTCATAAGTTCAAACAAATTAAATTGAATTATTATTTATCCCTATAAATTTTTACACTCATTTGACACCTAACCGAACATATAGTATTGCATTAATCCTTTTTTCAGAAAGTATTATTAATTTCCTATAATAATTATCTTGAAAGAAGAATCATAATAATGTAGTTTGGATTATCCATCCCGTTAATTATCTTTTAATTGCTTGTGCCAATCATTTCTTCTATATGATTTAACCCAATTACTATAAGTTGATGTAGTTGAATTTGAATAATTGTTTTCATGTTTTAATCATGTGAAATTATACATTGGTATGCTTGATGCTTAAACATTGGATATTTACTTGTTAATCTCTTCTTCCTTATAACTGCCATAATCCATCAAGATTTTATCTGCCTTAGACTTTTGAGTCGTACATATTTAAAATGCAACTTAATAAGTGAAAAATCATAGCTATATATAAGACAATGATACTTTCGTATTTTAATTATGTGAAGCTATATGATGTTACTTGCCTTTAAATATTGGATGGTTACCTGCTAACTATAGGATATTAGTTTGATAGTTTCATTTGTCTGTAGTAATGAAAAAGATCGACAGCATGAATCCATCAAATATTTGAAAACTAAATACTTATGTTACATGTCTTGCTAATCAATTAATAATTGATCACTTTCCTGATTTAGTGGCATAGCTTGCTTGATAGCCTAAAGCTTTGTCCCCACTTTGAAATGGCAAACGGCTAATAGATGAAACTTTCAAAACTAAATTCGAAATGTTGTTTAGATTAAAATAGCTTAATTATCACCTGAATCAGCCCAAATGTCCATTGTTTAGTTGATATCTGACAGTATATCAAGTTGTTCATAAGAGACATAAAACACAAGGAATCTTCCCGTCTTGGGCAAACTTATCAGTGCATACAATTTTTAAGACCTTCAAAAGTCGGATTCCGCAAAGCCGAAAGCCACCAAATCTGCTGGGTGGCAGCCCTTTTGATGGAAACAGCACAAGTATGGGATCTCTTTGGAGTTTGGATGCTGCAGCAGGAGACAAAGGCACCCAATCCAACATCACACGCGGCCCACAGAAGCCACATTTAAATGCATAACTTAAGAGGACACTTCAAAATGAATGCAGCACAGTGTTCTTTATTTGCATCCCTACAAGTAGGAAAAAAAATAGCTCCTTGAAAAGTCTTCACATTGCATGTCTCGGACTCTCTACGCAGTTGGAATCCAACACCGGAAAGCGAGGCAGCATTTAAAGCCCCCTACTCAAACTGGCATCACGTGCACTCCTCAAGTCTCCTTCTCTCCGTGTGCTTTTATGTCGACATGATTATCATATTTCCTAGTTTACAACAGAAGGAAAAAAAAATTCGATCTTATCGTTCGAACTTGCTACAAGAGCTACAGGAGAAATGTGAAAATTGGAGGGCAAAATATCATTGCCGAAATTATTATCATTTGAAAAAGAACGCACATAAGATATATCATAATGAACTGTAAACGAAAACTCGGCTTGCACATCAATGAATTCAGTTATTCAGATCATTAAAGTTTGCACCAAGTGAAGTTAACGTATGAACAGATAAGCGACAGTAACGCTTTCCCCCAGCTTTGCATCAGACAAGGGACAATAGTTTTCAACAGTGAGGGGGAAAAAGAGGTGGGGAAAAGGGGGAACGCTTTGCTAAGAACAGTTGAGAGGCTTTGGGATTCCGGGCTACAACACTCGGAAAGTGAGTCGTGCCGAGAGAGCAAGAATGTGCAGTACGTTCCCTGTCCATTTGGTAACTCCCTGTTGCTACCACTGGAGAGAGAGAGAGCATGATATTGTAGTAAAATGGCTTCGAAGAGGACTGGGAGGAATAAAGTCAATCGACCTTTACGTGTTGTTTGGGTTGAGACCTGGCTGTTTGATGGATGGATGGATTGGATGTGTGTATGTGTGATGTGTCCCATGAGCCAATGCATGTACTCCTCGTTGGTTCATATGTTCTAAAGATTCGTAGACTGGCTCGTTCTACGTGTGTGTGTGAGAAGTGAGAGAAAGAGAGAGAGTTGGTGCAACACATTATATCCGGCCGGTAAGTCCTATGTCTTTAGATGCCTTGCAGATTAATTGATCAATCCATATTTTCTTTCTATATACTTGCTGTGGAGGTTATTAATTAAAGGAATCGTCATATTTTTTTTTGACAAAATACAAAGTTGCTGCAATAAATATATAATAATATATTTTAATGATATTTACAACAATTTTACTGACGACAATAAGACTTCTTAATTTCATAGTTAAACTTCATATTGTAGGGATAACTTATCCCTGTTTTTTTTTCTCTGTAAGAACTGATCAATAGTTTTGAATTGTGAATTCAACAGGGTCTTGCACTCTGCTCGATGCTTTGAAACACAAGACAACTACTGGAGTCCATGATGCTAATCAATGATCTGAAACGAGTGAGGTCTACACCAAGTATCCACCGTTTGATTGTAGCTTGTTGGTACCGGAATTTCTAGGTTTGCTACTTTGAAAATATAAACATGTACTTTTTGGGGATGAAAAATATGGTGCTCGCGTACTTGCTCTTTATTTGTTTAGACATGCCAAGAGACATTAATTAATATGGCTGTCCACTGACTGACCGTCCTCTAGCTATTTACAATTTTCATGCAAGATATATTTTTATCTCCTATTAACAGCTAATAAAATACAGAAACATACTGTTTGGGGGTCAACTTGATTGTGATGCCTAATGCACATAGGGATATATATAGATAAAATAATATTATTTAACTTTCATTCATCACCGTTAAACTCATAATGAATAATAAATCGAAAAAATTTCAATTAATAGATCATGAATCTAACGATAACGAATGATAAAAGTGATGTCATAAATAAATATGTATTTATATATATAATACGCGCTTCTACTCTGCAACTTAACAATTCAATTTTGCATTCTTGAAATCTTATAGAGGCCATGCAGATGTAGACGTTCATTATTGTTCATCACCTAACTTTTATACGATGCTTTGTACCAAAATATAAATGTTATATGACACAAGTTTATTAGAGTGCAGACGATTGCTCTCCCTCTCTCTCTCTCTCTCTCTCTCTCTCTCTCTCTCTCTCTCTCTCTCTGTGTGTGTGTGTTAAACGCAATATTTTTTTTTGGGAACTTAAATTCACATCTGCACATGGTCCCTGGCTTCCGTCCTTCCAACGCATGAGACCACAGAAATATACCCCTTTACCAGTGCAATGCACTCATCAACAAGAGTACAAGAATGCCAAGCCAAAGCTGATCGATTGCATACAGTTAGACTAGAAAAAATATCTCGACAGACATAGGCGAAATTATCGTATTTTTATTCACATTTTTTGCATTTTGAATTTGAATCGATGTAATTTCATCTTATGATTTTTTTTCTCTGTCTCACATAGTAACGACTGACCCCACATAGAAAAAAGATTTCTTCATAAAAATATAACATGATTTCTAAATTTAAAAATGAACAAAAAATCTGAGACCTATTTGATAAATTATCTTTTGCTAATGTAAAAGAGCAAGTATAAAATATTGAGGCCAATTACGGTCCAGAAAAAACCGACATGTAAATAGATAAATCAAAATTATACAATATCATACTTATTATTGTAGATTTATATAATATTTTTTTCATTTAATATTGTAAAAAGTAAACTACAATTTTTTCAAAATTTTATTTAGTTTTTTAATTTAAAAAGTGACGTTTTCATACTTAAAAATTATGTTATCTGGCATCGATGAAATGGCTATTGGACGACAAATAGTATACGATCGATGCACTTCGGTTCACCACGTACATTGGAATTACATCAAATTATGAAGTAGAACAAAAACTATTAATTTGTATGATAAATTGAGCAGACAAAAGTATTTAATCACACACTAAATATTAGGACCAATTAACGAAGTTTATGACTTTATTTGACAATTCCGTGAAGAACATTTAAAGTAGTATTTTGTAGTTCAAATACTATTTTTTATTTGATAAATAACATAGATAAATAAAATTTAAAAATTTGAATAAAAATATTGAAATTTTATTTCTACCAACGTTTGACTATTATAAATTAGATGTTTATAGTTTTTTTCTCGATGCTATCCTTATTTAAATACATTAATTCTTTCTCAACTTATCTTATTATTATTTTTTCATTATTAGTTTCTCACTATTCAATTATATTTATTTTATATTCATATTTAATTATTTAAGATTTTATTTCTTAACAGAGGATAAAAAATTAATAATTAATATTGTTATATCATGTATACACTATATAAAATTTATTGTCAATAAAAATGTTCATAAATTTTAATAAAATTATTAGTTGTATTTTTTATTTGATTAAGATATAAATTAATTATTTATTACATTATAATTTTTTTATACTAATTGAATTAAATAATTTATAATCCATTTAATTATATCATTTTATAATTTATCGATTAATTTTTATTGTTAAGTTTGTCAAATACTTATTTGTTAATATATTAAATAAATCTCTAATTACTAGTCATCTTTTGCTATCTATTGATTAATCTCTATTCGCTATCAAATCGTTATTCACATATCTAATCCTGAATAATGTTATATTAAGAGGTCAATAGATGAAATGAGAGAGCCCCCTCCAACTCCATCCATAAAAATATTAGTTCCTTTCACGTTTGAGGAATTTTTTTTATATTACTTTTAAACTTAGTTTGAATTACAAATATCTATCGTTTTTTTTAGATTAGTTAACAATAATTATTGAGGCCACTAAAACTTGTATTTAATCAAGTAGGTATAAGAAATGATAAGTATATCGAAACACATAAAACATGATTATTATCGTTTCTAATTAAACTCTTTTATATTTTCATAAGTACAAAAATAACACATGTGAATACGTAAGAAAAACCATACAATAAAAAGTAACATGTTTTTTTGTTTGAAAAGTTTATTAAAAAAAGGATAATACTTTTTATATTATTTACTGTCAATAAAGCCGAGCTTATGGAGGGTAATTAGGAGAAAACCTCTATCAATCTAGCTAGGAGAAATAATCAGTAAGATCTAAATTGTACAATAAATATCATTGAGATCAATGGATGCACCATTGCACCCTACTTTACTCTATGCATGTATGCCGTTCGAACAATAGTTGGAGATTAGGCCAAACATTTATGAAGTAGGATATAAAATAAATGTTTGAGAAATCGAATAGAGGCAAATTAGGCACCGCCCTACTTCTGTGCCATCCATAAATAAGTTGTAAGGACTCGGAAGAAATTTATGGAGGTCAAGAAATGACAGATCCCTCAATCAGTCGGTTCCATCATATATGTTTTCTTGGGTGGATATTCTTCACATTGTTTTCTAATTATCTCCTATCGCATGCATCATGCGTTCATATATATATATATATATATATATATATATATATATATATATATGTGTGTGTGTATTTGGGCTGCGTATAAATTTATGGTTTTCAATGACATTTAGGTCGATCGAGAGAGAGAGGTGCAATAGATGGAGATGATGGACACACGCATGACGTGTTCTCTCGGTAGCAGCTGAGGACCACCGATCTCCATCGAACGGTTGGAGTTGAAAAAAAAACTGATCAAGGCGATTAATTGGAAAGGCAAATAGGGCAGAAACCACGGACGATCTGACGCCTGCCTTGTGCTACTGGCTGCGACCTATGGAAGCGTGCTCAGGTTAAACGCAAATACATTGGATTTGCAGCATCTCAGGATCTAAAATAAAGCGTGTATTAGTTTTGCGGAATGATCTAATCCAATTAATTAAACTTAATGATAAATCGATATTTAATTTATACGTCACATAGTGACACTAAGAATTGACAATAAAAATAAATAAATATCACAAGTCACTTTTTTCGATACATAGGGAGGTCTACGGACATAATACAAAGAAATTAAAATATTGTCATGCCCACACTAAATCACATGACCTTACACACATATATAAATTTATACAATCAAGATGTATCCGATAAATTAATAATGATTACATGATTGTGATTAAATATAACAAACTGATATTAAATTCAAAGGAGATTGAATCATAATCATATAATTATCATCTAATAATCTTAATTTGTTGATTGCATATTTGTTGTACAAAAATTGAATTATACATTTTAAATTGCCACCTTAATGTAACATATATATATTTCGGATGTAACTCTTTTAAAGATTTCCTGGTTATAAAAGATTGAATTAAAATTATTATGTGAACCAATCCATGTTGATCTACCCTTACTATTATAATCACTTGAAAGTTGTAACCTATAAATGAGGGGGGAAGAGAGAGAGAGATAAGAAAAGAATTTACAGCTATGGCATTTTTGGGGTCCCTCCCTGCAGTTTAATTTATTCTGACTTCACTCTTCTCTCACTATGCGCACCATCCCCCTCTTTATTACGCTTTTATCTTCTCCTGCCAACCCCGAACCCCCTCCAATATCTCTTTCTCTCTCACACTGTGGACATGTAGGGGTGTGTGTGTGCTCTCAGGTAGTAATCATTTCATCTATCATCACACCACCACTCTCAAAGCATAGACTACTACTATATGTCTCTGCCCCCATGAAAGAAGCCGAGAAGAGAAAACAAAGAAAGAGAGAGAAGAAAGAAAGGAGAGAAAGATGAAGCTTTTCCTTTGAGGGGAATGTTGTCTGGCTCGAGGCATCTAAATAGATGGATATAAGGCGAGATGAAAGATTCTATATACTTCTCATCAGATCTCGGACCAGGCTTCATTCCCCCCAATCGTAGCTTCCTGTTACGACATGGTGGAAGATGGATTCTGAAATATTCGCATGCTTAGATCTGTTGAAATTTTCTGTTCCCACTCCGCGTGATCTCTTCACCACCTTCTTTCCCTTGTGGTGTCTATTTTTACAGGTTGCTGTTTCGAGACCTTGGTTTTGCCTTTTTTATGGTGGAAAATTAGATTGGCGTGATGATGGTGGTTTTGACTAAATTATGGCCTTCATGCATCCCTTTACTCTTATCCTCTGACAGGATTGTTAAAGGTTTCTCATCATTGCTTTATAATTACATTCAAAAGTTTCTCTTTCTTTGTTCTTCTTACATTTATCTGCAGATTGTATAGTTTTAAGAATAGTTCTTTCTCGATCTATTATCTTTTCTATAGATCTTACAGCAAAACTCGAGAGTAGAGAAAAAAAAGTTATGGTTCGTACCATGCATTCTTATTACAAGCAGAAAGATCAAATTTCACTCCTCATTATTCTCACATTTTGTATGCATTATTTTTTTTTTCTGAACTTTGTGTTAGTCGTCTTTGAGGATCTTATTGTATTCTGATAGAACCAGTTCTCTATTTCGGATGTGGCATATATTATGTTCATTAGGCGTTTTAATATTGGGCAGTACTATAAATAAATTAGGGGACAAACACTACAAATATTCATCTATATGTAGGAATTTAGCCAAAAGCTGAATACCCTTGCTGTTATGGTCTACTGATATCCAGCAGTCTTCTGTTGCACCTTTTATATTTCATAGTTCAAGTTCTTCTCTACACTTGGTTCTTCTACAAATATAGCATGTATATGAACGGCTGGTGAGCAAAGCTGTTAGAAATATACTGTGTTACAATGTATATGCTTAAATTATTGTTTGGAAGCTCATGAATATGGTTTAATCATATTTTCATATTCATTCACTGTGCTCCGGTAGAAAAATACCCGTCCAGCAAAACGATACATATAAATAATAACTCATTACACTTCATCTATCGGCAGAAAATAACGCAGCATATTCTTCAAGGTCTGCATGTGAACATGGAAAACAATGGAGATCAATATTACTATTTACCTTTTAAATTTGTTTCGATGTGTGAGTTACCTTGTACCATATCCAATATATGCAAATTGTTTTCTGGCATGCAAAAGTGGTATTATCTCAACACGGTGCGAACATGACATTTGGTATATATTCAGGAGTTGTATATGTTCATATGTGTGGGTATATATATTGCTGCAAAATGTTAGCATGATCTTCAGTAATAACATTATTACTTTCAGTCCATATCTTGAAATGACATTTGTTGGTTCTTGCATATGTATGGTTCTTTTACACCACTGCACGGAGTCGACATGTACACTGATTCAACTCTGAGCAGCTTGCTATCAGATACTGTGTAATGCAAAGCTAACTCAAGAACTTCCTCTTGTGACAGGTGAATTAGTTTGTCGTATTTATTATTGAGTTCATATAATGATTAGCTTCTGTCTTCACCATGGAGTACACCATTGCCTTATCGCATTAACTCCTTCCAGATCAAATAGATGATTGATCATTTCCTTTCCAGCTCTCAGTTTGTTCGTTCTACTTACTGTCAGCCGTCCCATACGCACAGTTAATGTCTTGGCCTATTTTTCTGCAGAATCCACTTGGTTACGTGGTTGTAACGTTTCCACTGCAGCATTCACAGCTTCAGATCAAAGGCGGACATTTTAAGTAATGAACAAGCACTTCGTGACTCTTTAGTCGTTTCCCCATTCGTGAAGGTCATCCTTGATCTTAATTGTATGCACTTAAGAAACTAAACAGTAGTTATTGCTCGACAGAAAAAAAATTATGTATATAGTTATTCACGAGTTTCTAAAAAGCTATCTTTGGAATCTGGTTATCATTCAGCAGCTTTGAAATGATTAATAACTTGTACCTCTCCTTTTCCAATGGCATTAGTTCTTGACGTTAATGGGCAGTATCTGCAACTTTAAAAACTAGTGCTAGTCCACATGTGAACGATATTTTTTCTCCTCAGGAATCCTACCTATGTTAGCATTGTATTTCTTTTTAGTTACATTATTTTGCAATTATATTATGTTATTTTTTTTAGTTATCAAGTTGATATGCACCTAGAAAAGAAGCCTTTTGTATACCAATGGGTATAAGTTGCATCTGTTTCACGGAAACTAATGTGAATTTGTGATAGATATTGCCTTGATTATGCTATCGCTGCAGTTATGTTTTCGTACGAGACGATATGATTTGAAACTATAAGTATATACACACACATAAGCTGAGTGATCTGCTGACCTAGTTCTATAACTTTGCTAATATTATCGTCCTGCGGGTTATAATTTTTGGATTATATATATATTTGTATATGGCTCGGTGCTTACACACATATTTCCCGATTATTTGTAGTACTGGTTTTGGGGAAAGAATCACAATTCTCATCACCACATAATGGTTCTTTCGACATAATACAATTAAAAAATATTATATATTAAAATGATTTTACTGGCCTTTCTATCAAGACGTACATTGATGCAAAATTTGTTTTAAGTGACACAATTCTCATAACCCTTGATGCTTCAGCTGCATGGTGTAAAAAGGAAATGGTTAATTGCGTACTTTATGAAAAATGGTTAATTTGTGAGTGGTAGATTGACAATAAAATCAAAGTGACTTAATCGTCCGTACGGTCTCTCAGGACGTCATCGTGATATATATTTCTTTTTGGTGCCATTCAAAACCTAATTATTAAATGGGGTTATGAGTGTATAGTGCATTATACAATAAGTCGATCGACTTATTGTATATTAAAATTTTATCTTTATAATAAGTCGATCGATCTATAAATTACAATATTTTTTTATGCAGTACATTCCTTTTCCCCATATTTAATATGCATATTAAATACAATATCAATTAAGACGCCAGTCTGAAAATATAATTTCCCAAATGTTTTCACAGATTCGAACTTTGATGTTCAGAACACAAGTTAGAGTTGAAAAATGATCCGCTACTGTTGCGTCATTCTCAGCCCATCTTGATTCATGGAAAGAACACAGAGATGGAAGAACTTGTGAGAGGGGAAGATATTTATTTGGGCATCCCACTGGATCTGAATTTTATTTCAGAAAAATAAAATGGTCTACATAACCCCTTCTTTTTATGCCAAAATCAACCTCCAGATACATAATAAATTATTACATTATGAATTGCCACTTGGTAACATATAGGAGTGGAATGGTAAGTGATGGGTAAATTATGTAACAACGAAATTACTAGCAAGTGTATTAATGTTATGAAAATCGGACCGATCGATTCAATCGATTCAATCGCAAATCGATTGGCGATTCAATCTGGTTCTATGTTGAAACTAGTTTTGACATTGAATTGAAAAAAATCAGTTGAATCGGATCGATTGAACCCAGTTCAATGTCAAATTTTGAAAAAAATATTAAAAATGACAAAATGAAAAAGTTAAAAAAGGGAAAAAGAAAAATATAAGGAAGGTTAAAAAAGAGGGAATATGATATATATAAAATTAAATAGAAATTAAAAGAAAAAAAGGTAAGTATCTAAAATTGAATAACATTAAAATGAAAATTTATTAAAGGGCATAAATAAAAGAAATAAAAAGGAAAATGTTTAAGAAAAAAGTAATAATAATAATTTAAGATAAATTTACTAATATAGCATCTATCATTATTGAATTAATAATATATTTATATGTTAATCATTATTATTAAAAATTTAATAAATAAAAAATATGTTATATTAATTTTTTATATTTTTTTATTAGATTATTAGTACAATAACTTATATTATATATTTTTAGTTATGATAAATAATATTATTTTAATAAAATTTGGTTTAGCTCGGTTGGATCAGTCCGACCATGACCCAGTAACAATCGTCGGTTCGGTTATGAAAATATTGTATTACTTATATCAAGTAATAAAGGGTAAAATAGAGTGTCGATTTCACAATGAATAATTAAATCAATTCTGTTCTAAAAATTTACTAGGAGAAGAAATTATTTGTGGTGTAAAACATAAACGTAAAAAAAATACGAAAAGTAAATAATTGTCAATTAAAATAAATGTGGTGTTGAGACTTAGGAACTACGAATGATTAAAGTAAGGATGAAACATGTATAAATCTCTATATCAATTGAGTTATAAAAAATAAATATTAAATTCGATTTCTATGACGAATTAAGAGTACCTTAATAATATTGATCACTCCATTACAAGTGAATCGAACTTTTTAATTTCAAATAAAACGAATAATCACAAATGACAAGTCAATTATACATTTTCAGTTAATTAAGATGCTTGAAAATTGTATCTATTAAACTAACATTCTCCTACAAATCTGGACAGAATGGTAGACAACACACAATTCGACATAAAACGACGAATGACTAATTATGTGTTATGCATGCTCCAACATAAAAGTAAAGGGTCAATCTTCAAAGAAATAATAGAAACCAAAACTAACCACCCCCTACAGATTTGTAATTGAAACTTAGAACTAATATTACTCGTCAAATGTCATTAAGCTTAGTAAGCATAATCAAAAGAACCGAAAAAAACTAAAATAATTGAATCAATAATAGAGTCTAACGTTTCCCCTTTTTACACAAAATCTAAAAATATCTATGCAATAAAAATAAACTATGAGAACTAAATAAAAGAGCATCCGAGCATATGATAGAAGAACAATTTGTAGCCTTCAGAACCTCTGGACGATCGCGCAGCCCAACCGACAAGTTGCTGGACAATTTTTCTCCTTTAGGTGATCTTCTGACTTCAAAACTCCTTCTCTGCAATAAAGCACCACTTCCTAGACTTCAACTACGAGATTTCATGTCTCCAAAATCTTCTATTTGTAGCCCCAAAGGAGTCCAAGGATTTTCAAAAAGGTTTGGATCATCTTGGAGTCTAAAAGTTGTTAAAACAATTAAATTTGAATTAGACTCCTATTTGACTTGGAAACCATCCAATTTATCTCAAATTCTAAGTGATTATGATTTAATTTGACTTCTAGAAATTCAGATATTGTCCTGGAATCCTTATCCAAATTTTTTTTTCAAAAATTCAATGCAAAAATCGACGTCCATAACAGTTCATGATGCGTTGTTCGCGGCCAAATTCTAATATGATTCAAAGTTCGTGTGAAATCATTACGCTCTGTAACATCTTTGTAACAACTTGTAACTTGGGCAAATTTGATAATAAGCTTCTGCGTGATCCGTGTGTTTCTCCTTATGTCTCATAAGTTACTAATTATTGATAGTGTGTTGGACAATATATTCTTGTTGCGGCTGATGATGACTTTTGCCCCAGTTCACGGTGTGTAATTTGCCAAGGTTCTTATATTGTCTTATGCTTCGGGTCGTTAAAGGCTCATCACCGTCCATAACATTTCTGTCAATAACTTACAATCATTCTGTGAGTGCCATGAATATCTCATTACGGTCTGTATTGTCGATGTGTTGACTTTCCACCTATTCTATGAGACCTATTAAATGCTTAGTCACGGTCGATAATAGGCGATGTTCACCTTTGATATGTGTCATGAAGATGATCTAACAGTCTGTTAAGAATTCCTTGGGTTGGGAATTAGGTTTTGTGAGACTCGTTAAAAGCTAGTAACGACTCGTTAAAATCTTGTAATGACCCATTATGAATAAGCTTCTCAAAACGCCTAACTCTCTGTGTAAGAATGTTGTAACGACTCGTTATACGATTCTTGCATGTAGTGATTACTTCTGTGAGACTTGTGACCTCCTTGTAATGACCAGTAATCTCTCGTGTAGGGTCATGAAATTCATCTTACGATCCATCAGTTCTGGCACCAGGGTCGTTATTTTGATGTTACGACCCATTAGAGGCCTTTTATGGTTTCTTTTATTTCATCACCTTTTTCACTCCAATTTATTTCTTCAGGATTTTCCACCAAGTTAAAGGAGTTTTCCTGCAAAATGACACACACCTAGGTAGTTGGAGAGCTCAAGAAAGTAATTGTAATAAATGAATTATAAAAATAACCCTAAGTACAACTTAGACTATATGTGATGAAATGCATACATCAATAAGCGACTCTCTCTTTAGTAAATTCTCAAGTTGGATTATTTGTTAATGTAGAAAATTCATATTGAGAACATCACTTGTGGATTAACTGAGCTCGATGGAGAGCCGACCTTTAGTAGATAGTGCATATAATCATTAGTGACACACAAATTGAGTCGTTGAAACCACTTCTTAGATATCGAGAGCTGGCACACTACAAGAAATTAGGTCATTAGCGAAAAGATATGTATTCGTTAAAAGTTATCATCTTGTCGTTAATACTCATCAACAACAAGAAAAAATTGGTCGCGGCTCTTCGCTATAGGTCCCGCCACTAAAAGGTTTTAGCGTCCAGTGTGAATAACTGGCCATTGATTCTTTTTAAGGACCACTATAATCCACTTCCCTAAAAATTTAATAGTGACTAGTATGCTGGTCCCCTATTTAACTTATAAGGACCACTCACCTTGTCGCTAAAGACATCACCGGATTGAATCACATTTTGGATGAACCGACCAATTTTTAAAGTTTTTTTATGAACAAATAATCTGACAAAAAATATTATTTTAAATTTGAAAAAGATCCAAAGATGGACCTTTTTCATAAAACTTTACATTAGCTCATTAATCTCCTCATCTATTAATACTTATCTCTTTGCTTTCATCATACTACTATAATGAATGTGGGACTATGTTTCTATACCTACTTGTTCTTTTCTTCTTTCATATTTTTAACGACAAGATGATGGTCGTTAATTTGAATAATAAGGATCAGATTTTTACTAGTCCTTATTGTTGACTTTTAATGGCCAGTCATAAAAATATTAAGAACCAGAATTTATCTAGTCCTTATTGTTAATGACCAAATTTTTTTTAGTCGTTAATAACAATGTTTAATGACTATATTTGAATCTCTTCGTTAATTATGGTCGCTAAAAGTTATTTTTTTTGTAGTGGCAACTAAAAAATTGTTAAATTTAATGCGCTAGCCAATTTTCCTAAAAGCTTAAGGGAAGAGCAACATCATTGATTTTATATTCTTAACACTCCACCTCATATATGGGTTATTGATAACTTTGATCTAACTCAGCCCATCAACTGGACAACAAAGAGAGAAAAATATTTTTTTAATAAGAGCTTAATGAGGTTTGAACTCTTGACCTCTGACTATGATACTATGTTAAATTTGATGTGCTAATTAATTTTTCTAAACGCTTAAGTCGAAAAGAAGAGTAACATCATTGATTTTATATTCTTAACAAAAAAACATGCTATTTCAATATTAATAGAAAATAATTACCTCATGTGTAGCATTCAAAACAATCAGACCTCTTATTCTCGACATGCCCCCACAAGTTCAAGCTTGATAAAGGTCGAGGAAACTCAACTTGGATAAGAAACAATCATGTTATCACTCACTTAGTCCTTTTGGTAAGAAGATTAGTTGCTTGTTCTATACTCATGAACGAAATAACAAATACTTCGATGTGTTTTGTATATCTTGGATCGGTGTTTAAACTGTTAACAATCGATATCCATCTTCAGTGTTTGGATGCTTTTTTCATGTTTTAATGATAACAAGCTTAATTGAAAGACAATATTACAATAGATTTGTTTGGTGATTTATAAAATAGATAGAAATAATTTCAAAAAAAAACACAAAAGGGAAAAGGCTTGATTTCAAAAAGTTTGGATGTCTGCTTTGACATTTTGAATATTCAAATAAAAGAACTTATAAAATATGAAAAAAAAACTCTAAGTTCAAACATTTGATTTGAAAATTTTTATATTTGAAAATATTTCAAGAGAATGTTAGAAAAAAATCATAATCACACAACCAACATTCAAGCAATTTTTTTATAAAAAAATACAAGTTCAAACCTCTGATCAAAATTTGCGAGAATTAAAATCTAGAATAAAGGAAGAGCCTCCACAATGGTCATGCACATTTTAGAAGATTATAAAATGGGTAGAAGCTAGAGAAGAATCAATTTCTTTTGTAAAGTATAATCATATAAACATTGTTTAGTACTTTAAGTTTTTGGAACACTTTGAAACTTATCTTCATTCTTGTTTTTTTTATCATATGGGTGAACTTAGCTGTAAAAGAAAGAGAGTGCGACATTTTTTTGTATTATGCATCTGAGTAATAAGAGATGTGTCTTGGTTCTCGAGAAGAAAAAGAAAAAATGGAAATGTAAAATGATTTATTTTTTTAACAAAAGAATGTGCTAATGAAAACTCCGAGTAATGAGAAGTCAAATTATGAACGTAATGGTACTATGCAGTCTTTCAAATTATTCTTTCAAGTCATTCCAAATTGTGCACTCATCCTTATTATATATAATAGTCTTCCGAGATCCTTTCAAATAGTGTTGGTTATCCAAGATAAGGTGAAAGCATTGCATCATTTCAAATTAAAATGTAACAATATATCAAAATCATCAATCATAAAAGAGCCATCCATGTATCCATATGTGTTCTTTGCTGTCATAAAATTATTTGTCCAAGAAGAGTAATTAATTGAATCAATGAGTTGATAGGGTATAAGAATAACACCAAGAGAATCTAAAGTGTTAAGATATAGATGACTCAATTGGTCAATGATAAACAAAGTGGAAGAAGTGAATTACCCTAAAAAAACATCATGGTGTAATGAAGAAGTTTAAAAGTTCTTAGAAGCTAAAGAAGACCACTCAAACATAAAAAAAATAGTTGTAATGCATGAAAACGACACCTCCACATGGATGAATTTATATTTGGCACATGAAGGTGGTCTTTAGAATGTCACATTAATATACAATTAACATAATGGACAACAAAATTGTAAATTGTTTATATTAGGTTTAAACTACTTTCGAAAAGGCTAAACCAACAAAAATAAAATCTAATTCTTAAGCAAGGTTGAAACTAAGAATGTGAAAATGGAATTGAAACTAATATTTAGGATTTTTTAATGTTGATAGAGAGTAGATATATATTAAGAACAAAATACATAACTAGTTGTTTAATAATACAGACAATAGTTAGAATATATGAAATGTTTTTCAAATTGTCAACTTCACCTTTTCATTTAGGTCAAAAAGTAATAGATCAAAATCAATAAAACCTAGTGTAACTCCACTTCATATAGCAATTATCTACTCAAATCTCCATTCACTTTCATGATTTGGTGTTCGAGGATTTATAAAACTGATATATATTGTAGAAGGAGAAATCATGCCACTTGATCTCCTAACCAAAATAAGCACCTAAGTTGATTTCTCAAAGCATAACCAAATGGTGGCAACTTCTGTTGAACCTATAATCAACTTAGCAGTTGGACACAACCTCTCGGTTCATAACCTTAAAATCTATTATTATGAATATTTTCACCTTTAAGATGCACCAACCAATTAGCTTATAGTGGGTCATTTGGCAATTCTCTCATATAGAAATTGCATCCAGATACAAAGAAGAATTACAACACTATAGTAGTTCAAAGGAAAATACTATTTTACAATCGAACATATATAGAAATGAAAGCATGAAAATCTTATAAACAACAAAAGCAATCCAACAATCATGAAGACCATGAAAATAACATAAAACAAAGAGAAGTATAACATCCATCAATGTTTCTAACTTCAACTGAGTTGTTTACTTACGTAATGTCATAAGAATTAACACAAAGAAAAAGCAACAGTTCAATCTCCATATCAACATCACATAACCAAAAGCTAGATAGCATCGCCAAAGTATACTAAATAAGCATAAAGCATAAAAAACACACACTCTACACTTGCCATGGCTTCTTATCTCTAACAAGCATAGCAATCATTTCTCATTTTATTCCTTATAGTTTCTTTTTTTCTGCATTTGCTATGGTTCCCCTTCACCTTTTTCTCTAAGTAACTTCTCTTATTACAAGAAAAAATCTACAGTGACAATTGTCTATATTATTTTCTTTATATTTTGTCTTATGCAAAACCATATTCGCTCCCATACTCATTATCTTGATACTTCGGTTCTCAAACTAAATAACTATCATTAGATACTAACTTCTCCATTTTCCTCCAAATCTAAAGTTCATGTGGTAAACAATTTAACTCCAAATCCTTGCTATAAAAAATATATTAAAATGAAGATTTATACACAATAAATAATAACTTGGGAGAATAATCATGAAAGCATATATATAGGGAATGCATAAAATCATGTAAGCTATATCACAAAGATATAATCATGAAAATAAAAGTTTAAAGCTAAAGTCAAATGTATGATTTTTCTATCAAAAGCATGTATAAAATTTTCTTGTGAATACAAAAAAATTATATTAGGAGTCTCACATATCACTGCCAGATATGTGTGGTGACTTTACTAGATTAGTTGAGTTAATGTGGATTGACTTTCGACCTGTGAACAATGTGCTCAGTAGTGCTAGGTGAGTTGAATAGTTGGTGTGACTTTCTAGATATCGAGAGCAAGCAATTAAAAAGTTCAAATAAAAAAATTTATTATGACACATCCTAATGCTATAAGTCTTTCATATATACATTAGTACATTTTCACAATTTTCATGTTCTCCACAAATTCAATTAATTCATAAATCATAAATATCAATGTCATAGTCAGTTTTCTCTTCATAAGATGTCATTCATATCTTATTCAAAGAACCTTGACATCACAAGTTATCATCATATCTTTCTTTTGAGATGGTCACACATAACTTCCATCAAGCTAGTTATCCTAACCCCATCAGATACTTGTCACATGCCATTGTCCGATCAAATCATTAGCCTCCATGTTTTAAGACTAGGTAATCAACTTAATTAGGTGTGCACTCACACCTGTGATTTTGTGATGTGCCAAGTCGATCCCTTCAAGAAATTGTCCATTGGTTGTTCAATATGATAATAAATCAGTCATGGTTATCATATTTTAGTTCTACTTATGATTGAACTTGCATAGCATTTTTAGTTTGTATTATAAGAATGGAAACAACTCAAATAAGTCTTTACAATGAAATTTAGTATTTGTGAGGTCATAATAATAATAATAATAATTTTGAAGAATTGGTAAATGTGACAACTGAAAATTAGAGCATGCATAATCGGGTCTACTGTAGTTTTTTAAAGTCATTTAACATCCTATTTATAGAACTTAAACCTTATCACATAATAAAATTTAAAATTGAAATCTTACTTTTTCGATTATTTTATACATATTTTTATTATAGTGATGCTTCTCTTGAGACATGGCTTTACTTTAATAGCTTGCTATCAATATTATCTTATAATGTATGTACAACTAAGACCTACTCAAAGTGTAGTCCAAATATAATATAAAGAAAATTCAAAAATTACAAAATACACCTTGCTTTAAGAGAATCATGACATAATCCATGTCCTATATATTTCTAAGTCTACATTGATATAAAATCATTGTAGGATTTCTCCCTTATAAATAATAAATTAATATTTCATGCTAAACATCATTAACATTTTTGTGGGGGTAACATGATTTGTTTCTTACACAAGAGAAAATGAACATATATGACTTTATTCATAACTTAAAATCCTAAATTAAAAATCAAATATGCACCTAAAATTATCAGTATTCAAATCTACATTAGCACATAGCCAATGCAGGGAACTTATTTTACATGTCTCTAATGTCCAATTTTTTCTTCTAATTTATTGTTTTTCCTCTTATGCTTCTTCTTTTTTCCCCAATATGTCAGATTCCCTTCTCTTTGTTCTAGTCTCAAACCTTCTTTTCTCCTTCTTTGATCCAATGTGAAGGGGTGGAATTTCCTATGCTATATACTTTTAATGGGAGGAAAAGGATAAAATGATTGCTAGTGGAATTATATATGGTTGGATTGATATTTTTTAGTGAATTTGGAGATCATGTTTCCAACTCATTTTTCTTTTGTCTTTTAATGCATGAAACATGTCTTGAATGTGGTAAATAAGTGGTCAACTTGATTTTTTCTAGCTTGTACGGATCATAGGCTCTGTTGTATCCATGTCAACCATTTTGTTAGTTTCTCTACTGTGTGGGTCCCACACTCTTTCCCCTAATTACTGGTGAAGCTGATGCATTTAATCACATTTCAATTCCTTTTCATATAGCATGCATCAATTTATGACCTTATTTGCTTTAATTTTATAAAAATGGAAATCTACTCAAATTTTATGTTTTATTGCAGAAAGTTGAAGAGAATCGAGTTAGAAATCCACATAAATAAATGGCACTCAAATCGGAGTTAAAACAGAGTCAGAAAGTGAAAATTAGTAAAGGTCGTCAAGGCTGAATCGAATATAACGGACCGTTATATGATCGCAATGGCCATAACAGCAGGGGCGTGAACGGCCTGTTACAGCCCTTAAAAAGCCCAGTTTGAGTCAGAATTCGATTTGGACACTGTAAGGGCCCTTAAATCCAAGTTGTGGGCTGTTACGAAGGCTATTCTCGCGATTTCTTTATCTTTTCTTGGGAATTTCAAGTCCAGATCGAACCCAAATTTTATTCTAAGCCTTAGGGATGATTAGGAAACATATTTACTCAGATTTAAAGGAGTTTTGAATAGTTTTAAAGACCTATCAAAGTCAATTCCGAATTTAATCTTTTTAACATGAAAAGACTTCGAATCAAACTGAAACTCTACCAAAATTCTTCATACCCCTGGAGGCTATAAATAGAGGCCTTAGAAGACAGAAAAAGATGTGCTTGAGACTTGGGAGCCGTGCTACATTGCATAGGAAGAATTTTAGAGTTTTTTTATATTTGTTCGGGAGAAACTATGGAGCAACTGAGCGCGTGTACTCTGCAGCAATCTAGAGACCATCGAAGGCGAAGAATTCTGTCTTCTAATCATTGTTTGGATGTTCTTTACTCAGATTTCATTATTTCTAACTTTTATGTAATAGAGATTTTTATTCTTTATGAGAAAATTGCATGAACCATTGTTAGATTTGAATTAATATAATATTTCGATTTCTTTTGATTATGATTATTGTTCTTAATACTTTTTACTGATATTATTATATTCTGAGATAAGACTACAAATCAGATTTGGTGTGGTTAGTTTTAGGATTTAATAATTTCAGCGAATCGATTCTTAACTTAAGGTTGAAGCAATCATAACACGAAACTAATAACTCATTATTGGTGCTAGATTTTGTGCGGTCTATCGGTTTTTACCCAGCGAGGATAACTGTTAGTTTAGGAATTATAACTTGATGCATCTTAATATCTTTCTGAACTGAAAATTAACTCATCGTTTGTGATCTTGAGATTTGTGAGAATTAAGATAGTTTGACTTACTCAGCGTAGAGGTCATTAATTTAAGTAAATCTAATCTGTCTCAAGAACTGAATCTATTCATCATCATTATAATTCAATCATCATAGTGCTTCATGCTAGTTAATCATTATCTTTAATCATCCATAATCCTTAGGCTCAACACTAATTTATTTTATTTTCTATCTTCATATCACAACACCATTTTCTTCTCTTAGTAGATTATTAGAATAGATAAGATTTAACTAGTTCCTCGTGGGTTCGACACTCTACTCTCTACTTTATTACTTGATACGACTAGTGCACTTGCTAGCAAATTTATTTATTATAAATTCTACGCATCATGTTTTTGGCGCCATTGTTAGGGAACTATATTCATAATTCTTAGTCTATCTCGTACAAGCTACTTTGCAAATTTCTATTTTTCTATTTTTACTTCACTTTTTCTTTTAGTGTTGTGTAAGGTTTTCAGGTTATATCTTTAGTACACGACTTGATTATCAACATTCACATCTTTATACCCTCAATGGCGAAGAAGAAAACGATTACAAACCAACAAGTTGAGGGAAATAACATTGCTGTCCAACAAGATGAGATTAATAATGAGTCAACATCATCAAGACAAAGTACTACACGGAAGCCTCAACAAGTTCAAAATGAAGACTCGTCACAAAATCTATCTATTATGCTCAAACAATTGTTAGATCCTCTGTTGAAGAAACTCTCCACTCAACATTATCAAATTGAAAATATGGAGAAGCAAATTGATAACATTAGGCAACAAAGCAAGAGGACAGAAGGAGCTATTACATCTATACTTGAATCTACATCAGAGCCAACAACCAACCTCCAAGAAATGTTTAATCAATTCATTACAACAATCGAAGAGAAGTTCAAAGTGCAAGATGAATTAATCAGCAATTTGGAGGTGCAATTGACCCAGCTTAAAAGGCAGAACATTGCTAGTGATATGTCATCTCCTCCTTCACGAAATTCAGATATTCAAATCAAATTCGAAGAGATGGAGGCCAAAATTCATACACTTGAAAAGCAAATCACAGAATTAATTCCTCAAGTTGCCAGCACATATGAAGAAAACATCGAGGAAAATTCTGCAACCATCTTATGCCCGTGTCACTATCAAGAAAGATAGAGGCCACAAAGAGATTTTTATCTACATAGGTGGACAACAACTTGGCGTGTGAAAGAGACAAGTCCATACATAATTGAGGATGGACAAGTACGAAGGAGGCATGCACCTTCGGAAATCCTAGCCAACATAACAGCACCATCTCAAATTCATAATCCACCAATAAAAGAGAGGAGCACTCCAGCCACATCAACAATGAAGACCACATCATTGCAATGGGGACCCAAGAGTCCACCTCTAAAGATTCAAGTCAATTCTTCATGTTCAACACAGAATCAAAGGAGTCCACCTTCGTCTCCAAAAATTCTGACAAAACAATGGAGGCATAAGAGTCTAGCTTCACCTCAAGAGCATATGATGCCTTCATTATCCTCAAATCAAGCATTAGCTTCTACATCATTTCAGAATAAAGCAGAACGGTCAGACGAGCAGTGTCATTCAATCACTACATTTCAATCAACAATGACAATTGAAGCTTCTATCAAAGGAACAGAGTTGATATTCCAAACGGATTGCAACTTCTAAGTAGATCAATCTCCACCACGATGAGTATTCACGATCACACAAAACTCGGTGAGATTGTTCCTTAACTGCATTATTTTAATTGATAAATTCATATTAGTCTGTCATAGTCGAGCTAAGGACTTTAAACTTAGAGCTAATTTTCTTCATTCTTAAACTTATAATTTAGATCTTTTGTGTAATTTAGTTTAGATTAATTTAGTTTATGTTAGATTAGTTAGTTTGATTACCTTAGTTGCTTAGTCTCTTTAGTTTCCTTCTGTCATTTTTATTTTTTATTTTTTTATAGGTCTCTGCATGTCACAAGCTATATTGTATTAAAACTCTAAAATTTTCAGTTCTCACGGGTCGTTATTCACTTCTCATGAGTGTTACACATATCTCACGGGTCGTCTTCTGTAGTTCACGAGTGTCACAATAGCATATATTTTGTACATTTGATCTTCACGGGCCGTAACATTGATGTAACAACCCGTACATCCCACATAACACCATGTATTTTTCTTTAATGGGCTGTAATTTTATATCACGAGTCTCACTGTGGAAAATTTCAAGTTTTGCACATTTCACGGGCCGCAATATCTGTCTCATGAGCCGTAACAGATGTTATATTTAATGTTGTTCTATTAAATCAATTTGTTATGGGTCGTTAACCACTGATCACGCATATCACAATAGGTCTGGTACTTAGGGACTTTAAGCTTACGGGTCGTAATCGTCAAATAACAGCCCGTAAGTTATTGTTGAGTCAATCGATACTCTTAAACACCCCGATTTACAGCTTGATTGATCTCAGCACGACATGTGATGCACCATTGCCTAGATTTACTAACATCTCCCGGGTTGTTAAACCTCATCACACCCCGTTAAATCGTAGTACAAATTAGATACCTATATCTCACGAGTCGGCACCAAAACCTCACGCGTATTACAGTGCCTCACTAACACCAATTTTATTTTTTACGGACCGTCATTCCATACGTCACGTGAGAACATCCCTAGCGAGTAAGTTTTTTGTCTTACGGGCCGTCATACGCCCTCACGGAGGTCATAGTAAAGTCTACATAATATATTTTTTTACGGGCTGTGACCATTTGGTAACAGCCCTCTCTAACATTTTCTATATAAGTGTAGGACCGTCAGCATCGCCTTCACATGGCAAGGACTGTGACTTCCATATCATGACCCGTGTCATTTTACGAGCATTTTCAACTGTTTCTGCCAGAGCCATTATTTTAATCTCATGAGTCGTGCTTCTCTTTTAAGAGCCGTAAGTGCGCGACCACGACACGTGACTATCTGCTCATCTTCGACATCGCCACTGCCAGGGCCGTGATTTGCATATCATGACCCGTTAAAATGCGCAGAAGACCCATGAACTCTTCAATACAACCCAATAATATTACCTCATGGGTCGTAAGATGCCCTTCACGACCCATTACAACATTGAAAGAAAAAAAAGGAGGGAAAAGAAGAGGAAGAAAGAAAGAAAACAAAATTGCCTCATCAGAATTGAAGAAAAGTAGGAAACAGAGGCGCCCAAATTTCTATCGGCCAAGGACACTATGGATTCTTCATGGCTTCTTCTTACAGCTTCACATCCATCAACTCGAAACAAATTAGGTTGTTTCATTTGCTTTTCTATGTTTATTATCACATATTTGGAGTCCTATAAGTTTGATTTTCAACACTGAGGACGGTGTTGAGTTCAAGCTTAAGGGAGTTTGCAATTCCATACATCATGCCATATTTTTTTATATTGCATTGCAAGCATACATTCTCTTCATGTTTTATTTGCATATTTTGCTTGCATTTCATGTAAAAAAATTAAAAAAAATAAATTGTTGTGCTTAATTGAAAATTGCACCTTATTTTCTCATGTCTTAGTATTTACTTATTTTTCAAGCATTATTCAAGGACATCCTATTAACTAACGAAATTTGAAGCATTACTATTTTATCATTTATCGCCTTCATGTTGGGCAATTGATTTGAAGAAAGTTGCTTAGTGAAATTATGAATGTTTGACGACAAATTCTATTCATGCTATTATTATTATTATTATTATTATTATTATTATTATTATTATTATTATTATTATTATTATTATTATTATTATTATTATTATTATTATTATTATTATTATTATTATTATTATTATTATTATTATTATTATTATTACCTTGATAATAATTATATCCCTGTTGGACATTCAAGTGTAGTTGAGCTTACTAATAAATAGGTACATGTAAAATTATCATCATATACAAAAGAGGGCTAGTGGAGCCCCAAAAAGTATGAGGATGTACAAAAAGGTATTATCCAGAACCTTGGTGAGTTTGGATAATTAGATCCGTAGATGATTCTTGCCTGGCGACCTAAGAGCAACTGCTCTGGGATTCGTCGGTCGAAAGCCCATTACATGAACCACCTTGCGCAATATGGAGAAGCACATGAGTACCAAATCAATGAGAAAAAGAAGTGAAAAAAATATATGATGAAAAGTTTCTAAGTGATGAAATATAAAAGTAATAAATGAATAAAAGTTCATGTTACACGTGTATTCAACATTGATATTTTTATTTTCAACAATTATTTTTTTATTATTTATTTTCATTTAGAAATTTCACAAATCCGAGTTATTTATAAAAGAATCTATAAAATTTAGTGCTAAGAAGAGTAGTTGAATGACAGGGTGGAAGCGATGATTAACCAGTTTGGTTTAAGCTTTGCTTTGAACATTGCTTGAGGGCAAGCAAGTATCTAAGTTTGGGGGAGTTTGATACATGCAAAATATAGCATATAAGTAATCATGCATTTAATCACATTTCGATTCATTTTCATATAGCATGCATCAATTTATGGCCTTATTTGCTTTAATTTTATAAAAATGGAAATATACCCAAATTATATGTTTTATTGCAGAAAGTTGAAGAGAATCAAGTCAGGAATACACAAAAACAAATGACACACAAATCGGAGTTAAAACGGAGCCAGAAAGTAAAAATTAGTAAAGACTGTCAAGGCTGAATCGAATATAACGGGCCATTATATGACCATAACGGCCATAACAGTAGGGGCGTGAACAGCCTATTACGGTCCGTTAAAAAGTCCAGTTTGAGTCAGAATTTCATTTGGACACTGTAAGGGCCATTAAATCCAAGTTATGGGGCGTTACAAAGGCTATTTTCGAGATTTCTTTGTCTTTTCTTCGGAATTTCAAGTTCAGATCGAACCCAAACTTTATCCTAAGCCTCAGGAATGATTAGGAAATATATTTACTCAGATTTGAAGGAGTTTTGAATACTTTTAAAAACCTATCAAAGTCAATTCCGAATTTAATCTTTTTAACATGAAAAGACTTTGAATCAAATCGAAACTCTACCAAAATTCTTGGGACTCCTGGAGGCTATAAATAGAGGTCTTAGAAGACAGAAAAAGGAGAAAGAATTTTAGAATTTTTTTATGTTTGTTCGAGAGAAATTGCAGAGCAACTCAGCGCGTGTACTCTGCAGCAATTCAGAGAGCATCGAAGGCGAAGAATTTTGTCTTCTAATCATTGTTTGGATGCTCTTTACTCAGATTTCATTATTTCTATCTTTTATGTAATAGAGATTTTTATTCTTTATGAGAAAACTGCATGAACCATTATTAGATTTGAATTAATATAATATTTCGATTTCTTTTGATTATGATTGTTGTGCTTAATACTTTTTACTGATATTATTATATTCTGAGATAAGACTACAAACCAGATTTGGTGTGGTTAGTTTTAGGATTTAATAATTCCAGCGAATCAATTCTTAACTTAAGGTTGAAGCAATCATAACACGAAACTAATAATTCATCGTTGGTGCTAGATTTTGTGCGGTCTATCAGTTTTTACCCAGCGAGAATAACTGTTAGTTTAGGAATTACAACTTAATGCATCTTAATATCTTTCTGAATAGAAGATTAACTCATCATTTGTGATATTGAGTTTTGCGGAAATTAAGATAGTTTGACTTACTCAGCATAGAGGTCATTAATTTAAGTAATCCTAATCCGTCTCAAGAACTGAATCTATTCATCATCGTTATAATTCAATCATTATCGTGCTTCATGCTAATTAATCATTATCTTTAATCATCCATAATCCTTTGGCTCAACACCAATTTATTTTATTTTTTATCTCCATATCACAACACCATTTTATTCTCTTAGTAGATTATTAGGATAGATTAGATTTAACTAGTTCCTCGTGGGTTCGACACTCTACTCTCTACTTTATTACTTGATACGACTAGTGCACTTGCTAGCAAATCTATTTGTTACAAATTCTACGCATCAGAAGCCTTGACAATATGTACTCCTCATTTCCTCTATGTTTCATTGTTGCTTGCCATCACTCTTGGCCAATTGACTGGATGTTGTTGTTGATTATTGCTAGTTCAGTGGTTCTTGTTGTTGCTACAATCAGTTGGCGTTGTTGTCATTATTGCCTAATGTCTCTTCTATCGTTGTCTTCAAATGATACTAATAATTGACAGTTTGTTGGACGTTATTGTTGATCATCTTTATTTCATCGATCGCTAGTGTAGCTATTGTCGATATCGTAGATCATAATTATTGCTATCCTCAGCCATTGTTGTTACTAATACGTTTTCATCTACTTAGCTCATTGGATTATTTTCTTTTGTTGTTATTCATTTGTTTTTGTTATCACCATTCTATTTTCTACAATTGTTGCACATCATTTTCATCCCTCTCTCACTCATTCACCACGAAGACAACACCATCAACCTTGGGCTTAGGGCTTTTGGGATCCTTCTGTGCTAGTCAGTTGAATACCCTCTTTGCTCTATCATCCTCTTCTACTTGCCAGCAAAAAACAATGATGCTCATTTGTTCACGAGAAGAAGAGGACAACGATGAAGAGGGATCTCATGTGTTCGTTTCTCTTCATGAGCATAGGAACACCGTCCTCTTTCACTCATGAATAGAAGAGGATGACAGGAAAAGAAGGAGAGAGGATGAAGGTGTGAGAGATGAGCAAAAATGGCAAGCAACAATGCCTTATCATTGGTATGCTTTTTGCTATAGTTGCTCCTCATTTTCTCCATTCTCACTCAGTTGCCCTCTCTCCCTCTTTGTGATGTCATCCTCTTCTACTAGTGAGCAGAAGATGATGTTTCTCTTCTACTAATGAGTGGAAGAGGTCAAGTGTTTTCTTATGATCAAACGAGCCCTCCCCTAGGTAGATGGTGAAGTCTTCTATGATCTACAATTTATGGTTACGCTATTGGACGAAGATATCTTTTTAGAAATTTCTAGTGGCGATGGTGCTTTTGATTTTCAAATTAAAGCAAGAAATGCAAATGTGTCCACATATTGAAAGGTGTTAAGAAAAAATGCTTTTAGGAATAGAAGCCATCTAGTTGGAGTCATAACTATGTAGCAGCTAGATGACAACAATAAAAAAATACAATTACAAATACTATGTAAGAATAATTTTATGAGGTATTTACAAATTTAGGCATAATTTAGTTTATTCTCAAAAAGATGTTCGAGGTTACTCACAAGTTCCTAAAATTGTTAAAAATGATACCTCTGAAATTAGGTACAAGATACAAGAACAATTGACATGCAAATTTTGAATGGACGAGAAAAGAGAAAACAAAGAATATTGTGGACAAGTCGGTGAAAAAGAAAAGAAATGGATAACAACTCAATATAAAATCTTTTCAAAAGGAAGACTAATCAAGTTACAATTATTTTAATGTACAAGAACGAAACAAGGGAGTACGGATGCCAAGACAATTGATAGATTTTTTTTGTCTACAACAATGTCATATCTTTTAACAAAGAGTATCAAATCTCATGACATGGATTTCAAATTGTCAATATATTATAAAATTTGTGTCAAGCATTTGAAGAAAAAAATCGAGCTAACTTAAGAAGTCATCGAAGGGCATAAAGTTGAGTGGAGAAAAATTGGTTGCTTGATTATGAGTGATGGTTGGATGGATAGAAAAACAAAGAAATAATCAATTCCTTTGTGAATAAACATGAGCGAATAGTTTTTTATATTTGCTGACGCGTCCAATATTGCAAGACTGCACATAAAGTTTTTGAGATGATAGATAGTATTATAGAAGAAGTTAGTGAAGATAATATTTTCCCAAGTTGTCATGGATAATGTAGCAAATTACAAAGCAGCCAAACAAATGTTAATGGAGGGGAAAGAAATTTATTGGACATCTTGTGTTTCTCATTGTATTGATTTAATATTGAAGAAATATACAAAGAAATTGAAGGTGCACAAAAGAAACCATTACAAAATAAAAAAAAAATTATAGCATACCTTAGTTTGAAGACCACACTTATTGTGATGTTCAATGCTTCACCGAAGGCAAAGATTCAATCTAACTTCACTAATTTTAAAACTTCATATATTACTTTAAACTGTCTATATGTGTAGCGCTCATAAATCGCCCTTGCCACGTGACAAGATCCATCCTGAGGGTCGTTATTAACAATGCTATGCTTTGGCTAAAATTGACTTTGACTAGAACTTTGACTAGTAAACAATATAAACAGAAGACTTAATAATATCCATAAATTAACAATAAGGCGGAAGTCAATAGTAATTATGAGATAAATCATAATATCAATAAACATCAAAACTAAAGCGACAATTTGATAAGATAAGAACAATTCATGTATCTATAAGAAGAAAATAGCTAATGACACTAAAATAGAGTAGCCTAAGACGCATCTATGTGCATTGGACCACCACGAACATCATTAGTCGCTTGAGCTCATCTTCGATTATTCTCGTTATCCGCAGGATCAATGTAGGGGAAATAATAACCCGTGAGCTTCACAACTCAATAGGTGAATAATAAACTAATGGATAAACATTAACAATAAATAAACATGAGTCAAATAGTCATAAGCATCAATGGAATAATCGATGGAAATATAATCAATGTCATGCTTAACAGGAATCAATAGAGCATGTTAATGTATTTTCTGGATAAGATCATGAACATATTAGATGCCATAGAATGGAATGATAAGTGTCATACTCTTAATAGGATCAATATGCAATACTCTGGGCGAGAACAAATCAATGCAATACTCTGGGTGAGAACAAATCAATGCAATGCCCTAAGTGAAATCAATGTGTCATCAAAAGCTATTCAATGCTCATGCTTTGGATCGATGTTATTTACGCAATGTCATCAATGAACATTTTAGTTGTAATGAGGTGTCGTGTACTTCATGGGGCCAGTGATTGTGCACATCTCAATAAGTCATCCTCACTATAGGGGAGGCTATCATCTTTCGTCGCACAATGGGGAGAAGTCATGCAATGGGGACATGTCTAAATCCATGCCCTAACAATGCAATGAACAATGATAAACCATAAGCTCTCATAAATCCATGCCCTAACAATGCAATGAACAATGATAAACCATAAGCTCTCGTCAATCCATAACATAGTCATCCTAATTTTTATCTTAATTAATTACTTATGTTCTCGTTGATGCATGAAACTCATGCATAATTGTTAGGCTAATTTATTCTAATTTTAAAAGTCTTTTGTATTTTAAAGTGGAAAATTATGTTAAATACAAGTAAATTCTCTTAAGATTTATTACTACCTAAGCTTGATTAAATTTATTACAGGGAATGGAAATGCACTAGAGTTTGGATGAAAAAACCAAGGAAATCAATTGAGAGCACATGTCACAGCCGTGCCATACCTATTCACGATCGTGACACATGAAGGCCTGGAAGCACGCTCTGTCACGGCCGTGCAGTACAACTTCACGCCCGTGCGTTCAAGGAGCCATCATCGAAGCTTCTGTCACGGCCGTGCTATGCGGAATTGACCGTGCTGCTGTTTGATGAGAAAACATGTTCTATCATGGTTGTGCATAGGAGAATCATGGTCGTACGTGACAAAAGGCTGGAATCTTTTTTCTGTCACGGTCATGCCACTTAAAAGTCACGACCGTGACGATGGTAATTCTGGTCATTTTTATCCATGTTTTTTTTTATAAGATTTTGGGTTATTGAGCCATGCTACGAGGAAAACTATATAAGGAAATCCCAAATCAACTGGAAGAACATCTTTGGAGGGCAGGAATCAGAGGTTGAAGGCTTGGTGAAAATGATCCAGAGGCTACAACGAAGTTCTGCCGAAAACTTGAGGGAGGATGGTAGAATTCCTCTTTTCTCTATTCTTTTCCTGAAATATTATTTAGATTGATGTACTCTAATTTTATGGAGTAGTTCTTTAGGATTTTCTTGATTGAACCATATTCTTTATTAATTTTTCATACAATTAGTTGATGGAACAATAGCTTGTTTGATGATTTTATTAATTGTTACCTGATATTTATTCCATTGAATCTTTTTATTATCTGAGAGAAAGTTTTAAGACTCTCTAAAGTTTTTCTCTGATTTTTTCCTTACATGCCACTTTCGAAAAAATCGTAAGAGATCCAATTGTGTTGTTGTTAAGGTGACTTGAAAAAGTTCTTAACTTTATATTCCAGTTAAATGCATTTTGAGATTTAATAAATTAGATTAAAAACCGAAAGAATTAATCTCTTCTATTGATTTCAAGATAAGATTTAAAGCCTGAAATATTAGTTACATCAATTTTGGAGTTTTACTTTATTTATTCATCATCTTTTGTCTAAGAATTCATACATGAGTAGTGGTATTAATCAAGATAAATCCTATTCATCAATTCTATACTTTTAAACCCTATTGATCATAGCTTTATATTTATATTATTTATTACAAAACACAACTTTATTACTTTTTTCTCAATTTATAACTAATAAAAATTAATTATTTCTTGTCCTCGTGAGAACGATACTTATACTCATTATTTTATTACTTAAACGATTAGTGTGCTTGCTAGTGTTTCTGAATTCGCATCACTCATCTTCGCCCAAATTGAGACTTCAGATCATGCATTGCAATGTGATACTAAGATCAATATGTCAATGAAATCAAATGAATAAAATATTATGAACCATCATTAACAAAATAAAATGACCTCAAATCATTCTATCTTGGCAGAACCTAGGTCGGGTTGGATCTTACCCGGGTCGAGCTCATCAATGGCTTATGCCTCGGCCTAACTCGGGTCGAATATAACCCACACTCTGTCCAAATTGAATACTGGACATGTCTATGCTGAAACTCGGGTCGAGTTCAGTGGAGCCCGAGCCAGGTTCAGGTGTCTACACGCACGTTGACAATGGCGTGGGCCGGACGGCATGGAACCCGAGTCGAGTTCAGCCCCGTGTTGCCCAACGATGAACATACTCGAGCCGAGTTTTGTGAATATGACGAAATTGAGACCATGCCTTCATGGTTTCTAACATGATTTCACTAGAATAAACCACTTAAAGATGAAATTAAATACATAAAATATTTCATGGTATATAGAATACAATATTATGGCTCTGGGTGGACCCTAAAACATACAAATCTATTGTTAAAATCGATCCAAAAATTGATCTGACGATTCACCTACCTCTATTCTCTTTCCTTGTGGTTTTCCTCTATTTCTTTGGATTCATTTGTTCATCCTAGTCGTTGGTTATCCTAGATGGACCCCTCAACTTCGAAGGTCTTTCTCCTCTGCTCCTGTTCATTTGGGCCGCACTTGGTTATTTCAGGCTCATCTCCGACGATATCTCTAGTGTCCGGCAACGTGCTCTTGGATTCCTGGACGTGGATACTAGAGGGAGGACGTGAGGGAAGTTTGACGACTAGGGAAAAACTTTGTTGAGATAGATAGGGGTAGTTTATATAGGGAAGATAAATTTGTTCTATCCCTTAGTCTTTGTAAGTTTTTAATTCCCTATCAGATTTTGATTTGGTTTTTTTTTCCTATAGGGCTAAGTGTTACCATATGTGATGATGATGTTCACTTTAAATGCATGGAAATCTAACCGGTTCCAAAAGGAAGTATGAAAAATAAATTGAGAATGTTGCATTGGACAATGAATTTTAAAAAATGTTGTGTATTGCTTAAGAGTTGTTTGTCTTTTATTAAGACACTTTGTTTGGTTTTTTCTAAAAAAAATCAAGCATGAGTTTCATTTAGGAGGAATTGGATCAAGTCAAAGAAAAGATCCAACAAACACGTAAATGAATAAAAAATTGTACATCATATAATTATGTTATTTATTTCATATTTTGTCTAATGTAAAAAAACTAACATTTTTTGTTGGTTTTTTGTAGCTGCCAGCTTATATGAAATATAATTGATGATAGATAGGACAAACAATATCGCAAGTATTTGCATATTGCAGTGTACTTTCTCAATCCTCAATTCCAATATAATTATAACTTTAGTGTTGATATTGAAGTTTAAGAGAGGATTATACTATTGTTCGCAAAGAATAATTTTGGATGATGAAAGTTTTCAAAGATTGAGAGTCAACCAAAAGTCTTTAAAATTACAATGAAGTTCTTTGAAATTAAAGCAACAAAAATGTAGTTCATCACAATTATAGCCTTTGAACATCTCGAGCTTAAAAAATTTTGTATTAGAATTCTAAACTTGACATATAGCTCTTTTGGATGTGAACAGTATTGAAGCACTTTTGTGAGAGTAATTTTTTAATAATCAAATTTCATATCAAATTTGCAATTGTTCTTCTTGACAACTTGTTGATTATTTCTTTACTTTTGCAAGTTCATACAAAGAAGAGAAATCAAATGAAACAAAAGATGATGAACGATGTCATTTATGTGATGACAATTTCAAAATTGTCCTTGAGAAAATAAGTTAGAAAGACATTTGAATATGATGTGCATGATCTTTACTCGGATGGGGAATGAATTTTGGAGGACAAAGAAGGATTAGAATCAGAGGAAGTGGAAGTTGAAAGTGATGATAATGTGGTGCAAATTGATGGAGATATTTCGAGTGTTACTAATTTTACAAGTATATTTTTACAAGATTTAACCATTATTTATGATGATGTTGAAATGTATTATTTAACCATTGCTGAACATAATGATGATTTCATTTAATTCAATGTTGATGAACATGAAGAAAAGGTTGTTAATAATTCTTTAGTCCTACCCCAACTGAAAATTATCTTGTCTCCAAGACACTCACTACAAGAAAATTGAAATTTTTCGACGGATAGAAATTCGTCGCAATGTGCGACGGATTTTACGACTGATAGCGATCCGTCAAAATTTTCGTCATAACTATCGAAAATAAAAATAATAAATTATGTAATTTGTTATATTATTATTTTATTTTTTGACGGTTAGGAACGTCAAAATTTTTTACGGATATCTATCCACCGCAATTTCCGACGATCCTGACCGTCGGTAAATGTAAAATAATATAATATAAGGAGTATTTTATTAATATAATTAGTGACAGTTTAAACCGTCATAATTTCTGACGATTCCGATCGTCGATAAATGAAAAGTAATATAATATAAGGAGTATTTTATTAATATAATTAGCGACAGTCCGAACCGTTGCAATCTCTTATGATTTCGATCGTCGGTAATAATTAGCGACAGTTCAAACCGTCGATAAAAGAAAAAATTAACATTATATATAAGTAAATATAATATTTTTATTTTTATAATTAAATAATTTTCGACGGTCACAATCGTCAGTAACTTTAAAAATAATATATATCATATTCATATATATATCATGATAAATTTCACTATCCCGCTGCTTCTTCTTTCCCGCTTTCTCATCTTTCCACACACACACACACACATATAATCTTTATTCTATCCCACTCTTTATTTTTCCCCCTCTCCTCTCTCTCTCTCCCTCTCCCTACCGACGAGCCTCTCCCGACTGGACGAACCTCTCCCGTCAACGACCCTCTCTCTCTCTCCCACCGCTGGCGGCAATCCGGCCGCCCTCAGCTGGATCCGGTCGCTCGGCCGGCTGGCGGCCGGATCTAGCCACGGGCGACCGGATTCGGCCATGGCCCAACGGCCGGATCCGGCCGCACTGGCGGTCGGATCCAGCCACTGGCAGCGGGATCCCAGCCGCTGGCCTTCGGATTACGTCGAAAGTTTCGACGCGCAAATATCGACGAGCGTGACCATCGAAACTTTTGGTGGTTCACGACCGCCGAAAGTTTCGACGATCGTGATCGTCGGACTTCCGTCGGAACTTTCGACATTTTTTTCCAACCATCGAAAATTGATTTGCGATGACCATTTTTCGAACGAATCAATTTCGTCGAAAAACCCGCCGAAAATTGACATTTTCGACGGTTTTTGGGAAATTACATACGATTTTGACCGTCTGTAATTGTCATCTTTCTTATAGTGACTCCGAAGTAAAAAGCGTCCTCGCACTAATAGTTTCGCTGGTAAGAAAGGCATCTGGTTGAAAAGTTTTGTTAGACATCTTGAACTATAACAAAATCATACTATAGTGTATTATGATAGTTTAAGTACAATATGCGTAGCCAAAGATCAAGTGCATTATGAAAGAACTAAACATATCAATGCCATGTATCACTTTATCCGTACTGGGAAGAGGAATAAGGTGAAGAAGGACGACACAGAAGATAATCCAATTGACATGTTTGATTCTTACTATCAAGTTTCAACATTATTTGGACTAAACATTTACAGTAGTCCCATGGTTGGGACTGACAGCGACAAAGGTTGTTAAATATCTATTAGGAGAATTCTATTCAAGATGGAGATTTGTTTATAATATCTTGAATCCTATTCCAAATAAAAATTAATCGGTCCCAAGATACTCCTAAATAAAAAGCGCCCTCGCACTATGAGGATATTGTTGTTCGATCAATGAGCCTGTGGGGGTCAAAAAGGGATTCCCCCTACTGGGGGTGTGGGGGAGAAGCCTTCAAGGTCAAAATATTATGGTGAATTCTGTTTGTGATTCAAAATTAATTTATTTTTTTATCACGATATAAGTATTTTATTTTTAAGAATTAATATAGAGTTCTAGTCGATTTGTAATTTCTATTGTAAAGGAAATGTCTATATAATTTTTTTTTGGAATCCAAATAGAAATCAATTTGTTTCATATTTTTTTCTATTTTCATCTAATAAAATTGTGTCATCTTAAATTCTCAATGCGTTCTTCGTTGCATAATTTCTCTTGTAACAAATTCTAACAAAGATGATAATCACTTACAAGATTTATGATAACGATGCAATGAGGAAGATTGTTTAAATTACTTATTTTAGTTTTATCGTACTTGGAGTGTTGGTGACATGGAATTATTTTAATATTCTGTTATTTTAAAAACTTGACTTATTTATGATTTTATTATCTTGTCTTAATGCATCATGAATCGTGACTGATTTTTTTTGCAATAAATATATTAAGGTGCGATGGTTTTAGTTTGTACAAATGAATATTACATAATTCAAAATAACCTTTTGATAGAATCAGGATCACCAGTCCTTTTTGTGACATCCGATTTAAGAGTTCGATACATTGCTAACACCACAAAAAGAGGATTTGGGGAGAAGAGGCATCTCAAATTTGTTCATTCCACTCAGTCTTTATACAACCTTTTTATAACACTGTGATAAAGATATAAGCAGCCTTCCAATTCTTAGGAGTTACCACTTATGACACTTATAATTAAAAACTACCAGTCAACAGAGAAGGTGTTATAGCAGAGCAAATAAAATAACATTACAACTTCCTGCAGTCACTAATTCATGACTTATAATTGTAATTATTGGATCTCAAATATTACCATTCCAAATATCATAAGAAATTTATACTCTTTAAAAGAAATTAAGTCTATAAATAAAAATTGAACTACTTTTGATATTAATTAAAGGTGAGCGTAATGTTCAAAATAAATATCGTGTGGTAGTTATCATAGTGGTAATATCTAAATTCGTTGACGAAAATGGGATCATATAAATGTGCGTTTAACCTTAATTAATTTGACCCTTGTACAAGCACAAAAATAAACTGAAAATGTCATTCCAAAAAGAAACATTAGGGACTTGACGCATTATATACTCGTACAAATGTAACTGAACACAGCCAAAGAGTTAAAAAAAAAAAAGTAGTAACATCTGAGACGGGATGTAAACCACTAATTAAACCACATGTAGCATGTAGGTTATTCTAAAAATCTTTGGGCTTCATTTGTACTGGTACTGCGCCGTCCCCGGACGCGAGAGTTCAGACGTTGTTGCAGTAGAGGCTGGGATCCTTTTGGGAGGATGGCTTCTGCAGGAGCGCGAGCGCCTTCTCGAACTGGCTCCACCGCTGCTCCAGCGTGCCGCTGTAGCCCACGGACATCCTGACGAGCCCCGGTGAGATGCCGGCCTGCGCCCTCTCCTCGGGGCTCATCTCGCTGCTGGTGCTGCTGCCGGAGCAGGACATGAGGGTCTCGTAGTAGCCGAGGCTGACGGCCATGAGCCCGAACTGGGTGGTGTTCTGGAGGTGGTGCATAAGCCGGTTGGCGCGCTCCTCGGTGCCCATGTCGAGGCAGAGCATGCCGCCGAAGCCGTAGCCCGGGTTGTTGATCGAGGCAAGCAGCTCGTGGTGGGGGTGGTCGTTGAGGCCCGGGTAGATGACCTTGAGGCCCATCCGGCGCATCCGGGTGGCGTACACGAGCGCGCGGTGGCAGTGCTCCTTCATGCGCATGGACAGGTGCGGCAGCCGCTCCGAGATCTCGAACGCCACCTTGGCGTTCATGGTCGGCCCCAGCAGCATCAGCGCGCCGTGTTGCAGGTCCATCATCGAGTTCACGAGGCTCCGTGGGCCGCATATTGCACCTGTCATCCGTGACCAAAGTTAGTGGTTCAAAGTTCAGACACCTCAACAGTGACTGCATGATTGATCTCATGTCGATGGACGGGGGCAGACAGCGAACAATATATCGTTTCCATGAAAGCAATAAAAGTATGCAACTTTTCTAGGTCGAGGATAAGGATATGTTGAAAATCTTAACATATGCGAAAGCTCCCAAGATTCAGTGGGAAGTGGAGAAGGAGGCCACGTGAAGCGGCGGAAGTACTCCCACTATCACGCATTCATTTCTTGCCACTGGTATATATAGACAATATGACCATTCCTTATACGTGAGAAGTGATAAGTGTAGGTCTAATTATGGTAAGTGCATGTATCAAACTTAATTTGCCTGTCATCGTAGAATCGTACTAATATGTCTCAGCTAAGTTTGTTTATCTTCCATTGTTATCATTTATCAGATGTCACATGGACATCTGAATTTTAGTGCAACATAGGAAACTGAGGATAAACAGTGCTGACAGAAGGTGTCGGCGACTTTTATGATGGTAGATAAATCATTCTATGGAGGATAAGAAAAGATATTTATACCTTACCGATGAAAAAGGTCATAAACAAATTATTTGATGGCATATCATTCATAAATAAATCATGAAACGAGTCCGACAAATCTACAACCTCACGACACCAAACGAATATTCATAAATGTTTCAAGATTCGGTCGCACCAATTTTAAACGAGGTTCGATCTCTTTGTTGCGGGCCCAACCAAGGAGAACAAATAAAAATTAAGCTCCAAACTTGTGGTTGTTTCCGTACCCCGTGTAACTTAAAGTTCTAATACGAGGAAATCATATCGAAAACTTCTTGTCTGAGAAGACTAGTTGATTAGATATATACTAAAAGGATTACGTACGTAATTGATTAGTTTTTACTGTCCGTACCTGCAATTATGTCGGCGCCACCGCTGATGAACTTGGAAACGCTGTGAACGACGACGTCCGCGCCGAGTTTCGCCGGCGACACGACCATGGGTGCGAACGTGTTGTCGACGATCAGCTTCACCCCCATCTCCTTCGCAAGCGCGCTCAGCCGCGGCACATCCGCCACCGCCAGCGTCGGATTTGCCACGGTCTCCACGTAAAGCACCTTCGTCTCTCCCGGCCTCATCGCCGCGCGAACGGCGCCGAGGTCGTCCGCGTCCACGAACGTCGCCTGGATGCCGCACGCGCGGGGAAGGAACCGCGAGAGTAGCGCGTGGGTGCCGCCGTAGAGGCACTTGGACGCCACCACGTGGCCCCCCGCACCGCAGAGCTGGAGGAGCACCGAGGAGATCGCGGACATGCCGCTGGCCGTGCAGTACGCGGCCTCGGTTCCCTCGAGCGCGGCCATCTGCCGGCCGAGGTTGAGGACGGTGGGGTTGAAGTGGCGGCTGTAGATGTAGAAATCGCGGTCGGGGCCGAGCTCCCCGGCGAACATCCGCCGCATGGTTTCCGCCTCCATGACCGTGAACGTCGCCGACGCCTCGATGGACATGTTCACCCCCCCCGTGCTCCCCGAACTCGTGCCGCACGTTCGCCAGCGCCGACGCAGGGTCCACCTGGGCGCTCTTCGCTGTCGGGGGGAAGGACCAGTCATCTCCGGCGCTACCGTCCTCGTCGGCGGCGCGCTTCGTGCGTTTGATGGCGAGGGATGCGGGCGTCGACGCAATTGCCTCGGCCATCTCTCTCTCCCCCTCTCTCCCTCTCTGTCTCTCTCTCTCCACGTCTCCGGTTTATTGGGGTGTTTTGGTCGATGAGGTGGATGATGGACACGAGGATGTCTATTTGAAGATTTGAGCGCGGTAAAAAGAACCGCGGAGCAACGGAAGAGATGAAATATCGAAAGCGATTGGTTCGGAGGGATGGCGAGCAGGGAACGGGTACATTGAACCAGGACACGTTTAGAGAGGAGGGAAGAGGAGAGAAGAGGGGAGAGAGAGAAAGCAATTTGTGAGTCAGAGTCCGATGGGAACAGGCCACAAGGGGGAGGCAAATAAGGCAGTCAAGTTGTACTAAAATTCTATCCGAGGGATTGGGAGACTACGTATACGTACCATGATGAGTTTGGATTTGGGACGCCAAATTTTGTGTGGCAATTTTTTTAAAAAAAAAAGTTTTATATGGCGAAAGTGCCAAACTTTTAGCTCCTTGATATCAAATTTTCCTGTTGTGTGTTAAATGTTGTTGGGTACACTAAAGACAGTCCAAGACGTCTGTTCTTCCTGCTCACGGTTGCGATCAGCAAGGAATTATTTAAATGTGCATATATGACGCTTAATCAAATCTTATTATACAGATTATTTTTCTATTATTTACAAATTTATATATATATGTTCATATAGTGGCGTGTAAGAGAACCTAAATAAAATTAGATTTCTTTACAAGAAAACTAATTACGATTAATGACACGGAATCTGTATGCGTCAGAGTTAGACGCGCCGATATCTCCGGCCATTGACTCGAGCAATCCTTTATCCTCTTAAATTAGGAAGATAAGTCTCTTAATTGTCTCACAAATCATAATGACGCACACGATAAATTTATTAATTTGTAGGAATATTTTAAAAATATAAGTGTAGGAGATTTAAGCTAAAATTTTAGGATGATGCATCATTTTGCCTATCATGTGTTTAGAATCTTTATTTACTAATACAAGGTAATTAACTAGATGGAAACAGGTCATAGATTTATTTTCCAACTTAATTGTAAATAAGGAAACATATCTTTAGGGGTGAGAAATAATTTATTGTGCTATCAAAACAATTTCTGTTAGGAAACTGTTCTCTCTTTCCTCGCATATAATGGAATATGCACAATGTGCGAATTGACAAGCATCCTCATCATGATTGATGACCAAACTATTGATGAAATTATCATCAACATCATGCTGAAAATATTTAAAATGAGGTTGACCTGTAATAAAAGGAACTTATTCAATTAATTGTTTTGGTTTATTAACTTGAAAAAATGTAATATCTTGATTTCACAATTTAAGATTATTAAATATATCAATGAAAAGTTAAAGACCTTAAATGAGATTATGCACATTATTATTATTTAAGTACTCAAATATGAAGTGAAATCTAATTTGTAATCCTGCTATAGATAATAAAATCTCATATTATCAGCCTGCTCAATCAAGAATATTACATATATTGGACGAGATGAGTCAGATTTTCTTAAACGCTCCCACAATTCGACCTCAATTTTAGACTTGCCGTACCGGCGTCACTTTTTCATGACCTAATTTTATAAAAATTTGCAGCGGAAACATAATCATACATATAAACATAAAACATTAATTTCGTAAACAGCTGAAGACTTTAACATATATAAATCTCAAGATACATAAACTGACACATGGGCCTAATAGGCTTTAACGTATACCCAATAAAGGATTCATCATACATAAATGAGTTTAAGTATAGTACATGACTCAATAGAGGCTCATAAGCTATACATACTTACCCTTATAAGGGTTCATCATAATGACATAAAAGAAGTAAACAACTTGGGTCGTAGCCCGACAGACCCATGTGCAATGTCACCGTCACGAGGTTCTCGCCGCCGAATCTAAGCATCTTTCATATCTGCACGGATCCATGGGATGCAAGAGATTTCTCCCATTAGAGTATGTTAAGGCCCATGCATGCTATGATCTTATAACATAATCTTTACATGTCATGACATATGCATTTCATCATCATGGAACATAAATCATATGCATACTATGGGCTACTTATGCGTATTATATTGCATATGAACATCATGATAAGATAAGATAAGCATGTAACATCATAATATTTAGGCCAAACATATCATAACTTATCATCATACTTATTATTATGCTAATGCATACCATGATCTTATCTTACTTTACTTTATCATCTTTGTTCATGTCATAATATGACGTGACAAATGAACATTCGTGATGCATCCTTATAAATGCATTCTTCATCTTTATCATATTTGTCTTTTTGTTCCAAGTCATTCATCATTCATCTTTTCATCTTTTCATTTTTCATCTTTCATCATTGTTTAGATGATTTCTTATCTTGTCGATTGAGAAGGATGGTGGCTCATAGATCATAATCCTCACCCGTAGGTGAGGTCTTAACCCTCCTCCGTGGGCGAGGTCTTAACCCTCACGCGTAGGTGAGATCATAACCCTCCCCCGTAGGAGAGGTCATTACCCTCATTCGTCATGAGATCATTACTCTCATTCGTCAATGAGGTCTTCCCCACCCGTCGATGGAGTCTTAGGTAGGGTACTAATTGGTCCCAAGTCATAAAAATGTCACACCTTCATCAATCTGTCTTGTAATCATGTTCATCAATACATACAATCATTCAATACATGTTGCATATTTTAACTCATATTTAAGGTCATACAAATTTTAAATCATGCTAAGTATGGACATCCAATCATAACCAATCATCTTCCACAATGAACAATCATTTTGGGTTACGATCGACCGCTGGACTGGTATCGATCGATCGGTAGGATTATCGGTCGACAGTTATAGTCTTTTCGGATGACCAAAACAAGGCATTCAGTCTACCGTTAATTACAGTGAGTGATGACTCTCTGAAATGGATGACCGTCGGGATATCGATTGATCGTTAAGGGTCTTTCAGACGACCAAAACTGAGCTTCGATTCGATTGCTAATCACAGCATGTGATGACTACTCAAATCGAATGATCGCTGGGATATCGGTTAACCATTACATGATTGTTGGATGACCAAAACAAGGCATTCGGTCAATCACTAATCACATAATATAACGACCCTTCCAAAGCGGACGACCGTTGGACAAAGTGCGAGACTACATTTATCTCTAGAACAGTCGATCGATAATGTATCGGTCGCCCGTTCTGGGACGACAGAATATGCGTTTTTTTTTTACATTATTTCTTTCCAATCTTGCATACATTAACGTATTGAACACATATTGACTTCCAAACATCATGAGATATTTCTTAACATTCTTAACACTCTAATCATAAACCACATGGGGTTTTCACATAAAGACATCTAACATGCTAATCAAGTTCATAAATGTACATGAGCTTTCAATGATTTCATAATAAACTAACATAACCACGATAAACATTCTAATACTAAGCAAAATGAACAATAGAGCATTAAGCTATGAAACACATGGCATTCTAATCATGGATAGCAATAGAACAGTAATCTAAAGAATATGAAACATCAAATGCACATTCCTTAAATCTTTATCTAAGAACAAAGGGTTTGTTCTTTAATCCCTAATTCACACAATCAAATATCATTAGGGAAAATATTAGGATGAGCCTAGATTTCTAACTTCTTCCTCTCCTTTCACTACAAAAAATAGGGGAATTACATATGGTTTCGACCGTCTGTAATTCCCTTAAAACCATCGAAAATGATGTTTTCGACGATTTTTTTGACGGAATCATAAACATCCAAAGAATGCTCGTCGCGAATCATTTTCGACGGTTGGGAAAGAACTGTCGAAAATTTTGACGAATTTTCGACGATCACGACCGTCAATATTTGCGACGGTCTACAAAACCGTCGATAATTCGACGGTCGTGACCGCCGATATTTGCAGCGGTCGGCGAAATCGTCGAAAACTTTGGCGATCATGACCGCCAAAGTTTTCGATGGTTTCGCCGACCGCTGCAAATATCGACGGTTGCTATCGCCAAAAATTTCGGCGGTCATCCGACGATTGCCGAAGTTTCGACGACCAAAATCGTCGCAAAGAATTTTTATAATATAAAAAAAATTAGTCAGCCGGCGGACAACACCACGATCTCGACCGTCAGCTGGCCGAGGTCGGGCGGCCGAATCGAAACGCCCGCAGCCGGATCCGGCCGCTGGGTCCGGATCCGACCGCCAGGCTTCATCCGGCGACTGCCGAAGTTTCGGCGGCCAAAACCGTCGCAAAAAATTTTTATAATATAAAAAAAATTAGCCGGCCGGCGGCCAACGCCACGATCTCGACCAAATCCGAGGTCAGGCGGCCGAATTCGAACGCCCGCAGCCGGATCCGACCGCTGGGGTCCGGATCCAGCCGCCAGGCACCGGATCGGCCGCTTGGCTGCCAGATCCGGCCTCCGGCGGCCGGTCCGACCGCTGGGGGTCGGATCCGGTCCCTCGACCAGGCGGCGGCCGGATCCAGAGGCCGGATCCGAACGCTCGCAGTCTGAACACCCGCGGTCCGAACACCCCGGTCGAATCCGGCCGCCTGGCGGTCCAAGCCGGAGAGAGAGAGAGACGCCGACACGGGGGAGGGTCGTCGACGGTCGATGACATCCGGTCAGAGGCTCGCCGGCCGGGAGAGAGAGAGGGTCGTCGGCGGTCGATGACGTCCGATGCTCGCGGGCCGGGAGAGGGAGAGGGAGAAGGAGAGAGAGAGGAGAGGAGGGAGAGAGGAATATATATATATATATATATATATATATATATATATATATATATATATATGAAAGATGAGAAAGCGGAAAAACGAAAAAAAAGTGGGATAACGAAATTTTAATTACCGACGATTCTGAATCGGAAACACAAATATTAATTATTTTTAAAGTTACCGACGGTTGTGACCGTCGAAAATCATTTAATTTATATTTAGTTATATATACTATTTATTTTTTTATTTTACCGACGGTTTGAACAGTCGCTAATTATTATCGACGGTTGGAACCATCAGAAATTGCGATGGTTTGGACTGTCGTAAATTATATTAATAAAATAATCATCATATTATATTATTATACATTTACCGACGGTTACAACCGTCGAAAATTGCGATGGATTTTGCGACGGATTGATATCCGTCGGAAATATAGACGTTCCTAATGTCGAAACGACCGTCGGAAATGAAGATACTAAATTATGTAATTTGTTATATTATTATTTTATTTTTTGACGATTAGGAACGTCAATATTTCTGACGGGTATAACGTCGATATTTCCGACGGATGGGTATCCGTCGAAAATATCGACGTTCTTAATCGTCAAAAAATAAAATAATAATATAACAAATTATATTATTTAATTTTTTGACGGTCGTAACCGTCGAAAAATTCGTCGGAAATATTTCCGTCGCAAAATCCGTCGCAAATTGTGACGAATTTCTATCCGTAGAAAATTGTCCGTCGAAAAATGATAATTTTTTTGTAGTGTTTCTTTCTTTCCTTTGGCTGTCCAAGGACTCTAATGAAATGTTGCTACAATGATTATGAGAGAAAATGATGAGCTAACCTCTTAATCCAATGGAGAGAGAGAAAGTGTGCTTACTATTGCTACAATAACCTAGTTACTATAGCTCGTCTTTGCTGGCCGAATGAGAGCAATGGTGAGAGAGTGAGTGGGAGAGATAGCTTGGAATGGTGCTCTTGGGTGCTGCTGTCGGCGGAAGCAAATGAGTGTTACTGTAGCACTTAGGTGGTGTTTGGGTGTTGCTTCCGGCAGGTAAGTGGGAGTAGTGAGTTAGGGCATTATTTTATGAATCTTGATGTTGGGCTGTGGGTTGTAGGCGGGCATGGCTTCATTTGTTTTGTTTTCTTTTTTTTTATCTTACTTTAGGATATTACATTTTCTTTCGGTAATTAGTTTCTTAGTAATGTCCATGTATATCGCGTGAGATATATCACATTAATTTATGCTAAATATGCAATTTATAAATCACTGGTAATATTTAACTCGTAGTAAGTGAGTAATTTTCATTGTAGTCCCCTAACTTTGTTCGATTCTCATTTTGATCATCTAACTTCAATTCGTAATCACAAGATCCCCTAACTTTATATCAATTTCATTCATAGTCCCTTTAACCTAAAATCACTCGCTTCCCAATTTTAACAAATAATAAAATTGGGATGACAACATGACCAAGTAATTTTCACCTGCAGTTCTCTAACTTTGCTCGATTTTCATTTTGATCTCTTAATTTTAATACGTAATAAAAAAAATCTCCTAACTTTATGTCGATTTCATACATAGTCCCTTTAATTTAAAATAATCAATCTTTTGATTTAATGATGATGTAATAATCAAAGCTTAAAATATGTGGCATGTCATTGTGGCGCAAATAAAAAAACTTCAAAAGGGATAGCTTTCCCATAACACTTCCGATCGGCCAAAAAAAGAAAGTCGCTAAATCCATTTTTTTTTTAGTTTAGGGAACATGAGTTTAAAATCATAACAATCTCTTTCTAAACAACATAACAATCCATCGTTTAGGGAACATGAATTTAAGATCATAATATACTGTCTTTATTTGATACTATATAAATATTTTGTCATCATTTCTTTACTTGAATTATTGGATAAGTTAATGTCTTTATATCTTTATACAGTGAACTCACTCAGTTACTTCAAAGTAAATGTTCATTTTAATTGTGTAAAAGAAAGTACGACTACAACAATAGCCATATGTAAAAGAAGTGAGAAATGCTATTCCTTTTGGGGTTTTTTTTTCTTTTTTGTTTTGCACAACATAGACATGTCATGTATTTTAAGCTTTGATTATTTGTTACAACCATGTCATCATTATGTAGGAAGAATGATTATTTTGGGCTAAAGGCACTATAGATGAAATCAGTATAAATTTAGGGATCTTCTGGTTACACATTAAAATTAAGATATCAAAATGAGAATCGAGCAAAGTTAAGGGACTACAGGTGAAAATTAATCAGCCACATTGTCATGTCACATTTTATTATTATTATTTTATTATTTATTAAAGCCACGTCATCATAAAATTGAAAATCAGTTGTCTCATATTAAAAGGACTATGGATGCAATTGATATAAGGTTAAGGGATCTTGTATTTATAAATTGAAGTTAAAGGATCAAAATGATAATGGAATAAAGTTAAAGGACTATAAGTGAAAATTACTGTAGAATGTGATTAGATCACGAGAAGAATAGCCGTCCCGGATCCTTATCATCATCCCTATCTTAGTGGATGGTTCCGCGCATTATATAAAGGCAATTCCCAATACTTTTCCTTCCAAAGAAATGGACATAAAATTATGATCGACTCGATTTCACGAATTATAATGAGATACATAATTTGGGGTTTGGGACGACATCAAAATTTCTGATAATACAACATATGATGACAAAGTGAAAGAAAAAGAAAAGTTGCCACCTTATCAGTCTGACCAATTTGGCTTAGTTGGAAGTATATATCATCTGTATGGAAGAAGCTCACGTCCTTATCATAACGTTTACAGCCCCACCAGTTTTAGAAGCTTATCACTGCTGAGTTTTCGGGGCACGTCATTGTGCTTCTGTATCATTATCACAACCGGAAACGTGGATAATTGCTCATAACCGCATGCATTTGCATGTCAACGATAAGGAGCACATAGTGCAGCATAATGGCTACGTGTGACAATTATCAACACGTTATTTATTTATCACTAAAAGACTTAACCAAGTTACGAATTAAAAAACATCAATTATCAATGTAATTTAATTAAGCTGGAGGACACGAATGGCTGATGATAAGTTGAATGGTCAACCGCAGTTGAGGACGCAACGATCTCGATCACATGAACCTTCCTTGTGCCTGGGGAAAGATAAATCACATTGTTTGCTTAAGAGAACCGAATTGATCATTGCAATAAATATTTGACTACAATATTTCTATTACTGTATTGGATGTGTGACATTTCAATTATACCGATATAAAAAAAACATCAACTTTTTTAAGATTAACGCAGAGAAAACAACTAATCTATAATAATTTACATAATTCGAGATGAAGGCAAAAGGTTAAACACAGGGTACAGATCAGCGCAGCGCTTGTCCGCCAACTAAATTTTAATTTGGGTCATCGGTTTGATTACTATTTCCGATCACTCAATTTATATCCAACAAAAAAATTAGCAACATAATGCAAAGTTTAATGGCAGATTAGAGGCTTCAGGCAAACTGTGGTAAGCAAGAAATCTCAGTCCGAACGGAAAAAAGAATGATCTCGCGGAATTAGACGAGACATGTAAGAGAGAGTAACCTACCCCTTGCTTGGGAGGACACAATGTCGTTAAGAACATTCTGAATCTAATATAATATCCTGTTCTGGTGCCATTTGCATAATACACTCTGACTTCCACCAATAGCTCGAAGGTATTCCATAAAATTAAGAACTACAAGGTTCTACAATGTGGCCTCAATGGAGAACTCACAGCAGGCTTCCCTTCCACACAGAAGTCTGCAGTAAGCATACCAAAGACGAAAAGAAAACTCACCGCGTATATGTCATCGCATGACACATGGATACTATTATTCAAGTTAAAAGCCCGACTTGTAAAACTCACTTTTTTGCTTCATCATACTCAGCCTCTGGCGTCTGATCGCCACCCTGTGAACCACCAGCACCCACGCCACTGGAACCTCCGGACATGTGCTGTCCAATCTTTGACACTGCCTTATTCGCTGCATCAAGCTTTGCCTTTATGCTATCAATATTATCCCCACCCATCTCTTTCCGCAAGTCCGACACTGCAGACTCTATCTCTGAGGCGACCTCAGCTGGTATCTTGTCCCTGTACTCATTCAAGCTTTTCTCTATACTATAAATTGTTGTATCAGCAGTGTTCCTAATGTCGATTAGAGCTTTCCGCTCCTGATCTTTCTGAGCATGCAGTTCAGCTTCCTTCACCATTTTCTGAATCTCATCCTCAGATAGACCGCCTGAGGAGCGGATAGTTATTTGTTGCTCCTTCCCTGTGGTTTTATCTTTAGCTGAGACTGTTACTATCCCATTGGCATCTATATCAAATGTAACCTCAATCTGCGGCATGCCCCTAGGAGCTGGGGGGATACCGACGAGGTCAAACTCCCCCAAAAGCTTATTATCTGCAGCCATTTCACGCTCTCCTTGCAACACCCTAATGCCAACTTGGGTCTGGTTGTCAGCAGCAGTAGAGAACACCTGAAACATTCCAGGAGCACTAGGTCAGATGTAATGTCCCCATAATCCATTTGTATAATGCATGGTTTGAGCACTTGTATCTGATGCTTGACCAATGATTTTTTTTTTTTTGAGAGAGAGAGATGTTTGACCAATGATAACAACACATCGAAGGTTATTGTCAGCACGAGTTGGTAATAATAGTCAATAATGAATAAAAATGTGAAAGCCACTGCCAACCAATATGCAGTGACATTACTGAAAACATGTAGGTAGCATCATATATTGCATTTCACAATCAGATACGAACTCATCTTCAGAACATAACTTTTTTGAAGGAAGAACAGAAGTAACCACAAAACACACCAAAACATAAAAGTAGCATGGTTCACTAGAATGAAAAGCATAGATGTCTCAACCCTAGACTTTTCAAAGACTATTAATATCCAACGCTTGAACATTATCACTAATTTTGTAGTGCATTGACACAGTTTATTGTTAAATATGGATGAAGAGTACTTTACCTGACTTTTCTTTGTAGGAATAGTTGTATTTCTGTTGATCAATCTGGTGAATATACCACCAAGGGTCTCAATACCAAGAGATAAAGGAGTGACATCTAAAAGAAGAAGTTCTTTGACATCTCCACGGAGAATGCCACCCTGAATCGCCGCTCCCATGGCGACAGCCTCATCTGGATTGACACCTTTACTTGGGCTCTTGCCAAAGATCTCAGCAACAACTTCTTGGATTTTAGGGACCCTGGTCATCCCACCAACAAGAAGAACCTCATCGACATCTTTTGCAGACACTGATGCATCCTTTAGACAGTTCTTGCACGGTTCTCTAGTTCTTTCAATCAGATTATTCATCAAAGTTTCAAACTTAGATCTGGTCAAAGTGATATTCATGTGTTTTGCACCTGATGCATCAGCTGTTATGAATGGAAGATTGATGTCAGTCTGGGATGTTGATGAAAGCTCAATCTTGGCTTTCTCAGCAGCCTCTCGGAGCCTCTGTAGTGCCAACCTGTCCTTTGAAAGATCTATGCCCTCAGATTGTTTGAACTCATTCAATAAAAATTCTACCAGCACATTATCAAAATCCTCACCGCCCAAGAAGGTGTCACCATTTGTTGCCTTAACCTAAATAGAGAAGCAGAACTCCTCATTCAATAAAATTTCAGAACTATGAAATCTATGGACAAATTGTATATAGTAAAATAATGCCCTTGTCAATAAGAGAAGATAAAACACACCTCAAATACACCATTTGATATCTCTAAGATTGAGACATCAAATGTTCCTCCTCCAAGATCATAAACGGCTATGAGACCTTCTTTATTGGTCATCCCGTAAGACAATGCTGCAGCAGTGGGCTCATTAATAATCCTAAGTACTTCAAGGCCTGCAATTCTGCCAGCATCCTTCGTAGCCTGCCGTTGAGCATCATTGAAATAAGCTGGAACTGTGATGACTGCTTTGGAAACTGATTTCCCGAGGTAAGCTTCAGCAGTTTCTTTCATTTTTGTTAATACAAATGCACCAATTTGGCTAGGTGAATATTGTTGCCCATTTACTTCAACCCATGCATCACCATTAGGAGCCTTGACAATTTTGTATGGAACCATCTTCATCTCCTTTTGTGTTTGGGGATCATCAAAGCGGCGACCTATTAATCTCTTCGTTCCATAGACTGTATTCGTCGGGTTGGTAACTGCCTGCCGTTTAGCTGGAGTCCCGACAAGAAGTTCTCCCTTGGAAGTCAAAGCAACAACTGATGGTGTAGTCCGAGCTCCTTCAGAATTCTCTATTACTTTAGCATTCTGCAGAAATAAATGCCAAAAGTGCAGCACATGAAAATTTTGGCATAGAAGCGGCAAGTTAATGAATACTACACCTCTCGTATCAAAATCTAACCTTTCCCTCCATAACAGCAAGGCATGAATTTGTGGTTCCCAAATCAATTCCAATGACATCATTTCCAGCTGGCTTCGAACTAATCTCAATTGCAAAAGATGTCCAATGAAAATGCCATCATAAAGGACAAAGTTAACATCTAGCCTTTTGAGGACTTAAGATAAATAGTCTAATTTTGACCGTTGCAGATATTACCTAAATGGTCTAGCCAAATGAGCCCATCCATGGCTCCCACGTGAAGCAGCCCAAGAAGTTTTTGAATTGCCAGTGAGCTGCACAACAAAGAAGTAGAATGCCTAATCACTCTTGATAATTTAGAGAGAGCAGCACTTTTACACAGAAACCAAACAATAATGGGACACTTTTAACTAATATTGCTGTGCCAAAGAATGATCTTAAAAGAAATCCATATTATCACCTTGCAAATTTAGGCTAACTTGTAAAACATTTTAATTTGGATGCAGCAAAACATTTGTATCAATCTTTTAACATATCCATGTAAAAGATAATAACAAGAACATATGCTATAAATTTTGCGTTTTTAAATTATTAGCTAAAATAAACAAATGATAATGGAAAAATATAAATTAATGCGACCAAACAAGCCAGTCATTTTGCGAAAACAAACAGTAACTTTCTAAGAATATGAAAGTTATGTGACCCAATTATGACTGGAAGTCGCATATAACTGACAATTGAAGAGACATCAATTGGCATGCGAATTTGAAATCATTATCTTGCAAAAATTGCAAAACTATATTTATAGGTATCAATTGGAAATTAATTTAGGTTAATATTAGTTCACATGTGTGAAAACACAACAGAAACCACCAAATTACCTCTTTAAACATCACCTACGCACACTAATCTATTACCGAGCACAAACAAAATACAGAAATTATTGCCCAAAGAATTGAGAGCCTTTTATAAATTACTCCTTCAAAAATCTAAAAAAGAAAGAAAATACTACCAGGAAGGAGAATTATAAGAAAAACTCCAATTGCCAGCTGAACTACTCCGGAGAGAACGAAGACATCGGGCAAAGGGGAGGAGTAAATAAGAAAGGGAGCCACTGAACGGAGCTTACGGATCGCAGATGAGAGGATACGGCCGCGGTGACATCTCGCCGGCGGAGGGCTCTCAGCACCGCCGAAGTCGCCATCTTCTCTGGGTTTCCGAGGGTTTTACGAGCGCAAAGCCTTCAGCTGAATGGGAGTCGCCGCAGCGCAAAGGGAAGGAAACCCCAAGCTTACCAACTCCACTCGTTTTGTAGTGATCACCTCTTGGGCCATCTTTTAGGCGATGTTTCCGACCCATACGCCATTAGATTGGATCGAGTTGATCCTCTAGGGCCGTTTCGCTACTGGAACATCAACTGAAATCCAAGTAGTGGAAAAGCACCGTTTATTAATTCCATTTCTTTTACTTACTATTGTCGAACATCAACTTTATTTCCATATAATAATGAAGAGTCAAAGATGAAATAAAAAAAGTTTATTCCTTATAAATAGAAAAAATGTGAAATAAACAAATCTTACCTTTATCAAAAAATTATTTAACCTCAAATGCAATGCCCAAAAAAATAATTATTCTTGAGAATATACAAATCATATTCAAGGAATAATAAAAAAGAGCCAAAGAACCCATTAAAATATAGCATATTTTCTTTTCTATCATCTAAATTTTAGTATTATTCATTTACGTTCGCTCAATTTTTCAAAAAACTTTCATTTAATCCCAAAATAAGTAAAATATACAATTCTTTTATACATTTATTTTAAATGAGATATATAATTTTAAATTTGAGTAAAAGTGAGGACATCTTAGGACACCATATCCTAAATAAGGAGAGTGTGGGCCCATTAACTTTAGGGGCGTTTCCCTAGAAATAATCTTTCTAGATTATTGATAATTTAAAGTTAAATTATCTGAGCCATCACATTATTTTGTTTTAATTTGTAGGTAATATGAATTGTCCAGCAATGCAAATTACATATAAAGTGGCAATCCACATTAACTAGAAGGGGAGTGTCCATCTAGATTGTCACACAAATGACAATCTATTTTTATTTTTTTTTTCATTCATGTCCTTTCCAATCTTAGACAAATAAAACATAAAAATAATATAAAAATTTATATAATAATAATAATAAATAATATTATTATCATCAAAATTAATAATATTAATTTATTTAAATTTTATTTTATTATTGTTATTAACATGAATTGCATATTATTATTTTAAATATTATATATATTACCATTATTTTTGTTTAAAAAAATGTGAAATATTTATAATTATATTTATTTAATTTATTAATTTTATTTGAGTTTTTAGTTGGATTATATAATATTTACCTTAATATTAGTGATAAAGGGTATTTTAGTAAAAGTTGTGTAATGTTATTTAAATTGCTGGAAAGATTATTTGTACATAGTAAATAAGATAATGCACATTGCTAATAATTTAATTGGTGACAATCTCTTTAATAAGCAATGCAAATTGTTAGGTAATATGAGAAGGTAATGTAGTAAAGGCCCCCTAAATTTTTATATAAAGTTAACTCTATAAGGGTAAAAAAGATAAGGATTTAATGATCGCCCCCAAGTTGGATGTCAGATGAATGGAAGAATGAGATGCGCACGGTTAAACACAGTTCAATGGTTGTTCAGTGTCGGCTTGGAGGAACGATTCAACTGTTTATGTCGTAGTGGTGTTTTTTTGCCCTAGCTTGCCAACCTTCTTCGATCGTCGATGCCAATCTTCTCGCGACGACCTCCGGCGCCCGATAGTCGGAGTTTCCTAGTGGTCGTCTTCCTCCTGACGCACCTCAATTGCACGCACCTCGTCCTTGAATTCGCAGGCGCCGCTAGCAACCATGATGTTAGGGCCGACCGTGAGCACCTCAACTACGCGCACCTCATCCTAGAATTCGCAGGCGCTGCCAGCAACCACGACGTGGGGGCCTGGGGTGACCACACCAATGATTGTTTTCATCTTCCACACGCACGCCAACAAAAGCCGAAGCTGCATGAGAGCGGGTTGTAGGCATAGGTGGTGGAGATCATGGTCGGCGTCAGCTCAGGGGTGCATGTTGATGTGGTGCACCAGGAAGTGAGGGACGCAACGTGGGGAGTGGCGGAGGGAGGAGAGCATGGCACCGCGCCAGGCCTTGGATCGAGATGAGGGAAATTGGAAACAATCGGCACTAGGCAGCCACCGAACCCCACTGAAACCGTGTGCATCATATCCAAGCGTTCATCAGGCATCCAAAGGCAGCGCGACTAGAGGGACAGTCCTCCATTTGACTAGAGAGTAGGGGACGACCATTAGATCCAAAAGATGGTTTCACAATATCTATATTTTAAATATTTGGAACTAAGTAAAAACGCATGGAAAGTTGGAAAGTTAATTAGATAATATAAAATATATAGCGGGAAAAAGAAAATTATCATATAGTTTAGGAATAGATAATGAAATTTCATCGTTGTTATTATTCCAACGAAAATAGCAATGTTATCATAATGGACAAATTAAATTTACATTCTAAAATTATGAATTAAAGTATGTGAGATTGCACCAGGAGGTCCACGAGTTTCTTGGAATAACTCAGACCCAAATTGTTTATGTGTGCATAATAACAGGGATTAGTTATTTCCATATATATGAAAAATCAAAAGTTGCTTTGCCAAGAAAAAGAAGAAGAAAGAAAGAAGCACTTTTATTGTTTCTCTTATTTTCCTATATCTTTCCCTTTTGGAGTGACCCAATAAAATGAAAGGGCACCAACGGTGCTCCCTACCATTGGCCTCAAAACAAAAAAAAAGTAGGAAAGACATCATAATTTCACATATTATTTCCCTTTTCAAATTATGATCAAACAGAAAATTGTATGCCTTAAAATGCTATTTTATATAATTTAATTGCATAAAATGATTTATCATAACTTATTTTTTTTAGTTCCATTTATATTAAACTTCGAGTAAAATTGAGAGAAGAAAAACTGTGCGTGCGAACAAATGTGGCCAAAGGGGGAAAATGTCGAAACACTAATTTTCAAAAGGATAAAACCTTAAAAGGATTTGCTAAAAACACTATATCACAACCCAAATTTTCTATGTTGAAAGACTCAGCCATGCAATCATGGATGTCGTGCAATTTGATTTCTAGAAACCTTTAAGAGTGGGTAAGCGCGGCCCTCTGATTTCACTTCGCTGATACATTTTCTTAGTTGCAGAGCTTCATTGCAGCAAATGGATGTGGTGTTGGATGTTTTCGAAAGTTTTTGTAGCCCCGCGGGGCAAAGAATTAATCCTACCAAATCATCAATTTATTTCTCAAAACTAGTTCCGCAGCATACAAGAGATCATATTGTGCAACTCGGCTCCTTCACTGTTGTGTCATCTATAGGATGTTATGTTGATGTGCCAATAATCCACGACCGGGTCAAGAGGATTACTTCAAGCAAATTGTCGACAAAGTTCGCGCTATAATAGATGGTTGGGCAAGCAATACACTTTCACTAGCTGGACGAGTCACACTTGCCCAATCTACAATCCAGACCATCCCAACGTACGCCATGAATACGTTTAGAATTTTCAAATCTGTTTGCAATGAAATACAAATGCTCATTAGGAACTTCATATGGGGCCACGCGCTTGAGCAAAGGAGGATCCATCTTATAGACTGGGACATTATAACTCAGCCAAAAGCAAAATGGAGGTTTAGGCTTGCGTCATCTTGATCATCTCAGTATTGTTCTTCTAGCTAAGCTTGGTTGGAAATGTTAATAGAGCAGGATAAATTACGAGTTCAGGTTTTCACAAGCAAGTACAAGAATCGATTCTCTAATCCTAGCAAATTTCGCACTTCAACTGGAGAGTCTTGGTTGTGGAAGATAATTAGCTCATCATGGAATAAGCTTTGCAGCAGCCACCAGGTGGAAGGTTAACAATCATTGCCAAGCTAGCCTTTGGTTTGATTCCTAGATGTCCAATGGAATTCCCCTAGCCTCTAAATCAACACTAACCATACATGAGGAGCTACGAGCAATTAAAGTTAGGCATATGGTGGATCACATGAATCGGTGGAAGCTAGAAGAATTAGATGTGTTATTCTCATCACTTGACTTGCTCAAGCTCGCCGGTGAGCCCATGCCTCAGCTGGATGGCCCCTCGGATCAGCTTTACTAGTTGCTTGAGGCCTCTAGAAAATACAACACCCGCTTGGCCTATTAGTCTCTCTCGTCTCTGGACATATGACACCCTAAAGGATCAAATTTTATACAACCTTACAAAAAATTTCTCTCAAACTTAATTACAACATCTAGGATCATCTATTACATGCATGTTTAAAAAAAAAAGTGAAGAGGAATTAAAGTGCTCCAATGGCTCGACCTCTACTATATGCATTAAAAACAAACTCTGAGTCGACTCAGTTCAAAAACTTACGAGTATCCGTAAATTTTAAAAGGGGTACTGTGAGCAACAATCATTTACTCAGTGAGTAGAATAAAAGTACAAGGGAACAATATGAGTGCATATATAACATTTAAATAATCATATTTTCCATACAATGAAACATTTAAAGCATAACATATTAATATAAATTTTCAAATCATATGAACTTTCACATAAGTAAAAATAATTCAAAATATCATCATTTTCATAATTAAACTTCACACATATGTCATCGCACATACTCATCATGGGTCAATACGTATTTCTCTATGAACACGTGTCATACAATCAAGTAGAGCTTCATAATCAAAAGTCTCGAATGCACAGAACAAATCATTGATCAATAAGTATCCCTTCATGATTGTATGTCATACAATTAAGCAGAGCTTCGCAATCAAGAGTCTCAGATTCGTAGAGAAAATCATGAATCAATATGTATCCCTCCATGATTGTGTGTCACACAACACAATCATGATTCTCAGATACGCAGAGCATATCATGGGTCAATACGTGCATGCAGAACAGTCCCCAAAAGACAAAGACATTCGATATATGCCCCAAAGACTTCATGTATATCTCAAAGACTTTTTCATTCAGCATGATCAATATACACATGGAGTTTTATAATATCAAAATATCATGTCACCATTATCAATATCAAGCAAACTTATTTTAAGTTCACATGCATTATTCTCTGAAAATATTTTGATGAAAGAGGATACTCCATCTCATATGAAATTTCTGAAACATATCATAAATATTTTTCTTAACTCAATGTATGTTTCGATAATAATACTACTAATAATATTTGCTTGAGATAATATCATAAATAAAAAAGTAACATATATTATTTTGTTATGTTTTTTACCCATTCACCTTGATACTTTATCCTTTCAATGAGGTTTATTAGATTTATTTTCTTTCACTTGTACCTTGATGTTTTCCAATAAGTAATAATATCTTTTTACTTTCCAATCACTAATAAGGTAATATGCAATACATGCTCATGATGCATGAATGCTTATGCACCATAAAATGCATATAATATCCTCTAATACCAATTTCTAATTTCAAGTATTTATATTCATAAGCTATTTCACAATCGAAACTTCTCAATCCTCCTTAGTTTAACTAAGTACTATCTCAAATTTCTAGACCGAGTATTTGTCAATAAATAATTCATAACTTCTTAACCACATGGACAAATATTATGATTCTGAATTAATTAGAAATTATACATACTAAGATTTTCAACCCCCAAATATCATTAATTAAATTCAAGTAAGTCATAACATCACAGACAATCTGGCCTAGGGTTTGTGTCCTGACAGATTGTGTGTCACTGAAAGATTAATTTATATATTTTTAACACTTGTCTATTTAACGAGATAATAATTTTTTTTAAAACTAAACTTCCTTATTATTTTGGCATAAAAATTATAGAATTCAAATCTTTGTACAACCTTATAACAAAAATAGTTAATTTGAATCGTGATATGTCAATATCCTGGAATCTGACAGAAGAATCACTACAAAATAAAAAATTCATTTCTCCCATGGTACATGTCCAAATAGGATGGCTCCATTCTCATCGAATCCTTGGAATGTTTAATTAATCATATCCAAATTTTAAACCCTAATTCACTCTATTCTAACCGTGCGCTAATTCATAAATTGAACTTGTATCTGACTCGGGACATGATGCATGACCAGCGAAATCTAAGTTTATAAATTCCTCTATAAAACTCATTTTTAGGTGATTTTAGAATCCATAGAAAACTAACTTCGAATGGATTAACCATACAAAATTTAATAATTTATGGTTTGATAATCATAAAGGAATGATCCTCTCAATCAGAAGGATAATTTTCGGATCAATAACTCATCTTGAACAGTCTATGTTCTCAAATTTTCTCACTCTGTTTCGCTCGAGTTTCTACCTCTGGTAATATTTCAGCCGTGAAAGGATAAAGTTAAGTTGCTTATATTTTTTTTAGAATTTTTTGAAGTCATATGGTGGTTTGAAAAAATATCTCTTTAAGCAGCTATTCACCTATCCGCGTTGCTTGAAACTTAAGTGATGTCCAATCATATTTTTTTTGTCATAACTAAGTATTTTAACCATAATTAAGCATATATATTACAATATTTATAAATTTTATAATTTATTCCTAATAACCTGATATAATTGCTTTGTAAAGTTTATCAATAAATAAATAATCATTATGCTCTAATATAAATATTAATTACTATATACAAATATCACTAAATGAACATCCAAACTAACTTAGCGTGTTAATTAAATGCTTGATTATGCAAAGATGATGTTTTAGAGCATGACATGTTCGGCATGCCCTGTCATTTTTTGACATGGAGGAAGAAGCTTATTTTCGACCAAGGTGTTGTGCTCCCATACAATTCCTCTAGGGTGATTAGCCGTGCAACATCGCAAGTTAATTTAACTATAGTGTGGTACACTAATTTACGACGAGTTGCCGTTACATGCCAAGAAATCAAGTGGAAAAAACCTCCTAAAGGCTGGATCAACTGCAATGTTGACGGTGCCATCTCATGCAACGCTAGTGTTGGGGATGTACTCCGAGATTCCAAAGGGCAATGGATCCTTGGATTTACCCACCACATATGTTGCAACAGCATAATCAAAGAGGAACTAATTGGAGCCAAAGAGGGCCTTGAGCAAGCTTGGCGTCTTGGCTTCATGCAGATTCTCCTAGAATTTGATTCTCAAGATATAGTGTAGTTGCTCAACGGACAATTAACACATGCTTCACACATCGCTGAACTCGTGGTTACAATTCATCAACTCTTAAGAAGATGCTGGGATATAAAAGTTCTTCACACCTATCGCAAGGCCAATCAAGCAGCAGACTGGCTCATGAAGCACTCGCTCTACCATAGTGAAGGCTTACATCTGCTAGCCTCACCTCCGGCTGCCATCAGGGATGGAGCCAACATATTGTTAGGGAGGTCATGGCCCCCTAACTTTTTGCAATATTACATATATACTACTATATATTATTATATACATATACAATATATATGATATGACCCCCCCTAATTTTGTAAACTACTAAACTTGACATAATTAAGCTCCTCCTAATTTTTTGAAACATTATATATAGTAATATTATTATATATATGGAGAATCCCCTAAATTTTTTAACTTGGCATAATTATAATGTGTTATTATATTAATAAGAGAATATATGTGTACATTTATAAAAGATTATAGTATAATATGTGTTTTTATGAATGTATAATATGTGAACTAATAATTTTATTTTTTACAAAAAAATCAAATCGATTAGTTGTCATAAAAAGTTAGTTACATATATCTTTTCCTAACATGATAAACATAAAAAGAAAAAATATGCATGATGAATAACAAAAAAAAATATTTTAATATAAATAAAATTATAATTATAATTATATGTTGATTCTAATATAATATTTTTTTAATTTGTTAATAAAGTTAATAATATATATATATTAATTAATTATATTCCCTACTTCCCCCCCCCCCCCCTCCCCCCAAGTATTGATCCTGGCTCCGACCTTGGGGTCCATTTTCTTCGGCGTATCCTCATCCCGGCCTTTACCTTAGATACTTTGGGTCTTCTTTAAATTTACTTTTGAGTTAGTTTGTATCTCGGGCTCTGGCCTTTCTTCAACCATTAAATAAGACATGTATAAAAATATTGGACATATCAAGGATGAAAAACTATACTTATTTTTTATTCAATAAAAGCTAAAAATATGTTCTAGATGCTAATTTTCTTGAGATTAAAATCATATTTTAAAGTTTAAAATGACCTAAAAATAATTATGAGATTTCAGCTTCCTAACATTTGTTTGACAGGGTTATTTCCTTAGACCTCCCATAAATTATCATGATCTTTTGCATCTAACCTTACGAACTTATTTTGCGATTTCTACTTTAGTCAATCCATTTAGTTCTGTCAACTTTCTCATCATTTTTTATTTATTAAATGACTAAACTACCCGTCTCATGTGGGTGTGGCAACGGACGTGAACAAGGATAGGGGGCAGGGGCAATAGGGAGCCATCATGTCCCACATGCATAAGTCACGGAAGAGATGTTGAGTATATATGGTGATATGTCATTGTCAAGGTGTGACATGTTTTGAGAAAATCATGCGGGCTTAGGCTCAAAGCGGATAATATCACACATTGGTCAAGAATGTTACATATGGTATCAGAGCCATTCCGTATGGACATCTGTGCATGGTGGGGTGCGATCACTCAACGAGGACGTTGAGTCCTCCAAAGGGAAAGGGTGCATGAGGCATGCCTTGGATTAGTCCCATATGCATAAGTCACTAGAGAAATGCTAAGTATATATGATGATATGTTCTTGTCTAGGTGTGACACATTTTAAAAAAAATTGTGCGGGCTTAGGCTCAAAATGGATAATATCACACGCTGGTCAGAAATGTTACATCTTGCCAAGTACAAAAACCCCAAGGGGTAGTGTGCCGCTGCGCCACTCTAATACTGGAGGACGCATTTTGAGAAAACCATGCAGATTTAGGTCCAAAGCGGACAATATCCTACTCAAGTGCAAGGGTGTTACATATGATATCAGAGCCACTCCGCGTGAGCCTCTGTGCATGGTGGGGTGTGATTACTCAACGAGGATGTTGAGTCCCCTGAGAGGGGAAGAGTGCATGAGGCATGCCTTGGATTAGTCTCACATGCATAAGTCACGGGGGATATGTTGGGTATATATGAGAATATGTCCTTGACTTGGTAGGACGCGTAGAAAATCATGAGCCACATGGTAAAGTGGACAGTATCTTACCAAGTATAGAGACCCCAAGGGGTAGTGGGTCGTTGCGCCACTTTGATACTGGAGGACGCATTTTGAAAAAACCGTGTGGGCTTAGGCCCAAAGCGGACAGGCGCCGATCGTGGGGAGAGCCATCGTGTACCCTAACTTTTACTGGCAAACCCCTTTGACACCGGACAACATGGCTTGGCTACGGGCAGCAGCTGACGACACGCCAGCCATGGTTGTGATAGCGAACAGCATGAAGTGACCTCTGCGTCCTTCCTTCTCCTCCTCCTCTCTCTCCTTCTTTTCGTCGTCGCGCTCAGCTTTCGCACTGTGCTCTGAGAGGCCTCTTTTTCATGCCACTTTCCTCCAGAATCCAGGCTCGCTCTCGACGCCACTCTCAACGTCACCTTCATCTGCCAGCTGCCATCAATGATAGTGAGCTTGAGCGAGCACGGGACGTAGATGACCGCGATAGAACGCTACAGTCGACATCACCGGAGGCCACATCCGTTCCCTAACCCTTTGGCGTCGATGCCACCTAGGGTGCAGGTTCGCGCAAATCCCATTGGCCAACTACAGTTTCCTATCCGCTCCTGGCGCACCAGACCACTGCTGCATGTTCCCGAAGTTCAAGCGCTTGAACCGCTGTAGGAAGGGGCCATCAACAATTTCAATCAAAAGTCATGGCAAAGCTCTTGGAGCGCGTCAAGTGGTCGGTTGACACCCACTATGGGTACCCATCACCTACGCGATGGTTGACAACAATGGCATCCTCCTCAACTCTGAGAACGGGGACCTCATCGATGGCCATGACCTCGTGATCCTCCTCAACAACGCCCGTGTCAATGGCTACCAGCGGCACGTGGGCACCAAGACATCGATCTCCTTCATCAAGAGCAACGTCCTCCACCTCTGCGCCATGTGTGACCACTGCTCCTGCCACTCGTACGACGACTTCATCCCATCGTCATCTACATTTGCCAGACGATACACTTCCTGGAGTTCATGTTCTGCAACGCCTTCCATAAGTCACCGCTGCTGGTGATGCCCTATGCGCAAGGATCGTGAAGTACTACTCGTTGAAGATATTTGTGGAAGAGACAGGGAAGCAGCCTGCGGAGTAGGGAAGAACCACGACGAGAAGATGTTCCACTACTCATAAGGCATAAAGGCGATTATGCTGGCCATGGGGATCTGTGACAAGGTGAGCATGTTCGGATTCAAAAAGTCGACGGTGGCCAAGCATCCTACCACACGAACCAGAAGGCAGAGCTCGGCCAACACGACTAGGAGGCGGAGTATGCCAATGATGCAAAGTGAAAGGAGAGGGGTATCGCTCCCCATCTCGTCGACGGCGAGATCGGGGTTTTTTTTCTTATTTTTATATTTATTATTATGTATTATTTTAAACTTTTAAATATTAGAATAGATGAGAGAAGGATAGTTAGTAATTTAATAAATTAAAAAAATAAAAAAATGACGGAAAAGTTAACATAAGTAAATGGCTGGAGTAAAGTAAAAATCATAAAATAATTTAGGGAGACGCTACGGTAAAGTCATATATTAGAGCGAAAAATCGTGATAGTTTAAGAAATATTTAAGAAAATAACTTTTTTATAACAATCAAAAGAAAAAAAACTAGCAAAAAAGTAATAATTAGTGATCACATTATTATTCTTTTATATTTTTCTTTTGTAATTTCGTTTTTTACTCAAACATCACCACTTGAATATTTTCTTTTTTTTCTAACATGTATTATGACACTTTTCTAAACGGTGCCATATTAAAAGATTTTAAATGTCACTGGTAAAATACTTTGTTGCCGAACACGGCAAAGGTGCAAAAGACAAAGCGTTTTAAAAACAAGTTGGAACGAAAAATAAAAGAAGAAAATTGTGATTAAAATATATTATTTCAAATGCGAAGAGGCACCGTGAGTGGTCAAGGTCTCCTCTCTCGTGGCCCCATCCTGTTGCTCTTTTGCGGAGTTACTTTTTAAAGTGCATCACATGGTACAAAGTAAAAAACACGTTTCCTTGCAGCAGCTCGCATATAATGAATTCTTCCATCAGGAAAAAAAATGGAAATTTGATTAGTATAGTTAATTAACAGTATCACAAGAAAAAAATAAATATAATTTCAATATTTATAGTTAACAAAAAAATTAAGCATGTATAGTTATCCTATCACATTCATTTTTATTATTAAAACATGTTTCTAATTTTTACGAATCACATATTGAATTACACAAGCTTTTAGCAGTTAACTTTTAAAATAAAAAGTTTGATGAATTAATGATAGATAAAATCATTATTTAAGTAATATGCAATAAAAATTGTACAAATAATATACATTCAATAAATTTCAATCATATAATCGGTCTAAATATGTTAATTGTCTATTTACCTCATGAAATCAAATGTAAAAAGAAAAAAAAAAGCGTCTCATATTTGTTACCAATAAACGAGTAGGCTGGAAACGAGTATTCCTTTCATCCAGTAGGAGTGAGAAACCAAAAGAGGTAGCGGTAGTTGTGACTGGTGGTTGGAGGCGGCGCCGGCGGTGGCGGAGGAGGAAAGAGAGGGGCCGGCGTCTGGGTTATGGTCGGCGAGCTATCGATGAGGGTCTGGAGCTTCTTGGAAAACGGGATCGGAGGATTCTTCGGGCGGGCGGCAAGTGTAGGAGGCAGCGGCGTCGGCGACGGAGCTTGGATCTGGACCGCAGACGGGGAGGGAAGCTTCGGGCGGTGGCATGCCGGCGTAGCGGTGGGCGTGACGGCCATGGCCGGACTCGCCTTGGCCGCCACCATCATCATCTCCTCCCGTAGGTAAAACCGGCCATCGAGAGAAGCCCCCTTTGTGCCCCAGTCTTCGCATGAAACTCGGATCTCTAGAAGATATTAGATAACGAGTTCTCTAGATGAAAGCTCTCCGACGATCCCATACCTCGTCCTCTTCCTCGTCCTCACCATCTTCGTCGTCGCCTAGGTCGTCTTGGACTCACCTGAGATCGCTTCTCGACCTGGCCACCTCACCAGTTCCCGATCGGTGAGTCCACTTCTTGCGCCCCCACCCCTCGGTCGTTGTCCTGTTCTTTCTGGTCCTTGCTTTCGCTTGTTGCCTTTCTTACGGTTCCGAGCGCTTCGGGTTGTTTATATCAGCTTCCACTGTTATCTTTCAGCTTAAGCATTTTGTACGAGCGATTAACAGAGTGATCGAACATGAAATCGACTTGGTTAAGTTTCAAAACCATAGAGATTTGATTCCTGTGTTCGTCGTTTTTCTCACTACGTTTCATCCGTTCTGCTCTAAAGTTTCTTTCTTTCTCCTAGAGTTAGGTCTCATATAAAGAGCCTGTTCCACTTGCGTCGTCACACATTTATCTGAATGAACTGCAACTTTTGTAGTTTCAGCGATATCATTTCAAATCCTTATTGTTATTTTTTCAGTTTCTTCGCCAACTGGAAATCTTTGAGGAACTTGATTTTGATTTTACTGTGAATTGCTCATTTTCAGAATGCCTGACATCCTGTGATATGCATAGTTGTTAATATTTTACTTCGTGCTCTTACATATGTAGTGATCCTGTATGTGGATAATGTTCATTAGATTCACTCATTGCATGCATTTTAAGTTCTGGAACTGGGAGATGCATTGTGGTAAACTCTTACTCCTTAAGAGTCTTTGAGCTTATAGTTCTCATCTGCGTCCATACGTTGCCTTGATTCACCATTGTCATTTTACTAGTTTGTCTTGACGTGCACATATGATGTTTTAATGCATCTTTTGATTGTTCATTCTTTAGTATGTTTTAACTAACCTCATGGCAACCATTTCAGAGGTAGCCTTAAATCGCCATGGTCTCGAAGAAAAAGGAAACACGCGCTTACTAGGAAACAATGGAACAATTTCTTTAAAGTAGATGGAAAGCTCCGTGATGGAGGGGCTAAACTTTTAAAGGAAGTTCGGAGTGGGGTAAGTTTATTACCTCTCAAATCTCTTGCGTCTTACTTATATCCATAGTTTTGTTGGTTTTCTGGTAATGGTAGCTTGAAGAAATGCTGTTCATTTTACGTTTTTCAGGGAATTGACCCAAGCGTTAGGGCAGAGGTCTGGCCTTTCCTTTTAGGAGTGTAAGATCTCTAAGCTCTCTTGGTACCCTTGTTTTAGTTTCACTAATTATATTTTGCATGACCATTCTAAGGAGAATATGGAATAGTACAATTTAATAATTCCTTGAGAAACACAAAACTGTTGGCTGTCTGAATTAATCTTGACTGGCACTTCCTTTTTCTCAGAATGCATATTCAATAATGAACTTTTTGCATGAACTTACACAGGCAAGTGCATAGTTGGATATTTTATATCCAAACACGCCATTGATCCCCCAAAACCATTTAGGACAGGACTGTCATTAAAAAGTTTGTTGTCGTCATTTTGTAATCAAAATTGGGGACAAGCAGTTCCATTTTCCCCTGTTCCAGGGATAAATATCTTTTAATGAGTTTCATATGGCTTTTGACCAATTTTTTATTCTCTGCGGATCAGCAATAGGCTTCTGTCTTTTTTTAAATAGTGCCAATGAGTAATCTTGTTTTGATGTTTCATGTTCATTGCCTACTTATTATGGCTTGGCCTGAGGATATTCTTTTTCTCTACAAAAAAACAAGACTGTAATCACAAATTAATTAGTGGTATTGGTCTTTAAGAGTGTCAGCTGATAAAAAATTGAGAGCTTTATGATTTTGTTTGTTTTCCTTTTTATTATCTTCAACCTTAAATGATTGTACGGAAAGCTGACCACTGTTCCAAGGGACAATGCAAATAATCAGGCTTGGAGCTAAGATTCTAACTATAGTTGTTGCCGGATGCATTTTAAACTGCTAATCATTTAGAAGGTTTCTACTATCGTAAGATTCAGAGGATTCTGTTTGTATTGATTGCACTAAACTTATTATTAGGAGTTTCTTATCTTTATGTTCACAGTTTGCTTTGCTCTGCAGATTTGACATGAACAGTACGAGAGCTGAAAGAACAACCATTAGAGCACAAAAAAGGTAATGGTATCTTTTAACCTCTTCATTTTTTCTGTTTTATGTGTAACCTGAAATCTTTTAATGAAACTCCTGTAACATGATAACCTAAACCAACAATTGGCATTGAACGCAAAGTGGCATGTGCTTTTGCTGCAGGAAAGAATATGAGAAACTTAGGAGACGTTGTAGACGACTGTTAAAGTACAACAATGATGGTGTCAAGGAGTTGAAGGAAATAGCTGAAATGAGTTATGCAAATAGCCCTAGTTTCATTGAGGGTCGTGAATCTCTTTGCTCAGAAGTTTCTAGTGTTAGGGAGTCACTTACTATTGATCAAGTGAGCCCACGTGATGGTACTCAAGAACCAGTTCTTGAGGATAAACCTTTCTTAAGTAACATTGAAGAAGATGAAAAGAGTGGCATCACTCATGTAGATGCATCTGGAGAAGATACAAACTCTTCTGATTCTGAATCCTCCATCGATGAACCTGAAAGTATTGTGATGACCTCCCCTGCAGAATGGTCAATGGACAACAGCTCCAAATTCAACAGAACTACCTCTGTCAAGGGGGAAATTGTTCAGTCTAATATAACAACTGAGGATTTTGCTACCTGGCAGCGTATTATCCGGTTAGATGCCCTCAGAGCTAATGCAGAGTGGATAGAGTACTCTCCAACCCAAGCTGAAGTACCTGAGGATAAGGCTTGCCAGCGTGCCTTTGATGTTGGCTTGAAAGACTATGAACACCTGGAGCCATGCAGAATTTATCATGCTGCCCGACTTGTTGCTATACTTGAGGCGTATGCACTTTATGATCCTGAAATTGGGTACTGCCAGGGAATGAGTGACCTTCTGTCTCCTATACTTGCTGTCATCGAGGAAGATCATGAGGCCTTTTGGTGTTTCGTGGGTTTTATGCAGAAAGCCAGACACAATTTTAGGCTTGATGAGGTGGGTATAAGGAGACAACTGAACATTGTCTCCAAGATCATAAAGTCCAAAGACTCCCGTCTTTACAAACATTTAGAGAAACTTCAAGCTGAGGATTGCTTCTTCGTTTACAGGATGGTAGTAGTTGTGTTCCGGAGAGAACTCACCTTTGAGCAAACTTTGTGCCTTTGGGAAGTGATGTGGGCTGACCAGGCAGCTCTACGAGTGGGGATTGGAAAATCAGCATGGGGAAGGATAAGGATGCGAGCTCCACCCACTGAAGATCTGCTGTTGTATGCTATAGCAGCTTCTGTGCTTCAAAGACGTAAGTTGATTATCGAGAGTTATAGCAGCATGGATGAAATCATAAGAGAGTGCAACAGCATGTCTGGGCAGCTTGATGTATGGAAGCTTTTGGACGATGCTCATGATCTGGTGATGATTCTTCATGACAAGATCGAGTGATCTCAAGTTCTATCTGTCATCTTGATAGATTTAGTTAGCCAATTTTCTTTTAGCGTTTGTTTGCTTCACCTATTTACTTAGAGGCTTCAACGCTTGCATCAAGAAAGCACAGTTCTCCATTTGATGCCTCAAAACATTATACGCATGAAGTGGAGTTTTCTTGTCCCTGTGTTTTCTGGAGTTGACCTATTGTTGTCTATTCACACCAGATTTCATAAGATGGCCAGTATATTTGCTGGAACGAGAATTCAGTTCTAGTATTGTTTTGGTTGGATCTTTACTTGTTCTTATCAGAATAGCTGGATCGAAACACATTATGAATTGCCCTCGTTTAAGCTAGTTAGCATTTTGTTTAAAGAGATCAGAGCTAAATTTTGTTCGGTTCAGCCAACTATTAAATTCCTATGGTACACACAGTATTATCCCTAAGTGCACTGTACAAATTTTTTTTATATAATAATCATTCATTTGATAATTTGCATATATGCTAAACTTATGTCATGTATGCGCACATCCTTCTTATATATAATAAGCATATAAAATGTTTTTTAACCTGCATGACCCTCGTAACATCATATTAGCTTTTATTATGATTGTCTTTGGACCGTACAATTCATGCATTTATAACTATTTATTGTTAGATGTACAATTAACATGACATGTCAAATTCTAAATTACTAATAATTTTTATTACGTCATAAAGATGTACCTTGCATTAAAATTATGAATTTATTTTCTGCTCTTAAATGAATTAAACGTGGATAATCATAAGATATTTATAAGATAAACAACTTTTAAAAAAAATACAGATTAACAGTCGTTATTACAAAAGGGAAATCCATTCCCTTAAATATACTCAATATCTTGATAATATAAATGTGCAACTTAGATTTATATAAATGGAACGTAATATAAATGTGCAACTTTACCAATGATGTCACCTGCACAAATGTTGTAGGCCTAGTGAACAAATGTGGATTTTTTTTTCATTTTATAGCAATTTTGGAATCCATTTGAAATACCTCCGGAATTAAACAATACTACTAATTTTTTGGATAACAATCATACAAAACATGTTCTCATTGTCGTGTCATATTAGCACAAATTTAGCGAATATGTAACATATTTACGTGTAATAATCAGTGCTGGAATTATTTATAGTGAATAACTAAGTGAATGCCACAATTTTTTTGTCTTTTGATATTATATTTTGAAGAGTTCATTGAATTTGATAATGTTAATCGATTGAAGCACTAATCCCTCATACCTAGTCTCCCACAAGAAGCGCTCCACATATCTCACGTGTCCTTATTCTTCAGTCATATCTGTTCAAGCAGTTAACATCTTCATGTGTACACTTCCTAATTACTATTATTTATATGGCAGTGCATAGCAATTGTATCATCCTTGGAAACTAATAATACACAAGTTCTTATGGTATCAGAGTAGGTCCAAGATGAGTAGCTCTCCAAACCATCCTCCTCTTCCTCAGCCAGTCTCTTCCTCAACCATTGTTATTGAGTCTAATATTCTCACATCCCCTGTACCATCACTCAACCAATCCATCACTTTGTGTCAATTAAATTGACCTCAACCAATTACTTGCTATGGCTAACACAAATGATGCCATTGATCAACAGCTTCGAGCTTGATTGTTTTATTGATAGAAGCCTTCACAATTAAAGCTCTCAGTTCATCCAAGCTACCTTTAAACACCCCCACCTGCCACTCTAATGCTGCCAAACACCCTGAATGGCGCGCCGCCATGTCAGAGGAACTTGCGCTCCATAATACTTGGTCGCTTGATCCAAGATCCGCTAACATGAATGTCAGGTTGTCGTTGCTTCTCAGGACCAAGCTAAAAGTGGATGGCTTTGTTGAAGGGCATAAAGCATGGTTGGTGGCAGTTTTCACCAGACTCCAGGGATCGATTTTGGGGAAACATACAACCCAGTAATTAAGCCAACCACAATTCGTGTGGTCCTATTTATTGTTGTGTCCAAGTCTTGGCCACTCCGACAACTATATATTAACAACGCCTTCCTCCACAGTGATATCTTTGAGGCCATCTATATGGAACAACCTTAGGGGTTCATCAATCCGTCTCGACCAAATTATGTTTGTAAGTTGAACAAATCGTTGTATGGCCTAAAACAAGCATCACGTGCTTGGTTCAAAACACTTGTTGCTGCTCTTTTAGCATTTGGGTTTCGTGCCTCAGCAACAAACACCCTCTCTTCATCTATGAACAACACAAGTAGATGATTTATGTTTTGGTCTATGTTGACGACCTAATTCTAACAGGCACCCCCATCACAATAATTATTGTCATTGTGGACCACCTTCAACACAAGTTTGATGTTAAAAGATTTGGGTCAATTATATTTCTTTCTAGGTATTGAGGTTATTTTGGCATCCAATGATTTACTTCTCTTCCAACATCGAGACATCCAACAAATACTCCACCGTGCAAAAATGTCTAATGGAAAGCTTGTCAAAACATCCTTAGCAACATGTTCTCAATTTTAAGCTCAAACTTCACCTCCATGTCACGATCCTACACTTTATAGGCAGGTTATCGGTGCCCTTTGTAGGATCGAAAGCATCAAGAAGGAGGTGAATTGGTGAAATTAAATTTTTCAAAAATTCACCTTCGAAGAAAACCGATAAAAACGATCACAAGCAAATAAGGATAATGTGTAGACGAAGAATAAAGAACAAATACAAGAAACCACGATATGTTGATGAGGTTCGACCCCAATAGTTTGGCCTACGTCCCCGCTCCGACTTCTCAACCTCGAGACCGTCAGAGATTCACTATCTCTCTCTTTTCTTGTAGGGAGATAACAACCCTTTTTAAACAATCACGTCTTCTTCTCTACTCAAGAGGCTAGGGACACCTCTTATACAAGGAGCTCTCAATCTCATTAGATTCAGAAAGTAAACGTTCCCTCTAACACTTTTCTTTTACAAAAAAAAAATTTCTCACACTCAAGACTAAGAAAAGAAAAGAGAAGAAATTTGCAATTCTATGCTAAAAAATTTGAGAGGAGCTCTATAATGTTTTTTCTTGCTTTGATGATTTTTTTTCAGGCTTTGGCACTCCTTTTATAGGCTCTTAGGGTGAGAATTCGTTCAAAAGGTCTCCCCCAATTTTCTCCTCCAAATTCTAGCTGTTACTGTATATTTGATTGAATGGTAGCGGTCGACCGGTCTATGTGACCGTTGTCTCATATATGTGCTTTGACGCTGTCCAGTCGACCGATCCTTCGACCGGTAATGTCTCGACGTCGACCGATCTATATTGTTGTCGACCGATCTATCGACCGGTATAGTCTCGACGTCGATAGACATTTTGTCATCTTTTCTTCTACCGAATATCAATCGACCTGTGCTCATGGTCGGTCGACCGGTCGTGTCTGAAAATTTTTCTTCCAATCTTTAATTTGCCGAATTCTTCTGCGAATCTGTTCATATCAATCCTACACATGTATTATCATCACTTGATAGTAGATTAATAACTTTTAGATCCATTTTAATTTGTTATCATCAAAACATAGGATTCAACAATCTTCCCCTTTTTTATGATGACAAATTAATTGGACGATAAGGAGAAGAAAGAAGGGAAATGAAATGTAAATTTTACATAGAAAATAATGAACAAGCTCCCTCTATTTTTATGCATATTTCACTTTTTCTCCACCTAAATAAGCGGCATTTATATTCTCATAATTGATATGAACATATGGCGAGAGAAAAAAATAAATATGAAATCAAAAGTGAAATAAAAAAGTCATCACATAAGAAAAGTCAAAAGTCATCACATAATAAAAATCATTACATTACATAGTTTACATCATGCACTAACAAATGTGACTGAAGTCACTACAATATGGTGCACGATATGCATGATACAAGTGTAAGCACATAACATACTAAGACACATAACATATGATATCGTCCTAAACTTCTCCCCTTTTGACATCATCAAAGAGGGAGACAACCCAACTACTCCTCATCGGGGCTAGCATCCTCACGAGCTACAGGCGGAATAAAACCCTGTGATGCATAGTAGGCCTGTAGCGATCCAACAAGGTAGCGGGAGTCATGCTCCATCCATCGAACACATTGATCTATCTGAGTCACATGATGATCCATCTGTGTCACACGATGGTCTATGGCAGCCACCTGCTGTGAAAGAGCCGTGAAATCGTAGATGCCATGAAAGTCTGAAGCACTATACTGAGAGGGCCCAATATGCTCAGTGGGCGCCGATGGTGGAGGGAAGCTAGGGCCAGCCTTCGGTGCATCCTGAGTGTCCATTGGTGCTGGCTCGCCATATGTGGCATCATCTCTATCGTTAGAATCTGATGCTGCCTGTTCACTAAACCTAAGACCCATCCGGTGTAAAGTCCTGAAACCAATGATGTCAATGGGACGAGGTCGAATGTACTCCTCGTCAGCAAGGATGTCGACATCAAAGTGGAGTAAAATCTTCGTGATCCAAGCACCAAAATATAAGTGGTGTCGTCCACGAGTAGCAGAAGAGATCTTCTGAAAGGTGTAGTCCATGTGATAGAAGACATAATGACCGAAATGAAGAAATGAAGCTTCACGGATACAGAGACAGTGAAGAAAGAAGAGATCAAAGTGAGTGACCTCTGTATAGTGCCCGGCTCAAGGAGTGATCATTCGGCTAAAGAGATGATGGGCCATTTTCATCAGTGGATGAAGATGTCGATAGGCCGTTTCGACGGTATATTGGACGTCTTGTCCAGCAAAAATGGTCTGAATGTCATCTGAGATGAGAAGATAGTCGGAAGACACACCATGAGTGACAAATGAATAAAAACCAGGTAATGGGCATGCAACCTCAAAAATGCGACAAAGATGGTCTAGATCAAATCGAATGGACATTCCAAGGACATAAGTAATAATGGCCTCTCGAGTGATTGTCATGTTCGCATAAAAATGACGAACACGACGAGGGTACACACACTATGTGAGGGAGAGAAGTGGCAGCCAACCGATGGTTGTAAACATCTCTTGAACATCTGGAATGTTCAGAGCGTCCCAATCAATGGTATAGGCACGCCGAACTTCGCGAGAGACATACAAGGTTTCGAACCTGATAGAGATGTCCCTAGTGACAACAGATGACTATCAAACTCAGTGGACTCGGAAGATGATAGTTGACGAGTACGTCCACGGGATCGTCCTCGTCCACGGCCTCGTCCATGTCGGACAGGCTCGGGTTCGGTCAGGTTCTGGTGGGAGGATATGAATAGTACCGTCGGAACCGGGAAAGCGACGATGATGCTGAAAGACCATCCGAACATGTGAATGCCCATCGTCGTCGGCCATGGATTTAACAATGGTGGTCAGAACTGAACTGAGACGAATGTCGGAAGGAGTGTGCCGGAGAGGAGAGAAAGAGGGTTGCCGAGAATAGGACTAGGGCTTCGAGACGAAGAGGGGCAGAAATTCGAAAAGAGCAGGAGGTGACGGAGAGAAGGAGATGGAGGTGAGAACGGAGGCGATTGGGCAGCGGCAGCGAACCGTCGTTCGCCGGAGTTTGGTGTGTTGTCGACGAACAGTGAGAGAGGAGAGATACCGAGAGAGAGTGATGTGGCCGGTAGGACAGTTGGCCGGGAGTGACAGAGCGATTTGCCCGGAGAGAGGCGGAGAGAGGAGAAGTCGGAGAGACGGTCAGTCGGAGAGAGGTCGACCAGAGAGTTGGCCGGAGAGAGAGAAAGGGAAAGAGCGGCCATATAAGGAGAGTGGCCGGAGATAGAAAGAGAGGGAAAGAGAATTGACCTAGGAGGCGGTGGCCGGCGGATGCGGCCGATCAAAGAGAGTTGACCGAGGAGGCGGCGGTCAGCGGATGCGGCCGGTCGCTGGAGTTGATGGTGGTTGCAGGGTTCGTCGGAGAGCGGCTGGCCGGATTGTCGAAGGAGGACAGGTTGCGGGGGGCGGTGCTCGCGCGAAGAGAAAGGGTTTGGTCGACTGTTTCGAGCGGTCGATCGCTTATATCGTGCGATTTTGGCATGTACCGATCGACCGGTCATGCCCCGTGGTCGACCAGACACTTCTTTTCCAAATAGATCATATAGCGGTCGATCGATGTCAGCCGGTCGCACTAATATATCGGTCGACCGGTTGTATCATATCGGTCGATCGATCGTTTGTCTGCGTATTTGAACTTTATAGCGTTCGACCGGTCCTTCCAGTCGGTCGACCGGTCCTTTCTGTAGATCGACTGATCCCTGTATTTTTCAAAATTTGAACCATTAAAAATTATTTAAAATCATAAAAATTATATTCCAGAGATATCATATAAATGTAAGTGTTGTGCAACACTTTTAATGTTCAATTCATGTCAAAAGTGATATTGGATAACCAAGTCACTTTTACTTTGAATTGATATGCAATCAAAACTTAATCATTCATAATTCCCTTCTAAGCATGCAAAATCGTTCTTCACTTAAGGGTTTTGTAAATATGTCTGCAAGTTGAACTTCGATGGACACATGTTCAATGACAATGTTCTTAAGGGACACATGTTCTCTAATGAAATTATACCGTAAGTCAATGTGTTTAGTCCTAAAGTGTTGAATTGGATTTTTTGTCATTTCAATAGCACTTATGTTATCGCACTTCATGGATACATTTGAACAATTTACATCATAATCAAGTAATTGTTGTTTTATCCATAGTATTTGTGCACAACAACTACCAGCGGCTATGTATTCGACCTCGGCGATAGAAAGTGCGATGGAGTTTTATTTTTTGCTAGCCCATGAAACGAGAGAACTACCAAGAAAATAACACATCACACTAGTACTTTTTCTATCAACTTTACACCTGGCAAAATCTGCATCGGTGTAGGCATACAATTTAAATGGGGAATTTCTATCATACCAAATGCCTAATTCTAGCGTAATATTCTTTTTACAGCAATTAAGTGCGATTCTTTGGGGGGCAGATCGAAATCTAGCACATAAACACACACTAAACATTATGTCCGGCCTAGATGCTGTCAAGTAGAGCAAACTACCAATCATACATCTGTACCTTTTTTATCAATGGACTTGTATTTTTCATCTTTATCTAATTTTGTAGTAGTGCTCATAGGAGCTGTGCTCAGCTTGCATTCGTTCATCCCGAATCTTTTGAGTAGTTCCCTTCTATATTTTTCTTGATTGAGAAAAATGTTTTTCTTGGATTGTTTTACTTGCAGGCCTAGAAAGAAAGTGAGCTCTCCTACAAGACTCATTTCAAATTCTTGTTGCATAAGAGTTTCAAACTCTTTGCATAGGCATTCATCAGTGGAATCATATACGATATCATAAACATAAATGTGAACTATTAAAATATTATTTTTAAAATATTTTAAAAATAATGTGGTGTCAACTTTCCCTTTTTGAAAACTATTTTTAATTAGAAACGAACTTAATCTTTCATACCAAGCTTGAGGGGCTTGTTTCAATACATAAAGAGCTTTTGAGAGTTTAAATACATGATGGGAAAAATTTAGATTTTCAAAACTTTGAGGTTGTTCAACATAAACTTTTTCATTTATAAAACCATTCAAGAAAGTCGATTTAACATCCATTTGAAAAAGTTTAAAATCTTTATAGCATGCAAAAGTTAAAAGCATTCAAATTGACTCAAGTCTAGCAACATGAGCAAAAGTTTCATCAAAATCAATTCCTTCAATTTGTGAGTAATCATTGGCCACTAATTTAGTCTTGTTCCTCACAATGATACCATTTTCATCTAACTTATTTCGAAAGACCCATTTGGTTCCAATGATAGGATGGTCCTTGGGTCTTTCTACAAGTTTCTACATTTGATTTCTTTCAAAATTATTTAATTCCTCATGCATTGCATTTATCCAATTTGGATTTTCAAGTGCTTCATCAATATTGTTGGGCTCAAAATTTACAAGAAAAGCCGAAAAAGCACATATATTTTTTAAAAATTTTTTAGTTTTTATGCCTTCATTTAAATTATCTATAACTTGATCAAGTGGTTGTGATGAGGCACGTCTCCAATTTCTTGAGATGATTTGATTCTCTTTCTTTGAGATACTTCCATTTCTTCCACCTTTGGGGTGTAAGTTTTTGCTTCCTCTATGTCCACAACTTTAAGTTTTCTTTGTACTTCAACTATTTCTTCGTCATCATCATGTGCTTGTTTGCTAAAAAAATCATTAGTTTAATTGAATTTAACATTAATAGACTCTTCAACAACTAATATTCTTTTGTTATACACTCTATAGGCTTCACTTGTACTAGAATAACCAAGAAAAATACTATCATCACATTTATCATTAAATTTGCCTAATTTATCTTTGGTATTCAAAATATAACATTTGCATCTAAAAACTTTAAAATAATAGATATTTGGTTTCTTACCAAATAGCATTTTAAAACATGTTTTCTTTTCAAGAGGTTTAAGTAGAATTCTATTGAGAACATAGCATGATGTGTTTACGGCTTCCGTCCAAAAATATTTCGATAACTTGTTTTCATTTAAAATTATTCTAGCAATTTCTTCTATAGTTATATTTTTTCTTTCTACTACTTCATTTTGTTGAGGTGTTCTAGGAGTTGAAAAATTATGGCTAATTCCATTTTCTTCGCAAAATGATTCAAATTTTTTATTTTCAAATTCTCCTCCATGGTCACTTCTAATTTTTGAAATCTTTTGTTCAAATTCATTTTGAACTCTTTTTGCAAATTTGGAAAACATGTTTAGCGTTTTATCTTTACTAGCGAGAAAAATTGTCCAAGTGAAATGGGAGAAATCATCAACAATTACAAATACATATCTTTTTCCTCCTAAGTTTGTCACATCAATAAGCCCAAACAAGTCAAGATGTAAAAGTTCCAAGGCCCTATGCGTACTAATAGCTCTTTTTAATTTAAAAGAACTTTTGGTTTGTTTACATTTTAGACATGAATCACAAACATTATTTTTCTCAAATTTGATCTTAGGCAAGCCTCTAACCAATTCATGATTTGAAAATTTATTTAGCAATTTATAATTTGTATGTCCTAATCTTCTTTGCCACAAGTTTATGTCATCATGTATGACACTAAGACATTTTTCATTTTTCAAGTTATCAAAATCAATTTTATATACATTGTTATACCTAAAACCCATGTGTAAAACTTTATTGTTTTCATCTAGTATTAAACAGTTGTCCTTTTTAAATTTGACCAAATAATTTTTATCGCATAGTTGACTTATGCTAATTAGATTATGTTTTAAATTTTCAATAAGCCAAATATTTTCTAAATACACTTTGTCATTCTTACCAATATTACCTATACCAATTACTCTTCCTTTACTATTGTCTCCAGAGGTGATTTTTCCTCCATTTTTCTTTTTCAAATTGATGAAAATTGAGGCATCGCCGGTCATATGCCTTGAGCATCCACTATCCAAATATCATTTACCTTCATTGTACATAGAGGCTTCCTACAAGAAAGAAATTAGGAGTTTCATCTTTTTGGTACCCAAACTTGCGTTGGTCCATCTTGGTTAGTCATGGTCCTTTTTGGAACCCAAATTTTCTTCATTTCTTTACTTATTCCTTTCCTAATGCTGCAATCATAAGAATAATGCCCTTCATATCCACAATGAAAACACACCATATGTGATCTTGTGTAATCATGTGATGCTTTGACAAACAAAATTCTTTTGTCATTCTTCTTTTCAAAAGAGGTGAAATCAAGTCACTTTTTATTTGAAGATATTCTAGATCCGCTAAGCATGACATCTAACATTTTACTTCCATTTGAGAATTTTTCAAGTTCAACTTTCAATTTATTAGTTTCTTTGTTCAAGCATGCAATTTCTACAATTTGTCTTTTACATAATGATTTTAGTACACTATTTTCCGTTTTCAATTCTTCAATTGAGAATTCTAAGCTAGAATTTTTTTCATTCAATATATCACACTTTTCACATGCTTTAACATTCTTATTTTTCTTTTGCAAATTTTTAAACTCTATTTTTATCTCATCGTATTTCTTTTTTAGGCATCCATATTTATTAATTAGACCTCTATATGCACATTGAAAGATTCACTATCACTATAGTTAGAGGAGTTAGATGATACCTCATGGTTATTAGCCATTAGACATATGTAGGCTTTCTCAACATCACTGAAAGAGATGTTAGATTCATTCTCTTCATCTTCGCTTTCATCGCAAGTAGCTTGGAGAGCCTTTTTCTTCTTTTTTGAGCTTTCTCCATCTTTCTCCTTTTTGATCAAATTTGGACATTCATTTTTTTAGTCTCCAATCTTTTTACATTCAAAGCAAGTTATTTGACTTTTGCTTAATGATCTTCTCTTGGAATAGCATTTTTTCTTCTTAGCAAACTTGAGATATTTGTCAAGCTTCTTTGCATATAGAGAAAGTTTCTTTTCATCAAGATCCTCATCGTCTTCACTTATATCTTTCTCATCTTTGTTTGCTTTCAATACAAGTGTTTTTCTTTTTAGAGTATTTGCTTCTTCATCCTCCTTGATCCCTATCTTATAGGTCAAGAGTGAACCTATAAGATCATCGTCTTTTTTGTATGCCAATTGGAGGAGAGAGACCTGAGAAATTTTTTTACTTTTTGAGGATTAGTCCTTGACTCGTCCAAAGAGGCTAAGTCATTTATAATATCATTGAAGCGAACAATCATTTCATTAATAGATTCATTTTGAAGCATTTTAAAAGAATCATACTGATGATTTAAAATATTTAATCTAGACTCATTAACTTTATCCGTTTCTTCATGAGTAATAATGAGTTTTTTCCAAATATCATTAGTACTTTTACAACTAGAAATCTGATTAAACTCCGTTGAATCCAAAGCACAATAAATGTCCCGCATATCAATATCAATAGAACAAACATAGGCTTGCATCCTAATTTTTCAATATGCAAAATTTGATGCATTAAAAAGTGGATGACGATTAATAGATTGACCTTCGGAAAAACTAGAAACACTTGATGCCATAGCTCTAAAGAATTATTAAATCTTAAAGCTAGAGCAACTTGGCTCTGACACCAATTGTAGGATCGAAAGCACCAAGAGGGAGGGGGGGTGAATTGGTGAAATTAAATTTTCCAAAAATTCACCTTCGAAGAAAACCGATAAAAATGATCACAAGCAAATAAGAATAATGCGTAGACGAAGAATAAAGAACAAACATAAGAAGCCACGATATGTTGACGAGGTTCGGCCCCAATACTTTGACCTATGTCCCTGCTCTGACTTCTTGACCTTGAGACCGTCGAAAATTTATTATCTTTCTCTTTTCTTGTAGGAAGAGAACAACCCTTTTTAAACAATCACGCCTTCTTCTCTGCTCAAGAGGCTAAGCACACCTCTTATACAAGGAGCTCTCAATCTCACTAGATTCAGAAAATAAATGTTCCCTCTAACTCTTTTCTTTTATAAAAAAAATTTCTCACACTCAAGACTAAGAAAAGAAAAGAAAAGGGAAGAAATTTGTAATTTTATGCTAAAAAACTTGAGAGGAGCTCTAGGATATTTTTTCTTGTTTGGATGATTTTTCTTCAGGCTTTGACACTCCTTTTATAGGCTCTTAGGGGTGAGAATTCGTTAAAAAGGTCTCCCCTAATTTTTTCCTCCAAATTCTAGCCGTTACTGTTCATTTGACTGAATGGTCGGTCGACCACTGGGATGGTCCGATCGACCGGTTTATGTGATCATTGTCTCATATCTGTGCTTTGACGCTGTCTGATCGACCGGTCCTTCGACCGATACAATGACCGATAATGTCTTGACGTCGATCGATCTATATTGCTGTCGACCGGTTTATCGACCGGTATAGTATCGACATCGATCGACATCTTGTCATCTTTCCTTCTACCTAATATGAATCGACCGGTGCTCATGGTCGGTCGACCGGTCGTGTCTGAAATTTTTTCTTCCAATCTTTAATTTGCTGAATTCTTCTGCGAATATGTTCATATCAATCCTACACCTGTATTATCATCACTTGAGAGTAGATTAGTAACTTCTAGGTCTATTTTAATTTGTTATCATCAAAACATAGGATTCAACACCCTTCAATACCTCAACTTCACACGCCCGAGCATTGCATATGCAATCTGTCAAACGCATTTTGCATTATATCAAAGCTACAGAGGACTCAATCTTCATATCACCCCATTCGCACAAGCTATTTTGCAAGCTTTTTTAGATGCTTATTACGCTGGTAATCCCAATGATCGATATTCTGTTGGCGAGTTTGCCATCTATCTCGGCTATAACTTTGTCTTTTGGACCACTAAAAAGAAGCAAACTATGGTTGAATATAAGTCTCTTGCAGATGAGCTACTACGACTACGTTCCTTACTATTTGGGTTGCACTATATTCCAAAGCATGCTCCCATCCAATGGTATGACAACGTCAGTGCAACTTACATTATGACGAATCACGTTTTCCATTCTAGAACTAAACATGTTGAGTTGTACTTCCATTTTGTTCGTGATGAAGTTGCTCATAAGTGTCTTCATGTTCTTTTCATTTCTACTAAAGATTAACTGGTGACATTAAGACCAAAGCTCTTATCAACACCTGCTTTCAGTTTCTCCGCAACAAGCTACGATTGCTCTCTCGACCACGTCTTGCTTGAGGGGGCGTAATGGATTGAAGCACATCCCTGATGCCCAATTTCCCACAAAAAGCACTCCACATGTCTGACATGTTCTTATTCTTCAGTCATATTTGTTCAAGTTGTTAAATGCACAATGTGTACACTTACTATCATTTATGTGGCAGCGCATAACAATTGTATCACCATTGGAAACTAATAATACACAAGTTGTTACATCTAACTACAAATTAAATAATAAATTCTTTCATACATGACTGATAAAATGTCACGACAAAAAACTAATCCATCGTATCCCATAACATTATAGACAAAAAGTTATTAGTTAATCAAATTTAGCCTGGCCGATGTTTATAATTTATCGCAATTTATAATTCAGTACTCATATCTAATCAAATTTGAAATATAAGAGGTACAACTTGAATCATATGATTTTAAAATTATAATCTTAACCATATATCATATTTAAAATTTGTCATAACAAGATGTTGAATGTATGTGTAGAAAGCACTTAATGTCTCTTACAAAATGCCAACCATCTAAGTAAGATATTTAAAAATTGTCACCAATGTTTAACGCTCAAACTCTCTTTTTAGGCATTATAATGAATAAGAAATGTTAAAATTATTCATTAAATTTAAATTTAAATTCAAATGAAAATCTCCAATAGAAATTTGATTTTTGAAAAATAAATCACCTCTTAATTTTTCAAAAAAAGTTCGACATGAAATATGCATCATATGCAATATTTTATATCTTTCATCACAAAAAAAATAATTGAAGAACATAACCATAACCAATAGTTTATATGAACATTATGACAATTTATAATTAAAAATAAAACATGGGACTCAAGTTCAAAATAATGAGTCTCAAGTGCACACTTCAATTAAATTCACGAATCAAATGCTCAATAATCACATCTCATGATTCATCAATATCCAAGATGATTAAGGGAGTGTCTTTTCAATATTACCCAATAATCTATGACACAAAGATTACCTTTTATTAAATTACAAGCAATTCAAATAATATAATTTACTTATAAACAAGATAACTATATATATTACTAGATAATGTATATTATTAATATAAAATAAAAGTTTTTGTCTAAAACTTTGAATAAAAATTATAAAATTAATAATTAAATAAGTACATTATAAATATTTGATAGATATTTTAAGAAAAATAATAATATATTATTATATTTTAATTAAAAATAAAAACTAATAATAATACTATATTCATGTGAATAATAATAATAATAATAATAATAATAATAATAATAATAATAATAATAATAATAATAATAATAATAATAATAATTTAAATAAATCAATATTGTTAATTATGATATGACAATGGTAATAATGTTATTGTTCATGTCGTTATATCTTTACATTTTATTTGTCTCAGTTTGAAAAGGAGATGCAATGAACATTCCCTTCTAATCAATATGAATTATCACTTTCATACACAATCTGCATTGCTAGTTTCAAACCATATTATTTTAAAATTAAAATAAAATAAAAATGATAATCTGGTGGGCCCATGTAATTTAAATTTATATTCTAATAATTTTAAAACAATTACATGTAGGGAAACACTTCCCAAATGTATAATTCGAGATAACAACTCTTGGAAACCAACTCAATGAAAGAAAAGATTGAAATAAATAACACATCCCTTATGCACGCTCATACATTAGTTCTCTTTTGTTTTTTTACATTTCTTAATTCATGGCAATCTAAGTTTACTTTCATTTATTAGTTGCAAAAAAATAAAACAAAACTATGGGCATTAACGAGCTTAATGAATAAATAAGAGTTTATAAATTTGAAAACTCTAAAATCAAATTGTTTTCATATATTAATGAAGCTTGAATAAAAATAACACACATAAATAACATGAATGCAAAAATTACTTTTATGCTCTATAGTCTTGTTCGCTCCTCACGTCTTATTTCTTCTAAAAGCTATGACATTCATTCATCAGACATTATTCCGTGCCACAAGTAATTATCACCATTCATTTTTCTCCTCTCTCAAACCCTATTTCATATCAAAGAATATATTTTTACCAAACTGATCAATAACTCCATTGCTGAAGACCTTTCATGCTAAGAGCATCACCTTTTTTAAGACAATATTTTATACCAAGGTTCAATACATTTTACGATTTATAAAATATAACCATAATCCAATATCACTTCATGTCATCACAATGTGGCACATAAATCCAATATCATAAATTTATATCCACATAAAAAAATACCTCACCGTATTTAAACTAAACATGTCAATGACGAAATACATCTCATATCAAGGTATACATCGATGCATAACCAATACGCACATCAAAATTGAAGAAAAAAGTGTTCCATATTGACATGAAACATATGTAATAATCCAAAGGTGATTGTTAATATTTTATGAATACACCTACTCATCTTGGATAAGGTTGAGTCTAAGTTTATTTCTTGGATCGAATTTGGTTAAGTGCACAAAATACTTATCACATTCATTTACATTATTTTAAATATCTTATATGGATACTAATATATTATCATTCTTATTCATATAATCTACTAATATGACTTTAATCAATTAAAGGAAATTCTCGCTACTATTTACTTAATCACCATTCAAATCACTAATCGACAACTACTATTGGATTTAAAAATTATTTAATTAATTTCACAACAATAACTAATAAATGTATCACTACCACCTACCATAAGGTAATATTAAGACATTAACAATTATTATGTCAACTAATTCATCAATTAACTATTTATCATTATAAGCTTAGCTATACTCCCTAATGCATTAATTACTATACCACCAAATCCATATGGTTAACATTTATCTTGCACTACTATGAACTTGGTGACATGATCACCATTGAAAAGATGGAGGAATCAACGAACAATATCTAATCTAGATATCCAACGAAAAATGAAGTATCAGATTCGATTAACAATGCAACAATGAAATTCTAATTAAATACTCAATTTAATCCTAGAATTTGAATTTAATAGTCTTGACATCTTAACGAAGCAACAATAGTTGAGGTCAATGTCGAATCCGTCGGCAATCACTATAATAGTGCTTGACCCCCTATCTTATTAATAGGAAATTGATAGTCAAAAGTGAAGAAACTTGTACATAACAATCACTAGCCAATCATGAGGACAATTGGAAGGTCGCCAAAAAGTCATTTGATAAATGGCCAAAAAAACTAATCCTATGAACCTGTAAAAATCAATTCATTTACGAGGAAGAAAATTTGTTTAACTTCCACTTGTGAACCCCTTGGAGCATCCATGATAAGGAGAGTCCATGCCAACGCCAACCTCATCGAAAAACTAAATGGAATGGCCATTGGAAATGCCCTTGGACACCTTCATGATTGGAGTCCATAACCTTGGATAAAAACACTAAAATGAGATTAATTACTCTAAAACTTTGGATTTATCTTTATATTAGTCTTTAGGCTTTCATGTATAACATTTAAATGTGAATTAATATGAATTATGCATGTGTTGATTGTGAGCATTTACTAACATTTTCTTGATGGCCATGCCCATTGAACTAAGATGATATGTTTCAATTATATTTTAGCCTTCGAGCATCAATATATAAATCACAATCATAAGAATCGCTAGGTGTTATCATGATTAATAACTTAATGACATGATATGGTGGTCACAACCACTCTGATTGCATTATCACTATTATACATAACAATTTATGACCACAATAAGGGATTCATGTTATGATGAAGGTGTCGCAACTAGGGTTAGCGGACTCGTGTTATTTTGATATGACTTTTGTTGGTCTGGCATTGTTTGCTTTGGTTTAAGATTATTCTACCAACCATAGAAGACTCCACGAATTACATAGTTCAAATTAATTTAGCCCAAATTTTGTGATGACAAGTACTAGCTTCATAACTCTTAATTTTTTTTCAGTGAATCAAACATAATGATACATATACCTTGACACACACACAACGAATATTTGATATGAAGGATTATATGATTTTTGTATCGATACATGATGCCATGAGGCCTCTTCTAATATGTTCTAAGAATAGATTCAAAAGTTAAAGAAGATAAAAATATGAAAACTATAAGTAAAGAGCTCTTCTCGTTTTAAGTTGATGATGTTCAACTCAAGATTCTCCTCACGAGTTGAAAATCTTATGAAATTAAAAAAAAAGCTCCTATCGTGATTTGAAGGAAACTCAACCGAACTAAAAAATCGCTTAATTATCAATGAAAAATGCGGTAAAATGATGAACGGAAGTGTGTGTTCATTAATTTAAAAGACCTTACAATGAAGATTGGTAAAGGACCACCTTTAATGTGATGTTTTTTTTTCTACATATTGCTACTATGATTTCTTTTGATTTTGATTATCATATCTTTATAGATATGTGATCTTCTTCTTTTAAGTATTATGAACTCTTGACTAAGGTTTATATTTTCCATATCGCTTCAAAAACTGACGTGACCTTCATATATCTTGTAATTCAATGCTGAAGTACTAATTCAATTAATAGTTCGTGATGATGAGAACGGTGAAACTAGGCGCATTATGATAGCACATGAATGTTTGAGTTCTTTTATTTTTTTGATATATTTTATGTATTGTCTAAACAATATAATAATTGAGTCACTTGAAACTCATCTCATTTTTTTTTTCTTTTAAGATTTTTGCATTAGCATTTTGATGTTACAATCCTTTATTATTGTTATTTCTTGGGTGAATACAATCCCTTTATTATTTTGTATATGTTTACCTTTGGCATATTATATTATTATCCCTACTTTTAGGTTAACAACTTAACATAATATTTATGTATGTAAGTTTCCTAGCGCCTCACGAACTACATTCGAAATATATTATGGAAGCCCTATAGCCGTAGTAAAAATCTAATGGAATACTCCAAAAAATAATCTCAAGTGAAAATAGTTGTCCCTTAAAAGTAGTTTTTCCCTGAGGAAAATGAGTGTAATAGATTTTTCTGACATAAAATTACTGATAATTTCATTTATTCATTCTAAATAAAATTATAATATTTTTGGATTAAGAAAATGTGGCGTATATAATATAATGCTTCATTTTAAATTTTTTTATGCAACCCGTGCAGTGTGCACAAAACGCACTCCCTAGGTTCGCGATTGGATCTCGTAGCCTCTTCCATATTTAGCCAAAAGTGTTCGCCCGAGCATCGTCGCAACTAACCAAGATTATCTCCAAAATACCCTCCAGTCGTCTCCAGTCCTCCTCAGTTCTGCTGACCTCCCCGTTTGTCTCTCTTTAGATCTCCTCTTTCCCCCCACCAAATCTCCAGCCCCAACCGCCTTCCTTCGCCGCCAATGGAGGAGACGGAGCCCAAGAACGGCGACGTCTCCGACATCCCAAGCCTAATCGAGACGGCCACGGACGAAGCCGAGATCGCCGGTGACGACGATGCCGTCGTCGTGCCGGAAGCGGAGACGGCGGAGATCGTCGAGGCGGAGGCCGTGCTCGAAGCGGAAACGGTCGAGATCCCCGAGGTGAGCGCCGCGGTGGAAGTGGAGAAGGATGAAATCGTGGTAGAGGAAGCCGAGAAGGAACAACAGGCGCCAGCGGTTAATGGAGCCGATGCCTTGGGAGGCGATGGAGGCCGCTCATTCACGATGCGGGAGTTGCTTAACGAGCTTAAGGAAGGCAATGGAAAGGGGTCGGCTGCCGGTGGGAATGACGCGAGATCTCGGACGGGGGATGCGATCCGGAGCAATGCAGGCGACGATGCAGTCGTCAGCTCTTCTAATAGGTTTGATGCGGCGCCCTTTAAATTATTATTACGCGTTATCTATGCTTTCTCAACCTTTTCTAAATCAGTTTATCCTCTTCGCAGTTTGTGGTTATATGTTTTTTCGGTATTACAGTGTAGTGAAGTAGGTGTTCATTCCACGGGTTGCAGTTATAGTGTTTGTTAAATTTGCTTTATTGTAATTTACATATTTATCTTATTGATTTGCTACAGAGAATTGCTGCTAAATCTCTGGAAGATTAAAGGTGAAAGAAACAAACACAATTTTGGTAGTAACCTTTTCTTTAATTCTATTTCAGCCAGAATGACATTTCCATGGAGTTAATCAATAACGTAACTGGAGTAGACGAGGAAGGTCGATCTCGCCAGAGAATTCTTTTATATGCTGCTAAAAGGTTTGTTGATTCTTCATGTGTTAACTTATTTACTTTTAAACTATCCTCTCAATAAAATTGGATGCCTACAACTTGGTAGGGATCCTCCCATATTTTTCTTTTTAAAAAAAATATTTTTTTTTATTCTTGATTTCGGGCATGCAAATGATGAAAAATTGAAAATAATTCTCCAAGGAAAACCGCCTTTCACTTAACGAGAAATTTACAGAAGATTAACGAGGCTTAAAGAAATGGAAACAAACATTTTAACCCATGTTTCCATTTTGAAGTTTTGAATGTCAAGAAGATGAATTGTAAGTATTTTTATTTCAGTTGTAGAAGAAAATGTTAATGAGTTGGAACTAAAGTTTCCCAATGAATGGTTTAATACTCGTCCGTTATGACATGTCTTCATGTTTAGAAACTTTAATGTGTTTTCCATCAGTTAAACATGCTGTAAGGAACTTCAAACGAACATGTTGGTCATATTTTCTTATTGTTTTAGTTGTTATTCTTATATGCATGGCTATTTCTTTCCACTGTATATCTATTGAACTTTAACAAATAAAGAGAAAACCTTACTGTGTTTTCCATCAGTTAAACGTGCTGTAAGGAACGTCAAACATACATGGTGGTCATATTTTCTTGTTGTTATTAGTTGTTACTCTTCTTGTTGTCACATTGAGATCATCAGATCTGGAGAATATGCTTCCACTGCTTATGTGACTTTCAAAGAACCTCATGCATTGGAAACTGCTGTATTGCTCACTGTAAGACCTTATGCAATTACTACGAGTAGCATTAGTCAACAATATATATTTTTGAAACTTCAACTAATGAAAACAAGCCAGCTTGTCATGTCATGGGCTGACTGCAAGTTTATGAAAAATTGTATTCATATTCTTTCCCGGTAAACTCCGCCTATGTTTTATAGCCGGTCCCAAGCCCGGATAAAGGAGGGTTGTGTTAGGCCCCGACAGCCGGCGTAAAACCCTGTCGAATCTCATGAACATGGATCAACGAATGCGTCGTATGATCCATGTAGCCGACCCCACCTAGTGGGATAAGGCTTTGTTGTTGTTGTTGTATTAGTTGTTACTCTTATATACATGTATATCTTTTCCATATATCTATTGAACTTTAATAAACAAAGGCAATGTATTTTTTTCCCTTTAGCAGATTTGAGCATGTTTCAAGACAAAACCTAGGTGTTACCAAATCCAGTGTAAACAATTTTTTATTATGCAGCTTGCATTTCTATATAATGTGTGTGGGTCATACATTTGATGTTTCAATCGGTGTTGCTAGTCTAAGTGATGTAGGCCGTTTTCCCATTAGGTATGTGAATTGCAATCATGCCAAAAGTAGAAAGGACAAATTGTGGGTGTCATCATACCATCAGTAATGCACCGGATCTGATCATAACTCAAAAGTCAAACGTGCTTGGGTAAGACTAGTACTAAGATGGGTGGTCTTGTGTTACACCCCTTTATGATTTGATGTCAAAAGAAAGGAAAAGTACGAGAGGAAAATTTTGATGCGTTTTGTATGGCTTGGATAATTTCATTTTCTTCTTCAAACTTGCAGTGTATCCAGAAAGTCAGTGAATGTAAGTGTTGTCAATGAAATCATATTTTCTTAAGAGTTAAAAAAGAGAAAAAAATACAGTTGTAGAAAACATCTGCTTAGTGATTTCATTATGTTAGCATGTTTGGCCTTTATGATTTACTTCTGACTCATTTGACTAAAACGGCATATACTTTGTATCCGTAAAGTTGTTTCCTTCTATATGATATCACATACTTGTACTTTGCAGGTATGCAAGTGCAATAGAAAAAAATCCTGAAGACCATGATGCATTTTACAACTGGGCTTTGGTTCTTCAGGTCCTCTATTTCTTATATTCTTTAATTAAAGAATTTCTCCTTGATTATTGAACAATCAGTGTGATTAAGTTTTAGGGTTTTCCTTTGGAGCTTGTTAATGTTTAATTACCATTTCCATTGCATTCTAGAAATAGCTCGTGTGAGATGGTCAATTTAGGAATCACCATGTGCTGCATTAGAAATTAGATCTTTTGTCTAACTCGATGTTGTCAAACTCGCAATTCAACTCATGCAATCCGACGACTTTGCGATCTTATCTAGGAAGTCGAGGTGGAATTGTACTGCCTTGTCAAGCTTTCTTTTTTTACCCTTTTTGACGCGTGAGTCCCATGCCTGGTTGTTCCTTCTGCCGCGTGCTGCTGCCTTCGCCATCCACTGCTGTCGCCACTTCGCCGGTCGCCTGCTGTGGCTGTCGCCACCTCGCCAATAATTGCCGTGGCTGTCGCTGTTCTCACCAGTCGCTGCTGTGGCTGTTGCCACCTCGCCGTTGGCTGTTGTGGCTGTTGCCACCTCACCATTCGCTGTTGTGGCTGTCGCTGCCTCACTGATATCGTTGCTGCCGCCTCACTTTCGCTGCTGTTACCACCTCGCCATCTCCCTCTCTTTCCTCTCTCCATCTTCCCTCTCTCTCCCTCTTCTGCTCAATCCTTGCGAGGAGAACCACTGCTCGAGCAGAAAGGATGAGACAGAAAATTGACTCATTCTCTCTGCTCCTCCAGTTTCTTTCTTTTTTGTTGTGACCAGAAATGACTCAGAAGAGAGGATGCAGTCTTTTCCTTTTAGTTCGGTTTGCGAGCAGAAAAAGGACTGGTCCTCTCTGCGAGCTTAGCAAAGAGGATGCAGTCTTTTCCTTTTATTTTGGTTTGCGAGCAGAAAAAGGACCGGTCCTCTCTGCGAGTCCTTTTTTTACTTTCTTTGGTTCATATTTTTTATGCTTTTTAATTTTTTTTTCATTCAAAAGCAGATGTCATTTTAGGATATTCTCAAAGTCGATTCATTTATTGTTATTTTTTAAATCATTATCACTTTTTAGGTAATAAATTATCAAATCATTAATTCTTACTAGATTTCCTGAATCATATTGAATTTTTAATTTGTAGGTAAATTAGGTGCTAAGTAGAATTAATATTAATTTAATTAAAAATCTAGTCTTGATAATCAAGCGTGTCATGCTACGAGATCGACATGCTGACTAAGTTTCAAGGAATGACTTCCATCGACATGCTGAATAAGTTGGATAATGCAAATGAATTCAAATGAACAATAATTTAATTTGATAATTCAGTTTTTTTAGTCATTTGACACACCATGTGGCATATGTTTGGTACTTTTGAATGCACAACAATAAATTCAACTCTGAACCAACCTCAAACCTTAACATTAGTTGGAGAACCCACTATAACTACTCCGTTGATCCTTATGTTCTTGGTTTTTGAAAATGTACTGTCATTTACATATGCATTCTACATGTGACCTAAACCAGCTATTCTGAATACAGGAGAGTGCTGACAATGTTGGCATAGATTCTAATTCTACTAAAGACTCCTTGCTAGAAGAGGCTTGCAAAAAATATGAGGAAGCTACACGTCTTTGTTCAACCCTTTATGATGTAAGCATCTTTCATCCTTGAACTTTGTAGTCTCTATGATGTCATGCTACCTTAATATGGTCAAAATGGTAATTTTACTTTTTAAGGCTCCATGTCCGACCTGTATACTTGTGTTAAATTGTAGAGGAAATAGGTATCCCACTTTAAATTACTATGATAAGTTTACTGTGACTACCTTAAGAGCTTGTCTGTTAGATCCATTTGTACCAATGTAGCATGATTCTTTTTACATGCAATATGTTCTATGCCATTTTTTTAGGGCAATTTCTATGCCAAGTTTATCTTTAGAACCATATCTATTGGAACCATCTCTTGGTTTGTCGCTTTTTCTTCTACTTATTCTTATATCACATTATGGCATTTTTCCATCTTGTTTCTTGTTCTGTGATCTAGTCTGAGACTTCTTTTTCCAATTTAGGCATATTACAATTGGGCTATTGCAATATCTGATCGTGCTAAACTACGCGGCCGCACCAAGGAGGCTGAAGAACTATGGAAGCAGGTTAGATGGATATATCTGATTACTTAGGCTATTTACCATCGTTTCCATGTTTAAATGCTGATCTTAAGCTTGATGAATTTGATTAACAGATTATAATCTCGTACTAAGAAAATAATCATAACCTTATTGCAATCGTTGCTTTGAAACTTTGTGAGGAAAACCTGACTTGAATGTTGCCATGCTATTCATGATAGAAAGTTAGTTTTATGGGCAAACTTGTGCTGAACTAAGGAAATTTGATACAATTAGCTTTCAAAAAGACTGAAGAATTTTGTGACAACTATGTTCAAAACAAGAAGCAAGCAAACATTGCTCCTAAGAATTCAAATCTATGACTCCATACTCAACCTCCAAAGCATCATGATATGCGTTTGTTTGTGATTCGTTTATTATACTTAGTTAAAGAACAATGCTAAATTTGCAAAGTTGGCTTACATGTATGGAGATTTTAAGTCCTACGAGTCACTTCTAGTTGAATACTGGAATTAAGAGGAGTAACAACAGACTTAATCTGGTATTTTTGCATATTCAAGTATTTGAATTGATCTGTATTGGTCTTTAATATCCGGCAGTTTAGATTGATTATGATGTAAACCCAATTGGATTACATGCTCCTGCCTTTTTTATGATATTCCCCTGAAAACCTTTCTATGATATTGGCTGTTAGGATCATTTTTCTTGTGCAAGTCGTGATGGCTGAGAGGTTACAAATTCAAAGCCTTGAATGCTCGTGCCCTCTTCTTTTTCTCTGGATGGCTTAGAACTTGGAATGTGTCCATTCTAGGATTTTCTCTCTTTTTAGTGAAAGATTGGATAGATTGTCTGAATTTCAGGAGAGTTTTATCTTAAACTCTGACACCATATTATAAACAGCATTATCACCAGGCCTTCTAGCTCTTATATCTGATGATTTTTTTGGTCCAATGTTGTATATTCTTTTTTAGAGACACAATATGTGATTGTCGATGGTTTAATTTCTTGGTAAGTGGGAGTGATATAAAAGTTAAGTTGAAGCCTACTTTTTAGTTGAGGCTAGGATCGGACAGTCACCGGTAGTTTTGTTTTAGCATTATCTTTGTACTTACAGATGGTAATTGTGTATTGACTTGCTTTCATCATCCCTACTTTCTATTTCTCGTACAGTACTAATCTGACATTTTCTTTATTTTTTAAGTATGCTAGCCATTTGTTTTTTACCAACCTCTTAATATTCATTTATTTCCCGTCCAGGCAACAAAAAAATACGAGAAAGCTGTACAGCTCAACTGGAACAGCCCACAGGTCTACCATTGAATAGTATTTCGTTTTCTCAGTCCAAGTTGACTTTTATTCTTCTTAAACTTATTTCCAAGATTGCACTGGAAAATTTCTTTTCCACTATGATATAATAACATGGAATTTTTCAATCATCCAACTTATATTTTGAAAACTTTTGAGTAGATTTTATCTATAATTCTAAGTTCACTCTATCTTATTCTCTTATTATAGGCCCTTAACAACTGGGGACTTGCTCTTCAGGTATTTTGCTTTATATTCCATAAGTTAGAGTACCTCGGAAATAGTATTTTCCTGTTTCAAATTATACTCAAGTTTGGAGAATGGTGTATATTGTTTTTAAAACATGATTGTATGCAGGAACTTAGTTCGATTGTTCCTGTTCGAGAGAAGCAGACTATTATAAGAACTGCTATAAATAAGGTGAATTATCAATTAGGGCTTTCATATTAGTAATTGAGTGTCTTATCTTACATTCGCACTACTATTCATGATAATTATATTCATGCAACTTTTGCAGTTCCGTGCTGCCATCCAACTTCAGTTTGATTTTCATCGAGCAATTTACAACCTTGGGACAGTTCTGGTTAGTCCTTCATGTTGTTTGCACTCTTATGTTCTGCATATCTACTTTCAGGACACTCTTCTCTACAATGCATACTGAAGAATTAATCTGATAATATCTCATGCTTTGCCACAGTACGGGTTAGCTGAAGATACTTTTAGATCTGGTAGGCCGGTCAGTTCGAAAGAAGTCTCTCCTGATGAACTTTACAGTCAATCAGCTATATATATTGCAGCAGCTCATGCTTTAAAGCCAAATTACTCGGTACATAACTTTTGCCTAATTGCTTGTTATTCCTCTCAATGTCTAGTGCTCAAAGGATAATAATCTTTTTTTCCCATTTACCTTATCTGTATAAAGTGATATTTGCTTAAACATCAGTAGTTTAAGTAAACTTGTTCATGACAAGAAGGAAAAGAAAAGCAACCTTTTTGTCAACCTTTATTCAATGTCTTAAAGATGGACCTTCAGTTGAGAAAATTGTCACTCAATAACTGTGGTATACAAATTATTACTGAAATTATAGGTTTGATTAAGTTTGATGAGATAGATTTAACTTTGTATTAAACGTTACGCAGGTTTATCACAGTGCTCTAAGACTTGTTCGCTCAATGGTTAGTATCTTCTGCTTTTTAACTAAAATTTCCTAGACATTTAAACTATTTATTACCTTCTGTCAGCTGTGTAATGACCGAAAGAAAAAAAGGGTATCTTTATTGTCCTTGCATTGTGTTACTAACAGAATATGTGAAAAAAAAAGATAAAAGATGTCATGAAATGGGTATTTTTACAATATTAATAAAATCAACAACAACAACAACAACAACAAAGCCTTATCCCACTAGGTGGGGTCGGCTACATGGATCATACGACGCCATTTATATTCGTTGATCCATGTTCATAAGATTCGACAATATTAATAAAATCATGATAATTAATAAAAAAGAAAATAAATATTAATGAAAAAAGAGGTATTTTTACCTTACTACTAATTCCCATAATATCATGATAATTGTTTTTGTGCTGTGACCAAACTTATGATCAGCTCATCGTGCTGCATGTTGATGAAAAGAACACTTTTTGGCTGTCCCATTTTTGCATAATTGACACAATATTATGTTTTGTTATGTAAAGCAAACATCAAACTTTGTGCTTTCTTGTTCACATGGATTTCATTCTTGAATATAATTTAAGATCATATATGTGTATTGTCCTCAAAGAGCTCCTTTTCCTGTTTTCTTCATTATTTGGATGTTTTATGATCAAAATAATAAACTTTTCTTCATTTTTTCTAAGCCATCTATTCGGTATCTGAAGCCTTTGTTGCTAATTGATAAGTGTCTGGCATTCGCCTCCTGTGTTGACCTTGACAGCTTCCTTTGCCCTTCTTGAAAGTGGGTTACTTAACTGCACCTCCAGCCAATTGTCCAATTGCACCTCATAAAGATTGGCAAAGGTCCCAATTTGTTTTGAATCATGAAGGACTTCAACAGGTGAGATTGACACTTTAAATCTTGGTTCCTTGAACTAGTATCACCTGTTTATTTTAGATGCATTTGAAACAGAAATTATTTATTCCTTTGTACAGAAATGTGACATTGCTCCTTATGACTTTATTTTTTTACTATCAGGAAGGAATGTGATTGGTCAGGATTTTGTAATACTTGCTCTCATCAATAAAATCCCTGATTCTATTAGCAATAACATCATGTTAATTGAGGACCTACAGACGAAAAGTGCATGTAATATATGCTTTATTCAACACATCCATACACCTTTTTAGTATGGATATGACAACTAGCTGTTTAATTTTATGAATACTAATAATTGAATTATCGTCGTTACTAGTTAAGAACTAACAACACAACAACAACATAAAAGCCTTATCCCACTAGGTGGGGTCGGCTACATGGATCATACGACGCCTGATCCATGTTCATGAGATTCGACAGGGTTTTACATTGGCTGTCGGGGCTTAACACAACCCTCCTTCTTTATCCGGGCTTGGGACCGGCTATAAAACATAGGCGGAGTTAGTTAAGAACTAAACATCTTAAAAAAAAATCATATATCTAGTTGTTGATCCAATAAAGATGGGTAATGTGTTTTTGAAACATAAAGACAGGTAATTGGCCAGACATTCACCAGTTCTAGGCCCGTGAAAAGGTAATTTTGCAAGCTATTTGACAAGGAATCAGGAGCCACTAATGGTTACATGCACGACTGCAATAGTTTGGCTATTTTATACTTTAGAATGATCTTCCTTTCTTTTGACATTATGCCATGAAACTGAATAAATATTGTGGCACTGTATTGTTTATTCACAAAGGGAGGTCTTATTAGTGTCCTTTTCAAGGGTAACATTTTGTTTAAATTTCTGCAGGTTGATAAGGCTGGCAAGAGTTTGTCACAAAGCCCTTCAATTGATAAGTCACTAGTTAAAGTTGATGTCTCAGATATTGTATCTGTGACTACATGTGCGGATTTAACATTACCGCCAGGTCCTGCTCTTTGTATTGACACGATTCATGGTCCTATTTTCTTGGTGAGGTTCTCGTTAATGCATTTGCTTGAAGATAATAATGTGTTTTTTCTAAATATCTATATTCCTCATGTGGAAAGCAGATTTGCCATATATTTGCGCCCCAAGTAGAATTTCGTTGACTTTATCTAAAAAAAGTAGAACTTTAGTATAACTGAAATCATATGCAGTCATTTTCTTTTTCAAATATAAAGCTGCTGGTCGTTGAATTTCTTACATATTATTATCATTGTTCTTGTTCCAGGTTGCCGACACATGGGAGTCTCTGGATGGCTGGCTAGATGCAATCCGCCTTGTCTATACCATTTTTGCTAGAGGAAAGAGCGATATTCTTGCTGGCATCATAACTGGTTAATTGGCGTGTGATTACATCAGATGATCAATCATTTAAATTATCCGCTCGATGACACCGCATGAATGCTCTTACATGTTTCATAGGTTACAGCAAAAAGGTTGATATAGAAGTTTTCCTTGGTTTTATCCATGTGATGATTCTGTTAGCCCTTTGTGGTGCATTCATTAGATAAGAAGACAAAAAGGGTTGTGGTCATCAACTATTCAGGTTTCTTGACGTCGAGCATTTGTAAAAACAGCTTAATTATCATGTTCAACGGTAGCTGCGATTGATTGTTTCATGTTCATTTCCCTTTTCCCTTGTGCTCAGAAAAATTTAATACCAGATAATTTCGAATGCACAAATTCTGTATATAAATGGTCTAGTATGGTCATTTTGGTTGGGTAAAATTAGGATATTGGTTGCATATTTATTAGTAAGTAAACCTTCTGCATCACCTGTTAGAAAGGAAACAGTTTGCTGAATGTGACTCTTTAGGAAACAGTATATTGAATGTTAATGCGTCCCCCAAGTTCGTGATATATGATTGAATGCGTCCAATTTATTTTGTACTTGTTTTCCAGATGTTACTTTCTTGTTTTTCTCTCTTAAACATGTTATTCCTCAAGTTTGATGAGTACAATACAAAATGCCTTCCCTCGATTCGTTTGGACAATACATGGTTTGGTTTTAGGACTCCTAAAAGCAAGTCTTTTTACCCAACAACTGTAGCTTATTCTGGTTATTCGTCTGCAATGTTTCTGCCTTTTGGTGGGGTCATGTATGTAATTAGGTACTGAGCATTTCACATCAGTCTATTTGCAGCAAATGCCTTAGTTTTCTTTCTAACGTTTGATACTTTGATTTATCAATCCTTTTTTTTTAAAAGAAATTGTATTATCCGAAGATACTGCTCTCCAACCAGATGAAATTTGAGATCAGGTTTCAATTGCAATATCTGCAACATATCTGAGTCAAGGATGCGATGAATCTTGGGGTCTGGACAAATAGGGAAAATGGTGAAAGGGAAGGGTCATATCGTAATGTAAGTGGTTAGACCAATTTGTTGGCTTTCATTCTCCGGGCTGTTTTTAAAATAGGAGAAAACCAATGGGACCCTCGGAGCCCGACCACTTGGAATCTATGTTGAACTGCACAAAGTTTGGACGAGGAACAACTTACTGTAAGCCACAATTTCCAAAGGCTCGCTAGCAGCTGACAGCGGGTCCCCTCGCGCAGTCATCGTCAAGCGTCAGAGCCCTTTGAGCACCGCGCATTGCGTTCTGCACCAATCATATCGTGGAATCATCATTGATGAGTTGGAGCGAAGGGATGACAAGATTGGACGTGGAAGTCGTCAGCAATGATGCCATGAACGAAACGCTCCCCCGCAGTGTATCTCGATGATTGGCTCAAATAAACTACAATTATAAGGATTTAATTAATTGGCCAGATTACAATTACAGGTAAAGCGGTATCACGAACATCTCATGATACCAAACCAACTCAGATGATGCTTTTACCCCTTTTTGAGTCCCTCTGTCGTGTTTTTTTTTCGTTTCTTCTTGGCTCCTTGCGAGAACAGCCTAAAAATTATTTTATTTTCCCAACCAATTAAGAGTTCGATTAAATCCGCCATCGATTGTTTCATTGGCGCTCCAAATAATTACTAGATTCTTTTTTTTTTCTGAGAGCGAATAGCCACCGGGAAATTTGTAGTCCCACGATTCTGGTGTGCCTCGGGAATCTCGAGGGAGCCCCCACAAGCCCACAAGATTCGGCTGACGTGTTGCGCAGTCGTGTTCCTTAGGAACACCGGAGAACTTAAAGATGGACCTCCCACCACTCCCCTCTTGGTTATAAACCGAGGCCCAAACGGGGCAAAGAAGGCCTCCAAGGAGCGTCGACGATGGCGGAGGACGCGGCAGTGGAGGTGACGCAACGACGTTCCGCCTTCCACCAGTCCATGTCCTTTTCCTCCTCGCTCCGATTCCTCGGCCTTCCCAACCAGGCTGACTCGTATCTGCACTCACTTGACGAGCGCTCGTCCCCGCTTCTCTCCTTCGGTGGCGAGCTCGATGAACGCGATGTCGTATGGTCCTACGAGGGCTCATTCTCCCCGGATGCATGCCCCGTGAGTGACTCCCACTCGCCTTCCGGTCACCTCCGGCGCTTGTTAATGGCGGGAAGGTGCGGCCTTTCGGCCCTCCTGGCGGAGGACACGAGTCCCATGGTGCGACGGAGGCTCCCGACAGTGGAGGCCGCAAGGGTTTCCCAGCCTGCACCCGCACTGCCGGCGACGGGAAAGGTGGATGACAGCGAGTTAGCCAGCCGCAGGTGGATCCATCATCAGTCGGCGCCGATAAACGTGCCAGCGTGGCCCAAGTGGATCAGGAAAGCACCGAAAGCTGAGACCCTGGAGGACATGGACTACGGAGAGAACGAGAAGCACGAGGCGGAGGAGGCCGCCGGGATGGCGGCGGAGATGTTGCCGCCGCACGAGATAGTGGCAAAGTCTCAGGCCGCGACATCGACGTTCTCAGTATTCGAAGGCGTAGGGAGGACCCTCAAAGGAAGGGATCTCCGGCGCGTGAGGAACGCAGTTCTACAGAGTACTGGATTCCTCGATCTGTAAGATGCTAAAAAGGCGTCACCTTTCGGATTCTTGATGTGCATGTGAAATTTTGTTGTTGATATCGGTTCTCTTTTCTTTTGTTCTCTGTATGTAACTTGACTTAGAACTTAGTAGCGTGGTTTCAAGAATTAATTAGCTCGGAAGAAGTCATGTAAACCAAAGATGGAGAAAGCTGTATATCTTATTTGTGTATGTATATATTGGAATTCGGATTTGGAGCTCTGAAGTAGCCATCGATATCTGTTGCTTCTGATCTAGGATCTATGGGTTAGAAGGAAACTTGGCAGTTGATGCTTTGCTTATCCTTGATAGAATTCATGCAACTACATTGTTGTTTTTCTGCTTTTTCTTCGTCGGTTAATTTTAATATGTTGTAATATGATATCCAGCAACTATTTTGATGCCATGCAGTTTGATCTCAGATGGGAGCCAACAGCTGCTAAATCACTACCCACTTTTTCTTGTGGACCTTCGCAGTCTGATTTGAGTATACGACTTCCATCATATCCAGCGTCTGCAAATATGATGGTTGAACTTGAAAACAAAAACATTGAATTCGCCTAGCTATGTGAAATAATCTTGGAGCTGGCACTCCTAATCAAGCAGAGAGTGACTGATACTTCAGAACACGACCCGTCTGCAAGTTGTAGTTTTCATCCTCCATACTGTTTCGTTTGTGAGGCAGCTACTTTGGGATATCTGTCAAAAACAAACAAACCAGTCTGATCCGTCTAATCATCTGCAGTTGCATGAGTGGAGTGGAGCAGAAAGATGACTTCTATTGTTGTATAAAGGCCAATGATGTTTATGGGCCCTAATTGTTCTTGTGCAAAGATTCTCCACAATCAATCGAAAAGTGAAAAGGAAAAATATTGATGAAAGATATCCATGATTCTGCTTTCCTTGTGTCTCTTTATGAGATAATTGGCCTTGACAACAAATATTTATTAAGCAAATTAGACAAGGATGTGATACTTTTATTCTCCTCTTGTGTGCTCATGCATTCTTGCAGATAAGGAATAACTGCGGTGGAACTGCGCCCATTTCATTCTCGATTCAATCAATCAAGAAAAATGGAAAAAAAATGCAGTTTATCAAGATGGTGACACTCTGGTGATCCATAATGATAACTTGGGTGGAAACTTTCTGTTTTCCCGTAAAAAATGGCTGACCTCTCTACAAGTCAGAGGTGGATTTCTTAGAACATGTAGTTTCATTGGTTGAGCTATCTGGCTCCTGGTATCCGCATCTTTTACTAGAGATTATATAGTTGTCGTCTATCTATTTCAGAAAGGTCAGACTTTTTCTCTTCTTTTAGCAGACTTTTCCTTCTCTCATTTTAGTGTTGTTATTATATATAAAGGAGTTTAAGTTCTAGTATGCAATTGAAATTACAATAAACTTAGACTTTACAAATCCTAGGTAATCTTTTTTTTTGGTGTTAAAACATTTTTATTTCTATAATAAATTATATCAGCGCAATGAAGTCACATAATCATCTGTTGCTTAACAGAAATAGCTTCATTTCTGTTTAAATATAGATGATTCTGCCATAATTGTGGTTTGTGACTTAAATGACTAATGTGTGAGCTGTAATTTTGTATTATTCATACAAGTAGACTCAAGAATCTGTCTATCATATTGTTCCAAAAGTTTCCTTTACAATATATTGTATATAGCAAATGAGTCTTTTTCATCATATTTAGTCTTTTGTCATATTAATTAAGATTTAAGTCCTCAAATGGGGATTTTTTGGCATTTTATTAAAGCTTGCCTCCCTTAACCAAATGGTTGACTCACCTTGTAATATAGTTCAGTCTCATGTGATTTTTAATAGTCCCGAATTTGATCCTTGAAATTCTTATCTTAGCTAAGGAATAAAATTATTATTGTTCTATCTTTCGAGTTTCGAATTAATGCTAATAGTTTTAAACACGAAAGACATACTCTAAACTTTTGATGCACTAATAAAACTTGCCTCCCTTGAAATTATATATTTCAGCATATATAATCCACACTCAACAATAAGATAAATAGAATTCTAATTCCGTAAGTTAATTATCATTTTAAAAAGATATATAATTGGAATAGTACAACTATTTTTTAATAAAAAAGTACTCTATTAATATAAGCTCCGGAAGGGTCATGGTACACAAAAGAAAGAACCGCCGTGGGTGAGTCTTCCAGCCAAAACTGATCAAAAGGTGAAGATTGATCAAGATTAGTAAGATAGTCGACGACACAGTTCATCTCCCTATAGCTGTGGATACATTTAAATTGTTCAAATGAGTTTACAATATGCCAAAGCTCACCAATCCAGGATCAAAGTCGCCATGGGGCCTTAATTGTTTTGTTGATAATAGCAATGAGATTACTTCAGTCCGCTTTCTAACCATACATGAGTAAATCCAAGCATTTTGCATTTGCAAAGACCAGCAAGGGAGCCCCACAATTCTGATGCCATAATAGAGTCCACGTCTTGTCGAGGTGCACTTGACGCAAGAGGAGATCCATTAGCATTACGAATTATAAACCCCATCCCCTGGTTGCTTGGGGTTGGTGAAGGACTCGTCAGAGTTAACCTTCACCCAAAATGGCGGCAGGGTCTCCCATATTACTAGAGCGGGTCGGATGTGTTTGCCTTAGGTAAGTTGATCCTAGTAAATTTGATAGAGCCAAACAAAGCTTGATTGCATACCGATGAGATGGTTGCCAACCCTAAGGCAAAATGTACATCATTTCTGAGGAGCCAGATCCCCATAGATAGAAGCCAATTAGATAATGAAGTCCGGCTATAGGGAGTGGGGCACGGTGAGGTCCTCGCCCTCATGCAGCCGATCTTTGTTCTGCCAGTTACCCTAGAATGAGAATGAGTAATTAAGTTCTCATTGCAAGATAATCCTGAACTCAAGAGACACGTGGTAGATAAAGAAAAAGTGAGCAATTGTTTCAAGAGCAAGCCCACACAATGGACAGGAGGCGTTCATGTTACTATTGAAATAAAGGATCATAACTAGAGTAGATATAAATGAGGGTGGAAGGCTTTTCAAAGAAAAGTTTTGATCTTAGGATGAGCGCAAATGATCCATAGAGCCTTCCAGTTCGGCCCTCCAAAAATCATCGACATGCATGGAAGGTCGGTGCCAAAGTGAACAATTTATTGATCTAGCCATAGCATCACCATGAGTATTAGAAAACTAGACCCAATGATCATCATCGTCCACAAAAAAAATTGAGATTAACAGGAAGCTCAAGGGCACGCTGCACCGGGAGCTCCCCAAAATAGTTAAGCAAAAGGGGGAAGTTCCAAGTTCCATCCAAAATTAAATCACATAAATTCAAAGATTCAAGGCCGACATTGGTATATACAAAAGTGGGCATATAGTGAATAGACATGTTAAAGATCCAATGAATTATCTGAGCTGTTAATCCCATTGTCAATATATTTTATGAAATCCCCACGAATAAGTTACAATAGTTCCAATAATCAATCGCTAAGCCCAGAAGGAATCCCTGGGTAACTTGCATGAATCAAAGTTAGACCATAGCCTAAGAGGCCCATATTTACCTTGTATCAACCTCAACCAGGGATCCTGAGCAGCACTTAAGAGGTCTTGGATGCGCAAAGCAAGTAGAGAAGGCCGAACTAGATGGAGATTTTTTATGTCGAGTCCTATCGGCGAGGGGTGGGTCGGAATAGTGCCCCATTCCACAAGATGAACAGATTCTCCAAACGACTAATCAGATTGCCAGAGTTGTAAATGGTGGCAAGAGAATGAAAAATAATAGAACTCAAGACAGATTTAATAAGCACATCCAGTCAGACGCGATGAAACTTTGTCAATGAGACCTTGTTGCTTTGAAATAAGAATACAGTTGTAGAAAATTAGGATGCCTAGGTAAATGAGAGGAACGCAGCCTTGCTTGATGTTCAGGATTCCCAAGATGGCATTCCTACGTCTAGGCCCAAGTCTCTCCCAAGGAAGAAGAGCTCAGATTATTATGATTGATTACGTGATTAGTCAAAATCTACTAAGTGTGGAGGATCTTGCAAAGGTTTTTGGCATTGGCACAAGAGGCCCGGAGACATATGAAAAGATCATCGACATATAATAAGTGACTAAGTTGAAATGTCTTGATACTAAAAGGGATGATAGTGACAGGCAACGTGGCTTGGCTTGCTGTAGGAGGGAAGATAAGACGAGATTATTGTGAATGAAAAAATTAAAAGGGATGATAGTGACAGACAGCGTGGCTTTGGTGTTAGAGTTGATTACAAAATGGATATGGTTTTGTCTTTGTCTTATCACAGTTTGTATATGAAAAAACTTAATGTTCTTATCTCCATTTTTAATCAAATTTGCTCTTGATTTACTCCATCACTTTAGGTTGATTTGCCTAATAAGGGCAGCATGCTTTTAATAAAGTGTCCTAAGGGCTATGGTATCCGAGACCGAGAGCCCATGCTCATCATCAATAGATTCCAGATGATGAATCTCCAACTTAGTCGATTTAATCCCATTCTCTAGTCGACCCAAATCCCTACTCTTCCATCTAAGTGTTTTATGTTTGATTTCATTTAATGATTGTTGTACTAATTGAGTTTATGTCTGATGCACTAGACTTGGTGGACAATCTCTCTCGGCTTTGGATACTCAAACCAGAATGCCTCATATTTATATAAACGAGAAGAGAGAGAGTGTCGGAAAGGCGAACTTCCCCTCTTATCAAACTAGGAGAGGATGTTACTAAAATCGCCTAAAAGAAGCCAGGAATGATCAATATTAAAACTAACAAGATTTTGTCAGAGTTGTGTATGAAGGTAGGAGAAGTGCTAGCATAAATACAAGTAATTAGAAAGAATTTGTTTTCAACGGTAACAATAGCATGCAAAAATTGCTCAGATTATCTAATTTGAGTGACCTGCTATCGCGAGGCTAGAATTAGGACACCGGTGGCATCTTTGCTAGGAAACTAGCAACGTCGCTGTCAGGAAACCAGCAGCCACACTAAGTCAGACCTAATCAGTGCACAATGAGAGCAGAGCGACTAGAATCAACATGTGTTTCTAGCAAAACTAATTAGATTAAGACAATGACTATGAATTAAAACTAACAATCTATCCTTTATTTTACTAGGAAAAGCACATCTACAAGCAATAATTTTCATGTGTTCATATCAAGATCTCCCACGAGGACGTCATCTGGAACTCTTGAGTGAGTGTTGTTCTTTGAATTATTTTCATAAATCACCCATAAACTATCATGATTTATCTAATCCCAAACTACAAACTTTTTTTTATCCCTAAACTATCATGATTTTTCTAATTTCATCATTCCATCGACTTCTATCAACTTTCTTGTTAACTTCATTTTTTCCCATTTATGAAAAGTCAAAATTACCCCCTTCAACATCAAACAAAAAAAGGACGGACGAAGCTCGTCGACGAAGAAATCCATGCGTCTGACGATGACGAAGAAGGTGACGAGCTCCGGTAAGTTTCCGGGGGGGGGGGGGGGGGGAGAGCTTGAGTGATACCAACGTCAAAACACTTCTTTTTACTATTGATAGGTTACTAAAATTGACAAACTAAATTTTAAACATGTGTTATTTTTTTAAACCTCCCCTGAACTATAGTGATTTTCTATGTCTACTCCGGACATTTGAACTTACGACTCCTTGAATCATGTCGTATTTTCCACTTTAATCCATTCGTCAAGTTCTGTTAATTTTCTTGTTATTTTTTATTCTTTCGATTTATGAAATGACTAAATTCTCCTTATCTTCTAATATTTTAAAATATAAAATAATATATTATAAAAAAATAAAAAGTGCTCTGACGTGTGATAAAATAATATAATTTAAAGTAAAAAATTGTGTCGGCGTCACACGTCTGCACGTGTGGCAGGTGCACGTCGCCAGAGTCACACACTTGCACGTGTGGAAGGCGAGCCCGCTCTTTGGCAACAATGCGGAGCAATAAAGGGAGGTCGACCCCCCTCCCCCCGCAATCTAGTCATCGTCGGTGTCACATGACTTTTATCACACACTAGAACACATTTTTTATTTTTATAATATATTATTTTATATTTAAAATATTAGAAGATACGAGAGAAGGATAATTTAGTCATTCCATAAATCGAAAAAATTAAAAATAATGAAAAAGTAAACAGAACTTGTGGATGAACTAAAGTGAAAAATGTGACATAGTTGTCAGGACAAACGTGAAAAATCGTTATAGTTAAGAGAAGATTTGAAGAAATAATCCTTTAAACAATGAAAGGTGGTGTTAGGGTTCTTTAAAAAACATTTTATTACAACTATTTAAACATTTATATAACACAGTTGATGTAGAAAAATAGGGAGTAATATAACATAAAATACTTTATAGATCTTATAAAGTTTTATAATTTATGATTAGGGCTTTACTTTTTATAGGATTATTATAACAAATATTTTAATCATTATAATTAATTATGAATAGAGGTATATCCAAATACTTGTGTACGAATACTATAAATATCATACAAAATCTGTAAAACTATATATTAAAAAAATGTAAGGATATGTGTAAATATTCACATGGCAAGTCTAATAATGTGCATGCGTCAGGTGGTGTTTAGAGAAAAAGTGGAGAGGAAAACTCAATAGTTTGTTTACATCGTGTCGAGTTTAAAACATAGGAAAATACTTCTTTCACAATCACATATTTTTTTTCTACAACATTTCTAAAGAAAACTATATTCCGCTTAGATCATTTTTTATTGCAAGGGTAAAATGGTCGTTGCAAGTGATATAGCTTTTGTTTGACTCTTACGAAAACAAAAAAGGCATGTTTTTTAAGATTGAGATAAGCCTTCCTCCCTTTGTTTGTTGCAAACAAACACAACTTTTCTGTAACATACCAAAAATTTCATAAAATTTAAAATTTTTAAATACCGTTGACGTCATATTATCGGACGCCCAAAACTAAAATGGACGCTCGTTATCGCGATCGAGCGGCAATGTCAACCTACGCTCTATCGGACAATAAAAAATCTTTCGAACGTCCAAAAAAGCAACGGACAGAAACGAAGAGATTTCGATTTTGATATCTCTCTCCCTCGTTAAACCCTCATAATGGAGGATGATTCATAACCCTTTCACCATGACATATGAGCTTTCAAAGGTCGTGAAAACCCCTATAGGTTGATGACCATAAAATCTTCCTCTTTCTCCCCCATATCGTTTTCTTTTTCTTCCTCTCATTTTTTTCTTTGTCTTATCGATTCGTTCTCTCTTCAGTAGACTCGGCCAAAGGATGTCAGGACTAATCCGGCAGGTCCTCTAGGCACATGAGACGCAAAGGAACGAGGCAGAAGAAGGGGGCACAGCTAGAGCTTGATCTGGCGAGAGAACAATCGAAGAAATCGGCCAAAAAGGTATGTTTTCGGGATCTATGTCAGATAGAATCCTTGATGAATTTGCATGTTTTTAGGATTTCGATAGGATTAAGATTCATGGTAGTATGGATAGAAATCATATGAAGTTATGGATTCGATGATTCCTGATTCTTAATTATGGCCAAATGATATAGTTTAAACCATACTATGTTTTATCTTAATGATTGATAAGAATAATTGAAAGACTAAAGTTGATGAAAGAAGGATTAATGCATTACTTAGGTATGAGAAATTGTTCCTGTAATGATTATGATGTACATCCAAAAAGTGGTCGTGTTATGATTCACGTGTTAAGATTGGACTTTTTAGTGATCATTCATGCATTCGTACATGATGAAGTTATGTTAAGATCCATCTTTGGAATCATGTTATATGTTAGGAATAATGTTAGATAGTGTTAGATCTTTGCAATGTTGAAAATTGATTGAAAATTTAAGACCTTCCACAATGACCTGCGGCTCTGTCGATCTGAAACGGATGATCGAAATTCTTTCGACATTTGATTCATCTTGACAAGAGTATAGCAACCACTATATCGAATGTCCGAAACTTTATCGACAACCAATCTAAACCAAAGCGGAAGTTCGATGGAGAATTCTTTGTCCGATCGAGGATCATAGAGTTGGACCTAGTGGACGATCAGTCTAATTTCGACCAACCAAAACTCTCGACCGAAAATTTGAGAACCACCTTATGTCATAACGGATGTCGGGACACCTAGAGGTTGATCGATTTATACACGGCCCTCGAAAGGCCGAAAGATGAACTTAGAATGGACGAACAAATCATTTTCGATCAACCGATGAACAACGATAAAATGGGTGTCCGAACATCTTTTGGACGATCGTTGAATGCTCAAAAACAAAAGATCGCTCGACCTTTCCGGCATCCTATTTATGGACACAGAGTATGATCCTAACTCAAACCTCCTGATTTTAAAAAGTCCTTGTCCACCCGATTACTACTAAATAATATGAATAGAAGATGATCTGGAGCCACCTTACAGTATCAAAGTAATCAAAAGATAGGTTCATGATTAATAAGATAAAAAATGATGATTATCATTGTCTATTCGATGAGAGTTTCCCGGTAGACATCCTCCACCTACATATATTTTCACCTTGAGCGAGATCATCTTGTCCGACGGGGCACTTGTCGTGGCACCTCATTGGCCCATCATGGTCTATGTAGATACACATTTGTGTGTTTGCAATGTTATTCCTTAAAAATAAAATGAAAGACTATAAATGTCTAAAAATGAATGGAAAAACTTTGCCCTTATGAAAATAAACATGAATATAAAAAATGAAATGAAATGAAAAGACAATGATCCCTTTCTGATTTATTATCGCATCTCTCTAGCATGTTTGCTTCATGGTTAATTTGTGATGAAACTCACTTATGACTTATACGAATTCACACTTAATTTTATGCTAAAGATTGAGCTTCATGGTTATTTGTACATGATATGAATGTGTGCCTAGTTAATGTGTATGTGATAATTACAACTCGGATGGTGCGTGCACATGATTATCATAGAGTCTAAATGGATTTTTTTTCTTTTATCGATCAAGTTGTATTTGAGACTATGTACGAGGCTTGTAGTTAGCATGGACCTTATATGTTATTTATGATGTCCTTTTTATTCATATTGCTTCTGCATTTTTCTTAGTCAAATGTTACAATATTATGTTTTTAGTTTTCCACTTACGAGTCATGTCTATTGACTATCTGGATCAACAAAATAATCAAAGAAGTATCGAAGAAAATAATTTATGAGAGAAGATGTCAAATTTCGAAACGTTAGAAAAGAATAATTAATTAGATCCTGACTCGTAAGATTGCCAATTAAAAATGTGACATCTTATCTCAATAATTCATAAAATAGAGATAATTAAATAGGATGAACTTTTTTTTTCATAAGAAAAACTCATACCAAGATTGTACATATTCCCCAACGACAAAGGCAGTATGAAAAAGCTAACACTTTTTAGCCCCGAGGTTATTATTATTTTTCTTAAAACTTTATAATTAAGCTAAATGCATTCTTAGAGTGGTAAACAACTCCATATTGCTTAAGTACGTAGAAGATGTGCGATCCGAAACGAATATCAAATTAGTTGATATTAATAACGAGTCTGCGATGTTAACCTTGTTGGCTTTAAGACTTTATAATTACCCTAAACTCATTCAGCAATCACTTTTCGAATATTTGATGGCAATACAAAAAATAAATCGTCCCTAAAACATTGAATCACCTTAAACGAAATCGCGATTCCTCTTAAATTCTGAATGCATAGTTGAATTGACATAAAGTGTATTTGGATGGAGTAAAGAACTATAGAATTGATCTGAGTGAGTTTTGAATTAAAAATAATTATTATAATTATAAAATATAATTTTATTATTAATTAAATAAAAATATAAAATAAAAAATTTTATAGAAAAAATTTTGTTAAAAATATATTATTTAAATATAAAAATAACTTTTAAATTAATTATGTTTAATGAAATATTAAATTTTTTAATAAAATAATAAATAATATTACAGTAATCCTTTATTAAATTTATCATATGCTTATTAAATAATTTATTTTATAAGGATATGGTGCGAAAGAAAAGAAAACGTAAAAAAAGTAACCTGTCGTGTCAAATCCAACATAAAAAATATGAAACAACTTTGATTCGACCAAAAAGATGAATCCGGAAGAGGTGAAATCAAGGTCACGTGACTTAGGTTTTATTCATTTAATTTTCACTTATATACTTAATTTCGGATGAATGTTTGATAAAATCGGACGAAATAAAGGCGTGATTTCACCCCGAGTCCACATTTTTTATTAAATGGCATTAACGATTATTGATGTTTTCCTTCTACATCGGTCTATTAGGTCCAGTTCGATCCAAACCTTCAACATGGATTGCAGATTTGCAGTCCAAATTGTTTTTGCGCCTTTACAGAAAAAAAATATCATTTTGTTCTTGCAAAGAAAAATTCAGAAAGGCCTACCTGATATAAAATAAAATGCAAAAAAGTTAAATAACCTTATTCGGCATAAAAGTTGGTTTTTTTAACATTATAAAAGAACTTAGGTGATTTTACAGTTTAAAAAGATCACTCCAAAAGCCTAATGCAATCATATGACGATCTATAAATAAGCACCTTCAAGAATAATTACTTATTTGTGCAAATCACGATCCAACGAATATGGATCATTTTTTTTATCTCATGATCCTTATTTCCTAATCATATATATATATATATATATATATATATATATATAATCTCATTTTAGATTTTAAATATATATAAAACTAACCATTTGTTAAGTATTATATGTTATGATACATAATAATTATACTTCTAATTAGAATATATGAAAAGTAGATATATATTAAATCACAAAATACTACATTCTTGTCATATCACCTAGTATTATCACAGATATACTTTTTACAGGATTCCGAAAAAAAAGTTATCTAAAAATAGTATTTTTAAAATTTTATTATCCTAAAATATATTGGAGGATTATTTTTACGCATTCTAACTAATGACGGAGAAAATTAGTCGTAGGACTTGACTAATGGAAAATATCTCCAAATTGAAGAAAATAGCAGAGTGATCTACCCACAATGCTATTTTTATAGATCCTTTCTTATTTTTTCTTTTTTCTCATTTATAGATCCTTTCTACTAGTAATAATATTATGTTGAAGAAAAAAACCATTAATTGCCGTAGCTGCATCTTTGTTTAACACCGGAGACCTGCCACGGCCCTAATTAATGCCAAAAAAAAAAGTGAAAGGAGATTGCCCGGAGCTAACATTAACAAACCACTCAATAAGGCAACATATTGAAGGGTCTCCCTGCAATTTGCCACTAATTTCTCCGTCATCATCGTAACTCGTGAACACTCTCTCTCTCCTGTTCCTATTGGCTCCTGGATTGTACTGAAAAGGACACCTTACTCGTAGTCCTCATATACACACAACTATCCAAGTACCGATATTTACTCAATAATACCCAACATGTAGAAAAATATCGCCCCAAAGCTCCCTAATATATCGGATACTGCAGAGCCTCTTGCTTTTGTCGTTTCCTTTAGGGTTCGAAGTTCGAACACGACCCCACCGCTGCCGCCGAGGTTTTGTACGGCGCCGTCCACCCTGTCTCGGCCCCACCGCCACGTCTACGCCTCTCTCCGACGCCATCTCCTCCGACTTCTTCTTCTTCTCATGTGTGTCCCTGTCCCTCTCTTTCTCTCTCATCTTCTTGGAGGTCGCGAACAGCGTTAGTCAAAGGGACGAAAAGGTGTGCTTGGGACCGCCGAGGATCTCGCCGGCGACCGCCGTCGCCGGAGATGGCCAAGGCAGGGAACGCGAGGAAGAGTTACTCGACGTCGCGGACGGACTATAAGCTTCTCGAGGAGGTCGGCCATGGCGCCAGCGCCACCGTCTACCGCGCGATCTACCTGCCCTCCGACGAGATCGTCGCCGTGAAGTGCCTGGATTTCGATCGCTGCAACGGCAACCTCGTACCCTTTCTCGCTCTCTTCCTCTTCATGAAATTCTGGTTGGTCTATGTTTTGAATTGTTCGGTATATCTCAGTCGATGTTGATTGCGCCTTTGGTTGGTTGAGGTAATAATTGGATTGATGAGATGTGAATGACGGGCTCAATTATGCTGGAAGTGGGTTTTTCTGGATTCGTTATGACGTAACATTCGATGTTGACGAGTGCGTTCGGTGTCTTTTGGATTGTTGAGATCTGTTGGATTGGATTTTTGTTTCAGTGATGGAAAGTTCAGAAGCATATAGACTGAGCGGCTTAAATTGTTGGATAAGAGATCTAAGTTGTGAAGCTCAGTTTGTCGATATTGTTTCGTTTGTGCAGATGAACTCAAGAAACATCTGTGATTTCTGGCATTGCTTTCGCAAATGTATAGACTAGTTGATTGCTCTGGTTAGCGACAGTAGTTGCAATTCTTTGTTGTATGCACAATCACCTATTTCAGTTGAATTATGTGATATCTTTTAAAATTTACACTATAATTCGACTGTTAGCGATATCAAAATTGATTATTTATTATGAATTCTCTTGCTAGAAAATCAATTTGTCCTAAAGGCAAAACGGTATCCTAAGCGTATCTCTTGTATATTGACATTATATTGGGGCTTCGTTCTACTGTTATTTTGGTTGACTTCCAGAATTGTTATTCGAATCCTTTGCTAAATTTGAAAGGGAATTAATGTCGGATGACTAATTTATAATACATGTTTCATTTCAATAAAATAATCCGTTAAAAAAATTGCAAGATTCTTCATACTTGTCTATGTCATTTTGTGTATTAAGCTGTAATGAATTTGTTGTATATAGGATGACATACGAAAGGAATCCCTGACACTGAGCATGCTAGACCACCCAAATGTAATAAGTGCTTATTGCTCGTTTGTTGTGGAGCATTATCTTTGGGTGGTCATGCCCTTCATGGCAGAGGGTTCATGTTTGCACCTGATGAAGATTGCACATCCAGATGGGTTTGAAGAGGCTGTTATTGGATCTATTCTTAAAGAAACATTGAAAGCTTTAGAGTATCTTCATAGAGATGGACATATACATCGTGATGTCAAGGTTAGATATGTGGGGCAAAATGCATTGGTCACTTGTTGTATCTCAAATTATTATTGCTTAAAACAATCTCTTGTCGCAGGCTGGTAACATTCTTGTTGACAGTTTTGGGGCAGTGAGGCTTGGGGATTTTGGTGTCTCAGCATGGATGTTTGACGGTGGTGATAGGCGGATTTCAAGACACACCTTTGTAGGGACCCCATGTTGGTGAGATATAATGTTTCTTTTTCTCTTATTTACATGGTTTCTTGTTCTTTCCTTTCTTCTAGTCCTGGAATTTCATGTAAGATTACATACATTCTACAGGATGGCTCCAGAGATTTTGCAGCCTGGAGGAAGTTATAACTCCAAGTAAGTAGCTTAGAAGTGCTTAACTTGAAAATCATTAATACCTTTGAACCTGTAATTATTTTTTGGGTTTGAAAACAATTTTGTTCCTGGTTTAGCTAAGTTAACAAAGTAGAAAATATAAAAAAGAAACAAAAAAAGGGATTTACTTTGATTTTGTATTTTATAGCCGGTCCCAAGCCCGGATAAAGGAGGAGGGTTGTGTTAGGCCCCGACAGCCAACATAAAATCATGTCGAATCTTATGAACATGGATCAACGAATATATTGTGTTAATGCTAGGTCGTTACCCGTAAGTAACGCGCTGTACAGCTCGGGTACAGTGATAAGAGAGCAAGAGCCGCTGCATCCTCGCCTGAATGCAGTGTTAAATGAGCAAGGGCTACCGCACTCTAATGGACGGAGGCGGTTAAAGAAGCTAGTTCATGAGACTAAGGTCAGATTAGGTTCTTGGAACATTGGGACGTTGAATGGGAAGCGTCTCGAGGTGGCACAAGTAATGGACCAGCGTAAGATTAGTATCTTATGCTTACAAGAAACTAGATGGGTAGGAGAGGGAAGTAAAGAGATTAGGTTAAATGGTTCCAAACTTTGGTACACAAGTAAGGTAAATGGAAGGAATGGTGTTGGTATTATCGCGGATGCAGAATGGAGGAAGAATGTTGTGGAAGTTAAAAGGATTGAGGATCGAATCATATCCGTGAAAGTAATTGTTGGAAAGGAGACTATGAACATTATTAGTGCATATGCACCCCAAGTAGGAGCAGAATCACATCTCAAGGAGAAGTTTTGGGGAGATATGGAGGGTTTGATTGAAAGTATACCAACAACCGAGAAAGTTTATATTGGGGGAGACCTTAATGGACATGTTGGTAAAGAGGCAGGACCACATGCAAGGGTTCATGGTGGTTTTGGTTTTGGGGAGTTGAATGAGGAAGGACAAACTATTATTGATTTTTCTTTAGCATACGACCTTAAGATTATCAACACTTGTTTTAGGAAGAGAGAGGAACATTTAATCACATACAAAAGTGGAACTCATAGGTCTCAAATCGATTTTTTCTTGACAAGAAATACTGATAAAAGACGTTGTACTAATTGCAAAGTAATTTCTGGGCATGGGGTGACTACACAACATAGATTGTTAGTTCTTGATATGCAAATGAAATGTATAAAACCAAAATCCCGAACAGTTTTTGATCGAAAGATCAAGTGGTGGCAGTTAAAGGGGGAGAAGCGAGAGACTTTTAGAAGTAAGTTATTAGAGGAAAGTGTGTGGGAGTTAGAAGGAGATGCTAATATCATGTGGAAGAATGTGGCAAAAGAGGTTGAAATGGTTGCTAAAGTCATTTTAGGAGAATCAAAAGGTTTTGGACCACGAGATAAGGAGACTTGGTGGTGGAATGAGGAGGTCCAAGAAAAGGTGCGTAATAAGAAGAATTGTTTTAAGGCGATACACTTGGACAATAGTTCTGACAATTGGGAAAAGTATCGTTTGGCGAAAAGGGAGGCTAAGAAGGTAGTTAGTGATGCTCGTGCTAAAGCATATGAGGGGTTTTATAAGGAGTTAGGGACAAAGGCTGGTGAACAAAGGATTTACAAGATTGCAAGGAATAAAGAGAAGTCGAGAGATTTGGATCAAGTAAGATGCATAAAAAATGAAGTTGGTAAGATTTTAGTTACTGAAGGAGATATTAAGAACAGATGGGAAGAGTATTTCTATAAACTATTTAATGATGGATGTGAAGGTTCCCGTCGTGATTTGGAGGACTTGACAGTTAGCGAATGTGAGCTTAATAGGTTATTTTATCGTAGAATTAGAGTCTCGGAGGTTAGCGAAGCTCTTAAGAAAATGGAGAATGGTAAAGCCGTTAGATCGGATGGTATACCGATTGAAGTTTGGAAATGTTTAGGAGAAAAAGGTGTGTTGTGGTTATGTAAACTATTTAATGAGATTTTACGGTCGAAAAAGATGCCTGATGATTGGAGATTAAGTACATTAGTTCCTATTTACAAAAGTAAAGGGGATATTCAGAATTGTGCAAATTATAGAGGGATTAAACTTATGAGTCACACAATGAAATTATGGGAAAAAGTGATTGAGCATAGATTGAGAATGGATATTAATATTTCTGAGAGACAATTTGGGTTCATGCCAGGAAGATCCACTACAGAGGCGATTTATTTACTAAGGGGGATGATGGAGAAGTATCGAAGTAGGAGAAGAGATTTACATATGGCTTTCATTGACTTAGAGAAGGCGTATGATCGGGTACCAAGGGATGTACTTTGGAAAGCTTTGCAAAAGAAGAGGGTGAGTGTTGCCTACATTAAGGTAATACAAGATATGTACGATGGGGCATTGACTAGGGTTAGGACACCCGGAGGTGAGACAAAGGAATTTCCTATAGGAATTGGCCTACATCAAGGATCAGCTTTAAGCCCGTATCTATTTAACTTAGTTATCGATGCTATAACCGAGAGTATCACAGAGGAGGTACCTAAGTGCATGCTATTTGCGGATGATATAGTACTTTTAGCGGATTCAAGAGAAGAGATTAATACAAAATTGGAAATATGGAGAAATACGTTGGAGTCAAAGGGTTTTCGTTTAAGTAGGAATAAAATAGAATATATGCATAGCAATTTCACAAATAAACAACTTAGAGACGATTTGAAAGTTAGGCTAGGGGAGGATATAATTCCTCAAGTGACAAAGTTTAAATATTTAGGATCAATTGTAAGACAAGATGGTGAGATTGATGACGATGTTAATCATAGAATTCAAGCTGGTTGGTGTAAGTGGAGGAAAGCCACTGGCGTTCTTTGTGATAGAAAAGTACCCAATAAAGTTAAAGAAAAATTCTATCGTACTGCTATAAGGCCAGCAGTGTTATATGGTAGTGAATGTTGAGCTATGAAGGGACAACATGAACGTAAAGTGGGGGTAGCCGAAATGAGGATGTTGAGATGGATGTGTGGTCATACAAGATTAGATAAGATTAGGAATGACCATATACGTGAACGAGTCGGAGTGGCTCCTATTAGTGAGAAAATGGTAGAGAATCGTTTGAGATGGTTTGGTCATGTTCAGAGAAGACCATTAGATGCGCCAGTAAGAAGAGTAGATCAAATAATCTGGAGTCCGATTAAAAGAGGGAGAGGGAGGCCAAGGCGGACACTTGACGAACTAATAGAGCAAGATCTATTGGTGAATAATATACCGAAAGGTTTGGTTACTAATAGAACGGAATGGCGTCGTATGATCCATGTAGCCGACCCCACCTAGCGGGATAAGGCTTTGTTGTTGTTGTTGTTGTTGTTGTCTTTTCTGTATAGTATTGTGGGACATTTAATATTTTTGTCTACAGAGCTGATATTTGGTCATTTGGAATAACTGCACTCGAGTTGGCACATGGACATGCTCCATTTTCCAAATATCCACCAATGAAGGTATGGGTGGCCTTTCAGAATGAAGATAAGCTATGTGACACTTTTGCTTGTTTCCGAATTGGCAATTTTATGATGATTTAGAGTCGCTAGATTGTTCTGTTGGGATAACAAACTATACTAATGCAATTTCTGAACTCCCATTCAGCAGATGTTCATTTTTAGTAGATTCATATCATTTAATCACTTTAAAATGTTCCTGAAACTGAAAATTAAAGTCTCAAGTAATTTAATCTGGTTAAAGTGGTACATAGCTCTGTGACTTGAATCCCCACTCCAGGAAAAAAAAATCATACTAGGCATCATGTTTTTTAAGTAAAGGATGACTATCCAAGGTCAATAGTCGTCCGTATTTATTAAAGCAAGGAAAACATATTATATATGAGGCATCGTGTTAGGTTAAAAATTAAGTGGTTGAATTTTATATTAGGATATTTTTTTGGGAAAGATCAGGATATTTGTCTTTAAATTTGTATGATCCTTCTTCACTTTGATAAAAATAGTCTTTAAATTTAAGTCTTATATCTACTACTAGTTTTGATGTAGAGGTGATTGCAATTTTTTTGGGTGCGAAGATGGCCAAGTTTTAATCCAACAACTAAAGTCGAGAAGTCCAATAAGGTAGCACTTGAAAAGAAATCTCAAACTTTGTCACTAAACAAATCTCTGCAGAGGTTTATGTCGGACTTGAATCTTGTATATTACATTAGTAACCACAACTTCAATGTGTTCTATCAAGAGTTGGTTGATGTGACCGCAATCTTTTCTCTACTGTAGAAAGCATCCCATATTGTTATTCAGCTACTTCATGGTGTGCAGGGAATCATTGAGTTTCTTAGTTAAGAACTCTTTTTTTTCGGTGAATGGTTAAGAATTCTTTTTAGGATCCATGTTTCTTACAATATTCTTATTTGTCATATAGGCGGACAATAAACATATATATATGTACATATATGTACATATATGTATATATATATATATATATATATATATAGATAGAGAGAGAGAGAATTTAAGTAATATGCAATCAAACGTTTTACAACCAATATGCATCCAAATCCAATGAATCTGAACTATTGAATGACAATATTAAATTCAATAGAGGTTGAATCTCAACCATATAATCATCATCTAACAATAATCTATTGGTAGCATATTGGTTATACAAATATATATGGATTTAACAGTTGTCCCCCCTATTGGAATTTGGGGGACAGTCCCCCCTAGGGGCGCTATCGTTGGATGGCTAGATGGGATGCACGCGGTTCAGAGGCGGTTCACCCTTTACAAAACTGATTTTCGGCTTTTACTAGATAGGTTTTCCTTCAGACGTTATTCACACCTCCAGCGAGCCCCTTTGTCTTCCTAGTAGGAGATCGCTGTCGATGGTGCGCGAGGAGGCCGGCGTCGGAGGAGGTCTGCATTGACGGTGTGTGAGGAGATTGGCATCAGCGGTGCGCGAAGAGGCTGGCATCGGAGGTCACTGTGAGGATGTCGGAGGAGGTCAGCACCAACAGTGCGCGAGGAAATCGGCGTTGACGATGCGAGAGGAGGTCAACGCTGAAGGAGGTCGAGGATGTCGAAGGAGGTTGGCCTCGGCGGTGAGAGAGGTCGACGCGACAATGTCGGAGGAGGGTCAACAATGGCGAGCGACGTTGCTGGTGAGTGTCATCTAGGGCACGGTCATCGGCGGTGTTCAGGGTCACGAGGGCGAGAGGATCGGCGAAAGCAAGGTCGTGAGCGTCGGATTCTGGCTAGGCGAGGGTCGACGATGATCATTCAACTTGAATCGATACAAATCGAGTTGGACGGGAGCCCTCCACTCAAATTTTGCATGATAAACCTCCCAAAGCCCAAATCGCATCCGCCATCCATCTGCCGTCCAACGACAGCTCCCTTCAGGGAACAGCCATTAAATCATGTATATATATATATGTGTATATGTGTGTGTATATGTGCGTGTGTGTATATATATATATAGAGAGAGAGGAGAGGCTTGTGATTGCATTGTACATACATTTGCTCTGGGCCATTGAATCAAAATACAAACGATCAACATCAACAACAACAACAAAGCCTTATCCCACTAGGTGGGGTCGGCTACATGGATCATACGACTTCGTTGATCCATGTTCATGAGATTCGACAGGATTTTACGCTGGCTGTCAGGGCCTAACACAACCCTCCTCCTTTATCCGGGCTTGGGACCGGCTATAAAACATAGGCGGAGTTCTCTATGTTAACTAAATACTATAAAAATAATAATAATAATGTAATACATGAGCGGTAACAATGCAATACGCACAAACTTCTGTTTTAGCACAATATCAAAATTGCATATAGCAACATAATCAAATATATAATTGGAATGAAGATATACAAGAAGATGGGTAACAAATATTGTTTTAGGAAAAAGAAAACGCAGTCGGACAAGAATGGTGGAACAACAATGCAATAAAACTTCTCTCAGAAAAAAAATGCAAAAAAACTCACCTGATCATTCTGCAGTTTTTTTCTCAGTATAAGTCTCACCATTAGGCGTATAGTGGGAGTCAGCATTCTTTTCCTATCCTCTGTAAGCGCTCCAAGTGCTCGGCATTCAAACTGATGTAGTTTCCATTCTGATTTCTGGCATGCACTCCCACAATACCAAGCGACCTGGCAACCTGAGCACTTCTTCAAGTTCTTTGAGGTGAAGCACCCATCGCAGCTCGTCCCATGGTTCAGTTTGCTGGGAGCGGAGGCGTAAGGCTCCTTCCACGATCAACATCATCAAATCAAAATTATGTTGGTCCAACGGCGCAGAGTGTGTGTGCACTATCCCATGACAATTTATGAATGCACACTAACTCATATATATATATATATATATATATATATATATATATTATATATTATGAGTTATATTAGCATGCAATTACCAAATGTCGTTGCAACATGCAATCACATATTCTTGGGCTTTGGATCAGCATTATTTTGATCTGATTGCCCAAAACACAAGTCAGATCAAAATGATGCTGATCTAAAGGCCCAAAATCTGTTATTGCCCGACGCTAATATATTATATAACATAGATATTAGTTAGGAGAATCAAGTGTATATGGACGTAAACAAAATACCATATAATCAATATATCATCAAAAGAGTGCACTATTATTTTTTTTATTGATGTTTTGGGGTCATTCCAATATGCAAACTGTTGTAAAATAATGTTGTTACAACTAGAATTGGGTGTTGGCCTGTTAATATCCTCAATCTTCTTTCAGGTTCTCCTCATGACATTACAAAATGCACCTCCTGGACTTGACTATGAGCGTGATAAGAGGTTTTCAAAGGTAATAAAGCTTTTCAGCTACTAATAGTGAGTGTTATACTGCATGGTATAATAGCCATGTCAACCAACAATTTCTAGATTGATGATTGTTCTGATAACAAATATTCAGTTGTAATCAGTCTTTTAAAGAAATGATTGCAATGTGCCTGGTAAAAGATCAAACAAAGAGGCCGACAGCAGAAAAGTTGTTAAAGCATTCATTTTTCAAGCGTTCAAAACCACCTGAATTAACAATGAAAAGCATTTTTAAAGACTTGCCACCACTTTGGGATCGTGTGAAGGCGATTGAGGTTAGTCATCACTAAGAGTGTACGAACTTTGTAGCTTCTCTTAAGACTGTTTGAGAAGAAAATGTATGTGTGTATTCAGTACAAGGATGCCGCACAACTAGCTTTGAGGAGAATGCCATCTTTAGAAGAAGAAGCACTATCACAGGTTAGTGTTACCTGGATTTAAAAGGTTGAAATTAAAGTACCTTGAAAGTAGTAGTACTTTCTAAGGTTATAAAGAGCACTTGATCCAACTATAATTATCTTTTATTTGTAGAAAAATAATTCCCATTTTACTTTTGAAAATCTTGTTGAAATTCTTCTTTTCTTAGAGTTATTTTGAAATTATTCTTCACAACAAGAAAACTTTTATAAAACTCTTTCCAAGTAATTTTGAAGACAAATAATTTCCATTTTACTGGTATATATTGAAAATTATTCCATTTTAAAAAAACTAGTGGAAATTCTTCTTTTCTTGGAGATATTTTGGGATTATTCTTTCAGAACAAGAAAACTATCACGAAATTCTTTCCAACAACTTATTTTGCAATTAATAAATGGGACCTTCTTGGTGCCCTTTTGTTACCAATGATTTAAACCAGAAACAGGTGCATAGAACACCAGTGAGTTCTAAAAAAAGAATAGGTATAAGTGCGTCACCAATTAATGTAGCGTAGATGAAGTGGTGGCATTACATCTTTTACATCCTTTGTATATATGCAGAGTGAATATCAAAGAGGTGTTAGTGCTTGGAACTTTGACATTGAAGATTTGAAGGCACAAGCATCAGCGGTACTATTAATACTTCTCTTCCCCTTGTCCTACAAAGATTTTTATCCTTTCTTTTAAACTATAATCATTGAGTCCTCTATTACCATTGTCAATTATTCATCACTTTGGATGGTTGATACTATTCCATGTCCTAAACTGTAGATACATGATGATGAGGACCTTCCAGAAACAAAGGAAGGTGAAGAATCCATGAAAATTGTTGTTACTGATAAGGTTCATCGACCACATTCATATATTTTCTCAAGTGTAATGATAGCATCAATCCTGGCGAACTGCAATTCGTTTTAACTTAAGTGAGTCTATTTCTTTCTTCAGGACCTATCATCTTCCACATATACTCCAGGGAAATCAGCAGTTAGTGTTGAAAACAGCTTAAGGTAATGTCAGATATCATGGTTCCCTCAACAGCTTTCCCAGATCATGACTCTTATATACATTCCTTTTTAATTAAAAAGTTTCTTTTTGTGAGCAGAACCAAAAATAAAAATGTCAATTCTATGTTAGAATTTAAGTTAATGTAAATATTAAACATTAAAATATAAGAGATTTATCAATCTTGGAATAAGAAGATTCATGGAATAGAAATTTTGAATATAGTTTGATACATCAAACAGTGTTGCTTGTTAATCTATTTGTGTAGGCAACCATAGATAGTGAACAGGTGATCATGATTCATGTTGTCTTTCCTGGTCTACCACCTAGACGCTATAATCTTTAACCTGCTGCATTTGGCATGGTAAAGCGATAAAGGCAGGTTTAAGAAATTTTGTGGCATTTAATTTACCTCACAGGCATGTTCATACTGATCTATGCTCAAATTGATTCTAAGTTTTTCCTCCTTTCTTCCTAATTCTTTGGCTCCTTTGGTCCATTTGAAACTGTTTTTCCTTAAAATAGAAAGGATGACTAGGTAGCTCATTTTGAACATTTGCTGTTATTTGAATCAATTTCATATGCTACCCCGTTTAATCAACTTTATTGTAGAATGAATAACTCTATAACAGAAGAAGAAGCTGGATGCCTAATGACCAAGGATGAAACTGCGGGAAGAGTTTTAGTGCACTCCAACAATCAGGAAAGGAAAGATGGAAGTAAGACCCAGAAGCTGCAAAATGACTTGGATCCATCAGTATCCAAGCAGGATAGAGAGTCCAGTCATCTAAAAGCTATGTTTGGAAAGAAGCAAACCTGCAGTGGCCCACTTAAGTCGAATGGTGGGCAAAACAATCTGATGATGGAACAAGGGTTTACAACTGAAAGGTTTTTTTACTTCACCTTTTCTGTTCTTTCATTGTCACTAATGCATTGCGAGAAAGAAACCAATTACTTTTATGTGTTTTTTCTTTTTTGCTTTGAGGAAGTACTTTTATTTGCTTGTATGGTGCTTACACGCGCAACACCAGCATTCTTACTCAGCAGATATAAATGGTTCTTTTTCAAAGTTTTAATTCCAAGGACTGTTCCTTCTTGAGCAAGATATGAGGTGTTCCAACATAACCACCATAGTTGATCACTCTTGTAGCTTATGGATTGAAATTATCAGTTGAGAAAGGGCCAGCGTATCTCTCACTACTCGCTAGTCTTCATGAATTGAGCTTAATGACTTGCACTTGTTGACTCATGATTTTGAAATTTAATGTCATTTTTAAATGACCAGAGTTCTGTGTGCCATCGATTCTGCTTGAGCTGTTTGCTTTTTTTATGTTTTTTCGTTTTCTCATTACTGTGTAACTTCTGAAAATGTGTGTTTTGGCTTTGATATCACTTACAAGACAGTATGCATGTGCTGATTGTTTGGCGCTGCATATCTTGTCTCTTCACATTTCTTGCTTAAGAGCAAAGAGTAGCTTTTCATATCATTATGGCTTTACTTTGTAGCAGTTATCTGTGTCTGGCAGATCCAACTATTCACCTTGGGTGTGTAAACATTTCACGTGAGATGTGAGGACCATCATTTCAAGCTTCTTGGATAGAGACTACTTCCAAAATAGAAGATTGGATAGTTTTACTTGCAATATTTGTAGTTTTTCCATTATACTGACCATGTCTCTTTAGGGTTGAAGGTGACAACCAGCAAGCTGCAGAGAAATATAAACATGATACCCGGAAGGTTGCAAATTTTAGCGGCCCACTAATGCTTCCTACTCGTGCATCTGGTAACAGTTTATCAGCTCCAACACAATCTTCAGGAGGTATGATCCAAGTCATTTTTAAGTTCTCAGATGATATGATCATCACCTTCATCTTTCTAATGCAAACCTCAACAAAAGATACCCCTGAAAATGGATAGGATGCCCTCGTCAACCACAAGCTCAAACTCATCATTCAACATTTTACAGGATATGGTGACCCAATGGAGGATAAGGCTAAGCATAATGTGGTGCAAATAAAAGGTCGTTTTTCAGTTACATCAGAGAATGTTGATCTGGTTAAGGTTAGCCTCCATAATGAGATGCATTTGGTTTTATCCTAGAAATTCCTCTTTTAGTTTTCTTGCTCTTATGAGTTCTTTGTTGCTTCAGGATATTCCACTTTGTACTATTTCACAAAAGCCATCCCAGGTACACATGTTTTTCTGTTTAGTGTAAATAGTACTTATTGAGATTAACCAAATACAGGTTGGATACTGTATGACAAGTGGTGTAAACTGTTAACTTTTTCTGTTTTTCAGGAATCTCCTATGAAAAAATCTGCAAGTGCTGGTGATCGGCTAATTCAATCAAAACCAATGGTAGATAATTTGTCTTGTTGTTTTGGGGAGTGTCACATTGTTAAATTTGTAAACATGATATGAATTTTGTAGTAATTGAAATTTCGAGATGACTCTATCAAGATATTTTCTTACTTTGTACTTTTTGTTGCTTTGCTATTTTTTCAGGTTCTGTTTCTTCAGCTGTTTGTTTGTTCATTGATCTGCATTGTGTTCCCTTATTTGTTCTCTTTCGTACATGCTATATTTCTTGTTGTCTTTTTTTTCCAATATCTGCAGCCAAGCAGTGAATCACCTAAAGAAAGGCACAGTGCAATTCCTGCATCTTTAGTTTTGCCTCACCTTCAAAATATTTTCCACCTGACATCCTTACAACAAGTATGGAAGAGTACCTTATTCTCCATCCCTCAAAATTCACCATGCATTCAACTAAACTCTTGTAATGATATACTAATGCTAACAAAAATCTGGATTTTTTTCATTTGCTATCAGGATCTCATCATGAACGTGTTAAATGGCCTTGAACAGAATGAGGGTGTTTATGGTAAATAGAAAATCTTCCACCAAATTTAGAACAAACTAATATAAAGCCATCAAGATATGATTTCCATTTCCTTTTCTAGGTGGTGTGGTCTCCCAATCTAGTGCACTGGAGAATGATGTGCTGGTATGTGCTATCTTATAATGTAGTAAAAAAATTTCTGTGAGGATAACCACTCTACTACGTCAACCTTGTATAATTAAAGATAACATATAGGAAACCTGGTGCTTTATGCATATTTTGTGCCATCTATTTAAATTTGGGAAGAAATCTTGCTAATTTATGTTTGTAAAGTGCGATCGATCACAAAGTTATGAGAAACATAATGTACTTTGTGTTTTCTGTTAATTGAATCTTGGCGGTCTTTTCTCTTTTTTGTTATAACTTACACATGATGACTTGATGGAAATGATTCACAGCATTGATTGAATTTTCTATGGTTCTCATGATTTTCTAAGTTGAGGAGTTTTGTTTAATTTGAATGAGTTAAAATTATTTGATTTAAGCAAGAGTCAGAATCACATGGAGATTAACTTGTGAAAGGAACAATGAAACTGTTGAGTTTAAATAACTATGGAGAAGGGTCAAGCTATAATTAGTGGCAACAGTGACTGATGACAAATTTGGTTACTGTACATCATTCCTGTTACAAGTCCCCTGCAGCCCTGCTTCTAAATTTTTCATATGTAGATCCTCTAGTCATCGAAGTGTGCTCTCAGTTATCAAATCCTTTTCATATTATAAGATCTTGTCAATCCTTAAATAAATGCATATTAGTCCCACTGGTTTTCTTCTTGTTCTTGTGCATTCTTGCATGTTGTCATGATACAATGCTTCTTACTGTCTTTTGGGGTTGGATGGGGGTGTCATTTTCTATTTGCATACGTCCGACTATCTTATTTCTTGTAGGTTTCTTACTTGAAAAAAAATGTTTGTAGGTTACTAAAATTTCAATCACTTGAAAAATGGATTAATGCTAATAAGTATTTATTTGATAGGTTGAAAGCATAACTAGTGAAAGAGAGCGTCTTTTGCTTATTGAAATTTCAGAGTCACAAGCAAGGTAAATTTTGTGCTGCAAAATGTCAATGTTTAACCTTATAAAAAACGTTTGTCTTTCGGCAATGTTTTTAGTTCATATAATTATACAGGTTTTGCTAAGCTTTTCATTTAAGCAATTAGTCGACTATCATCTCAGCCTACGTCTTTGGTTGCAGGATGAATAGTCTTATTGACGAACTGACTGCTGAAAAGTTGAGGCATATACAGGTGATACAAGAAGTTTCTTTCAATCTGTTGTTTTCTTTTTCATGTTACAGTTACAACAAGGAAGTCCCCTAATAATGATGCCAGTTTAGGTGCTTTGTGGATATTGTTTATATGAACTTTGATACATGAAATATTAGTAATGCAACGTTGGAAGATTCCATTTTCTGATATGCTATTAAGAAATATTTTGATTCGAAATAATTGTCAGCCAATTATTCATTATAGGCATTCATGAATATAGTCAATTGTTAAACAAATTATACTTATTATCAGTTTCCTTTACTACAGTTACAACAAGAATTCAATGCTTTGCATTCTCGTGAAGATGTGAGAACAGAAGCAGAAGATACATGATCTCATTTCAGATGTTTTGGAAGTTGCAATTCCTTTTGTTTACAGGAATGTAAGGATATCTGTTGATAATGGTAGCGCCTGTCTCAAACTTCTCGACGATTTGTTTGCTAATTATTGCCTACGAAGACCTACGAGAAAGTCATGACCTATATTTCTGGCATTGCAATTATGATCAATGCCTTGTCGTTCAAACTGCACATGGTTGGAGCAGATTTCTTGCCAGCAAATGTTTTAAAACTGAAAAAAAAAACGACTCTTAAGTACTCGACTCTCGAGCAGATGATGTCTTCATGCGGCGAGCCTGCAGTAATTTTTTGGGTGATGCCATATTTGTGAAGTTTTTAATCTGATTGTTAGATAGTTTTATAGCCGGTCCCAAGTCCGGATAAAGGAGGAGGATTGTGTTAGGTCCCGCGAATCTCATGAACATGGATTAACGAAGCATCGTATGATCTATATAGTCAACCCCATCTAGTGGGATAAGACTTTGTTGTTATTGTTGTTGTTAAATAGTTTCAAGTTGTAATATATATATATATATATATATATATATATATATATTGCTTTATTACTTTTCATTGTGGTTATGCTCTGTCATGTGCCCCATAACTTGAAATGAACTCGCAGTTGATTATGAATATGTGGTCTTATTCTTTGCAGTGGGATCGTCTATGTAGATTTTTGTGCTGTGTAATTATGATTCATGTCAGATGGGAATTATCATTTTGGATTTTGTCACCATTTCGTTCATTTTTTGTTATCTTTTCTAATTTTACTAAGCAAAGCGTGCTGAGCACCTCCCATGTTGTCCTTGAACTCATCCGTATGGAACTGAATGGCATCGGGCGCATCTGTTTCTTCTCCCATAATTTTCCAAGTTCATATTTTTTTTCTCTTTTTTAGTATCTTTAGTTGTAATTTCCAAAACGAGCACACTCGAAAACCAACATTATAGTGTCAAAAGTCATCGATAATTATTGTCATTATTTATAAATTTTAATAAAAAAATCATATGCTAATTTAATGACCATTAATATTTTGTTATATGGCAATATTGATTTTTGGTCATTGGCGATCTTCGAATGTTGATTTTTGGGCATCAGCAATCTTTATGAAATTACGATTTGGAAAAGCATCCCTAAGAAAGAAAATAGTGTGTTCTGTGATTCAAAACTTAAAGTAAAAACTAACATAATTTTTTTTTCATGCTCTATGCATGAAAATGCTGGGTTTGGGGCGGAAAAAAAACCTGAGCTAACGTTCACATCCCACATACGAGCAAACCGGTAACATCCTCCCCTAGGCGCTCATAACGGCCGCTATGATGCTTGGTCAACTTACGTAACGGAAATTAAGTGTCGGTATGCCGGTTGGTCTGGTCGGTTTCCAAACCTAAAAAATGATAGCACAAGCCGTCAACTTCTTCCTGCTCTTGTTTTCTTTGGCGTCGACGGCATGATCGTCTCCGGCCTCTCTCCGCCGCCGCGCCTCCTCCGGGAGATTTTACTCCGGCCGATAAGGGTTTCTGAATTGAACGCCATTACTAAGTTCGGACGGCGATCTAAGGGCACTCGAATCCCGGTAGTCCTCCGACACCTTCATCTCTCTCCCTTCTCGTTACTACTTCTGGTCAAAGTTAAACCTAGTTCGACTCATTGCAGAGGAAGGGCGGCAGCTCCGTATGTAGAGCAGAGCTTATCCATGACGCGCCTTTCGCCGTCGCCATCGGTGCCTGCGTGTTGAACTCTCTCGTCTTTCCGATTCCGTCTGGCGGCGGCAGCGCCGAAGAGGAGGATGGCGGTGGCGCTATCGACTCCACCGATGCAAGGCTAGCCGTCATGGGGATCATTAGCTTTATTCCCTACTTCAACTGGCTGGTGAGGCCACCGGCTTCTCGTTCGATTTCTTGTCAACTTGTCGGAAACAAAGATTGGGATTAAATGTTGTCTACTTTTGGCGCAGAGTTGGGTGTTCGCTTGGATGGATAGCTCAAGTCCTCGTTATCTCGCGTATACCTTCGTGTACTTGGCTCCCTACTTCAGGTAATAAAACCACCTAGAATTTTGAACTTGTTAGTGATCATGGAGTAGTGTCTGATACTGATTTTGTTTGGTAATTCATTGTTAAGTTCAAGTGTGAGATTGAGCTAATTTAGAAGATCCAAATGATTGTTGTCGACTTATTTTTAGACAAAGTGGCAGTCTTCTTCTATATCTTTCTGCAGTTGAAGTTATGAGTGAACGTAAAGCTAAAATAGATTAATTTAGGGAATAAAAATGCTGCAATCTCGGACAGAGTCGAATTAGGATCTCATTTTTTGGCTTGGACAGAAAATTGCATTGCCTCATCTGAGGAAAAACTCTTATTCATGACGTTGGAGTGAAATTTTCTGACATTAGTTAGGCATTGCACTTCGACATCTGCAGAAAGGATTAAATATTGAAGCCAACATCATGCATAGTTGCATTGGTTGGCTGAATAACAATTTGGAACCTGCATGGTTGATCAATATTGCATAATGATGTAATTCTCATTGTAGCATTTAACATGTCATAGCTGCAATGATGCAGACATCATAAAGGTAAGAATTTTGTGCGAGCATTGATGTTTTTTAATGTGCTGTATTGTCTTACTAATTAGGTGTAATGTGGCATCTAGATGTTCTTATCAAATTCGATGTGCAATACACAGGACAAACTTATCTCTATCGCCTGAGGAAAGCTGGTTGCCTATTGCTAGCATATTTATCTGCATTCTTCACATTCAGGTGCACCTATCAGTGTTTTGATTTCTAAACTTTTCGGTTTTTTCTTGCGTCTAAATTTTCATGTTCTCAGTTGGAAACCAGCATTAGAAACGGAGATGTGAAGTTATTTTCAATATTGGGCAGAGAAAAAGATTCTGAAATTGAGAGGAAGGGAGACTCCTTTAGAAAGGTTTCATGTTTTCCCCCCTCTTTATTAGTTACCATTCCCTTTAAGTTACATATATGTTTCTACAATTAAACATTATAAACTGAATTACCCACCCACAAATCACGATTGATTCAGGGGAGCACAAAGCATCGCATGAAATTGCCGCCCAGACGAGGATCGCGAGATGTGATCAAGGAGTGGGGACTTCCCAAGAAATCTGGTCATGAAATGGAGCAGTTGAAAGAAGATCCTGAAGAAGATGCACGTGAAAATGAATCAAAATAGGAAATATGAGCAAAACATAAATGTTCCCTATTTTATTGTATGATCTTGTTTAGTGTATAATATTTGGAGTCAAATACATACATAAGATTTTCATGTAAAAAGGTAGTGTGGCAATTGGTCGCCTCTTATGTCAGCCTTTGATGTTATAATTTAGCTGAGGTAATTAGCTTACTTTTCTATGTTTTATATATTAAATCTATAAGAGCTGCACGACAAGGTAAATATAGTTCAGTGGAATCACTTGAAGGTTGTGTTTGGATAGGAAATTTTTTGTTTCCTTTAGTTCTCGAGAATTAGTCGATTTGATAGAAAAGTTTAGATTGAGTGTTTGGATGAAAAATATAATGATGAGAATTTGAAAATTTGATTTGATAGATAAGTTTTGATGGGTGTTTGGATAAAAAGTAAAAATTAATAATATAATTTATTATTTTATGAGGTATAAAATTATACTAAATCAAAATATTATTTATTTAGTTAAAATAATAATTACTAGCATATAATAAGTATTATATGTGTTAAGAAAAGAGGGAGAGAGGGATCGCACGAAATACAGAAGAACGCGAAAAGAAAAAACGACGGCGGTTTTTTGTTATGGAATAACGATGATTACAAGGATGGGTCTCTGTTTAGACCCCTAGGGAGTTTATATAGGCACTCCCTTTGACAGATGATAGGAATTACATACGGACTGAGACTCTAAATAAATTTCCTGAAAATAGGACACTTATTTCGTGATAAGGAAATAAATCAAATCCGAATCACATACAGAATATCACTAAAAATTTTCGCTCGGGGGGCTCCCGTAAGGGAATTCTGCTGAAGCGTTTGACTATGTAGGGGGATCAACTAGGTTCAGATTCAATGCATTATTAACAAATCTCCACCTTGACTTGAATCATCTTCAGAGCACAAAAGCACGTCACGCCGCCGCCAGTCCCATCTTGAAGCTATTACCAAGTATTTATGTTAAGCAAGTCCAAACAATGTTGGAACTTGCCATAAGGAACAGATTTGGTGAATATATCAGCCGGATTGTCTTCAGTGTCAATCTTCTTCACCTTGATCCTCTTCTTAGTGCGGATGAAGTGATATCTGACATCAATGTGTTTGGTTCTTTCATGATGTACTTGATCCTTGGCTAAACATATTGCACTCAGACTGTCACAGTGCACTATAGTCTGCTCCTGATGTAATCCGAGATCTCCAACTAAGCCTTTTAACCAGATGCCTTCCTTGGCAGCTTCTGTCAGTGCCATGTATTCAGCCTCTGTGGTGGACAATGTAACTGATGACTGAAGTGTAACCTTCCAACTAATAACTGAACCGTCCAAAGTGAAGACATAGCATGTCATAGATCGTCTTCCATCAACATCTCCAGCATAATCTGAATCTGAGTACCCTCCAACCAAACACTCTTTATCACTTCTGTAGATGAGGCCAATATCAGATGTTCAGATACCGAAAAATTCGCTTCACTACTTGTCGGTGCTCCTTTCCTGGATCGCTCATGAATCTGCTGACAACACTGACTGCATGAGCAATGTCCGGTCTTGTGCAAACCATGGCATACATCAGACTTCCAACTGCACTAGCATATGAAATCCGAGACATGTACTCCTTTTCTGCTTCTGACTTTGGTGCGAAGGCAACAGAAAGATGAACATTTGCAACTGATGGAGTATTCAAAGGCTTCGCTCCAGACATTCCAAATCTGGATAAAATCTTCTCAATATAACTTTTCTGAGATAAGAAGAGTTTACTCTGTGCGCGATCCCTTAGAATTTCCATCCCCAGAATCTTTTGTGCTGCACCAAGATCCTTCATGTCGAATTCTGCACTGATAAGCTTCTTCATATTCTGAATGTCTGCCATATCTCTGGCAGCAATAAGCATATCATCAACATACAAGAGCAGATAGATGGTGGAGCCATCCTTCACCTTCTTGTGATATACACAACAATCATAGGGACTTCGACTGAATCCCTTACTGATCATGAAGCTGTCGAACCTCTTGTACTATTGTCTGGGAGACTGCTTCAAGCCATACAGAGATTTCTTCAGACTGCAAACTTGATTCTCCTTTCTTAGAATGGAGAATCCCTCTAGTTGGCTCATAAGAATGTCTTCTTCAAGTTCTCCATGGAGGAAATCAGTCTTCACATCTAGTTGCTCGAGCTCTATATTCTGATGTGCTACAAGAGCAAGTAGCACCCTGATAGAAGTATGTCTGACAACATGTGAGAATATCTCATTGTAGTCCACACCTTCTTTCTGACTATAATCTTTAGCAACCAGTCGTGCTTTGTGTCTCGTGCCTTCAACTCTTAGAATTCCTGCTTTCTTCTTGAAGATCCATTTACAGCCAATAACCTTCCTGCCTTTAGACAACTTGACCAGCTTCCACGTCTAATTCTTGTGAAGAGATTTCATCTCCTCACCCATAGCAGCAATCCACTGTTCAGATTCGGCACATGTGATGGCATCCATATAAGAGGACGGCTCCAGGGACTCCACCTCTTCAGCTACCTATAGTGCATAAGCAACCATGTCATCGATACCATATCGCTTAGGAGGACCCACTTCTTTGCGAGGACGTCTAGCAGCAATTGACTCCTCTTCAGGTTGCTCATCAGATTCTTCACCTTCTGGTTCTGCTTCTTGATGTGATCCTTCAGCATCATCCTCAGTTGGAGTGATTTCAACCTCCACGTGTTTACTGACACTCTCTTCAGCCTTCACCTTCAACTGAAGCATTGATGCTTCATCAAAGGTCACGCTTCTGCTGTGGATGACTTTGTGTTCTGAAAGAGACCAGATTCTATAGCCTTTCACTCCTGCACCATATCCCATGAACACTCTTCTTTGGCCCTTGGCTCCAACTTCCCTTCACTGACGTGATAGTATGCTGGACAACCAAAAACTTTCAGACAAGTATAATCAGCAGAATTTCCTGACCATACCTCAGTTGAAGTCTTGAGATCAATCGCAGTCGCCGAATTTCGATTCACCAAGTAGCAAGCTGTGTTAACAGCTTCAGCCCAGAATGTCCTATTTAGACCAGCGTTAGAGAGCATGCACCTTGCCCTCTCCAGAAGTGTCGTGTTCATTCATTCTGCAACTCCATTCTGCTGTGGAGTATCCCTGACTATGCGATGTTTGGCAATGCCTTCCTCTTTGCAGAACTGGTCGAATTCAGCAGAACAGAATTTCAAATCATTGTCAGTACGAAGACGCTTCACTTTCTTCGACGTCTGATTTTCCACCATAACCTTCCACTACTTGAAGGCCTTGAAGGACTCACTCTTGTGTTTCATCATGAATACCCAAGTCATCCTCGAGTAGTCATCAATCACAGATAGGAAGTACCTCGCACCTCCTAATGATGGAACACGAGAGGGACCCCAACAATCGGCGTGGATGTAGTCAAGTGTCGCCTTCGTCCTGTGCACTGCCTTACCAAACTGAGACCTTCGCTGTTTGCCGAATACGCAGTGCTTGCAAAAGTTTATTTCAGATATCTTCTTCTCTCCTAGAAGACCTAGTTTTCTGAGGATATTCATCCCGTTCTGACTCATATGCCCAAGCCGCATGTGTCACAGTCTGGACCTATTTGATTCAGATGAACTAGCAATTGCAGCAACGCCAGAGACTGTCTTGCCTTGTAATACATATAAGGACTTCTGTCTTACTCCCTTCAGAACCGTAGCATCACCCTTCATGACCGTGAGGATGCCTCCAGCAGCATTGATCTGACACCCTTTAGAGTCGAGGAGTCCAAGTGATATCAAATTCTTCTTCAGTTGCGTAACATGGCGGACATCTGTCAGCGTCCTCACAAGATTGTCATGAGTCCTGATTTGCACATAACCGATTCCAACTATCTGACATGACGCGTTATTGCCCGTGATGATATTTTCACCGTCAATCTTCTGATAAGATGAGAACCAATCTTTATTCGGAGTCATGTGATAGGAACACCCCGAATCCAAAACCCAACTATCATCCAGACATCCTTGATCAAAAGCAGCCAGAACCAAATCATCTTCGGAATTCCCTATTTCATGTGCCACCGCAGCGATGGGGGCCTTCTTCTTCTTCGGACAGTCTTTCTTCCAATGACCTGGTTCCTTGCAGTAATTACAGATGTCCTTCGCAGTGATTTTCTTCTTCTTGGATTTGGATTTCTTCGAATTCGAGGACTGTCCCTTCTCTGCGGTCGATATCAAACTCGCGGCCTGAGTCTCTACAGAATTTTCAGATGCCCTATGCCGAAGTTCACGAGTATGGAGACTCGATCTTACTTCTTCCAGACTTATAGTTTCCTTTCCGATAATCATAGACTGAACGAAGTTCTCATATGATGGAGGAAGTGAAACTAACAGAATTAGGGCAGCATCTTCATCCTCGATCTTAACATCGATATTTCTGAGTTTCATCAACAAAGAATTTAACTGATCAAGATGTTCCTTCAGAGGGGTACCTTCCTGCATGCGGAGAGAGAACAGACGTTGCTTCAACAGCAATTTGTTGGTGAGAGACTTCGTCATATATAGACTCTCGTGTCTCAACCACAGAACGATTGCCTTTTCTTCATTTGCGACATCGATTATCACCTCATCCGACAAACACAACAAAATCATCGAGTGCGCCTTCTCTTCCTGTGCTGCCAAAGTTGCGAGGTCGATCTTCTTTTCTTTGCCCTTCGAGTCTTCCTCATTTGGCTTGTTCTTCGACACGTTTGAGAGCGGCGCCCAGACTCCTTGTTGCTTCAAAAGCGCCCGCATCTTGATCTGCCACAATCCGAAACTATTCTTGCCGTTGAACTTCTCCACGCTCACGTTGTGCGATGCCATCTCCCTGCTGATCGAGAATCGCTGATAAACTCTAAGGCTCTGATACCAATTTATTAAGAAAAGAGGGAGAAAGGGATCGCACGAAATACAGAAGAACACGAAGAGAAAAAACGGCGGCGGCTCTTTGTTATGGAATAATGATGATTACAATGATGAGTCTCTGTTTAGACCCCTAGGGAGTTTATATAGACACTCCCTTTGACAGATGATAGGAATTACATACGGAATGAGACTCTAAATAAATCTCCTGAAAATAGGACACTTATCTCGTGATAAGAAAATAAATCAAATCTGAATCACATACAGAATACCCCTAAAAATTTTTGCTCAGGGGATTTCGCCCCCTTGCAACAGCGAGACTCCCGTAGGGGAATTCTACTGAAGCGCCTGACTATGTAGGGGGACCAACTGGGTTCAGATTCAAGACATTATTAACAATATATAATTATTATTTTAAAATTTTATTAAAAATAAATTGTCTCACAATATATTATTATTAATTTTCATTAAATCCTTTATATGATTTTAATATTATAATTTACGTAAATAATTTCTTAATATCCAAATATAATATAAATTATATTATTTTATAATTTTTCTAAAAACAACTAAAATTTTTAATTAATAAAATTCTATTATAATAAGAACCAAGGAGAATTTATTATTTTTATGAGATGAAAATTTATATTAAAAAATATTATAATTTATTATTATTAAAAAATAAGTGTGACACAATAAATTAATATTAGTTTTAATTAATTTTATAAGTTTATGATAATATATTAAAAATAATTATACGAATACATAATTATGTAAAAGATATGTATTATTATAATACATGTTAAAAAGCAAAAAAAAAGGAACGTCACGTAAAAAAAAGTTAAGTTCTTGTCTCCGGCATTTGGGATCACGTGATGCTTTGACTAGGATTTAAATCATGGTCATCATTACCCCAAAATCATGGGGGTGTTTGGTTGAACTACCGGGAACTAAGGCAAGTTCTAGCCTTAGTTCTCGGTGCCAAACACACTCTAAAGGTGTAAAGTGAGAGAGAACTGATGCGATAATTGAGATTTGGTATAGGAAAATGTTTGCATATTCGACTTATCTCTTTCATACTTTCAAACATTGAAAAAAAAAGCTGTTGGACTATCATTTTGGTGTCTGTATGTTAGTTTTTTTTTTCTTTTTTTTTTTGTTCCGTTCTACAGTATCATCATGGCACTATAGTTTAATCACGCGTGAGAGAGAAAGTTCCAAAATTTTTTGTTATACTTTAATTGGTATTATAGTATAGTGTTGATAATATCTCGAATTTGTCATTTCTAACTCTTATGTTAGTCAGGCGCTTAAGTGAAGGACACGACAACAAGCTTGAGGGGGATCTCGGAGGTGGAGTTTTTAAAATTTAAATGATTTTAAGATTTTTATTTTCTATTTGATATTAAAGTTCTCTATATAAACTCAATCATGATTGGATTATTGCATATCCTTGTAATAATTAATATTTTATAATAAAAAAGAACTTCGTTTGAGGATGTAGTTCAATTTAAAGTGAACATGTTCTTGTTTATCCGATACTTCTCTTCCTTTTTTTGTAACACATATTAACATATTATTAATTAATATTTATTGTTAATATTATTCATTAGATTTTTTACATCATCATAAATAATAATTAACTAATTATAATATTTTTATATTATAAAAATAAATTTATATCTCATTCTTATTTTTCTATTCAAACATTAAAATTTATCTATCTCATCAATTTTTTAAAAAAATTATTCAAACATCCAAATATTTTTTTCTCATTTTTTTACAAGAACTAATGAGAAATTAGACTATTTCATCCAAACACTATAATATGCCTTTCTTGATTCACCCAACTTGATAAGGTGTCAAACTGTCAAATGATTCTCTATTTGCCAAGCCCAGCTTTTTGACCATGATGGTGGAGACAATATTTTAGGAACTCTGGTCGTTGATTATCACGCCGCATAGTTTCCCTTGCAATGCGCCACAACTACAAAAAAAATCCAACTACGTTGCGACATGTCTTCAAACTTTGGGGACATCTTTACGTACGATAAGTGGACACCTCTTCAATAACATGTTGTTCTTTGATTTCTCCATGCTCGGGGATCTGATTTATAGCCTTCTCCTTGTGTATAATTCACAGTTGGTCTTCGAGGGCATTCAATGGACCCGATTGCCGACATCTATAACATATTATAGGATTCAGGCAACCATAGGGATTGAACTGTCGGTTGTATTGCCTGCATGTGCTGTGGTGCCCATGTCTAGGACCTTGGAGGCTTGTAGCCTTATTTTTGTTAGGTGTTCAAGATTATTTACACTGATTAATTTAAAGTCGGAATAAAAGAATTAGCAGTTAACTAATTCAGAATTAAAATAAAGGAGCAAAAATCGTTGGTTGCTTCATGATTGATACTGTGAGATTTATCACCGTAAGGTAATTGTCCATAGATTAAAAATTGATCTATCATGGAGATCAACTCCAAACAAAAATTTTCTTAGCCTCTGTTCCACTTTAAGTTTGCCACTTTGCTCGTTCAGCTAAGGCAGATAACAACCCCCGTTAAAAACTTGTACTTCTCTGCCGCTCCTAGATAGACGATCTCAACCTGCCAATGCAGTCCGCAATTTATTAAGCTTCTGATTCCGACAGGCCATAGTCTTGTTTGGTACGAAAATATTGAGAGAACATTAATTTTCAAGAATTAATTAATTTGATAAAAAATTTGAGTCGGTGTTTGGATGAAAAAGTGTAACGATGAGGATTTAAAAAGTTAATGTGATGGATAAATTTTAGTGAGTGTTTGAATAAAAAATGAGAAGTAAGAATATAATTTATTATTTTATGAGATGTAAAATTATAGTAAATAAGAATATGTTATTAATATTATAATTTACGTAAATTATTATATTATTAATATTATTTTTATTTATTTTGATTAAATCTTTAAAATATTATTAATATTATAATTTACATATATTTTAAGATCCAAATATAATATAATTTTTAAAAAAATAATTGAATAGTTTAATTAATAAAATATTTATTAATTATTATAACTAATTATTTTAAAATTTTAAATTAATAACATTTACTAAATTATTTTATAATATCCCTTATAATGTATTAATATATTCTAAATTATATATACATACATTATAAAATAATTAAAAAATAAATGAAATTAAAAAAAGCAAAGAAGGTGACTGATAAGACATGGGAGTTGAAAAAAAAAACAAATATTTTTGTCTTTGATTGCCGAAGGCAAGAACTTTCGGCCGGAACATTTGGTAAAGACATGGGAGTTGAAAAAAAAAAAAAATGTTCTTGCCTTTGGTTGCCGAAGATAAGAACTTTCGACCAAAACATTTGACCAAATGTTCCGCCCGAATGTCACGTGAACTTTAAGGGTGTGTTTGGCACCGAGAACTAAGGCTAGAACTTATCTTAATTCCCGGTTGTTCAACCAAACACCCCATAAATTTAGAGTAATGATGACCGGGATTTAAGTCCTGATCAAAGCATCACGTGACTTCAAATTATGGGATATAAGTTATTGCCTTTGGCAAGAACAAAGTTTGTTCTTGCCGGACGCAAAAACTTAACTTTTTTTTTATACGCGGCGTTCTTTTTTTTTCCTTTTTAACATGTATTATAATAATACATATATTTTACATAACTATCTATACATATTATTATTTTTAATATATTGTCATAAACTTGTAAAAAAAATTCAAACTAATATTAATATATTGTGCCACGCTTATTTTTTAATAATAATCAATTATAATATTTTTGTTTAATATAAATTTTCACCTCGTAAAAATAATAAAATCTCTTTGGTTTTTATAATAATAAAATTTTATTAATTAAAATTTTTAGTTTTTTTAGAAAGATTATAAAATAATCTAATTTATATTATATTTGGATATTACGAAATTATTTATATAATATTCAAAAATTAATTATAACATATTATATTATAATATTATAATCATATAAAGGATTTAATGAAAATTAATATTAATATATTACGAGACAATTTATTTTTAATAAAATTTTAAAATAATAATTACATCTAATACTTTTTATATGCTAGTAATTATTATTTTAAATAAATAAATAACTAATATTTTGATTTACTATAATTTTATACTTCATAAAATAATAAATTATATTATCAATTCATATTTTTTATCCAAACACCCACCAAAACTTATCTATCATATCAACTTTTCAAATTATCATCATTATATTTTTCATCCAAACATTCAACCTTAACTTTTCTATTAAATCGATTAGTTCTTGAGAACTAAAAGGAACTAAAAGTTCCCTATCCAAACACAGCCTAAAGAATTTTTAAAATTCCCGTCACGTATTGCGTTGGTGAACTTTTCGCGTTATTCTCGCAAAAAGTTCCCAACCAAACGCACTCGTAGGGATTCTGATAATTTCTAAAGTCACTAACCTTAGATTGCAGAGAACTCTCAAGCATTCTCAAAATTTTAGAAGAATAAATTGACTTGACGAAAGATGGTATATTATGTCAGAAAATGCTCCCTTAAACGTTGTTCTAAAGATCAATATTCGACCGGACATTTAAGTTGGATGAACAAGTTTAAACAAAATAAAAAACTTTTATACTTGACCAGAAAAATAAGGAATAAAAATCTCTTACACAGCTATCATGCATCCATCCAACGCTACTCATAATAGGAAAAACATTGAAGAATCTGTTCGTTGCCGTAGATTCCTGGATCTTGCTGCTTGTTGAAGAGTTAATCTCACGACTGGATGTGGTGCGGGATCAGGCTACCAAACCTACCTTGTTCCGCTATTTTACTTTGCTTTATCCTGTTTATGAACCTTTTCAGCATACTTTGCAAAGGCAGCATCCAAAGCTGATCTGACGCTTGGGCCAGGGTCTTGCTTAGCTTCAGATGTATCAGACTGCTTGTCTACATCTTCGACAACATTATCTCCGGTTTTCCCAGCATTTTTCTCCTTTGTTTGAGTTTCACTTGTAGCAAGTCTGCTAGAAACTCGTCTGAATGGTTCATGGAAAGTATCGTATAGGCGTTTCACCTGAAAGGAAGGGCTTAAAGCTTAGCCTAACAAAGGGCGCTAGTGAAACAACAGCCTATAACCTGCTGGAAGCAAATCCAACTTAACATTTATACAGCTTCTGACTATTACCCATTCAAAACTATTATCCAGCTTCTGACTATTACCCATTCAAAACTATTATCCAGCTTCTGACTAGCTTGAGTTCTTCAGAATGTCAGAATGCAATCACATTATTGAATTTATACACAGTATAGACTGTAGGTATTTATAAATATCTTCTAAGAATGAACACTTCACAAAAGATACTCCAGCTTCTGACCAGCTTGAGTTCTCCAGAATGTCAGAAATGCAATCACATGATTGAATTTATACAGAGTACAGACTGAAGGTATTAATAAATATCTTCTAAGAATGAAAACTTCAGGAAAGATACTCTTAACATATGCAAATGGCTAGCGGATCACAACCAATGGATAGCTTGTCATCAACAATAAAGAAGTCAGTTACTTGAAAAGCTAAAAGAGCAGAAACATTTTATACGAAGTAGTAATATAAATGTATGACAGAAAATCATCTGCAATAGCCAATGTATAAAGTTTTTTTTTAGAGAGAGAGAGAGCAAAGGATGATTACCATTTGTAATCATCCATTTTATTAAGTATTAGTTGTGCCAAGAGAACAAAAGGTGAAGCAAGGAAATCAGAAAATCTTACTTCGTACCACAAGTATACATTCAAAAGTATGTTTCCATCAAGCAGAATAAAATGTGTGAATGTAAAATCAACCATAGCTAGACAAAGCTATTCTTAGAAAATGTGCATCTGCACTCAGAAAACTGCAAACTTCATGGAGAGCTAAAACTTAAATTTCAAGATAACCATCCACGAGTCTCATATTAGCTAATGTCTAAGCCTTATTGATAAAAAGAACGAAGCAGATGTAAGAAATTTCTAAAATATAAGTTAACAAAAATATGAAATAAGCTACAATTACCTTTCGCTCGCCAATGCCAGGGCAACGCGCCAGGTCTTCCATAGAAGCATCCATAATATGCGAGAGAGACTAAAAACATATAAAATCTTGATTACAATGGATGCCTATATTTGCTCATGTAATAACAAAATAAGAGATGAGCAGATAATCATCCTGGATGACTAAACACAGTTCTTTATACTCCCACACTTGCAAGAGATTAAAACATGGAACATGTATAACATGATGGGTTGGGTTTGTGCTGGGGCATCAGTATGCATATAAAGAAGTGTCTGACTGAATATAGTGAAGTGGGAATCAATGGTTGATATTTCTCCAATCCTTGAGGCAAAACAATTATGCAACAAGCATGTACATTAGCAAACTTACCCCGAAGGCTGAACCAAGTGTTACAACATCAGTCTTGTTAACATGTCTGATGCTTGTAAGTGCATGAGCCAGCTGCAAAGTAGCAAATGACATGTTTTTTTAGAAGAAAACACATATAACATGTAAACAAAAAATAGAAATAATATTTTTTTATTTATTACTAAATTTTCATTGTATACATTTTAAGTGTCTAACTTTGCTGAGAAAGAAACAAACTCCTAGCACCAGGCCACTATTGCATTCTGAGGTTTTAAACCAGATTATAAGACCTACAGGACATGGTACTGCTGCAGAATAAGCAAAGTCAGGGATATTGGTTGTGTTTTCAGAACACCATCTGCTGTCAGAATAATAGGAAAGTTGCCTTGCTTCATCTCAATTAACTAAAGTTTGTGCAAAATAAGCCGCTCTTCTATCAATGAATCAGATGAATACCCGTGATAGATAGTCATTATCCGTTTGCTCACGAATACTATCTGAGGGTTTGTTTTCATATACTTTAATCGTCTCCAAGTACCGCCCACATTCTTCCAAGCTACAAATAAAGGAAGCCATAAAGAAAGTCAAAACCACTTACAGAGCTGTTCACATCAAGGAACGTACTGTAGAACAAATGAGGGAAAAAGATGGAAGGAAAACAATATGGTGGTAAGACAATTAGTGAGAAAAGACCTCCAAGCACAAAGTAGTGTGCAGTCATGAAGCATTGCTGTTCTGGTGACTTCGAGCAAGGGTTTGACTACATCTTCCTGCATTAGAAATGCAAAAAAAATTACCAAATTTTGAGGCGTGAATTAGAATACTTAAGAATGCAAAGCCAAATGTTTCCTTGCTTCAGTCTTTTTTTTTTTGTTTTATGATATGCAACTTGGGATTTCTTTCAATGGATATGCAAATGATGCATCAACTGGAAGTTATTCTTTGGGAGGATCTTTTGCTTTATCTGGATAATTGAAAAGCCCAATTATCCCTCCTTCCCCCTAATGAGGGAACAAAAATGAAAAAGAACATAAAGACAAGGAAGAGACATAAATCACTTCACACACAAGCCATAGAAAAAAGGAATACAACAGAAAGGAACAGAAGCAGAAATCTTTACGATAATTACCAGAATTTTTCTTTTTGAGAAGGATTACCAGAATATAATTAAATATGCACAAGTTATTTGGGCTTACCACATCAACATGACACAAAACAACACGGAGTTTAAAGTTCTTCTGCAGCTCTCTTATCCGATAATATAGGTAGTCTGGATGGAGAAGATGATACCGGAGGCTGCAAAATTCGTGGCTTAAAAAGCATAAAATTATAGCACATAATAGTAAGCTGGAAATATCCTCCAATTCAAGTAGAAACAGTAGCAGCATAACATGATAAATTGATGTACACAATTATAATTTTTGAATTTGCATATACTATGACAAACCTGCGTTCGGAACTTAACTCATTTCTTCTTACTAAGCTCAAGTAAGGACAAACAAAAAACAGAGGAAGCTTGGAGACTTTTATAGTCTTAAATAAAAAGATATGAAGGAAGTTGAAGCCTAATGCAGCTATTCTAATAAATCAATAGACTGGTACTCGTCCCAATTCCATTTCTAGAAAAGGTGATCATGCTAGTATCATTTTTCTCCAAAATAAACAAATATTTTACTTAATGTAATATGCATGGTTAGCCAGATATGACTTGCATAGACTCACCAGGCCTCGTTATTTTAATTTCTTAACAAAAAAAGATCAGCCAAAACTTTATCTTTAGCAAATTCAGCACAATCAGGTTTTACAAGACAGAGGACTTTCATTTACAATGTAGGCAAGTAATAATGAACCTTAGTCTATAGGATCATGCTCATAGAAACGTGAAGTATCTCAACTTTTGCATTTTATTTTATTTTTTTCCAAAAAAGTGAAAAACTCATTTGTTGTAACAAATTCCAAAACATTAACACATGCTTAGTGCCTGAAAAGTGTCTCAGTGCTCGACTTTTAATTAACACTAATTTCCAATGGGCCAGGTCAATATGACGTTGACGGATGTAGCCAACCTTTCTATCGAATTACCAGCAAACCAACTGAATAACCCAAGAATAGCAATAGGAAATGGATCAAGAAGAGTAACACTTCATCTACCTGTCATGATGATAGTCCAACTAGAATCCTAATTTGATCACTCTGAGAGGATCAACCCTAATAAATTGCTGTTTTTGATATTTGATTGGGTGATGTCTCTTGAAAACTTGAATAACACTAACAATTTTCTTCAACAAAAATTCCTTAATAAAAAACCCCAAAAACTTTGGTTGCCCAACTAGAACCCTAATTTGATCATTTTGAAGGCATCAACCTCCATCGAACACTTAGAGTGGGTCAGACCAATCCAAGTAAATTATCAAAGAAATATTTTTCCTTAGCACATAATAAATGTTCCAAGGATTCCTATGTATAGATAATCGTAATCAAATTAACACTGAAAACGATAAAAAGAAATATTAGTCCTAATCAGATATTACACCTTCCTAATAAGGTAAGTAGAAACCTAACACTACCTTAGGTAGAGAGCGCAAGAACTCTGCCCCAGTAAGTAGTCGCAAACCACATCTGCAAATACCCAGCGCACGTTCCTGATGTGTTTCAGCAAAGGGTTCCCCTTCTGAAAGAACATATTGATAACAGGAAGAACAATAGGAAAAAAGAGAAAGGATGCCCCTTTCATCAACGTGATCGCTCATGAACTCATAAAGTAGGGAACTTTCGAGATAAAATGGCAGAAACCTTCGTACCTGGCGATGGCTAACGAGGATGGCATTTCTGTTCTGACTCGACGAACTCGCGGCAGAAGCAGAAGACGAGGACGACGACGACGGTAGAGGCTGAGCAGGAGAAGAAGTGGATTGAGGTTCAGGTAAGACCGGAGGCGTCGGAGGCTGCGGCGGTGGAGGGGGAGGAGGAGGGGGAGTGTAGAACTCGGAGGATTTGATGAAGGAGAAGGCCTGGGAGAAGGAAGAAGGCGGAGGGTTGTACGGCCTAGAAGGCGGAGTGGCGAAGACCTCTTGGTAGGATGGAATTTTTATGGTTCCGGTCTTCCTCTTCTTCGTTGCCTCGCCATGGCTTCCTTCTCCCTTGTCGTCGTCGTCGTCCATTGGCAAACGGGCAAGCAAGAAGTCCCACTGTCGCAGCACAAATTAAGTTTTGGGAAGAGTTGGTCATGGTTGGGATTGGGCTGGGTTGGCTCATGGATAGTATGGGCTATTTCCAATACTCATATAAATTTTAAATTTAGTGGCATAACAAAAGATTCCCCTTAATAAGGCTATGAGCAATACCAAAACTTTATTTAAATCTAAAAGTATAAATCGAAATAGTATCAAAAAATTTGACCAATAGAAAAATTTACGCGACTCAAAAAATCAAACTGAAAAAACTAAAAATTAGAGATCCGAATATTATTTAAAGTGATTTTTATATATTAAAATTCATCCGTTAAAATAGGGACCGTGGAGCTCGTCTTTTATTTATAGAATAAATACATATATTATTATTTTTTTATTATAGATATAATTTTTTTTATAAAATTTAATACTTTTCTATCACATCATCATACGTTAATTTAATAACTTTAAAATTTTTGTAGTATATTATATTTAATATAAAATTAAATATTTTTATATAAAATTTAATTTATTATATATTTTTTGAAATATAATTATATAAAAGTCAGGTTCCCAAAAAATTGATTCCTTAGAGAGTAGTTTTTTTAAAATAATTTTAAAATGATCTTTTTAATTTTAAAATTTGATCTTAAAAATAGTGATTGATTTTTTTAGATGGAAAACCAACCGAACTAATTTCACCCAACAGATAGGGGTAAAGATGACATATGCAAGGTAAAAGTTACATGTACCATTTATTTATGAAGTTATATTCCAAATGAGAATCTTAAACTCCAATAATAAAAAAAATCATAATTAAAAAAATATATAATCCCAAGGCAAAAATATATATAATAGACTAGAATAAAAAATATAGTTATAATCAAATTAGATATAAATCTAAATTCTATTCATATTCTAGTTATTTACATTCAAATATTTCACCTGATTCGTATTGTACTAAAAATTGGTCATTCGCACGTATTCAAAATTAATAATACCACATGTTTAAGAATAAATTTGAAATCGGTCACACGGGTTAGATGCGCTGTTTGGCGCGTCCAAACAAGTAGAGTTTTGAGCGTTGAATAGTGTCTTTATTGAATCAAAATGTTATTATATGTGTTTTATTGAATTATAAGCTACTTTTAATAATATTTTATATAGAGTATAGAGGTAACGATTTCATATATTTTATTTTAATTATATATTCATTTTTTTAAGGTAAAAAAATATTTAATTATTAAATATTATATATTATCTTTTATTTTAATATATCACTTTTTTATTTTACTAGCAATTCAAATAAGATTTTTATTTAAAATTAATTAGTATTTTATATTAAGATAATATTTTTAAAAAAATATTACTATTCAAAATGAAATATTATAAATTAATTATTATGAATACAATACACTAAGTTAACCATATATTTTATCAAATATCTTTTATTAAACTTATAAATAAATCGTTATTTTATCTTCCCTTTTATTTATTTTTTTCTAAATCCACCGCGTGGAGTGGGGGTTATTAACTATAATCCATTTGAAATATTATATAAGATATATAGTTAATTACATAGCAGTCGTGATCTTTTAAAGTCGGTGTCCTTGAAGTATCGTACTAACCAACAGCGAGTTGGAGACATGTGAAACGCACAGAATTGGCCAGAGATTGCCACACAAGTATCAGTTTTGATTTATCGTAGTATTTTAAGCCTGAAACCAAATTCATCGACCTCGAATTCTTTGCTTTTACATTATCATCAACAGATTTGAATCTGCAACGAACGAGAAACGAAACTGTTACACCGTGAAGCAATTAGCGATCCAAGCCGATTTTTTTATTCCATCATGAACATGCAATGCATGTTAAAAATCATCGTTGAATTTAGACCATTTGCCATGAGATAGGCGTTCAAATTTATATCATTTTATGGTGCATTGCAATCTGATTTAAATCCAGATTGATATATAACTGGCATATATAAATGTGCCTTGACTTGCAAGTCTGACATGTATTGATATATCCCTTCCAAGGGCGTGGTACAGGGAGACTATATTATACAGATACATATATAGCTGGAGACAGAGGGAGAATGATGAAGTTCAATTCAATGATCAATTATGTCAATAAAAATTCATATATTGATTGGAGTGGTTGGATATTCAACAGCTGATTCCTCCACAGTTCTTTTTCATTATTGCAACAATGTGTCAATGTGTGTATTTTCTTTTTTTTATATATATAGCACCATTTTAAGGATGATAAATTAGAACCACAACAGGTGCACATAGAATCATAGAACTCATTTTATTAACTCCAAAGGACTCTGATTCTATTAGTGTTTTTCCCACTTTTGTTCATCGTTCAAGTGATTTCTCAAATTTCGAATGGCTAGAGTGACATTATTTTGTAGCAAACATTTTTTTCTATTTTATGGAATATGAATGATCATACACTAAGGCGTGAATTTTAATTTCACGCCATTTGCATTTGGGTGTCTTCACAAATAAATAAATAATAGCGTGCGATTTGATTAAGGAGCAGGGATTTGAACTACCAAAGAAAAGATTGGGAGATCGACCTCCAGAAATGCCACAAAGGTTTGATGACGTTTTAGTTAGGCCATTAATTAAAATGAAAAATAAAACTCATTGGTAAGGTTGCGACAGTGTCTCTATTTAATAAACTATATATATATATATATATATATATATATATATATATATATATATATGCGCGCGCGCGGGGTTATTAATTTGATACATTAATTATATCATGTAGGATTAATCAATATATTAGCTGATGGTGGCTTCTTATAACAATACATCTTTCCCTAAAAGTTGAAATTCCTCAGCTTAAAATTAACAAAACATAAAATTAAAAACACATTATTAATAAGCCAACACATTACTCTCAATAAACTTTTGTTACAAAAAGTCATTAGCATTAATAAAATTTAAAAATAAAATGTCTACCTTGAAATTAGAATCCTTAAGAGAGTCAAGTATCTTAATCAGTCACATTTGGTGACGTTTGAACAAAAAAAATGAGAGTTGGGAGTGATAGCTTTCTTCGATCATCGCAAAATATCACAATGTATGCTTTTTTTGGAAAAAGTAAAAAAATTATGGTATCGGGAAGTTAAAATTTATATAGAGTATCCTTTTACACATAATCAAATATCATAAAATAAAGAGTTTTTTTCGTTGATCTTTATTGAACTATGAACTTTTTTGCATCTACTCATGACTTTCAAATATTCTACTGCCTCTCGTGAATTATACTGCCATTTTCACTTAAGTTCATTCGTCAATCTCTATTATTTTTTATTTTTAAAATTTATGAAATTACTAAACTACCATTTCCTCTATCATCTAATATTGTAAAATATAAAATAATATATTAGAAAAATAAAAAAAATGTGCTTCATGCCCCTTCCCCGGCCACGAGATCGGCCCCCCTCGCGTGGACGAACAGATCGCAGAGGGGGCGTCCCCCTCCCTCGCAATCTCATCGTCAATGAGGAGATTGCAGAGGAGGGCATCCCCCCTCCCTCGCGACCTAAAGGGGGGACACGCCCCCCTCTGCGATCTCATTGTTGATGGGACAGCGCCCAACATCTGCCTCCAAGCTACTGCTCCTGCATTCGGCACTCGTCGCCACATCCGTCCTTGCTCCCTTGCAACATGCAGCTCTTCACCAAGCTAACCTTAGAGGGTGGCGAGAATCCCACGTCCAGCTAGTACTCCGACGAAGACTCATCCGTGCTAGAGCTTTCGAGCGTTGGCTTCGTGCGCAATTGCGGGAGCTCCGCCATTTCGCTCGTCGGTGGCAGCGGCTGTTGCTTGCTGCTATGCAGGACCGCTCAGAACTCGTCGCCACATCCATCCTCGCTCCTTTGCAACACGCAGCTCTCCGCCGAGCTGACCTTCGAGGTCGTCGGGGCCTGCGAGAACCCCGCATCCAGCGAGTACTCCGACGAAGACCTATCTGTGCTAGAGCTTTCAACATCAGCTTCGTGCACAACTGCAAGAGCTCCGTTGTCTCGCTCGTTAGTGGCAACTTGCCGCTATGCAGAGCAGACGCCGGAGCTAAGGATCCCATGTAGTCGGACGCCGAGAGGTCGCCGGACGATGAGATTGCAGAGGGGAGATACCCCTCCCCCTCAATCTCATCGTCGGTGACAAGATCGCATGTCACGGAGGAAGGGGGGACGAGATCGCAGGCGGCTGTCATGCCGCTTCACCTCGTCGGCGAGGGAGCCCCCAGGGGCGTACTCCAAGAACATGAAGCCAAGTCGCGGGGGAGGGGCCCTTATGCAATCTCTTTTTTTATAATAAATTATTTTATTTTTTACAATATTTAATGATAGGAGGGAAGGGTAATTTGGTCATTTCATAAATTAAAAAATCAAAATTATCAGAGGTTGACAGATGGACTTAAGTAGAAAAGATGATATAGTTTGAGGGAGTTAGCAGAATATTTGAAAGTCGTGAGTATATACGAAAAAAGTTCATAATTCAGGAGATGTCACCGGAAAAAACTCTAAAATAAACTTATACTAAAAATATTGTGGCGCATTTTGTACCTCCATGTGAAATAAGGAGGCTTATGCGAGGTAGGGAAGGCACCCGACTGTATTGAGAGTTGGGGACACTCCTCCTGTCCCGACCCCATCGACTGGACCCCGCCTCCGCCTCCACCCTTGTCTTCATCATCGTCCCGAATTTTCGGTATGGAGGAAGTTTATCCCCTACCTTAATTCCCACAAGGCCTCGAATCCCCGCAAGATTCGATTCCTTAATTTTTACTAAAAAGTGTAAAAAAAAATCAGTATTTATATACTATTTATACATAGTCACAAATATATTCCAAACATATTTACAACTTTAGGATGTTAAGAATAAAATTTTCAAAAAAACTAAAACAATATAATCGAGTGACGCCAAAAAAACACAATCTCTCTGTCCATCATCGTCCCTTCATCGGCGGACACCAACCTCTACACAGCCCTTCGAACCCCAGCTAAAGAGTGCATTGTCCGCATGTTAGAGGACAGTCCATTATGGAACCTAACTAATTTGATTAAGTCGTCTCATGTTGTGTATCTCACAATAACAAATGAGACTTTCAATAAAAAATTTCACATTCACAGTGACTTAATCAAGAATGAGTCACTTTCTAACCAATCACCTTAATCCTTGTTGGTAAGAAGAATTGACTTTTTTCATTGAAACTTTAGATCATGGTGTCATTGATGTTTAAACTATATACTTAAATGATTTTTGAGAAAATTGTTATGATAAGTAATTTTAAAGCGATAAATAATAGAGTAACTATTGTAAGATCTCTAAACTTAGTAATAATAAAATATATGTACAAATAAAACATATGATCTAATAGTAACAAAAGTAAATTTAGAATGAAATTGAATCCTCTATCCTCTATTCTGAATCAACCTATTAAAAATATCCAATTAATTATCAAGCATTACTATTAATAAAATTAATTTATCGGCTCAACTTAGGGTTGAGCACGGGTCGGGACGATCAACCCGATCTCCCCGGCTCGTACTGACATGAAATTTTTGAGTTTTTTCTGACTGGATGGGTAATCGGGTCGGGATGAATCTCATTTCCTTGAGGTCCAATCGGGACCGAGTTTTTTTAAATATTATATTTATATTTATTTTAAATAAAAAATATATTTTATTTTATATATATCTTAAATATACATTATATTATATGATGTATAATTTAATTGATAGTTATCATATTTATATAATAATATCAATTTTTTACTATTTTATTTATTATTTTTTCTTTTTTGGTCAAATTGAAATATTCGAAATTTTTTTATTTTTGTTCTGATTTGTCCGAACGTCTCAGTCTCATGCCCGACCGGATTCAGGATCGAATTTTCTTTTTTGAAAACTCGAAGCAAATCGGATCGGTTGAGACCCGACCCCGATCCTGATTTTGCTCACCCCTAGCTCAACTTTGTCAAATTTTTAGTGTCATTTTAAATTCTACTTTTTTGTCGGTTCGAGATTTAATTAGTCATCTAGGATGCTATAAAGTAGTCATTTTGCCAAATAATCCTAATATCGATGACATCTAAAACAAAAAAAAATATAATATGATGTGAGGTGGCGCGCTCAAATCAACAGTGTATGGGGAAAGACTTTCCCAACTTACAAGGCCACGATGTTTAGCAGGCACCACTACGTCTACTTGTGCGATCAGTGTAATGTAACCTTTTGCAATTGGAGTTGTGCCACTCATGAAGCTTCCATGATGGAGAGAGGGCACATCCAAAAGTTCTCAAACCCACGCCACATTTCAGAGGAAAAAGACGCATAGTAAAGAAAAATGAACGGACCCAACAATTTTGCTACATTTCTACATTAATTGTTGTAAATGTTTAATTAATGCTGCCCGGTAAAAGAAATAAAGTGGAGAAATTTCTTTTGCTTTTCTCATTCAGTTATTTTGGCATGGAGACTGGAGAGAGTTCTTTATCACCATTATACAAAGCTTAATCAAACGCAGACTCGAATATAATCATGCCAATCAATTGTATTAATCAAATTTTTTATTTCTATAAGCATTGAATTTCCCATCCATGAACAATACATAAATGCCCAATGTCTAAACAAACGATTGTTTAATTTGGGTACTTATCATTAATCCAATGTACTAATAAAGCTAGTCGCCATTCAATTCTTTATTCAAAACATAGATGTGTAAGATTGTTACTAATTAATAATTTGACCCAAAGAATAGAATAAATCTCCTTGACCATTTGGTTGAGGGATATTTCTTAATGAAATAAAATAAGGTAATATCATATTTTTTTTAAAAAAGTAAGTATATTTTTATTCTTATTCTTGTTTTATTCAAGAAGAATATAATTTAAAAATATAATATTTTATATTTAAAATATTTTATTACTAATAATTGATATCCATTATTGTTATAATAATTGAAATAATAATATAATAACCAACGAATAAATAATGAAAAAAATAATGTTGAAAAATGTTAAAAGATTAGAATATCTATATTTTTGTTTTGAAATAATAGATCTATTCTTATTTAACATGATTTTTGAAAAAAATAGTTTAACTGATTTATACTTATTTTATGTGATATTTGAAAATAGTATGATATTCTGTTATTTATTATCAAAATAAAAACCCCCAAAAAAAATAGTGCTCCCATAAGATTAACGAGTTTGTCGGATGATGTCCTGCCTTGGTCTTATCTGAAAACAAATGGCCCCCAGGTGTCAAGAAGCTTGGATGTCGAATTGTTAACTGTGACACCTGGAAAATAAAAGAATATAAAATAAAATATATAAATAAATAATTAAATGGATAAATATGTGAACAAAATTAAGAGAGGACAACCATGAGTAGATAAGGTTATGAATAAGATCAAAAAGGGTAGTGTAGACATTTCCTCCGATCCAAACCCCTATATAAAGAGACCATCTCTTGGATAACCCATTTTTCTCTCCATTTGTCTCTTTTGTCATCAAGAAGGTTGCTCATGTGCCATCCAGGAGCATTGTAATAGGTTCTTCTTCATTTTTTCACTTCTTTTAATTGTTAGCAACATTCTCTTACTCCCTTTTCTAATCGGAATGCTTCGTAGATGATGAACGATAAGGGAGAAGGTGATTATCGTTGATTGAGAAGGCTTCGTGCAAGGAACAATTCAGAGAAGAGGTGGATGAATCCGAAATCCCCCTGCATAACATGATTAGCAATATGATAGAATTAGAGTTCTTATTATGAAATGTCTTCTTGATTGATGAGAAGAAATGGGAGGACATGATTGGTGGTATTTCTTGTGTTTGATTCATGTTTTGAGATTATTATGACTATAGATATGTTCTCTATTAGTCATCTATGCTTAGATGATTGATTGTATGCATTAATTTCGTTTCTGGATTGAAATTTGCTGAAAATCGTATTTCTGTTCGATTCTATTTTCGCTGTGATCGGTCGACTGATCCAGGTTATCGGTCGACCGGTGATATGAGAATCGGTCGACCGATCGGTAGTGACCGATCGACCAATCATTCCTACCGAGCACTTCATAAGTCGGTCGATCGAAGCTCCTTTGCAGACTAGGTATTATCGGTCGACCGATCCAGGTATATCGGTCGACCGGTTCTCAGGATTTGTCCGTCGTATTGCATTGAGACCAATCGGTCGATCGATCTAGAGATATTGGTCGATCGGTGCCCAAAAATTGATCGACCGACCAGTGAGGTCCGGTCGACCGAACCCTAATCAGAATGTATATTGATTGCTGATTTGATCTAGATTCTTTATATGATTGTGATGTGTTACTCTCTGCTGATTGAAATGTTATGTGACTGAATCCTTGATCTTGTATTGGTCTGTCCAATGATCCAATCTCCTTATTGTATGCAAGAATGATAAAGTGATAAAGTGATTAAGTATGAAAGATGAAAATGTGAATGGGAGAGGTGGCCAGCTTATGCCAAGTGCTTATCGTGAAGGGTCGCTCCCTTGTCATGGCTTGATCACTCATTGGCTGCACAAAGCTGTATCGATCGCTCGGCGTAAAACCCCCACAAGTTAAAAGTAGAATGATGGAAATGTACTGGGAGGGTAGCCAACTTATGCTAAGTGTTTATCGTGAAGAGTCGCTCCCTTAGCCATGGATTGATTCCCCATTGACTGCACAAGGCTGTATCAATCGCTCGGCGTAAAATCCCCACAAGTTAAAGGCACCTAATGTTAAGACAAAGATACAAGCACAAAAAGAATGTATGATATGAGTATGATGATGATAAGTGAAGCATGATTCTTGATCCAGCATGATTATAGGAACTTCTCATGATTATATGATTCAGGATCTCTTTTATCCATTAATATCTCTAATCGAATGATCATATGCTCACTACTTGATCTTGTTATCCATGATTACTGATTCTGACTATTGATAATTGTTGTTATGCATTGAGTACTTTATGGATCTCCACTAAGTTGTATAGTTTACGGGAGGACCTCCTCCCCTGTGTTTAATTTTTACAGGGTCAGATCAGTGATAGTGTGGAGATCGTGTATCACGATCAGCTCGAGCGATGACAAAGCATATGAACTGACAGAGGGCCTAGTTATTTTTATTTTTATTTTTCGCATTATGAGCTTTGATGTAACTCAGATATTATGACTATCATGAAAATTTTGTAACACTTTGAGACTTCCGCTATTTTGATGTCATATGTTTCCTTGTTATCTTTATTACTGATTTGTTATTGCTTTTATGGAGTTTTATTCAATTGTTTGTCAAAGTTATAGTGTTTTCGTAGCGCTTTCAAATAGATCCTCGCCACGTGACGTTGGTCGATTTGGGGGCGTTACATTTATGATATCAGAGCTTAAAGTTAGAACTCTCTTGATGTCCTATTGTATAAGATAGTATGGTAATGATTCATGTGCTATCGCCGAGCAGTCGCCACACCCTCCACCGTAAAGTACAAGTAAGTTTTTTCTTGCTTAGTGTCATTCTTTATTGATGTGTTGATGCTTATTTCATATGAGTGATTGATTCCGAAGGAGGATATTTTGTATGGTAGGAATCAACTTAAAAAGTATTAGTGATTATGCAAAATGGGTCATAAAGGTTATGAAAAATTGAAAAAGAATAAGTAATGCATAGGAATAATTACACTTACATGAAGAATAAATCTTATAGATATTTAGAGAATAAAATATAAGAAATAATTTTTTTTCTTCCAATTCATGTTTTCCATCTTTTTCATGATCATCCTACTCACGGACTTCTTCTGTTGACTGCAGTAGTATGAAGAGGGAAGTGAGTAGGCGTATTGCAAAGAGATGTAGATTCGTTAAAGAAATGAGGGAAATTATAACAATAAATAAAAGAATTGTCTCACACAACAAGTAGGTGTAAGATGGTTTTAAAATAGTAGAAGTGAATTTTATAGGAAATCAAACATGCTTAAGTTATGATTTATTATTATTAGGGATTTATTTATATGTTATGTTGATAAGTAAGCACCCGTAATGATTGTGGTACCTTATACTTTATATGGCCTCTATATTATGATGATAAAAGTCTTAAGAAAATACAAACTAGTTATATGAATTCTTATTACTTCATATTGAGCTAAGAGTTAGATATATGGACGAATAAACATAGAATTGTGAATGACTCAGAGGTCACGTTGGATTGAAGAATGAATACCAAACAATCGATCGCTACCCATTTTCAATTGATTAAAAGACATTGACAAACGGGCGTTCGCTCCTCCTTTCGGACGATTGCTAAATGAACCAGAAATGGACAACCATTTGATTTGTAGGTGTTCGATATGTGGATAGAAAGAAATTCGATCCTAATCGAATCTTTTGATTTATTAAGCCTCTGTCCATCCGATTTATTATGAAATGAAACGAACTTAGAAATGATTCGGAACTATGCTTAATATAACCTTAATCTAATTACAGGTCGAAAGAGAGGTCCACTATAATGATGAAAAGTTATGCTGGCTTAGAGCGATGTCATCTCCTTGAAGGATGTTTCCGCCTAACACAAGGTAGCGATGTCATCTCCTTGAGGGATGTTTCCGCCTAACACAAGGTAGCGAGATCATCTCCTTCGAGGGATGTTTCCGCCCAGAACAAGGTTTATCCTCACTCATGTTATGGCCTAGTGCGAGGTCATCTCTTCTGAGGGATATTTCCGACTAGTGCAAGATTATCCTCATCTTTATGGATGTTGCCGTCTAGTACGAGGTCATCCACACTCTTACAGATGTTTTCGTCTTACGCGAAGTATGATCCTTATTATTGATGTCACGATTAAAAGATGGACAATTGTATGAAAAACGACCAATGCGAGATATGAAAATGAACTAAAGCATGATATGGAAATGGACTATGTTAGGTTACGAAAAAAATAATGTGCAAAAGATAAAGATGATTGCTTGTCTTGCATTTTGGTGATTGCTTTGATTTTCCTACCTTAGTGCCTGAATTCATTTTAGGTGTTTGCTTGCATTCATGATGTTTTATTAAGGACTTATGTTATGTAGCGTGCATAAATTGTTTGGGTTCCTTATGGATTGAATTTTATTATGTGTTCCATCGACCGATCGAATCATCATCATAATCGTAATATTGATTCAGGATGCTTTTCACTCCCTTAAGATAATGATATTAATTAATTTCCCTATACATGAAGGGAAGGACATTCAACTTCAAAAGAAAAGAACATGCCGTGGGAATATATATAAACACTGGCTTTCTATGAAAGTATATGGCATGATATGGCAATGGAAAGCTAGATCAATAGAAGACAATGCAAGGTAAACTAAGAAGTTAAAGTTGAAGGCAACTTCCATGATTAAATTATTGAACAAAGTATTGATACAAGGATCGGGACATAGGAAAAATATTGAATGGTTGATTTATCCCAATGGCATAGATAGCTAAGAACAATCCATTTCCAAATAATTTATAAAACTTTTGTTTGATTCCAAATAAAATTGTCGCATTGGACTATTACTTATTCTTGTACTTTGTGCAATCCTTCAAGCTATATGATCTAATTTGAAGGCCAAGTGACCATACCTCTAGGTGACTATCATCATACCACATGACAAGAACATCGGCATTGTGTAATCATTTGTTGGTATCTAACTACAATTATCACATGTTGGGAATATGTACACTTAATTGGCATGGTAACTAGAATGACCATTTACATGTGATCAAAATTACTTGTGATAATGATCACCAATCAAATATTTTTAGAATACCGTTCGATTATATTGACAACCTTGTTGTCCCACACCCAATTGAGTGAAATAGGCAAAGAGAAACCATGAACGAAGAAGATATATTAAGAAAGTTGAATGAATTAAGAAAAATGTTAAAAAGAGAAGAACTATGCAAACGAAGGTATACAAAAAGATATCGTTAATGATGGTGATCGAATGTTACTGAAAGCTTTCTGTACGAAAGAGGTAATGCATATAAATAAGAACTAATTAGTCATCACTGCTATGAACCATTTTAATATTAAAAATTAGTCTGCAAGGTTGCACATAGGTTGATACTACTCTCTTCATATGGATGAGTACCATAAGTTTGAGTTTGCCATCTATCCTGAAAGCACTAAGACGTACAAAGATGTACAGCGCAGCTATTGATGGTCTGACATGAAGAAAGAGATAGCTGAATATGTATCTAGATGTCTGGTGCGTCGGCAGGTGAAGATTGAGCACGAGAGACCATATGAGAAATTGAAGCATTTAGATATTCCATAGTGGAAGTGGGATAATATTACTATGAATTTTGTATACAACTTGCCCAGGTCCAAGAAGGGTCATGATGCGATATGGGTGGTGGTAGACAGATTCACGAAGGCAGCACGCTTCATCCTTATCCGGTGGAAGCAATCGGTAGAGAGTTTATTGAACTTGAGAGGTGGTTAGATTACATGGCATTCCAGTATCAATTGTTTCTGATCGAGACCTCAGATTCGCTGTCAGATTCTGGAAAAGCATTTGACACAAGGTTGAATTACAGCACTGCTTTCCACCCTCAGACCGATGACAGTCTGAGAGAACTAGATAGACATTAGAGGAAATGTTGCGAGCATGTGCACTAGATTGGCAAGGCAACTGGGATGTGCACATTTATCTAATTGAATTTGCTTATAATAACAGCTATCATTCCAGTATCGATATGGCGTCCCTTGAGGCTTTATATGATAGACATTGTCGTTCACCCGCTCATTGGAATGAAGTAGGTGAAGAGAAGATCATGAGTAAGGAAGAAGTGAAGGAGGCAGTGGAGTATGCTGAGAAAGTGGAGCTGATTAAGCAGAGAATGAAGATAGCTCAGGGCAAACAGAAGAGTTATGCTGATAAGGACAGACGTGAGCAGATCTTTCATGCTGGTGAGTCGGTTCTATTGAAGGTGTCTCCTATGAAGAGAGTGATGAGGTTCAGTAAGCGGGGGAAGCTCAGCCCTCGGTACGTGAAACTATTTGAGGTACTTGAGTTAGTAGGTGAAGCAGCATACAGGCTAGTCTTGCCACCTTCCTATGGGCGAGTGCATAATGTGTTTCATATTTTTATGCTTAAGAAGTACAAGCACGATGCTGCTAATGTCTTACAGATCGAAGAGCCAAATCTAGTTGCGGATTTGACCTTCGCGAAGTATCCGACGCATATAGTGGAATGGAAGATACAAAGTCAGAAGAATAGAGATGTGCCTATGGTCAGAGTAGCCCGACGTTTTCATCACGACGATGAGGCCACATGGGAATTCTGAGTCAGAGATGCGCTAGGAGTTCCCGCATCTATTTGGTAAGACCTCTACTTAGTGCAAAATTCGAGGACGAAATTTCTTTTAAGGGGGTAATGATGTAACACCTGGAAAAATAAAAGAATATAAAATAAAATATTTAGATAAATAATTAAATGGATAAATATGTGGATAAGATCAAGAGAGGACAGCCATGAATGGATAATGTTATGGATAAGATAAAAAAAGGTAGTGTAGATATTTCCTCTCATCCAAACTCCTATATAAAGAGATCCTCTCTTGGATAACCCATTTTCCTCTCCATTTGCCCTTTTGTCATCAAGAAGGTTGCTCATGTGCCATCAAGGAGCATTGTAATAGGTTCTTCTTCATTTCTGCACTTCTTTTGATTGTTAGCATCATTCCCTTACTCCCTTTCCCAATCGGAATGCTTCGTAGGTGATGAACGATAAGGGGAAGATGATTATCGTTGATTGAGAAGGCTTCCTACAAGGAACAATTCAGAGAAGAGGTGGGTGAATCCGAAATCCCCCTGCATAACATGATTAGAAATATTATAGAATTAGTGTTCTTATTATGAAATGTGTTCTTGATTGATGAGAAGGAATGGGAGGAAATGATTGGTGGTATTTCTTGTGTTTGATTCATGTTTTGGAATTATTATGACTATAGATATGTTCTGTATTAGTCCTCTATACTTAGATGATTGATTGTATGCATTGATTTCGTTTCTGGATTGAAAATTGCTGAAAATCATATTTCTGTTCGATTCTATTTTCGTTGTGACCGATCGACTGATCTAGGTTATCAATCGATCGGTGATATGAGAATCGGTCGATCGATCGGTAGTGACCGGTCGACCGATCATTCCTACAGAACATTTCATAAGTCGGTCGATCGGCCGACCGAAGTTCCTTTACAGACTAAGTATTATCGGTCGACCGATACAGAGATATCGATCGATCGGTGCTCAGGACTTGTCTGTCGTATTGCATTGAGACCAACCGATCCAGAGATATCGGTCGACCGATCCTAGTGAGGTCCAGTCGATCGATCCTAGTGAGGTCCAGTCGACCGAACCCTAACCAGAATGCATATTGATTGTTGATTTGATCTAGATTTTTTCTATGATTGTGATGTGCTACTCTCTGCTGATTGAAATGTTATGTGACTGAATTCTTGATCTTGTATTGGTATGTCCAATGATCCAATCCCCTTATTATATGCAAGAATGATAAAGTGATAAAGTGATTAAGTATGAAAGATGGAAATGTGAATAGAAGAGGTGGCCAGCTTATGCCAAGTGCTTATCGTGAAGAGTCGCTCCCTTGTCATGACTTGATCACCCATTGGCTGCACAAGATTGTGTCGATCGCTCGGCGTAAAACCCCCACAAGTTAAAGGCAGAATGATGAAAATGTACTGGGAGGGTAGTCAGCTTATGCTAAGTGCTTATCATGAAGGGTCGCTCCCTTAGCCATGGCTTGATTCTCCATTGACTGCACAAAGTTGTATTGGTCGCTCGGCGTAAAACCCCCACAAGTTAAAGGCACCCAAAGTCACCTAAAGGCACCTAATGTTAAGACAAAGATACAAGCACAAAGAGAATGTATAAGTGATATGAGTATGATGATGATAAGTGAAGCATGATTCTTGATCCAGCATTATTATAGGAACTTCTCATGATTATATGATCCAGGATCTCTTTTATCCATTGATATCTCTAATCGAATGATCATATGCTCACTACTTGATCTTATTATCCATGATTACTGATTCTGGCTATTGCTAATTGTTATTATGCATTGAGTACTTTATGGATCCCCACTAGGCTGTATAGCTTACAGGCTTATGGGATGACCTCCTCCCCCGTGTTTGATTTTTATAGGACCAGATCAATGATAGTGTGGATATCGTGTGTCGCGATCGGCTCGAGCGATGGCAAAGCACATGAACTGACAGAGGGCCTAGTTATCTTTATCTTTATTTTTAAGATTATGAGTTTTGATGTAACTCAGATATTATGGCTATCATGGAGATTTTGTAACACTTTGAGACTTCCGCTATTTTGATGTCCTATGTTTCCTTGTTATTTTTATTACTGATTTGTTATCGCTTTTATGGAGTTTTAATCAATTGTTGGTCAAAGTTATAGTATTTTCGTAGCGCTTTCAGATAGATTCTCGTCACGTAGTGTTGGTCGATTTGGGGGTATTACATTAACTCTCTATCTTTCCTTTAGATATTCAATTTGAGAATAAGAATGTAGACAGTGTTGTCACGACCGGACCGGACCGGACCGGTCGACAACGCGGCCTAATGTGAGGCCTAAAATCAGGAAGGGAATTAGAGCGGATTGGACCGGTCAAAATCGGTCAAAAACTGGATAAATCCGAAAAAAACCGGATCAAACCGTGTTTCCATTGGACCGGCCGGTTCAGAAAATAACCAAAATCGTAAAGGGCAAAAAAAATATGTACAGTACACAAAAAAAACCCTGGCCGCTATAGTTTTCTCAAGTCTCTACAGTTTACACTTTACACAGAAAAAAATCCTACGTCGGTGGCGGCGAACGATCGGCGACGACGAACGATCCCCTACGGCGGTGATCGATCTCCTGTCGGCGGCGAACGATCTCCTGTCGGCGGTGAGCAATCTCCTGTCGGCGGCGAATGATCTGCGTAGCGAACGATCTCTCGTTGGCGATCGTCGACGATCTCCTGCGCAACTTTGACGGCGGCGAGCGATCTCCTGATGGCGGTGAAGTAGCAAAAAATCTGTGACGGCGGCGAACGATCTCGACGGTGGCCAAGAGGTTTAATTCATTTTTCCTCTACTTTTATTTCCAATTTCAGTTCGATTTCGCTTCGCTTCGTCGATGCTCTCCGACCGTCCGACGATCGTCGCACTTTAGGCCTCATTGAGCTCCCTCCCTTTCGCATCTCCTAGTCGAAGCGGCGGCGATGGGAAGCATGTCATCGGAGACTCGGACGAAGATGCCTCCGACCGGCAAAATGAGCTCTGCTTTGACTCGGACTCTCGGAGGAAGACGCCTCTGACAGTCCAAAGACTGACTAGCAGAACGAGCAGAAGCAATTTGTGCTATTTATATGATTACTAAATCATTTGTGCTAATTATTTGTTGTTGGAAATGTGATTACTGTTGGAATGTGATTACTATTTTTTGTGCTAATTATTTGCTGTGATTACTAATTATATTGTCTTGATTATTATGATTACTATTGGAATGTGATTACTATTTTTTTTGCTAATTATTTGTTGTGATTACTAATTACTAATTATATTGTTTTGATTTTTGTGATTACTGTTGGTTGGAATGTGATTACTAATTTTTTGTGCTAATTATTTGCTGTGATTACTAATTACTAATTATATTGTCATGATTATATTATGTAGGTTTTAATTATGGCATCTGGTGGAATAGTGTTGGTGATTCTCAAACTGTAGCAACTAGCACTCAATCTGTAATTGGTAGTACTCAATCAGTGAGATCAAAATCTGATGTTGCATGGGAACATTGTCAAATTTGTTATGATGCCGAAGGAAAAAAATGGTTAAAATGTTTATATTGTGCAAAAGTTTTTAAAGGTGTAGGAATGCATAGAATGAAGATGCATCTTACAGGACAAAAAGAAGATGTAATGCCATGTCCTAAAGTTAGCTATGAGGTGAAGTATCTTCTTGGAGAGCAATTGAAAACTGCATCTGCATCCAAGAAAAGAACACTTGATCAAAGATATGAAGAAAATTCGAATCAACAGCTAAACATTGATGCACAATGTTCACAAGAACAAGTCACAATAACTTCTAGCCAAGCAAAAGGGAAAGGAAAAGAAATAACAAATGCAATGAGTTTTTTTTGCTCCAAGGATAAGCCTGGTGCACAACCTTCCATTAAAAGTGCTTTGGCAGGTAAAGATGCTATATATCGAGCTGATTTGGTTGTTGCTAGATTCTTTTATGATTGTTGTATTTCATTTAACTGTGCAAATTCAGTTTATTATCAACCAATGATAGATGCTATTGTTGCCATTGGTTCGGGATACAAATGACCTTCTTATCATTCTATTAGAACCAAATTATTATATGATATAAAAAAGGAGGTAGGATTATTGATTGAAATTTTTAGAAGTTCTTGGAAAAAAATCGGTTGCACTATTATGTGTGATGGTTGGCAGGATCGAAAGAATAGACAACTAATCAATTTTCTCATTTATTCTCCAAAAGGGATTTGTTTTGTTAGATCAGTTGATGCCTCTGACATTGTTAAAGATGTCACAACTCTTTGTAATTTATTTGTGGAATTGGTTGAATTTGTTGGAGTGGAAAATATTGTGCACTTGGTTACAGATAATGCTGCAAATTATAAAGCTGCAGGTAGATTGTTGAATGAGAAGTATCCTATTATCTTTTGGTCTCTTGTGATGCACATTATTTGAATTTGATTTTAGGAGATCTTGACAAAATGGAGCTTGTGATTACATTGACAGAAGTTAACAAGGAACAAAGTTTGTTTATAATCATCCATTTTTACTTGCTTGGTTAAGAAAAATGCCAAATTGGACTGAAATTTTACGTCCAAACTCGTTTTGCAACAACTTTTATTGCATTGAAAAGTATTTATGATCACAAAATTGATTTGCAAGCTTTAGTGACAAGTACAGATTTTTCAAATTCAAGATATTACAAGGATAAAAAAGCTAGAGTTGTCATGGATATTGTCTTGGATAGTAGATTTTGGAATGATTGTGGTGTTATTGTACAAGTTGTAACTCTTTTGGTTCGATTGCTAAGAATTGTTGATGGAGATAACAAACATTCTCTTGGTTATGTGTATGATGGCATCTACAGAGCAAAAAAGACAATTAAACAAATATTTATGATGAAAAAATATTTGTACTAGGCTTACACAAAAATCATCAAGAATAGATGGGATAATCAGCTTCGCAAAAAGATTCATTGTGCTGCATATTTTTTAAATCCTGCATTTTATTATGACAAAGAAAACTTTTGTATCAAGCCAGAAGTGCAACAAGGATGACTTGATGTATTGGATACACTTGTTACACATCGAAAAACTGAAGTTTTGAAACAAAGTTGGCTATATCATGATCGAATGCTAAGCTTTGATAATCACTTAGCTATTGAAATAGCTAAATAGTTAAGACCAGGTAATAATATCACTTTTATAACTTTTTTATATTATTAACTTTATTAATTGTTATTAATCTTTTTATATTTTTTTATGACAGATCAATGGTGGCATAGTTTTGAATTTAATGCTCTAATAATATCACAATTGACAATTCGACTACTAAGTCAAACTGCATCTTCTTCTGGTTGTGAAAGAAATTGGAGTGTGTTTGAAAGGATACATTCAAAGAAGAGAAATAAGTTAGAACACAAGAGATTAAATGATCTTGTGTATGTTCATTATAACTTGGGTTTGAAAAATAGGTATGTGTTATGAAAAGATCATTACTTATAAAGAGTTATAGTTCATATTTGATTGGTTATATATGTTCCTTTATTTTATATGACTCTTAATAAGGAGAAATCTCTTCTTGATCCCATTGATTATGAGAGCATGAAGAAAATTGATTATTGGATTGTAGAAGATGAAGATACTTCATTACTTGATTATGATGAATTGGAAAAAATGATTTGTAATGATTTAGATATTCCAAAAGTTGGTACACAAGAAGATAAAAATTTAAATGATTATTTTTTTACGTGTCATTCTAAATTTCTCATAGTTGATTATAATTCATTATTGTATATTATGAATTTATCTTTTTTATACAAGGTGATGTGCAAGAAGAAAGGATTGAAGCTATGGACTTTAACTTGGATTCTTTTCTTCGAGAAGATGAAGATTATTTCAGAAGAGAATGATATTTGAAATTGTATTTTGATTTTGAAGTCATGGATGTGTAAACTTCTAGGTTGTGTTAGAAACTTAGAATTTAATTTATATTTGAACTTGAAATTATGACATGTGATTGTGAACTTGAAGTTATGACATGTGATTGTGAACTTTGAATTTTTATTTTGAAGTTATGACATGTGAATTATGAATTTAAAGTTATAGATATGTGATATGTGAATTGTGAACTTAATGCTATAGATACGTGAATTATTGTTAGTTGTTAATGTCTTTGACTTTTATTTTGATATTACTTATTAGAATTTAAAGTATTATGATGTCATTTTATTATCATTTTTTTTTACTTATTGTGCCTATTTTTTTTGGTACATATCTAAATTTGATGAATTATATTAAATAATAATATTTTATTACTGACCGGTCCGACCGGCCAGTCGGATCGGCCGGTCGGATTGGTCAGTAATAAAATATTATTTTTTAATATAATCCATCAAATTTATTGAATGTAGTAGAGTGATATCTGCAAACCAAGAGAGAGGTCCGATGCAATCGGCGATCGTTAAACAATAGAAATTCTACAGCTAGGAAGAATGAATGAATGAATAGACAGTGACCACCGTTTACCATGTTGATTACGGCCCTGACACGACACAAACACGTTGCAAACAAAAGGCGAAACAGACGGACAAGGCCGAGCAGAGACCGAGACATTCAATTTATTGGTGAGTAATCTCTGCGCACACCGCAGGCCTATGTCTACGCGCCTTTCCTTACATTTCGATTAAGTTCCTGTGTACGACCAGACCAAAGGGGGAGCGAGCTTCGATCCGTGTGATACAATTACAAACATGTGTCCATGTGCTCCGTACAGGCAAAGCTTTTAAAGTGGTCATCTATCATGATTCATGAACACTACTCTTTCTTTGCTTGATTTCGGGCTTCGTTGATTTTGCCACGCTCGTCTCAGAAACAAAATCTTGAACATGATGATTCACATCAAAAGAAATAGAGAGAGATTTTAATGACTTCTAATTAGTAATCCTGAATATTGGAGGTTCCGAATGGATATTAAAAAAAATCGAAAGAGAAAAGTATGTGCTGATTAACTATTTACTAAATCTTAAACCTCATTCTTCCGTAATTTGACTAATTACGCGACTTTCTTAGCCAAAATAAGTTCCTAATTTGTGCTGAAGAATAAAGATTTCATAACCAGTATGAGTGATCGATAGTACGTAAAGTGGCATAAAAATAGGTCATCACATGAATCTTTAAAAAAAACCATCATACACAATAGTTATAACTTGGCACTCGATACTAAAACTGAGTTAATATTGCATAACTAAACGGCCTTTCAAATAATTGGAGCCAACTAGTTAATATCTTCTACTTTCATATTGAAACTAGTATTGAGTTTTAGTTCCTGATTATCTTTTAAGATTTAAGCAGCTCCAAGTCCAACGAAGATGTGTCCAAGTTCACGTTACAACAAGGATGCGAGAAGTCACGAATTTCATCGGCGAGAAAAAAAAAAGTCCACGCGACGACAAGAAAAAGAAAACTCACTGTCCAAAAGGCAAACAAAGTAACACTCGTGGAGTACAAAGCATGAACTGCACATTGCCTTTTTTATTTCTTTCCAACAAAATAAGGTGGACAAATGAGGCGCATGACTTGAAAAGGTCTCGCGGGTATGCCGTGCGATCGCTTAAATTAGTCTACGACAATTCAAGTTAGTCGCATGGAAAATTGAAAAGGAACATATTTCCATGTTTGAGGACTCGTTTTCGCATGGTTACTAGTTTACTACGAAGACTGTGATATATGCGAGCAAATTGAATCGAGCTTTTACCAGTTTATTAATGAAAACTGCTAAAAAAGGTTCAAGAATATCACAGTACAATACGAGGCTAAGGTAATCGTTATGGATACTTTTTTGGGTGCAATGCAAATTACAATATATTTCTTTCAAAATTTCACGAGAAAGAACAGATTACAGATAATCCAATTTTTTTAAAAAACAATTATGCACGAGTAATGAGGAAAGAAGATGTATCAGATAACTGAAATCTACTTAAAACGAAATGAAAAAGAGGACGAAAAAAGAAAAAAAGAGGGTACTCATAGGCACAAAAGGATTTGCTACGAGTAATCTTTATCCAACGGTGCGCCGGCAGCGGCCGCCGCCGCGGCGACCTCCACGGGCATCACCCCTTCCTTCTTGCTACCACTCCTCATCTTGATCAACCCATACAACTTCTTGATCTCCCTCATCGTCGTGTCCTTCCCGAACCCAATGCCGCCGGAATCGCCCATCGGCGACTCCCCGTCCCCCCAACGCTTCGTCGATCCGCTCTCGGTCAGCCTCAGACCCCCAGCCGCTCCGCCGGATGATCTACCACTGGCGCCAGCGTTCGACTGCTGCAGCGCTGTGATGACGGACTTGAGCGCCCGGCTCGGCGACGCCCGGTGCGCGATCATGATCTCGCCGACCTCTGCCGGACTTATCTTGGCGCCGGTTTGGAAGACTTCCTCAACTTGGGAGTACAGCTTGTGGTCCTTGAGCCCCAGATAGCTGCTGGCAAGCGTTTTGAATGCCGAGAAATCGCACAGCGGGAAGTGGATGTGGACATCGAGCCGCCCTGGCCGGAGCACCGCCGGTTCCATCCCTTCCAGCCCGCCGTCGGTGCCGCAGGCCGTGGTCATGGTGAACACCATCACCCGCTCCTCACCGCAGCACGAGAAGACGCCGTCCATGAAATTGAGGACTGCGGTGAGCCTCGTCTCGCCGTCGCCGGCCCCGTTCAGATATCGATCCAGGTCCTCGACGAGGATGACTGATCGGGGGTTCGTGGCGAGCAATAGCGCTTTCAGATCGTCTCCAGCGGCGGAGTCTGCGGAGAATCGAGAAAGGTTGACGTCGTAGATATCGTAGCAGAGGAATTTAGCCATGGCGGCGACGAAGGTGGACTTGCCGGTGCCCGATGGTCCATAGAGGAGGTAACTCCGGCGCCAGACGCGGCCGAGGCGATGGTAATAAGCGCGGCCCTTGAGGAACGCTTCGAGGTCGGCGCGCACCCTGTTCTTAAGGTCCGGGTCCATAGCCACAGTCTCCAGGGTCGCCGGATGCGTGAACGGCACCGACGTCCACATCCGCCGGTCACCGACGTCTCCGGCGACAGGGGTCGTGGTGTATAGCTGGATCTCCCGCCGGCGAAGCTCGAGGTCCTCGGCAACGGACTCGACGTGCTGGAGATAAGGGCGGAGAACACGCGTGCGGTCGGGCCGACGGACGCGAAGCACGAGGCGGTCGCCGGCCTCGGAGGACGCGTTGGTCCAGACTAGGCGGGAGCCTAGGAACGAGTCGCCGGTGGACTGGCCCTTGGTGAGCTGGAGGTGGAAATCATTTGGTTTCCTTCCGGAAGAGAACAGCGCGGCCGCGGCCGCGTCCTCCAGCGACGGCAGGGCCGCAACGTAGGCGGCGGCGGCGCGATACAGCGGGTTCTCACGCCCGCCTTCCGCGTGCCGGGGGATCTCGAAGTACTGGTACGCCTGCGACCGCTCGTCCAGCCACCGCCACGACCGCGCCAACCAATAGACAAGCGATTTCCACGATAGGATGGTCCGGAGGAGCACGAGACCGCCGGCGACGGCGAAGAGTACCGGGAGCAGGGAACCGTCGCCCGGCATCGGCATGACGGAGCCGAGAATAAGGGCGGAACTAACAAGGAATAAAGAGGAATACTCGATGCTTTGGTAGGTCTAAATAGTATGCCTTTGTCTTTGGCGTGGTTGGAAGTTGGGAACTTGGAAGAAAGAGTAGGGAAAAAATGGTTGGGATGGTAATAGACGGCGTTGGCCGGCCGTGTCCCAGTCAAGGAAAGGAGGTGAAGGTTGGCGAGGGCAATAAACATGGTCACAAAATACGAACGATATATATATTACATAATAATTAATTAATATAATAATTGTTATTATTTAATGAGCGGAAAGGTGTTCTGTGGATTGTGGAACGAGTATATTTTGCAACTAAATAAATAATATTTTTTTAACGCCGAAAAAAAGGCATATATCCTTTTGGACGGTTTTGGAATTCCAGAAAGATACAATGACTTTCCAGTTCAGACTCCAGTGCGGGGATACTTTTTTATTCCTTTTTTTCTTCTGAAACAAATGGAATATGGCAAAATAAAAAAAATGGGTTGATTCGGGTGCCAAATCCAAATATGCTTTTTCTAACATCTTGGATCGTTTGGAAACAGAATCACGATTTCTCTTAAATTTTTCGTGCATAATTGAATTGACAAATTAATTCAGGGTGTGTTTAATTGGAGTGAAATTTGATGGTGAGAAATAAGGTGATTGATGTGATGAAAAAAAGTAGATGTGATAGATGAATTTTGGATGGGTTTTGAATTAGAAATTATTATTATAATTATGAAGTATAATTTTATTATTAATTAAAATAAAATTGTAAAAAAAATTATGGGAAAAAGTTTGTTAAAAATTATATTATTTAAATATAAAAAATCATTTTTTAAATTAATTATATTTAATGAAATATTAAAATTTTTATTGAAAAAATAGGTAATAAATAATATTATATTAAACACTTATTAAAATTATTTTACATCTATTAAATAATTTATTATAGTGAAGATATTGTGTGAAGAGAAAAGAAAAAAAATTTGAAAAAAAATAAATGTCACGTCAATATCAAAACAAAAAAAAAATGAGGCAATCTCCGGTTCCACCTAAAAAAAGGTAGAATCGGAGTGGTGAAATCGGGATCACATGACTCCGATTCCACCAGCTTTGCTCCCGCTTCGAAATCGAATTTCGGGACGGTGTTTGACGGAATCAGACGGAACAAGTCGCGATTCCCGACCGGTTCCCCAAGCAAACGCTCCCCTTAAGTTTTCCATCAAATTTTTGAAAAATAATATTAGTTGTTCGAGCTGTTCGCTGTGCTTCAATCCGTCTCTAATTTCTACCAACAGCAATAGAAATAACTATAATATATCTATGATCTCAATAATTAGAACGATGTTATCTAGATAAATATAATGTCCTGTGGATTGTTACCATACGAAATAAAATGTCAAAATTTTAAGCAAAATAAGCACCAACTAACTAGAGTAGTAAGGAAAATTTCACTTGCAGATAAAAAATTATGAGAAAAGAAAAACAATATTTACGAATCCATAGCCATACCCTTCAGTAGAATCTTTGTTTAACCTTATCGGCCATTTAGTTGGAAATGAAGTTGATTAAAATAAAATAATAACATATTACATTTTTTAAAAAATAAATGTAGCTTTATTTATATTATATTTGATTTCAAGAGAATAAATTTTAAAAATATAATATTTCATAAATAGATATTTTTTATAATGATATTTATTTTAATATAATATTACTCAGTTAAATAAAAAATGAATTTAGAAATAAGAATATAAATATTCTTTTTGTTTTGAAAGAATACCTATATTCTTCATATGGGGCTAAAAGGGGTTGGCTTTTAACGACATGATATTTAACCAAATCAATTATATTCTAAATTGTATTTGACTATATTAACGAAATTACTTTTTATTTTGTCGTTTATTATCCAATCAAACCCCTTTACTCTTCACAATACCTTTCATTTACTCCTCACAATCCCTTCTTTCAAATCCCTAAACTCAAATTCTACCCAAATCTCCCACAATATTTTAATAAAAAGTTGTGGTATCCTCTGTTATCATCACTTAATGTAATATCCTTCTAGTGCGAAAATTGTATAATTTTTTTACCAAATTTGTATAGTTGTATGATATTCCATAGTTTATTTTACCAAAAAATGTATAGTTGTGTATGATATTTTCTCCCTTTATTTGTTGTTAATATGCATATTTAAAATGAGAAAGTTGCAAAGGAATATATTGCTATATTTGAAATGTAGTATTATATTGTATATAAGATATTTTATATTCAGTTTTTGTTTTAATGATATCTCAATCTCTTTTAGAAAACGTTAATTGTAACATTCTCAAAATGATTATGTCATATGGCATAATATGCATCAAGAGATGCTACAGAACATACACATTTGGACTATAATTTTAACTCAACAGTGACTTTTGATTGGTCAAAACCAAAAGGAATCACTCGAGAAAGAAAAAAATATTAAAAAGTAATAAAATGAAATAAGGTAATGATAATAGTGTGGAGTGAAGGACTTGAAAATAAAAAATAATAATCAATTGAGTCTTTAGTGACTTAACTAATACATTGTTCAAATAATATGACTGTGTTATCATTATGAATGCAATCTATGACTATTGACCACCTTCATGAGTAGCATCAGTCTCTATAATATTAAATATATAGAGGAGATAAACTTCTATAAGTTCTGACACACATTATATAAAACATAAGCATAATAATTATAGGAATATCAATATGTAACAGATGATGGAAACGATCATAATAAAAAAATATCCTCATCAAGATAAAAAAAAATCATAAAATTGATAATCATGGAAGAAATAGACGACCAATTTTTGTAAGAACAAAATAATCACGATTAGAAAGGATTGGAAACCATAATCAATCACGATCTTAAACTTGTCAATCATTTAATGGTTTTCATTATGAATACGTTGTCTTTTTATTTTCACTGCATTACATCTTTCACTTATAAATTAAGTATCTTTTAACTTCATAAATGGGTATCTTCTAACTACATGAAGGAGTATATTTCAATTATTGGTGGGAGAAAAAAACACACTTCCAATTAATTATCGTCAATTCATCAAATAAGAATTGTCCATTTGCAATTTTCATTTTGTAAATACCATTTGACATCAGGAATTTTCATAGAATCTTGTCCTACATATTAATGCTTTGAGGCGGAGGAAAAAAAATTAGTGGGATTATTGTTATCACTGCTTAAATAATAAAATTCAAATAAATCAATATTTGGAGTGAAATTGTGCTTTAATCTTAATTAATTGAATTGAAAAAGAGAAAAAATATTATGATGGTGAGTTTCAACCTAGGCTAACTCTTCTAGAACTCACAAGGAGCATTACATAAAAAAGTAGTAGTTGTGTTAGAAAGTAAGTGTTATATATTATATAAGATTTTTGTGTCTACATGTACAACCATGGGGAAGCACATGACTCCGCCTTGCATGAAAGACATAACAATAATTAATTATAACTTTTATTATTCAAAATAAAAGTTAATAAGGCATAATCCTAAGTAATACAAAATGATAAGGGTATAATGGTCGCCATCAAATTGATGGGAAAGATTTAGGAGATACAAGCTACCTTTTTTACTTGACAAAATTTGTCCGAGTAATAATAAATTAATATTGAGTTGCTCAGATTATGTCGTACCAACACGAGTTGTGTTGTAGGAACACGAGTCGTACCTTTTATAATTACGATATTCTAATAGCAACACGGGTTGTGTTGTGTTAACATATAACGCTAGTTGTGATGTTCTAGATGCAATTGTGGCATCCTAATCATAGTATGGTTTGTATTCATCTTAGTCGTGACATGAGGTGCCAAGTCACGACTTCCACAAGGTGATAATATTACTGTCCAAGTTGTGACTTCGGCTACTATGTCACGTCGCTTCTTCTTCTTCCCATGTTTTTTTCGATAAGATATGATTTGTATCTATTCACATAATTTCTTTCACAAAGTGAAACTTCTTCCTTTAATCACTAGAACATTGCCTTCCTCAGGGCGGACCAGACAAAAAAAATGTGATAGGGGTCAAATGCAACCCGGTGACCTTCCTCTAAAGGTTTGGGCATAGCTACCACAATTAGGATTTTTTTTTTCAAGTGACATACAAATTTTAAAGGGAGACAAATATAATTTTTATCCTAATATTTATATTTTAATATATTTAACTAATAAGAAAAATTAAAAAGGAGGTGGGGGAACCCATATTTGTGTCAATCCTTAGTCTTTCTCTTGCACAGTCATAACTTGTCTAACTATCCAAGCTTAGGTTTGTTGTAGCCTTCTCCAATATCATAATATGAGAATAATAGAGTGGTAGAAAAATATAGAGGGACTAAAAGATTGGTTGGAGTAGAAAGGAGGGTACAAGAATGGAAGGAGTTTATTTTCCTGAGTTTAAATTGGAGGAAAAAGTTACAGCGTTTCTCTTTCATTCCTTTTTAGTATTTCATATTGCTTTCAACTTATGGTTTCCTTAGTTCAAATGTTACTAAGGGTAAGAGAATAAAATATAAGAGAAAGAAAAAAAAAACAATAAGGGTGAAGATCCACCTTGTTTGGATAAAACAATAAAGGGAAGAGAATAGAAGTTAATATTTTTTTATGTACAATTATGTCATTCATATATATACTTATATTTTAATTGTAGATGGTCAAAATATAAAATATAAAATTATTTTCCCTCCTCTCCTTTATGTTTTAAAAGCGAAAGAAAAATAAAATATTCAAGAAGAATGAAAGAAAAAATATGGGACTTTCTTTTTCATTCCTCACCTCAGTTCAATTTTTTATTTTTCTTCATTCCTCTTCTTTATCCTCCTTTCGCCTCAATCAAAATTCTCAAAACATAGTAGAAAGAAGGAAAAAAATAAATGATTGTATATTTTTCTATTTTGATATATCAAATTAAAATATAAATACATATATGAAGGACATAATTATTCATGAATAATTATTACATAAAATTTATTTATTTTTTCTTTAGTATTTTTTATTTCCCTTTTTATTTTCTTTTCTTTCTCTTAATACAATTTGAACCAAATACGTCAATAGAGAAGGGATTAAATTTAGAGGAGAGTGATACTCTGATAGATAGAATTTTAGTTGAGATAAAAATAAAAATCACTTTTATATTTTAACTTCTGGTTAATTGATTAAATCTTTCTAATATTACTTTTTCTTTTCTTTCCCCTTTTTTTCTATTTTTCCAAATTGTTGATCTTTACATTAATAATATAAGGTAATAAGTTGATTTTTTTTCTTTCATTAAGTTGTTTTTATTATGTTATCTTAAAAACCATTTAAAAATAAGTAACATTTAGGGAAAAAACGAAAATGAAAAAAACATCCCAATTTTTGTCTTAGACCTAGGGTGTAAGTAAAAGTATCCATCCAAAAAACATATCCAATAATAAAAAAATCTATATGAAAAGATAAAAATGTTGAAGCCATTGAATTTTTGGAACACATAAAATCATCTCATTTAGATGAGGTCTCCTAACTAAAAGGTCCCAACCGGGCTAAATATGTATAATTTTAACATTTACCTTACTCATATTATTTTGATTAATAATATTATTGATTTAAATTATTGTGATATAGTTGAACTTGAATATTAATAAATTATTAAGTTATTTTAATTAAGTTGAAAAAAAGTAATTAGAATATCATGAATTAATATGATGCTTCGATATACTTAGATAAAAATTTGAACCCACTACCTAATTTTAAAATATAATCTGTTTATTGTAATTTTTATATATTTTTAAACTTAAGACACCGGTCCAAAAAAATTGTGATTATTGTTTTTTATTCTTATTAAAGAATTTTAGGTAATTATTTATGCTTAAAAATTATTCATATTTTTTCATTTTAAAAAAAAATTATCCAACACTAACTAATTCCAAACGGATTTAATTTATTAAGAAATATATGTATAGTAACTCACTGTAATAGATTTGTTGAGAAATATATGTATAGTAAGTCTTACTGTAATTCATATCTAGGGTCATTTTTTTAACGCTCTCAAAATTATAACCTTTTTACGCACTTAATCTTAAAATACAAGTTCACAAATTTCAGTACTAAGAGTTGTATAAATTTAACACTCAGATCGTTCAATTAACTTTAATTTAAATGTTGTTAAGTTCTTTTTTTTCTAATAACAATGTTATTTTGCCCCATACTTTTCAATATGAAAGAATGTCAAAAAATCAAAATATTAACATAAGCATAGCATGGTGTAAAAATATCATTATCAATTAATATTTTATTTGTATTTATTTTTTTGGGTTGTAATAAGAAAGTAATAGTAAAAAATATGTTTCATAATTAAATTTAATAAAATTTAGTTTAAAATTTGATGGAATGATCTAACTGTCAAACATCGATAAATTCAGGAAGTAAAATTTGTAAATTAATAATTTATGATTAAATACGAAAAAATATAGTTCCTAAAGAAAATAGTATCTATTATAAGTAATCTAAAGAAAATACATGCTATACTTTTCAATTAATAAAAAAATAAAAATCATCGGCCAAATCTATTTAAATGATGGGAAAAGAGCGTCTCCTTAGCGCGAGCGCTAAAGGAGGCTGCTAAGCGCCCCTATAGACCATCGGATGAGATCCGACGGTCTTAACTTTTTTTTACATTCTTTTGTGCATAATCTTCTTCGTCTGTATCGCATTGGATGGTCACGATCGAATCTGCTAGTGAATAAAATGCTAACTTTCTCTCCAATTGTATCGCCTGTGTGATCTAACCCTAACTTTCTCTCTCTCAGAATGGGACGAGCGGGACAAACGAACGGGAAAAGCAGTGATCGAGGATGAGCGACGACCGATGCTGAGGTGAGCAGATGAGCGGTGAGCGGGATGAGCGGCTATCGACGCTGGGGCGAGCAGAAGTGCGGTGAGCGGGATGAGCGGCGACCGGGACGAGCAATGAGCGTGTCGAGCGGCGACTAACATTGAGGCGAGCGGATGAGCGGAGAGCGGGATGAGCGAAGTTCGAGGGTGAGCAACAAGCCGACGAGTGGCGAGCGGGAGGCTGAGCGCTATGGCTTCAATGGTGAAAGGAGCGACATCAACAGAAGGACTCACAAATTTTGACCGTTGATCTCCGTCACAGACTTTCGATGTCCAACATCGACGATGGAACGCCACCAGCGACATCAAAGAGATGCCCGCCATCAACTAGGGATTTGAAGGCATGATTTTTTATAAGTGTTATTTTTAGAGAAGAAATCTATATTTTGCTATAAGGAACAAAGAGATGCCGCCGTCGATATCTTGCTGCGCCAATCTTGTTGTGTATTGTTGTTAATAAAACTTGGTGATCCATATAAAAAATTAATAGTTATATTTGTTTTTGGTCATTCAGCATAATTGCTCTGACTTCTTAGCTTATTCATCATATTGTAAGCTCATTGATGCACAGAAGAATGTAGAGTCTTTGGCCGAATTTATTTATTTGTTAAAGATGGTAGATGTACATCAAGTCAACATGGCCGATATGGCCTCTGCTACTATTGATAATTGATTTAGAATTGCTTACTGCTCTTGTTTTACCTCTCATGTGTGCTCTATAAGTGCTCTTTTATTTAATGACTGTAATGATGCATCTTTTAGGTAAACAAATGCATCCACCGATATGTCTATGTGGAGAAGTAGCATATATTAAGATTTCGTCAAAAAAAATTCCGGCAGAAGATTTTATGGCTGCAATAACTATGGAGTATGTTTCTTTAGACATGTTACTTTTATTTCATCTATTTAAATAAGTTTGGACAGAATTTGATATGTAAACTTAAATTGTGTTTTACTTTTTTTTGCAAGAAAGCAAGATCATGTGATTACTTTCATTGGTTGGATCCACCACTTGAGGCTCGATGTATGGCTACATTCAATAGATTAACAAATCAACTTGAAGGTGAAAAGCAACAATATCAAGCAATGTTTATATGGATGACACTATTATGTATTCTTTTGATTCTTTGTATTATTTTTAAATAAATGGTTAGTTCAATAAAATGAGAATGGATGTGGTAATCATTAGACTGAAGGCAGTTAGTATGAAGGAAGTGTGTGAGTGAGTATTACTTCAGTAGTATGAGACAATTAATATGAAGGCCATTAGTTAATTTCGCCTCAGTTGTTGGATTTGTAGTAATCTTTCGCTTCACTTGTTGGATATGTAGTAATCGTCAACTGCATGTATGGATAGCAATTTTACTCGTCCACTTCTGCATTGATTTGGCGATCGCCAACAGTCCAAAAGATTCATTGTCCACTCCTGCATTGATTAATTGTCCACAAATATATGAAACGCTTCATCATAGTCGCCCACCTTAATGTAAGCGCCGAATATCGAATTCCAAGAAACATTATTTTTCACATTGCAGCATATAACAAAGAAGTAGAAAATAAAATGCATTGAAGAAATCAAAATGGCATTGAAGATAGTAGCTTACCATGAACTTACCATTATATAAATCAGGCATGAGACTATTGTGTCATGTTAAATCGTTCAACCTGTTAATTTCACAATCTTGACCAAGTGGACAATTTATTTGAAGTAAGAAAAATTATAATACCATGGGCAATGAACAATGTTTGGTAAGATGATCTTGATTGCCATATTTTTTGCTAGCCCTTCTCTTTAGCTGATTTTGGGACAATGGAATTTCTACTCCAGATTCTATTCTTGCTAATTTTTTTGGTCTCCCTTTAGCTTTCACAGGATTTGGGTCATGTATTGTAAACTCGAGTCCTTGTAGGTTACCAATTGAGTGTTCAGTAGCTACTGCAAGGGCAGGAACAAGATTACTTGAGTTGTCATTTTCCCAGTAATTGTCAATTGATTGACAAGATGAGTTAAAATTAGAATCACAATGTTGTATTGTTTGCGAGAACTCACACCCAATTCTAATGCCATCCATATATTTCTCTGCCATGTCAACATCTCTGATGGAGCAACTGCATTTTCATTCACCGAAGCATTATCTTGGAAAACACGTGCATGTGCATAACGTGCATTTTTTGTCCAACGATGAAGGATGTACTTCTCTGGAATGATAATGACTCTTTTTCTCATTAAGCATAAGCACAACATGAACACAAAATATTCCTTCTTGCTCGAATTTTTTGCATGAACAACTTATTGAAATACTTGGCACATTAGTGTATTCTACTATTGTCCTTTTCTTGTCTTCGAATTCGGCTTCGTATATGGAGTACACTTCTTTCTCATTGTCCTCAAATACTTTTCTTGACCAAAATTTTATTAACTCTTTGAATTCATTTTGAATTAATAGAAATATTATTTTAGTGTAGGCTTTCGCTGTGTGTTTTTCCAAAAGACTGGTTGTAATTGTAGAATTTTGTAAGTTCAAATTTCTAAAGTCTTCTCATTCCTTAGCCTCACGACGAGAAGCAAGTGCTACATCATATTGTACAACAAATTCAATCAATGATGTGTTTGAATTTACAAAATCATCGAAGAAAGCATTAATGCTTTTAGATCTCTGTGTGGTTGTCATTCCTACAAAGAAAACATTAGTCAAGTATACATGTACCCATTAATGTCACTTCTCATACATGTTTTCTAATTAATGACCATCTGAAATGTGATACTTCTACTTCAACTGAATCCATTTCTCCTCGAAAGCTTTAACATCTACTGACTCATATATCCACTTGTCAAAGTCCTTTTTAAAAGCATTCCTTGCATATAAATTTCGAAGATAACACATGGCATTCTTCAAATATGCCAAATCCATAATTTATATTGTGTATTAGGGAAGACTTTATGAATTGCATTACTCATAGCAATATCTTGATCTGTGATCATGACGACAAAATGTTTGCCACACATACACCTAAGAAATGCTTCAAATAACTAAACAAAAATTTCCTTTGTTTCATCTGCTAATAACGCACATCCAAACAATATTGATTATCTATGATGATTCACTCTAATGAATGGTGCAAATGGCATGCGAAATTTATTAGCCCCGTAGGTTGTATCGAAAATAAGAACATCACCAAAGGTCATATAAGAATCCCTCGTCATACTATCAACCCAAAAGAAACTTCTTGCTTCTTCTTCTTTCTTCTTCTTCTTCTTCTTCTTCTTCTTCTTCTTCTTCTTCTTCTTCTTCTTCTTCTTCTTCTTCTTCTTCTTCTTCTTCTTCTTCTTCAAATTTCTGCTTAAAATATAAAATCACATTCATGCATTGTCTATCCATATTGCTTCATCTTATTTCTTTCAAATGGTCCTTACAATTTTATGTTCTAACAGATGAATCATCACAAAAGTTGAGTATTTTTACTATTGACGACGGACCAAACCCACGTTGATGTAATCTTTCCATGTCCGTCTTAGAAGATGATGACAATGAATGATGAGAATGTAACATGTGAACTTTCGACGGAGTAGCTAAAGAATGCGTGTGCTCTTCAACAAATGATTTCACCTCCCACTTAGAATCATTATTTGTTCCAACAATCAAGTGTGCTTTACAACCTTCCCTAACATCGCTTCTTCGCTTCACGTCTCTTCCCACATTTCGTTGTCATTGAGATTCGTATAACCTTGATTAAAACAAACAAGTCTTCTTCTTATGACTTCATTGTTTTTTCTTGATCTCATAGGATAATCTTTTCGTATTGAGAAACTCGTCACCTTAGCGTAAACATTGTAATATGTATATGCATCATTCTCTATATCAAAAAGTCATTCCAAGACAAGGTTTAGTAATTTCATATGACTTGGGGGGCACCTCATCGGCTTGCATATCTTCATTCATAGATTCCTCGACCTCGTGCAAACTGCAATAAGAAAAATATTAAATATTTATTGCAAAGTTTAATCATTTGTAACCAGTATAAAGATTAATGTATATATCTTTCATGTGTGCATCCAAGTTCTTCAATACCTCAGTCTTCAAAAGGTTCATTACTTGTAATTGCATCCATATCTTAGGAGAAAATATGATTCTTATATTGAAGAATTTCTGGTTCACTTCTTTCCCCACATGCAATAGATGCACAAGAAATTCAATGTTTTATTTCGGATTCCTAAAATTTGAGAACATGATTACCATGTTAAATGGTGTTGCTATTGTCATCTTACTAGATCCTTGTAATGGAAATGAACATGTTGCTTTCATAACATAAGACTAAAATAGTAAAGACAGAAACGAGGACTAATCATCTATTTATAGAAGACAAGAAATGTATGAAGAACACCGACTTATCTCAACATCCTCGAATCTTGCCAGGTTTATATCCACACCGATGATCCTGGATGCGTTGGAGTACCTTTGGCAGCTTGGCGACATCAATAGTGGCGCCAAAACCTGGTGGAACAATGGGAATTATAGAAGAATCATGGATGCATCCTTGCTGTTGGGGAAGCAAACATCCAATGGATGCATCGCGACAGATGCTCACCAGTGGAAATGCCACCGAAGCGCCTATACATACCTATACAACACTTCTCGCCTCAACCTATTGCTGTCGACTCGTAGCCGAGAAGTGTCGACCTCTCGCCCATTCTGTCGTCGTGGTCGAGAAGCGTTGTCTCACCCGATTTGTCACAGTGGCAGAGAAGCACCGAAATGGCCCGTTTGTCATTGTGGGCGAGAAGCGCCGACCTCGCACCCGCTTTGTCGTCGTGGCACGCCCCATCCTCTCACCCAATTTGTCATCGTGGCAGAGAAGCGCCGACCTCGCCAGCTCTGTCGTCTTGTTCAAGAAGTGCCAACCTCTCATCGATTTGTCATCGTGGCAGAGAAGTGCCAACCGCACCCGCTCTGTCGTCGTGTCCAAGAAGAGCAGACCTCTCACCCGATTTGTCACAGTGGCAGAGAGCGCCAATCACGCCCGCTCTGTCGTCATGTCAGAGAAGCGTAGACCTCTCAGCCAATTTGTCGCCATGACAGAGAAGCGCCAACCATGCCCGCTCTGTCATCGTGTCCGAGAAGCGCCGACCTCTCACCCGATTTGTCATCATGGCAGAAGTGCCAACCGCGCCCACTCTGTCGTCGTGTCTGAGAAGTGCCAATCTCTCACTCGATTTGTCACCATGGCATAAGCACCAACCTCACTCGCTCTGTGGATGCATGCGACTTTAGAATGGTCCGACGGAAGCGATGTTAGATGCACGAGAGCGGCGCGACGTGGTCCGGCGGAAGCGATGTCGAATACACGAGAGAAGCACGACGCGGTCCGGCAATTGTAGGTGATAAAAAAGTTAGGTCTTCAAGATGTCATTCGGTCGTTACCATCCAATTGTCCTTTTTTCCCTTAAAATCAACAGTCCCTTTTTTCTTATATAAATTTAGCACTGTTTGGATTTGTTTAGAATTTGAAATAACAATTAAGCAATCAACAAACAATTTTTAAATTAGAGTTTATTTAGGCATTAAAGCACAAAATTTTATAGACTAATGAGAATAGCTAGATTTGACATTTTATTTTTAATATAATATTTTCTTAATAATCATTTTTATTTAATTTCTAAATTTCATGTATTATTTTCATTTTCATATTTTATTTGAAAATAATTAATATTTTACAGTGAAATAAAAGTTGTAAAAAGTTATTATTTGAATACAATATTATAAATTAATTATTATGAGTATTAGATGCATATAAAATGAACCTAAATTAATTATATCTTTATATTCATTTCTGTCATTTATAGGTATATATATTGGTGAAATTAAATTATTTATCAAATAATTGTTATTAAATTTGTAATCAAATTCAATATTCCTTGATATCTAATATCTCTTAATTTAATTATTATTCATCAATAAAAATATTAAATTTGTAAACTTTTTCTATAGAGTTTTGCAATCGAAGTTTAACCATGACTAAAACCTAAAATAACAAGAAAATAATTAAGATAAGGAAGTAAATAAATAAGTAATATCAAATTATTTTTAAAACAGATATAGATCAGTCGTCGGCGTTGCGGCTCTGTCTTCTCGGGCATTATGTCGACGACTTCACTGTCTTGAAGCGGCTTATCCCGGAGCTCTGGCATACCTCTGAGCCATGCTCCCTGTCGAAGATCGCTAACTCCTTTGTACTCTTTTCCTTCGTTAACGTCGAGGACCGCCTGCAGGTACTCACAGGTGGCCCGTGGGAGTTCGGAGGGAGTTTGCTCACGATGGCGCAAGTGGCGCCTTTCTTCCGACCTGATGGCAATGGCGATCTCGCGTCCCCCACCTGGATCCACCTGCCGTGTCTACCCCTGGAGCTCCATTCTTCGTGGGCTCTTTGCCGGATCACGGCGGTCTTTGGCCTTGTTTTGCAGGTGGTGTCTGGTGTGCAGGGAGCGTCGGCGAGAATCTGTATTGAGCTAAATCTTTCCAGACCTCTAAAGCAAGGGACTTAGGTGCGGCTTCCAAACGGGGTGTACGAAAACCTTCCATCCTTCTGCTTCCGGTGCGGCATCGTCGGCCACCTCTTCAAGCATTGCACTTCGCGGCCATCTCCTTGTATAGGTGGCGAGCGGGACGTTATGATGTATGGGCCCTAGTTGCGCGCGGCTCGCCCTCCTCCTCGTCGGAAGGTCGGTCCGGTGGCTCCGCGTGTTGCGGCGCCTCCGGTGCTCCAAGTTCATAAACCCCCGTGTCTTGACCTGAATTGCCCGGCGCAGAGTTGCATCGAACCCAACGTGCATCCAAATTTTCTGAAACACTAATTTCAACCCATCAAACCATATGCATTACTGATGACCTAATTTTGAAAGCAGACGTTGAAGTTTTGCAATTGGAAACTATACTACAAAGCTGATGATGTACGATCAGACAACAAATTAATAAATCCGTGTTCTAAATTATTTAGACTTAGGTAATTTGAGAAAAGGAAAATATAAGTAGACTTTGTATGTTCGATTATTTTGTCTATCTATTCAATCATTCACGCTAAAATGAGTATACAGTCCATTATTTGAGCTGCAACTTGCAGTACTCGAAATGTGTCAATCGACTTATTGTAAAAATAAAATTTTGTTATACAATAAATTGATCGATTTATTGTATAGTTCGTTAAACGTGCCTCCATATTATTCGTACAGAAGTCGCCGTAGCGAGTGAAGCAAACTATTTTAAATTGTAAGGGAAGTCCTTAAGTTCAATATCCATAAGTTGAATCGATCTTTCAGCATAATCTACTCGTTATACTAGGAGCATCATTGTCTGTTTATTGCGCATTGGACTCGTAATTTTAACTTTTTGCAACTCGAATATTTAATTTTCTATATATTATTAAATATTTGTTTGGAATGTAGACACGTACTATTTGCGTGCAATTCCTCACAAACGCACTTTTTCTTTGCTAGAATAGTAGAAGGTTATCCCACAAGACATACACGTATCATACGAGTATACATGTAAGTATACACACATCTAAATAGGTACACACATGACACATGTCTACATATCGTACCAGCAATTAACCTTTTTTTTTCTTCACTTCCTTTTACCCTTGATATCTTATCGTGATAAAGATGAGGATGTGTCTGATATTGAAGTATAACACATATTTTTAATAAAAATGGATGTTTATTTATTAATTTCTTTGGTTGGATGGTTAATTTTTATTTTTGGTTCAATGTTAAAAGTAGAAATCTCATCCCAATATTCGAGAAGTGATATGAATAATTCAACTCATTCCACACTAATAATTATACACGTGGACCACAAGTCATAATTTTCATAAATAATTGTATTGGACTACTTTGATAAGTCATATCCCTAGAGGTGTTTATGAATACATAAATTCGCCTCAACTTGGTTAAGTTTACTCATTCGAATTTTTTTTTATTAAGTTGGTACTCAATCTAATTTGATTTAAGTTGCGTCTGGTTGAGTGAGTTGTGATGAATGATTTTACCAACATTTTTTAATTTAATATAAAAATGATTTAATATTTTATTTTAAAGAACCTAAAATAGTATTTCTAAATAGATAAATAATTTTCTATACTTAAAATACTTTACTTTCATATATTTTTAATTTTTAAATGATATGAAAATCTTAAATGAAATAAAAAATTGAATAAAAAATAAAATATAATTCGTATCATCACTACCGAAATTGAGTTGAAACAAATCTGATTAAAATTTTAACTCATACCCAATTGGACCCGACCCTTAATTAAGTCGTGATCGGAATGGATATTGCGAAGGAAAACCCACGGAATATTTTTCCTGACCGCTAACATCAACCAAGGAATCACATTCCAGGATTAAAATTGAGGTATAACATTTGACCAAACTGGTGAGGTTCTTGTTGTAATAACAAAACGCATACCATTCTCGTTGGGTGCTTCAAACTTGGAGCCGAGAGGGTCCAAATCAAGCATCAAATCACGACGATTTCTCAGTGTCCTTTCCACGCAGCAAACTAATTTATTTAGTCGGTGTCAAGTCGGTGGGCGGGTGGGGGATGGAGCCCCGTGACGCAGGAGACGATGAGCCGCTTGAGATTTCTATCTACAAGGAGGACTCGGTTTCGGTTAGTTAGTAGCTAATCAAGACAAGGACCAAGTCCTTGCAAAATACAAGGGGAGACACGCATTGCTGCAGTTGACGCTGGTGCTACAAGTCCATCCAAACTGTTGGCAGAATTGACTTATGTTTCAGCTTGGAAGGGGTGCTAAGTGCTAACAATTTTTAATTTAATCAGAACTTATTGTTCTACACTTATGCAAACATGATTTTTTTTAGCCATGTGATAATATATCCAAAAAGATCTTTCCATTGGAAAATTGATGTTATTTTAGATCATTCGGGGCCGTGCAACTAGGCATTAACTCAAACCAACTCCTTCGCCAACGTTATATGTTGATATTTTAATCTGGAACTAATCGATTCAGAAAAAAAAATAAATCAAGTTTTGTTACCATACACTCGATCTTAGGCATGAACACGGATTGGGGCTACTCGACCAGTCTCGTGCTACTCAACTTGGGGAGAATTATCTCGAAATTACCTGAACTAAAAAGGCTAAAATTAATTCCGACCTAATTATTTTATATATTATATTATATTATAAAATCTGTAGGTTTAATGTACCATTTACATAGTTATAGTTTTTGCTTTAAAGTTTAAATGTACGATGATATGTAAAAATGACATCATTAATAATACATAATAATAAGATTAATATGACGTGATCTGGTTTAAAATCTGAAATGAATCAGTTACAAGATCGATCTCAAATTTTAAAGCTTAAATCAAAATCGAGACCAGATCGTAACAAGGATCTCTAATGAATGCTTGCTTTATTTGGTAATTGAAGTTAAAACGAATTTGTTAGTGTGGTGAAGGTTTACATAAATTATATTTGGATATGAATTAATAGAATGATCGAGTTAATTTAGTACTTTTGAATACAATTTTTAGCAAATAATTAATAAAGATTAAAACAGATAAATATTTTTATTATTTTTAACGGGACTTTATTTCTTTTTTAATTTGAATAAAAAAGATAGAATGGGAATAATAATTTTTAACTCTTACAAAATTATCAAATTTATGTATTTAGTTTTTAAGTTATGCGACGAGCTAATAAACACCAACCTAATCTTAGTCAAAATTTTAAAATTACTATTCGAATAAAATTTAAGAATTTTGAACTCATCCCACCCCAATTAAACCCTCCTTAACCTTCCTTAACCCTCTATCTAAACACACCCTTAGACTATATTTGAATTTTTAATGATAGAGAGGTGAATTAGATGGTAGAGTATATGCTGGTGAAGTTGAGTGTAGTGAAGGTTTATGTAAATCATATTTGGATATGAATAAATGGAATGTGACGAGTTAATTTAATAACTCTTTGTTTGAATACAAATTATAATACATGGATTAGTAAATGTTAAGTTAGGTAAACATCTTTATTACTCTAAATTTTTATGTTTGATAGAGAAGAAATAAGGACAAAATAAGAATAATTATTTTTAATTCTTCTAAAATAATTAATTTGGTAGATTTAATTTTAAGTCGTAACGAGCTTACGAATGTCAACATATCTTTAGTTAATATTTTTAAAAATATTCAAACATTAGATTTTTTTTTAAACTCACTTTATCTTAATCAAATTCAATCTATCACTATTTAATCCTCTATTCAAACGGGGCATCAAGAACAAAAGGATATTAAGACATTGTTCAAGCTACAATATCCAAACAGAGTGAGAATAAAATTTTCATGGTCCTGTCATCACTACATTCTAAACTCGCCTTGTGGGCAGATAAAAGATAAAAAAAAAGTAGAGGTTATGAATTTTAGACAGTAAGAACATTTCTGTTCTAAGTCATTTTGTTTCCGTCCTAAGGACAATTTATTCATTTTCCAAACCAGACCTTAATGTTCAACACATTTTACATAGTATACTAAAATGGCACAACAATTTTAGTGGTGAAAATTGTAAATTCAAACCTGTTTGTGAATTCAGTTTTGAGGCCACCTTGGTTAAGGAAAACAGTGTTGATCGAGTGACGAGAGAGGGGCGTAAAAAATATACAAAATAGCCATGGCCAAAATGGACGATAGCCTTCATAATATTATGCGTCTTATGGAGTTGTAAACGAAAAAAATAAATAAATAAAGGAACGATAAAAGACTTGGTAGGTGCCACGTCAGAAGCTTAAATAACTTTATAGCATTTAGTGGCCATGTTATCTGATGTTCGAAACTAAATAATAATAATAATAATAATAATAATAATAATAATAATAATAATAATAATAATAATAATAATAATAATAATAAATTTTTTGGACTGTAACTATGTTCTAGAATGACAAGGAAATAAACGAAAATGTTGTTTTAAGTTGAAAAGATCATGATAATATCAATTATTAACCGACCTTATTTTTTTTAACAAAATCCGTGTCGCCCGAAAGGGAGGGTCAAAGAACCATAATATAAAATTAATATTGGTCTCTGTCAAAGCTTTTAATTACCGGCCACTCAAACTCTCAAGTTTTATACGATGCAGTCTATATATGTGTTTGAAATCTGACTTGCAGAGAAAGAAAGCTGCGTAGTCATACTCAACGGAAGTGGATGCCAAAGACGGAGAGAAATAGCGACCGTGCTGCTGATTCATGTGACTCGATCTCGCGAATTAGTCATCCCAAATCTGCTTCAAATTTATACACGTCAACGTGTTCGGTCATATTTTGTGTTCTCTACTCTCCGATACTTCATGATCTTTCGGGTTTATAATTATTTACTAGGTGTTTGGTATAGGATTAATAAAGAATATTTTAATTTTTTATTCGTTAAGAAGAATAAAAGTGAACATATTATTGTGGTAGAAAAAAAATTATAACGTTTGGATACAATCAGAATAATAGAAAAATCTGAAATAATAGATTTAATGTATACAGTTACATAATTTATTAAATAATAGTATGTAGTTATTTAATATATTAATAAAATAAATATTCATGTAAAAAATGAAAATACTTGGGTGAAATAAAATACGAAAATTTATAAATAATGACAAGAAATATTGACCATAAAATAATTTTAGTTATTCAAAGAAACAATTTTTATAGCATATAAATGGTATAGTCCATTTCACTTTTGAAAAATATTATATAATTAATAGTAATTAAATAATAATATAGTCACATCTCTCACTGTTAATATTTTAAATATTGAATTAGTGTATTTTTGTGAAAATTTAATAAATATAAAATAATTAATTATGTGCAATAATTATTAGAAATAAAAAAGCTCGAGAACAAAATGTTCCAACCATTGACAAGAACATTTTTGTTCTTATTTTGATAATAAAATACATTCTTAATTTGTTGAATGTATACGATTTTTGGTTGCATATTATTTAAAATTAATTTTAAATATATAAAAATTTAAATAAAAGAATTGTCCAACCAGATCACACGGTCCTAAATATTTCTGATTTGATTGGTCGAATTTCAAAATTATTTCATTAGCTCAATTCAACATTATTATTTTTTTGATGGGATCGATTTTTTTCGAACCCCGTCCAATAATCCATTGCAAAAACGTGACGACTGAAATTACCAAAAGATAACTGATTGACTCGAATTGGGCCATTATTGAGATCTAAGTCGGTCTGTTGGGTCCAAAAGCTTTAATTTAAAAGCCTTTCAGCCCGCAAACCCCCTTCTTTAAAACCCTACGATGCGATTTTTAAAACAATCCCGGGCCGAACGATCGGCCGCGCTAATGTTCGCAAATCGTTTGTGCGTTCGGTTGCAGCGACTGGCAGCGTTGCAGAGCCCGATTACGAGAGCCTTCTCCTCACTTCCTATGGCGGCCGCCTCAACTCCCGCGTCGCCGGCCAACGCTCATTTTCCGGCTTTCTCCACCGGCTCTCCTAACCCCGTGCCCCGGAGGGTCGGCACCCACAACGGCTCCTTCCACTGCGACGAGGCTCTCGGCTGCTTCATGATCCGCCTCACAGGCAAATTCTCCGGCGCCGATATCATTCGCTCGAGAGATCCCCAGGTGGTGCCTTGTTTACCTCCCGCTGTTCTCTTCGATGGTTGATGTTTAAAATAGTTCTGAAAACTCATTACCGCGTAAACGAGTTAACAGATGCATCATTTTACGCAACCACGGGATAATCTAATCACAGGTAATTAGGTTTGCGTAGTACAAGGTAATCGCTTGGAGCCCCACATTTCATGATATAAAAAGTTCTTTTAATTGTTCCCTAAAAGTGCATCAAAAGCGATTAAGGAAAAGTTTAAATGTTTGAGGTGCCACAATTGTGCTACTAATAGCTCAATAATTAGGGTCTAGTATCGACTATCAAGTGAGCTATTACAGTTGGTTTTTGGTCCTTGGAAAAAGTTTATATTGCGAGGTATTCCAAGTAATAGCTGCAGCTGGTTTATACCACCATAACTGAGTTTCCAAGAAATAATGATGTAGGAGATGATGGTTGCAAATTCTAAATCAATAATTTCATTTGAAAAAGGAATTCTTAACTTTGATGTACTTTTCAGGCTCTTGGAGCTTTTACTTTTTCAACTTTGGCTTTGTTGTTATACCTTTTGACCAAATATTTTGCAGATTCTTGATGCACTGGATGCAGTTCTTGATGTCGGAGGTGTATATGATCCAAGCCAAGACCGATATGATCATCATCAAAAGGGATTCAATGAGGTTTTTGGCTATGGTTTCAATACAAAGCTTAGTAGCGCAGGACTTGTTTACAAGGTATTCACTAATGTGATTTGTGTAGCACATTAGCCACGGATACAATAAATTTCAATTCTTGTCCTCTGCAAAAATAATATAATTTATGTGAATGTCATGTTTAATTGTTGGCGGAGAGATATCTTCATTTTAAATGCTGTTTTGTATTGTTCATCTGATATAATGCACTTAAAGTTTCTGAATTTCTACATTTCTCATTTTGAGGAGCATATTGTGAGAAGTGCCATTGCACTCTGGCTAAGTCTAGGGGTTGGTTCACTTTATACTCCACATGATCACTTTCTTCTTCTCGCTGCAGCATTATGGAAAGGAGATAATTGCAAAGGAGCTCCAAGTCAATGAAGAACATGAAAATGTGCACCGTTTATATCTTGCTATCTATAAAAGTTTTATTGAGGTACTATAACTGATCATCCATAAATTTGGGCCATGTATACTTCTCAATCACTTTTCTAATACAACTACTCAACTAGCATATTGTCCTTATACTTTTTATCGGACCCTGTGAAAGCACTTTTGGGGCAATCTATTGATAATTAACATTCCTATAAGCAACTGATATGTATTTTGCAATTATGGAAATGTAGAGATTTAATTTACATACTGATAATGTGAGTTGCAACATGCTAAGAATGCCTTATTAGGCTGTCTGCTGAGGTCTGGAGTTTCACAGTGGCCCCTGAATTCCTCTTGTGGTCTGATCTCAGTGTCAACTACTAATTTGCATTTTATTACAATTCAATCTATTTATTTTGTAGTAATTCAATGGAATGAGTCTGTTGAATGGTTAATTTGTGATCACTAGTAACCATGTATGAATTAACTAATAGTTGATGTGATTAATGCCTTTGTTGTCACTATTTTGAGGTCAAAATAATAATGGTGGAATGTATCAAAAGTTGGATATGATAAAATATTCTTCTTTTAAATTTGCTTAACCTTAAGTTAGTAAATCACTACATCTTATTATACACAAGAATCTGTGAGTTTCTGTTCTGGCATGTGGACTATTTGGCTTCTATCATATTTAACATGTTAATTTTTTTCTCCCTTTTAAAGGAATAAAAAATCTCAGTAATCCAACATTTTTGCATTGCTTGTTTGCAACAGGCAATAGATGCCATTGATAATGGTATCAATCAATTTGACACGGATCTGCCTCCAAGGTATGTGAACAACACACATCTCTCCTCAAGAGTTGGGCGTCTTAATCTGGATTGGATGGACCCTGATCAGTCATCTGAAAAGGAAAATGCAGCTTTTCAGCAAGCAATGATCCTTGCGGGCAGTGAATTTTTGGAGGCTAGTTTTCTAATTTCACCCTCATAAGTTACAGCGCTGTATTTCAGCCAATTCACTTACTTTATATGTTTGTTGGACTTTTACTTCTTGAAATAGAATATGTTCATCTGTCATTTGACTGTCTGCTTTAACATTTCAACGACAGAGTGTCCAATTTCACATTAAATCATGGTTACCTGCACGAGCTATTGTTATTGAGTGTTTAGAATCAAGAAAGGAGATTGATCCCAGTGGAGAAATCATGGTTCTGCATAGATTTTGCCCTGTAAGTGTCTTTATTTTTGTTTTTGTACATACAACAACAACAACAAAGCCTTATCCCACTAGGTGGGGTCGGCTACATGGATCATACGACGCTATTCCGCTTTATTAGTAACCAAACCTTTCGGTATATTATTCACTAATAGATCTTGCTCTATTAGTTCGCCAAGTGTCCGCCTTGGCCTCCCTCTCCCTCTTTTAATCGGACTCCAAATTATTTGATCTACTCATCTTACTGGCGCATCTAATGGTCTTATCTGAACATGACCAAATCATCTCAAACGATTCTCTACCATTTTCTCACTAATAGGAGCCATTCCGACTCGTTCACGTATATGGTCATTCCTAATCTTATCTAATCTTGTATGACCACACATCCATCTCAACATTCTCATTTCGGCTACTCCCACTTTACGTTCATGTTGTCCCCTCATAGCCCAACATTCACTACCATATAACCCTGTTGGCCTTATAGCAGTACGATAGGATTTTTCTTTAACTTTATTGGGTACTTTTCTATCACAAAGAACTCCAGTGGCTTTCCTCCACTTACACCAACCATATTGAATTCTATGATTAACATCGTCATCAATCTCACCATCTTGTCTTACAATTGATCCTAAATATTTAAACTTTGTCACTTGATGAATTATATCCTCCCCTAGCCTAACTTTCAAATCGTCTCTAAATTGTTTATTTGTGAAATTGCTATGCATATATTCTGTTTTATTCCTACTTAAACGAAAACCCTTTGACTCCAACGTATTTCTCCATATTTCTAATTTTGTATTAATCTCTTCTCTTGAATCCGCTAAAAGTACTATATCATCCGCAAATAGCATGCACTTAGATACCTCCTCTGTGATACTCTCGGTTATAGCATCGATAACTAAGTTAAATAGATACGGGCTTAAAGCTGATCCTTGATGTAGGTCAATTCGTATAGGAAATTCATTTGTCTCACTTCCGGGTGTCCTAACCCTAGTCAATGCTCCATCGTACATATCTTGTATTACCTTAATGTAGGCAACACTCACCCTCTTCTTTTGCAAGGCTTTTCAAAGTACATCCCTTGATACCCGATCATACGTCTTCTCTAAGTCAATGAAAGCCTCTTCTCCTACTTCGATACTTCTCCATCATCCCCCTTAGTAAATAAATCGCCTCTGTAGTGGATCTTCCTAGCATGAACCCAAATTGTCTCTCAGAAATACTAGTCTCCATTCTCAATCTATGCTCAATCACTTTTTCTCATAATTTCATTGTGTGACTCATAAGTTTAATCCCTCTATAATTTGCACAATTCTGAATATCCCCTTTATTTTTGTAAATAGAAACTAATGTACTTAATCTCCAATCATCAGGCATCTTTTTCGATCGTAAAATCTCATTAAATAGTTTACATAACCACAACACACATTTTTCTCCTAAACATTTCCAAACTTCAATCGGTATACCATCCGGTCCAACGGCTTTACCATTCTCCATTTTCTTAAGAACTTCGCTAACCTCCGAAACTCTAATTCTACGATAAAATGACCTATTAAGCTCACATTCCCTAACTGTCAAATCCTCCAAATCACAACGGGAACCTTCACATCCATCATTAAATAGCTTATAGAAATACTCTTCCCATCTGTTCTTAATATCTCCTTCAGTAATTAAAACCTTGTCAACTTCATTTTTTATGCATCTTACTTGATCCAAATCTCTCGACTCCTCCTCTTTATTCCTTGCAATCTTGTAAATCCTTTGTTCACCAGCTTTTATCTCTAACTCCTTATAAAACTCTTCATATGCTTTAGCACGAGCATCACTAACTGCCTTCTTAGCCTCCCTTTTCGCCAAACGATACTTTTCCCAATTGTCAGAATTATTGTCCAAGTGTATCGCCTTGAAACAATTCTTCTTATTACACACCTTTTCTTGAACCTCCTCATTCCACCACCAAGTCTCCTTATCTCGTGGTCCAAAACCTTTTGATTCTCCTAAAATGGCTTTAGCAACCATTTCAACCTTTTTTGCCACATTCTCCCACATGATACTAGTATCTCCTTCTAACTCCCACACACTTTTCTCTAATAACTTACTTCTAAAAGTCTCTCGCTTCTCCCCCTTTAACTGCTACCATTTGATCTTTCGATCAAAAACTGTTCGGGATTTTGGTTTTATACATTTTATTTACATATCAAGAACTAGCAATCTATGTTGTGTAGTCACCCCATGCCCAGGAATTACTTTGCAATTAGTACAACGTCTTTTATCAGTATTTCTTGTCAAGAAAAAATCGATTTGAGACCTATGAGTTTCACTTTTGTATGTGATTAAATGTTCCTCTCTCTTCATAAAACAAGTGTTGATAATCTTAAGGTCGTATGCTAAAGAAAAATATGTTTTTGTACATAAACATAGAAAATGTAATGGGGGAAAAATGTTGTCATTCCTTCCCTTTCAAAAAAAAAGGGGGAAAAATTTGTGTTGAATGGTATGTATGTTCCTTGTATCCACGATATGTTAATTTCTCTCTTGTTGCAGTGGAAGCTTCATTTGTTTGAGCTCGAAGAGGAATTGAAAATTGAGCATCTCATTAAGTATGTGCTGTATCAGGTAATTTCATATCCCCTAGTAGATGTTGGATGTGAACATGTGATATCTTACCTTTTACAATGCTCCACATTTTTTGTTAGCTGGCATAACATGTCCTGAGTTTTGAGTATAATCAGTTTACGTAATGTATAAATTACTGTCCTCTGATTTTCCAGTTGAATCGCTAGTTGAGTTCTATGATGATTGGTTTCATGCCTATATTCTTGTTGACATATTAATGGAGATATACTAAATTAGACTCTACCCAAAAACTTATTAAGTTATCTGCTTATGAAATGTACTAGAAGAAATTATCATTCTTCAAAGCTTATGATCTCAAACAACTATCAATGGGCTTTCACAATGTTGTCAGAACTTCATCAAACATCAACTTGAAAAGATCTTCATTTCAAGTTCAGCCAATTGATTGATTAAGCTTGCTAGCATATGTAGTATAATTTTAGAGTGAGCCAATCGACTGATTAAGCCTGCTAACACATGTAGTATAATTTTAGAGTCATTATCACGTATAATCCTTCAATTTTGCGCAATTCCCATTTTGGCCTCCCAAATTTAGTTTTTAATCAAATGATCTCCTAATTTTCTAATGTTTTCATCGGAGGTCCTCTTTACTTGATGTAACTAGTCTTTCAAGTAGGGTTTTTTTTTTTTGGGATTTTGGGGACCCAAATGGGAACTTAGCAAGGTTATAAACTATATATGAAAATTACTCTATAATAATATGATTAGCAAAGCCAATAAGATAACATTTTTTTATAGGGCTAATAAGATAATTTTTTTTTGAGATGGCGAATAAGATAACATTAACAACTATCATTCTTGGTCTTGGTCAAAGGGACGACATCGGGCGATTGGGCTCAGCCCTAGCGTGGAGTCCACCAAGGCTGCCTGCCGGCTCTTGTGCTCTTCATCCTAGCAGTCGACGTCCTTGCCAGATGCACTCAGACATCTTGTGCTCGGGTCTTTTTAGCGGCTTTGTCGGAGGCTTGGTTCCTCTCCTCCAGTATGTTAACGACACAGTGGATAACACAAAGGGCTCAGAGCAAGAGGTTAGACGAGTGACCATCCTCATTGAGCTTTTTGACGCCACAATCGGTCTCCAGATCAACCATGCCAAACCTTTCTTCATCCCCTTTGGCATGGTTCTTGAGGATGCTTCTTACGCCGATTGGCACATTGCCGTGTACATACTTGGGTCTTCCTCTCTTTGACCGTCATATCAGCTCTTGCAGGTGGACTCTAGTCATTGAGCGCATGGAGTAGAGTCTCTAGGTTTGGAGCTCATGACTTATATCCTGAGGTGGCCGGCTCATCCACCTTCGTTTTGGCGCTCCCGACATATTATATGACAGTTCTTCGGGTAGATTCTTAGGCGCATGGATTCCTTGAGCAGATTTTTATGGCAAGGCGACAATTTTGATCGATGGGGAGTTCATCTTGTTGCATGAAGTAGTGTTTGCCATCTCACCTCCTAGGACGGTCCCGGGGATTCGGGACCTCAATTGCACCAACTAGGCTCTTCTAACTCGGTGGGTCAAGCAGATCATGGGGTTCGAGGATGGCTTATGGAAATCTGTCTTCTTCTCTTGCTATATGTGAGTCGAGGATCATGCTGCCTTGCGGGGATTCATCCTTTTGGCGGGGGTGTGGTGGCACTTGTCTTGCGGGTGCGTCGACTTATGACTCCCTCGCTTGGCTCCGGGGTAAGCTTCACTTTTTGGCGACATTGCTGGTCCCTGGGACCACCTGAGAAGGCTTTCCCTCAGATTGTTTGCCTTGGCAGCACATCCTGATGTCATTGTGGCATAGACTTGGTCAGAGGTTGGGGGCCCGGGCTTAGGCTCCTGAACCCCTTCTTTTCAGATCGACCCTCTTAGAACACAAGAGGATTGCTCCTTTTTCCCCTAACCACTCCAGTTTTGACGGATGGGTTTGGCTATCGGAGGCTTGGTCAGCATGTCACCTCTATATCTATTTCCTTCCTGACACCGTGACATCGGAGGACTTCACAGACTCATTTGACGATCTCGAGTATAGCTGAAAGTCAAGATCTTTATTTGGCTTATGCGGCGGGACTGGTTTCTCACTAGGATGTACATGGCGAGATGGGCACATCACACAAACACATCGTGTGTCTTAATGTGGCGAGGCAGAGGAGGACATCAACCACCTATTTTTTGCAGGCCCGACAACACTTGATATCGGGCAGCGAACGTCCTTCGGGGGGTCTCTTTCCTCCTTATCCTACGATCCTGTGGCAATCTCTTCCAGCTTTGGCCTGACGGAGACGGAGATGGCGAGTGCCACTGGCATCCTTTTTGGCCGGTTCTTAGCTTCAGCGTAATCATGTGATTTGTTTTTTGTGGGGAGCGATGTCAGACAGAGGGTATTGTACACCACATTTCCTTTTTGCTTCCGGAGTGAGGTTTTGGTTAGCTAATACTTTTTAGTTTTTTGCGCTCTCTTTGAGAGCACACACTTGTACATGACTCTCATTTCTCAGTTATATATACATTCGAATGACAACAACATAACCTGATAGTCATCCTTTTTCTCCTCAAAAAAAAAAAGCTTGTTGTAAATAAAGCTAATTGTTCGTGTCAGTTTTCTCTAAGTATGCGTTCGAAGTACTACTTTATGTTCACTATGATGCATATCCAACATCGTCGAACATGAAAAACATATTCGACATGGAGGTCTTGCAAAACACGTAAATCATGATCATGTAACACGACACGAACGATTCTACTAGTTTTTTATTTAATATTATATGTATATATTAATCTATTAAAAATTAAAAATATAGATAAATCAATAATATTAGTGGTGAGATGCGAATTCTCTTTGAATTATAAATATTAAATGCAATATCACATGTGCAAAATTCTAAGTCTAACATTAATTCATGAATCATGATATTTATACCTATTTACTTATATATATTAAAAATATTAATTCATGAAAAATTAACACCTAAAACAATTTCTAAAAAAACAGCAATTAACGCATCAATACATAATTTCATTATTGATCCATAAAGAATTAACATAATATTAAATTTAAAATAATAACAGTAATCAATTATTCCATTTTATTAAACAAATATTAACAACAGTAGAACTATGAAAACATGTTTTAAATTTATAACATAAAAAAATAAAAATGGAGCCTAAGCCCAAGTCCCGGTGATGACAACGGCATTAGAAGCATATGAGCAGCGGTGTGGCAGCACAACAACGGCAAACTAGAGGAGAGACGAGTTCCTATCACGAATTAATATAAGAAGATTGTGGAATCGGTTGAGTCGTGCGTCTCCATTGATCTTACATCATGCAATCCTATTGCGTATTGACAAAAACGATTCCAGCTGGGATTAAACATGAAACATAGAGATACAACAACAACAACAACAAAGCCTTATCCCACTAACTCCGCCTATATTTTATAGCCGGTCCCAAGCCCGGATAAAGGAGGAGGGTTGTGTTAGGCCCCGACAGCCAACATAAAATCATGTCGAATCTTATGAACATGGATCAACGAAACATGAAACATAGAGATGAACTCGTAAAATCATATGAGTTTATGTTCTGAGACGCGGAAACAACATTTGTCATATCATAAAATTTCTTTGAGGAAGTCATCTTATATAACATAGACACCATAGACTAGAAAATTGAATAAATTACTTAATATTTTATTTTTAATGATTTACAACTTAAAATTAGTGAACTCGTAATTCGAGTAGATGGTTGATTTACTAAAATAGAAATCATTGTGAAAAATAAGTTGGATATAACATGAAATTAATTTAGCTATATCTAATTTTATATCTTGCTTGATAACTTACGACACTAAACTAATAGAATAGTTTATGTTGCAATGGTAAAAAATAAATATATTAATTCTATAGTATATGAATGCATCATAATGTTAAATAGACCATCAAATTCAAAGACTAATTTAGAAGCTCATTTAAGAACGTTCCGATTTCACTAATTAAAGGTATAATTTAATCGAGTCACTAAACCTAATTGAGGTAAACTGTACGTTAAATTCCACCGATTGGTTCAATAAAAACCAATTGGTTTGGATGTTTTAACGTAAATAGCAGGACCAGTACTCTATTTGATTCACAGTCAAAATTTTATTGCTAGGATGTCGCCTAAGCATCTTCATATTGTAAAATTACAGGACGATAGAAGCAAAGGTTGGCGAGTGCAAGCTGTAGCGATTTCTCCTGATAAGTTTGAGAGCAGGAAACCTCTCCCTTCGCCATGGAGGGGTTTGAGAGACAACGACCTCTCAAAGGAGTCTGGTATTCCTGGTTGTGTCTTTGTTCACATGAGCGGATTCATAGGTGGGAATCAGACATATGATGGAGCCTTGGCCATGGCAAAAGCTGCACTCAAAATTTAAGTCACGGGCGAATGCATACTTTCCTGTCCAACAGTCCTAGCATTGAATCAGTTGAAGCTATTTTTGTCGGCAGAGAATTTACATTTGAACATAAACAAATGTGTAAGGAGCGTATTTAAGAAACAACTGCAGAGAATTTACATATTGGACACATGGTTGTGGTCTATGTGGGACTCGTCTTAAAGTTCAGTTCATGACAAGGATGATGCTCTTCACTTGCTGATTTAGTCGGTAGAGGCGGAAAATGGCCAACGTAGTAGTGATCGAGCAGTAACAGCTTTGTTTGGTAGGTCATAAAAGAAGCTCATTCACGATCTCTATAAAATTAAGGTATATTTTGACTCCAGAGGAGAACATATCTCCAAATGTTTGTTAAAATTAAAGAACAAATCCAGGGTCACTAACTTCCCTCGTATCAATTCAAAGCTGAGAAGCCAACGCTGTTAACTTGTTCGTTTTTTTGTTGCAGATCCTCCTGACTTAATCACCAAGATTAACCATCACCATATCATATGAATCATTTTGTAGCCGAAGCTTGACGTAACGATGGAATGTCCTATATTTATTTTATATTAATATTCCGCGACCCCTGTTCTGAGATATCCTGATAGTTCAAATTATTTGAAGAAAGTTCATCACCCATTCACCCTTTCATATTTCTAGTGTCTGGCTTCGATTGCCAATAGCACTTGTCTTCTTTGCCATAAGTATGTTTCTCTGATCAGAAATATTTCTAGCTTTTCTTCATATTATCCTGATATAAACAAAGAAGCAATGATATGATTTTCTTCATATTATCCTCTGTATATGTTGTATACTTCGTCAGTCTGTATGCTGTACATGGGTTACTATGCTGATTTTGAGGTTTCTTTTCCAATACCTCCTAATTGTTTGGAGAAAGATGTCGTTCATGTTTGGCAACTTACCAAAAATTAAATATTCCTAGAAAACGTCAATTTAGTTTTTTTTACTAAGAGAAAAAATAACTTACATAGGAATTTTATCGCCCTATATACATTTATTAAAAGAAAACATAAGCTATAAATATAATACATATTCTAAATAATTGTTTTAATTATATTTTATATTTTATATTTTACTCTTCGTCTTCTTTTTTTTTTTGAGGGGACTCTTCTTCGTCTTCTAAATTTATATTTTATATATGTAATTATGTACGTTACATTATATTGCATACGAGTGTTGGATACTATGTTTTAGTGCGATTGTAGTATAATATTAACCTCGCCACCGCTTGCAAAGAGCTTGTACTGATTTCAGAGATTTCTGTGCTCCTAAATTGATTTCCAAACACTGATTTTGAAAAATTTCTTCGAAGATTATAAAACACAACAAGGGCTCTCGATCCAGAGGAATTTTTGGTATGCAAACACTAATAAGATGAACAGAAACCAATTTTTTTCTCTTTTTTTTGACAAAAAATTGCTTTTAATCAATTTTTTAAAAAAATCTAATTTCTTATAAAAAAATTTATCCTACGACCAAGACATGTTTTGGGCAAAGGCACAATCATAGAGCAGGCGAAATGGTTTGATCACCTCTAGTCTAAATGGGCACCTAGGGATTGAAACCCCATTCATGACAATTTTTTCGATTTCTTCATAGAAATCATTATTTTCATCTTTTTATTAAATCCAGTTTAGCAAATGTCCTTGTTATTAATATAGATAAAATTATTAACTTATTTTCTTTGTGCTCTCTTATATTTAAAATCATGATAAAATATTTTAGTAATTCATAATTAAATTTCGGCTTTTTAATAGAAATCATAATTTTCATTTTTTAATTAACTCCAGTTTAGCAATTGTCCTTGATATTCATATAGTTAAAATTATTAATTTATTTCCTTTGTGCTCTCTTATATTTAAAATCATGATAAAATATTTTAGTAAATCATAATTAAATATTTTAACTATCGAATTCCATGATAAAACTATTTCATTCTATTTATCATTTTATCTATTTAATTTTAAAATATCTAAATATAATTAATTGATTTTGAAATCATGTATTAATATTGTCAAATGTATAATTTTTTTTGTTTTTTAGTGTAAAAATTAAAAAATCCAAATAAATTATTAATTTTTATTAATAAAAATTAGAATTAATAATATGAAAATAAATATTTTTTATTAAATTTTTTTATGAAAATATGAACCCACTGAGAAAGTGTTCTGCCTTCGCCACTGGTTTTGGGAGAAGCATTCACACACCAACAAGAAAATGGTGGGAAAAATATTTTAAGCTAAAATGTGCTTTGAAACTTGAAAGCAAGAGGCAAAGGAAACAAATGGGTAAATTTACGTCAATATCTCGAGGATCCCCTAACTTCAATTAGTAATTGCAATGTTCTCATCTTTTGATTTTTTTCACGTTTAGTTCACTTGATTGCTGAGTTTCTTGATCACCTCACTTATGTGGTTGTCATACACATCATTTTTCTTTTATTCATATCATTTAAAAAATAATATAAATATATAATAAATTAATATTTCAAATAAAAATTAAAAAGAAAAAACGAGGCTGGCGCTCCTCCTTTTCCCTTCACCGTCCGCGAGGAAGAAATGGGGGCGTCAACCCCCCTTTTCTATTTCGTTGGCCGCGAACGAAGGAAGAAGGGGGGGTGATCCCCCTTTTGCTTTTTTTTATTTTTAATATTATTTTATTATATATTTATATTATTTTGTTAAATTACATGGATGAAAGAAAAATGGTGTGTGAGACTCCTACATAAGCGAGGTGATCGAGAAACTCATTATCAACGGTAACGCGGAAGAAGCGTATAAGAAAATCAAAGTAGGGGATATTTCAATTACAAATTAAAATTGAAGATCGTTGAGATATTAAATTAAAGTTAGGGAACGATACCTATAATTTATCCGAAAACCAATATATACATGTTTACTATGAATGGGAAAACACCAATCAAAATAATTCTATATTTATGGCGACAAAGTGCTCGTTGGTACTATGAAAAATTGTAATACTTGGATGGGATATGGTTGAAAGTTTAATTGGATCGCGGTTGAATTGGTTCAATTGAATTTAATAAAATCAAATTCCTTTTTTTTATTTTTCTTCCTTTTATTAATGATCTTCAATCCCTCTTATTTTCCATGTTTCCTTTATTTTATTTCCATTCTTTTTTTATCTTTCAACGTTATTCGTTTATTTATATCCTTCTTTTATTTTCTTCCCTTAGTCAACCATTCTCTGTCCTTTTTTTGTGTCTTATTTGTTTTCAAATCACCTATAATTTCCATTTTTTTCCTTCCATCTAATATTGTGTTTCTTTTTTCCTTTTGTTACTAGTTTTCAAATTACCTTTACATTTTGTATTTTATAGAATAAAAACGATTTTCAAGGTCTATACGAGTTTTCTTTTGGCCAAGATCTGACCGTACGATCAGATTTAAAAAAAAGATATATGTATCAAAACTTTTAATACAAATATGGTAGGGAGTAAAAACGGAGTAACTTGGATCTTTATTATTGATACGATACGACACACCTGCAAAAGTGCTTTCTTTGGCATGTTCGCGACGGTACGAAACAATAAAAAGAATGACATGAACAACACTCACAAATTACTCTGCACAACTGCACATGAACCCAAGAAAGAGAGAGAGAGAGAGAAAGAAAAGAGAAAAGAATACAAGAACAATTGATTTACACTTGCACGTACGTTTTCAAATGCGGGCACGCTTTGCAGCAGCACATGCAGTTTCAAGATCCCCGAGAAAAAAGAGGATACTATCAAAAATACCTGAGGGTTGATGCTGTTCCACTTCCACAACCGTTGCATTTGGCTTCTGGTCAGAGATATTTCTGCGCTTATTTGGGCTCAGGCACCTTTGGACTTCGCCTTGATGTATGAGGTAGTAGTCTCGTCCTTCTCTGATAATCTTTACGCCCCTGATACATAATGTAAGATTACAAAGTGAGGAAAGCGAATCAGAGCTAAAATTGACCAACATTGTCATCACCCCGAGTTGTTGTACAGAATTTTGCTGCAAACTTATATCCTAAATGTTTACAGAAATAAAGTTCCATCTTTGATTTGCCCCAACTAAAAGTTTATGCAAGAGTAAGTTATCAATATCATATTCAAATCACTCATTTGCAGAAGACTGCAATTGCTGAGTAATCCCTCTTATGGTTTTATTACGACGGTCTTTCTTAGACAGCTATGCTAAATTGAAACTCGAGTAAACTAAAAGCAATTTACTTCATGAAAGCAGTAGATTATCTTGTATGCATGACTCGGTTGTTAATGCACTTTGCTTAGAGTTGGATTGCCAATAGCTGCTTCTAGCTCTGTTCAGGTTTAGTATCCGAATGGAGAGAAAAAGAATATTAACTTCAGGACAAAAGATGATCTGTATGAGCAATATATAAATTGTATTAGACAATGACTTACAGCCCATAGCGATCACATCGATCTTGTACTATGTAGACGTCCTTCCAGGTTTTGGAATCATCCGGGGCATAAAATGTTGCACAGTCTGGCCCCCATCTTTGCTTAAACAAGTTGAACCACAATCCTCCATCAGAGGCTAATGCCCTCCATTTCCTGCACACTGGTTTACGACGCCATCGAATTAGGTGGAACACATGTTCAAGGATATGTATAACTTGTTTACAAAATTCAGCAGAACCAGTCTGAAAACCGGATCAAAGAATTTAAACATGTATTAATTTCTAGAAGTTCAGGATGTAAAAGGAAATAATGGAGGACCACAAGTCTTATCTAACTTGGCCATTTCTTGAACAACAAAATAAAAAAGGAGACAAAGTAGGCATGCCACTTCAATCAAACAGGGCGAGTCTAGAAGAATAACAAAGCTTTCAAGAAAGACATCTCAATTAATGGTTTTATCAAACTATCCCCAACAAGATTTTATCACCAATTCAAACTAGTACACGAAACTCAAGCCCAGAGCTCTATCTTGACCCATCCACTAGATATTATTCAAATTTGTTCAAGCCAAACATGTAGAATTCCAAATTGTAACCATTAAGTCAAACTTGAAGGTTAAATGCATATAGAATATTTAATTCATCACTGAATAAGACTGTTTCTAACGACAATCAAGATCCTAAGTAGGTCAAAGGATCAATGATCCCAATTTTTGGTCAAGAATTCGAATAACTATCAACAGATAAAAACAAATGTATCTGTTGATAGATAAATAATCATTCCTTTATAAAGATTATGATTGCCAACTCTGAAAACATAATTCAGTATGGCAAGCTCATAAGTCATTTTTGTATAAAAAATAAATTAAAAAACCAAATTGCATATTGTCAATTGTCATAAAGTTCAGAGATTGTAGAGGACATCATACGGTTTTAATATCAAAACTAAGATACTATTTAAATCTTCAGATCAAGATCCGAATAGGCAAAGACTTGAGAAGACGTAGACTGAAATCTTGATAAAATTGCTTAGGGCTAATCTCAAATAAGATGGCTTGAAACATATAGTTTTCACCCAATTGGATCCAGACTCATGTTAATTCATATTGGCCATCTTCAGAAAAACAATAACCATGTCCACATCCACTCTGAAATAATCCCTTCTGAAATAGCACCCACTAGCGTTAGCTCAACCATCTACAGAGACGTTATCTTTGACAAGGTCTGCATTCTAGAAACCCTTCTCTTCGGCTAAATTCTTACGCCAAAGAGCCGTGAGAAGAAGTCAGACTCGTCCACTAAACAAACATGAGCAAATTGCTTCCATAACCTTCTCTCCTTTTATTTGGTAGCCATGAGTAAATATATTTTTGCCAAGCCAAAGGCAATATATTTTTCAAAGACGATGCTCAAAGCTGAAAGGTCAGCTGATCAGAATCAAAGAATACCTCAGCAGTGAAAGTAAAACAAGAAAAAACAAGGCAGACTGATCACATCATTCAAGCAAAAGACAAACGAGCAGATGATAATAATAAATATACAGAATTCACCCAAGGAAATTGCAGTCAAGATTGGCAATTAAAAGGTGGAAATTAAAATCATGCAGCGACGAGAATTACTGTAGACAACAGACCTTGTGTTGCTGCGGTCAGAGTTTGATGATCCAAGAGCTGGAAAATCTTCGCAGACAGCTCTGCAGGCAGCTTCTCCATTCCAAATTCTCCACCGACGCCACCTGACTAAATCTGATCTGTTGCAGTTTCCAGAACTGCTCAGCGTCCAATTGAGAAATTTGGGATCCCAACGAGGAAGGAGGAAGACGAAGCGAAAAAGGAGTAAGCGGTGACAAATCCAGCGCTTTGACATCCATAGATTCCTTGCTTCTAAGTTAACTTCCCCTAGTTAATCACATGCGACCACGTTCTGCCACGTGTCTCGCTCGCTATCATTAGCACTTTTGGCGTAACCTTTTTCCAAGGAAAAGCTGGAATAAGTGCCTGTTTTATAAAGGGGCGTAAGAAAAAATCTAATCATAAATCTAATAAACAAAAAAATTTACCCGAAAAAATCGTAAATTCATACTTCAATTAAAAATTAGGTTGAATTTTAGAATAATTAAAACCACATATTTAAATTAGGACTCATAGTCCAAAAAATCGAAGGGACTGATTTGAACTAAATATATTTCATAAAATATTATAATTAAATAGTATCTCAACTTTCAAATAATATTTCATAGTTTTATATTTTTTTTACCCATATTTTTAAAATTAAGTATATTATTGACTTATTATGTTATAGTTAAACTTGGTCATCAAGTTATTAATCTATTTTAATAAAGTTAGTATCAATTTGACTATAATATTTTAAATAATAATATGATAGTTTAATTTTTTATGAACATAAAGTTAAATATTATTTTTTTTAAATATAGTTTGTGATGTATTTATTGTCTATTATTTTTTTAAAAAATGTTATTTTAAATAGGTTCTGATCCAAAAAAAATTGAGACCATCGATTTTTTTCCGAAAAAGTTTTAGAATGATTTTTTACGTTTAGTAAACCAACCGAAATTTAAAAATAAATTTTTTTCGATCTAAAAATCACCTGATCCGAAGCTCTCTCGTCTCAAGTGTCATGACTTTTTTCCTCTTCGTTTTCAACTTTTTTTTTTTGTTGCACTTTCTGTCCCTTGGTTTATTATGGGAAACGTCTTATTTTATCCGTGGAAATTAAAACATTAATTTAAGCGTCAATATGACACTTAAGTTGCAGGACATTCAAACGTTTTATTTTATCCGCGAAAAAGCTGATTAATGCAACAATTCTCGTCATTTCCCATTTTTTTCGTCTCGAAACAACAAGGACCAGGGAGTAAAAAAACGTGTCAGCGATTCAGCGAACCTTTTCATTTTTTTTAATGAAGTTTTACTCTTCTTTAAAGTAATTTCTCGAGAATGCTTGTATTCGACAGCTTAATTAATTAATTTCCTTGGTTCAATCATCTTTGCTTCCCTTTGTTGCCAAATTTTAAGTGGAAGATGGTGCCTGAGTTCATGGACTAAATAGTTAGCATCTAACGACCGTTGAATTCCTCTTCCCATTACATTTCGCCACATTAGGAATTTGAAGCGACAACTCGATCGAACAACTATGCGGTGCGCTGCTCCGTATGAAAATGATGTACACATGATCTGTAAGAAAACCTCGAATTTAATTACTGTAAACTACGAACTGAGCATTTTATTGTATTTTGTACACTGTTACGTCAGATGACAAAATTAGAAGAAAGAAGAAGAAAAAAAAAACAAGAGCAAAGAGAGAGAGAGGGAAAAATCAGTCCGTGAATCGGCGGCATGAATCATGAATGAACAATAACACAGTTGGCGATCAAGAGGCGTGGCCGTAGAAGAAGGTGGTTTGGTACTCGGACTCGTCGGTCTCGTAGCCGTAGTCGTCGAGGAGCTTGGAGCCGTCGTGCTCGAAGGAGGCCAGACGCACGCGGGCGGCCATCTCCAGCACCTCGTCGTCGGCTTCGAAGCCGAGGCAGTTGTTGACGGCCAAGCGCTCCAGCGCGCCGCAGCCGCCCATGATCACCACCAGCTCTTCCTTGGTCAAGTAGGACTTGCTCAGCTCCAGGTGCTTGACGCCCCGGAGGCAGCGCACGATGGCCGCCGCGTCCTCCTTGTTGATCAGGCCGCACACCCGCAGCCGGGAGAACCTTTTGCAGCTCCGGCCGATCTCGGCGATCATCTCCAGGAAGGACGAAGGCTTCGATTCCATGTCCAGCTCCTCGAGATCCTTCCACCTCCCTATGAGCTCCGGGATATGGACTTCGTCCTCCAGCATCATGTTGTCAGGCAATGAAAGCGCCTTCAATCTCGGACACCTGGTAATGAGATGAAGCTAATCAGAATGAGATCTTTTTCTAAGATCGAATAATTGCAACTCGATCGATCGTTTGCCAGTTCAGAATTGGAAACTCGTTAGATATGATATATATCGCTGGTAAGAGATTTTGATGCATATATATATATATATATATATATATATATATATATATATATATATATATATATATATATATATATATATATAAGCTCGAAGAAAGGGTGACGACGCCGACGTCGACCAACAATAGATGGAAACTGATTAACTAATCATCTACTTACAATCGGTTTGATTCCAATAAATAAATCTACGAAAAATTTCCGAATCTAATCGTTAACCTGCGAATCCATCGGGATCGAGATCAAAATTCAAGAACAGATCAGAGGACCGGTGACTCACTTGAGGGAAGCGTAGACCAAGTCCTCCAGCGACGCGCCGAAGAAGGGGAAGGCGAGCTCCGTGGCCGTGCCGCGACTCCGCCGGACGGCGAACCTCATGAAGGCGGAGAAGGAGAAGGGGGTGCGCGGGTAGCGCACGGCGAACTCCCTGGCGAAGCCGCTCCACGGCATGAAGTCGAGCGCCCGGAAGTTGAGGGACTTCCAGCAGGCGGCGTCCCGAGACGCCGTCGACCACGACCTGCAGACGAAGGGCACGGCGAGCGCGAGGTCGTCGAGGCCCAGATGCCGGAAGACGTTCACCAAGCAGTCGGTGGGCATGTCCTCCCACCTCCTCGTCCCTTCCTCCATGCCGCAGGAGTCGTCCATGCTTATCCGCGGCTCGCCCGTGGCCATCAGAGTTCCAGCAATCCAACAATGGAAACAAGAAATACTTTTCTTTTTGTTACGGTATTTATATCGATGGAAGAATTATTCGTGTAGCGAAGCGAAGGTTTAAGTAAGATGAAAGAAACAATGGGCATATACAAATGTGTCAGATATTTTTAATTAATTATATGAATGCACATCTTATGGCTAAATGACTATATATATATATATTATAAGTTTATATCACGTAAAAGAATTGTTCTGTTTAACCACTTTATTTTTCTGTCATTTATTTTTGTGTTTGGTATTTTATTTATTTAAAATAATATATTCAGGACCATATACATAAATTTATATAAATTTCACTTGAAAATATTCTTTTGTTTTTTTATCTAAAGTCAAGTATATAATTTTGTAAATAAAAATTGAGACAGTGTTTGATCGTTTTAGAATCTTTATGTTGTTAAATTCTCATGAGTTTAAATTTTCTTTCTTCCTTTCTTGTTTTTAATGATTTAATAGGTTGAATTTTTTTCCCAAAATCCAAGGAAATGACATCAACCGTTCAATCCGTCTCGCATTAAAGAGCACATTATAACAATTTAGAAAAATCGACACATCATTAAATTTAACTAATCTAATATTGTAAAATTCTTATAGGTTCACAAAATTGTAATTTGAAATCTTACTGCTTGCCAATCCACTTGAACTCCGAATTTTAAAATTATTTGTCCCCGTCGGTGCATGAGAGTGGGCCAATCATACATCGACGATTTGGTCCACAGACAACGTGGTGTGGTCAGTGGTGTCCCACGATGATGATGATGTATAAACCGTACGCGCCAAGAAAAGAAAAATAAGAAATTGCAAGTCATGAAAAATATTATAACATTTGTTTCAACCTTCAACACATCGATTTTCCGTTAATGATATTATAACAACAAAAATATTATCCTTCACCCAAAGAAGGGGGGTGGGGGGTAATCCAAAATCATTCACAGTTGTTGAAAAAATTTAAAATAAAAGTCGCAAGTTTTTTTATACTTTCGATTAGGCCGTTCGAATTTGGGAGGAAGTAATTTTGATACCATAATTTTTTTTATTTAGTTACCACGACTACTACCAAATATACAAAAGTTTTGTGATTTTGATCACGCATTATGGTTTCAGTAAAGTCTAATTGGGAGAAGAAAATAATATGTCAAAAATACAAAATGGAAAAAAAATCAGAAGTGCTTATCACTTCTAATATTATTTCATCATAAAGTTCAACTTGCTAGCATTAAATGATAAACACGAAAACAAAAAAAATGTGTATGATAAAAATATGTATTTGATTATAGTTAAATAACAGTTATAATTATAATTATTTTTAATATATATATATAACACTTTCGAGTAAATTTTTTTATTGATCTGATTAAACTTAGATATATATATACATACATATATATATATATAATTATGGGTATATACATTTCACCTTTTCTTCTCTACATCCCATCCTAGCTCTATCCCAACTCAATACTTGATACATGCAGTGATTTCATAAATGGATGTGTTGCCTATATTTTTTTGTGAATAATTAAATTGATAAATTAATTTGGAGTGTACTTGGATGGAGTAGATGAATAAAAAAATTAACGTGATAAGAAAAGTAGATATGATTGATTAATTTTAGTAGATATTAAATAAAAAATAAGAGTTATAAATATAAAATATAAGTTTATTAATTATTATAAATAAAATTATAAGTTTAAAAAATTTAATGGGAAAAATTTTGTTTAAAATATATTATTTAAATAAGAGAAATAACTTTTAATTAATTTTATTTAATGAAATATTAATTCTTTAATAAACTAAAAAATTATTTTTTATTAAGTAAAAAATAATACTATATTAATCCTTTATTATAAATATTTTATAATTAATAAATAATTATTTTATATAAGAAAGGCAAAAAAATGGAAAAAGAAAAAAAATAAAGATAAAAAAGTCCCACCAATCTTTATTTTGGGAAGTAACTTGAAACAGCAGTTGATTCCAATTTAATTCCATTACTAAAGAGGCCCTAAGGTGAGGCGTTTGTTGGATATTTGTCATTATAGTTTATCCAAATGGGTTAAGCCGAGATGAAACCTTGATGCGGAAGCTTGGGCAATGAGATTGATATCATCAAATGCTCAGAATTTGGCTATGGGATGATTAAAGTGCAAACTGACTCCTCTAATCTTGTCAGAATTCTTAACAGGAAAGCAGCTTATCCTTGGAAGACAAAGAATATTATGATTGACATTTGGAATACATTAGATATTTTTTAATTCTTTAAAATTAGACATATCCATAGTAAAGTAATCTAATAGTAGTCGATTAGCCTCTTCTATTAATGTAACACTGCTGTTTTTGTACCAAGACACTGCTGGATATTACATCAATAGATGATATGGTGCAATCTTTTTTTTTTTTTTTTGTTTAAAAAGCCGAGATGAAAAACTCACAACTTGGTTATATCTGCATGTCCACCGACTTTATACCTTTAAATTAACAAAATTTCGCAACATCTTTTTAATCTCACTTTTAAATCCGATATATAATAATTTTAGTCCAAAGATATCAACCCAAAGTTGTATTTTCTTTGTACAAAAAGAAAAAAAAACAAAATTCAGTGATCTATTTGCATTGAAAGTCTTTCTCTTATGTAGATAATAATATATATCTATTATTCACAATCATAGTGATTTTTTTATTAATAAGATATTTTCTTATTTAATTATAAGGATTAAGGATTATGTAGACCCAAGGCATGTCCACATATATGGACCACCATTGATCTATATGGATCAATGATAATAATAAATTTATGATAAATTCATTTTAAAAAGTGTTTATCAAGGATCACCATTGATTTATAAATCCACATATGTGAATCTATTTTGGATCCACATATTTCTCAAATCCTTAATTATATTGCATAATGTTTTTTTACTGAAATGTGGTACGATTAGAGACACTATATATCTAATTTGGTACAAAACAATTTGTTCTAGACGATTTTTTCTTAATCCCATAATTGCTCTTTTGCTTAATATTGATAGAGCAAAATGTTCTTACTAGAACACGAACATATAAGATTTAATTTTTTGAGTGTTCATGCAATATATGTTGGTGGTCCCACAAATTGATGCAAATGATTTGGATGAAAATACGAGAAGTTCTTCTCGATTACCCCACTCCTACCAAACGGGGTATAAGCAATTATCAATTATGCTTCTTATTATTATTATTATTATTATTATTATTATTATTATTATTATTATTATTATTATTATTATTATTATTATTATTATTATTATTATTATTATTATTATTATTATTATTATTATTATTATTATTATTATTATTATTATGGATAAATATCGATATCTTAGTGTTTTAATACATGCTTTATTGTATATTTTCTTCTCTTCTCAACTTTTGAAATCTTCTCATTATTTAGTAAAATTCGTAATTCTTGATATCATCCTAATCAATTTAAATCGAATATGTAATCTACTAAACTGATGTTTATTAAAATGTATAAGAACCATTATCTAGTGGGTTTTATGAAAATGAAACATCATATAATAATAAGAACAACGATTATTTTTAATGAAATGTTTGTTTCTATTGTATATTTTCTAATTTTTAATATATCATTTAATTTGAAACCCATTAGAATGATCTGGCTCCTACGCTTAAAAAATCATGATAGAGAGGATATATATTTGTAAATATGGATTTATTTAATTTTTAAATTATTTATAGGGGTCTTCATCGAGTCAGATCGAGTTGGACATGAGTTGAAAATTTTTAGCTCGAGTAGACTCGAATAAAAAATAATTACTAATTTTTTATACTTGCCTACATTTGATTTAAAAATTTTAAATATTAAATTAAAGTATTTTAAGTTGAAATAATATTTAAATATTGATAAAGCTTATTTTATACTTTAAAATAAATATTAAATAATATTTTTATATGAAAATTATCTAAAAAATAAGGAACAAAATAAAAAATAACGGTTGAGTTATGGATTGTCTCATATTCGTCTATAAAATTTTTTAATTTCGATCAAATTTATTCACGAGTTGCGTCCAATTCGACTTAAACATATCTAATCATTTGGTCAAGATTATTAACACCCGATTAATTTGACGTTAGGGTAAGCATCATAACTTAGTAAATGTTGACGATTTTGAAAACTATTAGCACCCCTTGATGATAGAACACAACCCGTTAATCAACTTAATTTGTTGGATTTATTTAAATGTAGTTGTATGTCCGTGACGAAGATTTCTTTAATTTGCTACTGATCATCATTCACCCCGCACATGTCTCGATTGGATTTTGTATTAATTCTTAAGAGAAGCACGCATCATCACGAAGGACGTTTCTATTTGATTATTGCAATGCCATGTTTTCCTCGAATTTTCTTTATTTTGTTCTGTCGCTTTCCGGTCGGCAATCTTTGTGTCTTGGTCCTCTTGGACCCGCGTGGCCATGTCCTTAGCCTTATCCAACAGTGGCACACCATTATTTTCAGTAAGATATTGAGAATACTTAATTAAATTCATCATTGATCGTGAATTATTTTTGCAAGTTGTCCCTTTCATTCTTTTATTTCTTAAGAAATCACATAAAACATTTCACAATTTTCATTCAAGTAATACACAAAGACTTATCTCTCAAAATTAAGTATTGAAATTGAAGAGTTACTTAGAATACATATAGTTAGACGACACCACAGATCGATATGTTATTCATACTTAGAATACATATAAGATAAAGATTGGTGGAAGCAACAATCACGGACTGGCTCGCATCTTGATTATTCTCTTAGTAGAGTTTGATAACGTGAGTTTCGAGTGGGAATAATACATTTATTTTTCATAATGAGCTCATGAACTCACTTTTGTGAACAAAAATAAAAATATTAGTGATGGTACTTTTTGCTTCATGGATTACTATAATTAAGTACATGCAACAAGGGAAACGCCATTACTTGATGATCTATTCGGCATAATTTAGCCGCACCTAGTCAAAACAGATCCACTCTCCTAATTTCTTATCAAGCCAATGTTGTTAAATTAAGCCATATACATGCCCTTAATTAATTGAATCGTCACGCAATGACTTCATACTTAATTTGTCAAAACATGCCCACCTGTGAACCACCTTCTAATTTTGAGTCCATACTAATTGTTGTTTTCTGTTCTACCAAAGAAAGAGTTCCTTATGCTTGAAGAATTCTATTCCTTATTGTTTTCCCGTAAACCAAGAGGCCATTTTGAGAGAATTACAAGTTTTGTGTTGTTTAATAATCACACATGTCATATGTGAAGTAGGGAGGAATTTATAAAATGGTGATAGAAGTGGTAACCTTTTTTAATTTATTCGTGTTCCAAAATATTCTTCATAGATCATATTGCAGATGTCAGACATTAATTATTTAACTCGAGTGACACGACAAAATAAACTATTCGTTATACATATTATTATCTGGAGGGGGCGTCATAGATGGAAGAAAGAAAAAAAAAGTAAGAAAAGTTTCAAAAAAAAAAAGGTAGTGCAGTACGATGCACCATTCTTTGCCTCCGAAAAAAAAAAGGAGTTATTTTTACGTCTCGATCAAATGTAATAGCTCTGAAAAAGTTCACGTTCATGAAAAATAAAAAAATCAACTTCCAATAGGAAAGAAAAAAAAGCTTTAAACTCCATTAAATTCCTAGGCAGTAGAATAAAAAAAAACAGAAGGTGACAGAAAAATTAAATTGCTAAGTGGTGATGATAGAGATCATGAGAAGCTCATTATGGCGACGGCGGCCAGAGAGCTTCCGGCCAACTGGAGCTCGGACGACTCATCTGTCTCGTAGCCATGCTCATCCAGCATCTTGGAACCCTCGCACTGGAAGGTCTTGACGGTCGAGGCCATCTCCAGGAGCTCCTCGTCGGTCCGGAAGCCGAAGCAGTTGGTGACCACCAACCTCTCGAGCGCCTTGCACCCGTTCACGATGACCGCCAACTCCTCCTTGGTCATGTAGGAGTTGCAGAGCTCCAGGTGCTGGAGCTTTGGCAGATGCTGCACCACGGCGTGCGCGTCCTCCTGTTTGATTGCTCCCGACGTCTTCAACCCGACGAAGTTACGGCAACTGCTGCCGATCTCGGCGACCAACGGCAAGAACGAGGACGGCTTCGACGCCATCTCGAGCCTTTCGAGATCCCTCCACCTGCCTACAAGCTCCGGGATTTGAGGCTCTTCTGCTAGACTCAAACTAGGCAGTGATACAACCTTTAATCTTGGACACCTGTTCGACCCGAGGATGTGTTACGTGTGTAAAGCGACGCACAATATGCATCTTAATTACAGTCGAGAGTTTATTTTCACCGGAAAATAGGAAAAAAAAGACATGATATTTACGAAACAATGGATCGATCGGTCGATCCCTAGATTTGCTCAGTTCTTACTTCGACTGCTCAGCTATTTCGTCATCTGAAAATTAATCAAGTTCAAGATCGGGTGATCACTTACTCATGCGAAGCGTACACGGCATCTTGCATCGTCGGGCCATACGCGCGGGGAAATCGCAGCTCCGTCGCCGATCCGCGTCCGCGAGCGACGGCAACCTTCATGAAGCCCGTGAAGGAGAAGCTCTTTACGCGGTACTGCGCCGCGAACCTCCTTGCGAAGTTACTCCATGGGATGAAGTCCAAGTCCTGCAGGTTGAGGACCCTCCAGCAGCCGACGTCGAGGGAGGCTCCGTACCAGGAGCTGCACACAAATGGCACGGCCACGGTGAGGTCGTCGAGCCCCAGCCGCCGGAATATGTTGACCAGGCAGTCGACCTGCAGCTCGTCCCATCTCCTGATGCCTCCCTCCATGGACGATGCTGTAGCTACTTTTACTTCTTCATTCCATTTCTAGGATTCAACCACTGGATTCTTTAGCTAATTGAGTTCCTTATAGATAGAAGATTTGTTGTTCAAACTGCAATTATACATGTTGTTGACTACGCCATAAAAAGACGGGCCGGATTATATAATTGCTGGAGTCGAGGAAAAAGGCTTCGCCACATAGCCCTGTTTGATCGTGTGGATATAAGCTCTTCTGACTTGATGACATGTCCACATGTCCAGTTGTTTAATAGCTTTTTTTCCTGATCTTTTCCTCTCTTGATCACAATCAAGGCAAATAAAAAAAATATAAAATAAATTATCTATGGGAATTGATTCAGATAATATTTTTTTGTTGAACAAAATAAAAGTTTTTGTGCAGGGGGGTGTCTCATTCATCGAGCGAAAGACAATATATAATATCAATTATAATTAAACATGAGACACTTTTAATCATATTGAACAAGATGATGCACCTATCCAGAAAAGTCAGCTTCAACTTTGAGCAACGGTTGCACATGATGGATTAGTCATTTTTGGTTGAATAAATTACTCCTACAAAATGCAAATCAACATGGTCACATAACAATCATCCACGACGTGCTAAACTTGGGGGCACTTTTAGAGCTTTCACATTTAGTTCTCACTCAAATGTTTTTAAAATCGGACAGGAGGTCGAGCCGATTAATCAATTGGGTGATTTAATCAGATTCGAATTTTTAATAAGATAATATTATTTTTATTACTTCTTAAAGTATACTATAAATAAAAATATAAAAGGTAAAAAAAAATTAAATCATATTAATCATCCTTTTAAATTAATCAAATAAGAATAAAATATTTCTTATGTTTTCAATATCATTATTTATATTAATTCCAATTTTATAATAGTTTTTATTTCATAAATAATTTTATCTTTTATTTATATCTCCTAAAATATATTTTATTAATTATTTCTCTATCTCATATTCTTATGCATTCTTGCAAAAATCAACTTTTTTTCCCAATTTTTTTCTATTTTCTGCATCCGATTCAATCCAATTTTTGCAAAAAGTTGGCCGATCCGATCTTAAAAAAACTGCTCACTTCGACACACACTCAAGCGTAATATTGTCCTATTTTTTCCCAATGAGAAACAAATTAAAAGAAAGCCTTGCCATTTACGAGTTCTTCAACGCCGTCTAAATTAGGTCGATGGAGAGAGAAGTCTAGTGACACCTACTCAAACAAGAGGGAATTTAAAACGATCAATTTTGACACGCCACTCATTTATAATAAAATAAAAAAATAAGTTTAAGGATTTCTCGAGTCAGTTGCACGAACAAGATGGAATTTAAACTGCAAGTTGCCTGGCCGGATGTTACACAGCACATATTCCGGGCGGTCAATATTACTTCCTATCTTATCCAGAAAAGTATGAGATTCATATTGAAATGTAAAACAAATGTCAAACATAACTTTTATGCAAAAGCAAGGTTGCAATTCAGAAGTTTTTCTAACACGAGGTCCCTAGATCTCCTTGTAGTTTAAAATAGTAAAATACAGTTGTGCACCCAATCCGGAGTGATGTATGGAACCATTTTTTTATTTTTTTTCTGGTGCTAACTTAGATAACCAAAAGCCTACACGATCGATCTTACCTAATCCACTGATAATATCTTCACTTCATCAACCAATGGCGCCAACCGAAGCAATAAACTTGATAGGCGATCCCAACAAAGATTATAGTAAGCAAATCAACAATGTAAAGTGGCACGGTGGAGTTTTACAAAACATTACTAAATTATGGAAAAAATACAGTAGAAAAATATGACAACTGAAGCATACTAAGTCCCCTGAGTCAGGCATGAAGCTTTAGATCAGATATAACGAATGCAAAACTTAAATTAAAGTCAGATTGAGTCAAACTATTTAAGTTGGTTTTTCTAACTTCGTGACATATGCCTCAGGGAGAACATAAATAAGCTAACAAGTTAATACCTCCAAGGCGTAGTTTTATTGGATGAGAGAGGAAGTCAAGGCGTTCTATTTCTAGTACCTTGAAAGCATTCTGATAAACAATGTTCATTGACAGTTCAATGTTAAACAAATGTAGTGAAATAGAATGCTTCCTAAAAAATCTCCTTTACACTACCACAATATACAAACTCTGCAGTAGCAAAATCAAAAGTATGTCACTGTAGCTGTAAAAAAATCGGCTATATAAAAAAAAAGAGGCTGTGTTTCTCTAATGCTTCATGTGGTATTTACTTTCTGCTGGGACTTACCTAGAAATAAATAAAAAGGAAATTTTGTGGTATAGGTAGTTGGCCAAATGTCAAAAGCTGAGGAAATAGAAAGCAAGGAGAATAGCTCAGGTAACTAGGCACAAATCCAAATATACAAATGCTAAAAATATCCTCACTCCTGTCTAATTCCTTCTCTATTTCTCTTTTCGAATGAGTTGCGCAGGTCACATATTAAAATGCTGAAATAACCTCACTCATCCAAAACTCCAGTAAGCAAATAATAACAGAAGAGTAATCAAGATAGGAGTGAGCATGCAACAAAAGAACAAACAATTATAACCTCATTTATATTTGGGTTTGTAATTAAAATATTGAAGGTCAAATGCCAACTAATTAGCCAATATTTTGAATGGTCATGAAACCCAAAGGATTCAAATACTCAATTCAGATATTAAGTCACATTGGTTGAGGAGATTAGAGTTTCACTAAGATCTCATCATAGTATAAAATTGCTCACCCAAATATTACTGTCCAAAATGTATAAACCAAACATTTATGACGATCCTTGCTCAATTTACTATGTTGGATTTTTTATTTGAAAGATACTAGGTTGGAATTTTTAACCACAAATGTATTTCCCAAATATCCTTCCAGCTTTTTCAACGAAACAATGATTGATGCCTCAAAGTCAAACTTGAATATGAAGAAGATACTCATTATTTAAACTGGGTTTTCAGTAAAGATATTACCTTGGTGTGGCGCAGGGACAGGTGAGAATCAAGCTATAACAAGAGCCATTGTGAGTTCATATCACATATGTCCCAGCATCGGATCACAGGCTCTAATAAGAGCTTGTTCACCATGTATCCTGCACCACAACTGATTGTTTTCTCACATGCTAGTAAAAGTGAAAGCAAGACTAGAAGACCTAGCTACGAAGGAGCTTTCACATTTATACAAACTATTGTTGACACTGAACAAATTATTATTAACCTAGAAATAGAAGGCCTACGCACTAGATTTTGGCTAGCAATACCTCAATAGAAATTTGTTTCTTTCCTTTCATGCAAGAGATTGTAGTTTGATATCTTTTCATTTACAGTTCACTTCTTGCAGTTTAACAAGCATATGATCTGTTTCCCTTCTTCTGAACCTAAGGATAAAGAGGCATGGGCTGGGTGGTAAAGGTGTTTTTTGGAATTCCATTATGGAAACTACTGCAGATATCAAATTCGTAAAGGTAAAAAACTTGAAATATTTGAAAGTACTATTCTTTAGTGTTCCATATTCCAGTTTACATTACATGCTACTTTCCTCAGCAACATGTTATATGCAACAAGGGAAAAAAAGAAGTCCACAATGGCTAAATGAAGCCACTATAAACAAACACAAAGGAACTTCCAATAATAACAAGATATGGCCGTATATTTTTTCATTAAGGAAGAAAGGGATGATTACTTAAAAAAGATAACCACAAAGAACATATCACATTAGCTCCATTGCATATCAGGAACAACAACAAAAAGTAGGCAGAATGACAGGTCATCTATTCAACTATTTTCTGGACAATGCTTCAAAAGCATTTTTTTTTTCGTCTCTAACACCAACAGTGCAACTGTAAAAGAAAATAATAATAATTATAAGAGACAGGTGACATGGTGAAGAACAAAGGTACACATTCGATACAGGTTAGTATGAAAATGCCCAACTGCATAACATTATCAATCAGCACAAAACATACAATGTGACAAATCTTAAGAATATATTGCAAGGCATCCTTCTAGACCTCCAGTCATTCTGTGTTGCATCTAGGGATCAAAAGTTGGGCATACATTATATCTCTTATGCGCATGCATAAACCTAATTTAAGGAGGCCAAATATATGAAGTAACAGAAGAAAATATGAGAGGGCAAAAAGAGCGCTCAGGTCAAACCCTATATGGGAACGTATCTCTTCATGACCTGCTTCCCAGCGCAAGCAGCTCCGACCATCAACCCGCCAATTGCACCGGCGACGGCCGCTGACCGTGGTCCGTTCGCCGCCTTGAAGAGGGCGCCCGTGCCTAATCCAGCGACAACGCTGTTGATCCAGTCGTCAGTATCCCTGGCAGCGACCATCCCGCTCTCAAGGCCAGCGTATATGAGCCCCAGTACGCCGAGCCGGTTGCCTATCCGGCGCCCATCCTGGCCAGAGGAGTTGAGCACCCTATTGACCCTGATCTTGGGCGTGTCTCCGGGCTCCGAGGCCCGGTATGCGCGGTGCAGGCCGAGGGCGGCCCCGGCAACAGCCCCAGACAAGTAGCCGATGCCGGTGGAGTAGGTCAGATTCTCGCCCCAGGAACGGCGCTGAGCGACGGACTCCTCCTGAAAGAGAAATTCCGGGGAGGTCGGGAGGTCGTAAAGGGTGCGGATCTGGAGGTCCTGGTAGGGGTTGTAGAGGCGGCGACCGGTAGAATCCTGGCGGCGATCCCCGTCTTCCACGCCGTAGACCCTCGGATCCATCGGAGCTCCGGAAATTCCTTAGGTATCGGCGTGTCGTTGACCAAAAATCGGGAAAAGGCGGGAGCTTGGTGGGCGCCGGCGGCGGGAAATCAGAGGACGACGATCGGGATCGAAGGCGGCAGAAGGAGAAGGCGGCTTCCGTTTGGGCGACGAGAAAACCCTTTTAGTTTCTGATTTTGAATTAATTTAATATTTTCACTTGAGCCCATAAATTTTAATATTACTCACTTATCTCTCTACAATTCTACAGAAACTTCCACTTAACCAGAAATACTTAAAATATCTTTATTTTAATGATATATTTATTTATTTATGCTCTCCTTACAATTTAAAATTTTAACTACAAAATAAAAAATCAATAAAGTTCGAGTATGTCCTAAAAAGGACAAATATCAAATTTAGTACGAGGTTTGCAGATTGGTGATGTTTGGTTTTGTAACGATGGAAGGGTGAGTTAGGATGGTGAAGTTGAGTGGTGAGGATTTATGAAAAATATATTTTGATGCAAAATTAATGAGATGAGTTGAATTAGTTTAATTCACTCTTTAGTTGAATATAAAAGATAGTATACGAGTGAAGAAAGATTAAGTTTGATAAATGTTTTTATTATTTAAAAAAAATGTTGTCATTAAAAAGAAATAAGAGTATGATGAAAATAATTATTTTTAATCTTTCTAAAATAATCAATTTGGTGAGTTTAATTTTAAATCAAATGATGAACTTAAAAAAGTTCAACTTATTTTTAATTAAATTAATAAAAATTATATCCGTGTAAAAATTTTAAACTCATCCCATCTTAACTAAATCTTGTCCATTGTTTTAAACCCTTCATCCAAACATATCGTAGACTCTCGATCTTAAATTTGACAAAATGTTACGTTGTTTCATTCATGTTTTGATTTTATTTTTGAATCTATACGCCAACATTTTGACATTGATCATGAAGTCGATCTAGAATTCCCTGCATTGGAACCTTGTCACCTTCCAATGAAGGTATAATAAGATTGTTCTTGCATTCTCAAAAGTGCTCAATCAAGATTAATTGGCATTACCAATTAATAGAGTTGTGCCTCAATGAGTTGGGAACTAATAATTTCAAATTTGATTTCTGGAATCACCACTTAATTAGAGAAATACCATTATATCTTTTATCTCGATTTCGAAGTAATCATGTACTAATAATTCTAGATATTAAAAGTTCGGGTGGGTATAAAAAAAGTTATGCATTGGGCTCATCATTCTTTCTGAATGATCGTACTTCTCCTGCGATGAAGACCCGATTGGGGTGTCCAGTGACGAACTGTTCGTCTTCGCGCCACCATGATCAATGACCCCTCCTCCAACCTCCTCTACACAAACCTCTTCCATGCACAAATGAACTTTATGTATTCACATCACAAAGGAGTGGAAGTGAGGCTGGGGAAAGAAAGGGCAAAAAGATTTGTTTCAAATATATTAGAAAACAAAATTTATTCTCACACGTTGGTTTGAGCTCCCAAATCAAGATAAGCAATCATTAACTTTACCCTTTCCCTTAGGAACCTTCGTTTAAGATGTCTTGATGTTAAACTTTACCCTTAGCATAATACAAAAACCATACATTGCATACGTAATTGTGCATTGGGCAAATAAGTCCAACTTCCTTATTCTTGAGCTTGTCATGCACCAAACATCAGTACAAAAAGTGGTGTTGCATTGTGCCATCTAGTTGTGGTATTTGGATCATATAAGCAGCACCCATAACAAAGACAGAGGTAGAAAAAAATTTAGTGGGTTCACCGAGGATCGAATGTTGGCTAGTCGAACAATAGCCGAATGCTTTAACAAGTCTACCCACCTAATACACGTGTCCAAATGTAATCGTGGGTACTACTTATTCATATTTTCGGTGCTTGCATGTGTAGGCACAAGAAGGCACTTGACTCCGACTCTGACCTATAAGCTTTCAAATCTATCAATTATTATAGTTAATGTCATTAGATGACCTACCATTGGGAAATAAAATATGAAAAAAATCACTAAACATGACTGTGAACTATTCCTTACCTTGTCCGATTTTAACTAGTTTCTCACTTCAGCGATAACCACATAAGTAAATGACAACATGAAAACTAGAAGAATTAAATGACAATGATCCATGGGTGTGATTGTCAGACAACATTGCCAATATGACTGGAGAAGGTTTGCCAAAAAAAATATTACACATGAACACACCCTTATGAATTTTGATGTAAAATGACAACTCAATTTCGCATACATAATGTCACATAAATGAACTATTTTAATCATGATTTGTTGTTAAAACTTGATCTAATAGTGGGTGCATTGTGTAGAATCTTGATGGAAGGATGTTACACTATAATATCTAGAATAATCATGATTTGTGTAGAATACTTTAAATAATAATGATTTGTTGTTGAATCATGATTCTAGGGTAATATTTTAGATATTCATGTGTTTAGTTCGCTCACGAAATACAGGATTATTTGGAATAAATATTGTAGCCTTTTTATCACAATATATAGGTACTAGAAAAGTGACAAAAATTCTAAAATTACATAGAAGGGAGGTCACTCACAAGAATTCACATGTAGTATGAGTCATTGCCATATTCTGACTCAACACTAGATCATGAGACCACCTCTTGTTTCTTCCTGCGCCATGTTACAAGGTTTCAAACATAAGTTGTTGATCTTTATTTTCACGAGCTCACACTTTTAAATGCTCATAATTTTTTAAGTGGACCTCTTCTTAGAGAGACTTTCAGATATTGTAAAATTTAACAAACACCTATCCAATGAACATCGTGTGATTGTTGCATAAATTGACTTAGGCAACAAAAAAATTTCAACCATAGTTCTATATCTAATAACATCTTTTAAAATAGGAATTCTTAGATCAACAAGAGGTAGTTGTGGATTCATAAGAATGATGATTATTTTACAACTCTACCATCTTCTTTTCATAAATCCAAGACATTTTCTTTAAGAAAGAATGAGCCCGTCATCAAATTGTTTTTCTTCAATATCTAAGAAATATTTGAATAAACCAAGATCTTTGATCACAAACTTTATTTGCAAAATTTTTTATTGTCAAAATGCTTTTCAGTATCACTACCAAATATTAAAATATCATCGACATATGCTATGAGGACTGAGCTTTTGGAAGTGTGTAAAGAGAATGTTGAGTGGTCTAAAGATGATCCACTAAATCATACTATTTAATAACTATATTGAACTTTTCAAACCACGCCCTTGGGCTTTGTTTGAGTCTGTATATTATATTTTTCAATTTGCAAACCTTTGAACACTCCTCCTCATGAGTAATATACTTAGGCGGTTGTTCTATGTAAACCTCTTCAGATATATCACCATATTAGAAAACATTTTTAACGTTGAGCTGATGAACTTGCCACCAAGAATTCACAATAATAGAAAGTAGAATTCACAATAATAGAAGGTAGAATTCAAATAGAATTAAGACAAGTAATTAGAGAGAATGTTTCAAAATAATATACTCCAAAAGTTTGAATGTAATCTTTGGCTACAAAATGTGCCTTGTGATGATCAATTTTTCTATCAAAAAGATATTTTAGAGTGGACACCCACTGACACCCCATGATTGTCGCATTAGCTAGGAGTTTTATAAGTTCACAAGCCTTTCTAGATTACAGTGCGGACATCTCATCATCTATAGTAGTTTTTCAACTTGAATGGTGGAATGCATTAAAATGGTTGCAGGGAATAGAATGACTATTAGTAGAAGTAGAAAAAACTTTAGAAGTAGAAGACAAATGATAAAAAAAAAGTCATAAAGTTAGAAATATGATATTTCACACATGGTGCCTTTACGATGTGCAATAGGAACATCCAGATCAAGAGTTAGCTAAGTAGAATTTTTTTTCCGACAAAGGAGGACTACTTAGAGGATTACGTGGTGGAATCTTGGAGAGTGATTCAACATCGAGATTGGTGAGTGTGCCACTAACTGTAAACGTTCTGGGGTGGTGCATTCGTTGGAGGAGTAGGTTGTGGTTGTTATGGAAAAATCTGATGGTTTAGGAATTAGAATTAAGTGACCATCAGAATTATTCTCAAGGCTCTAAAAGTAAGGTTTGTCTTCAAAAAAAGGTGACATCAAAACTAACATAGGACCAACGAGAAATAAGATCATAACACCCGTAATATTTTCAAAATCTCAAGTACTCCAAAAATATGCGCTTGATTGTTCTAAGAGCAAATTTAACAGTTTGAAAGAGGTGAACAAAACATTAAGATATGAAAACATGAAGTGGGACAAGAAAGAGAATTCCTTGGGTATAGTAGATGGAATGAAATTTGTGCATTGAGAACGATGAGGAAACTCAGTTAATGAGATAGTTTTTTTGTAAAGAACAATATCTGACCAAAAGTAAAAGGAAACTTTCATATGGAAGAGGAGAGTGTGAGTAACATCCAACAAGTGGGGAAAATTTTCTTTCAGCAACACTATTTCTCTAAGATGTTTTGACACATGAAGTATTATGAATTATATCAATAGAGTTAAAAAAGAATGAAAGATCATAATTTACAAACTTAAGTATATTGTCGCTATGAAAGATTTTAATTGAAGTAGAAAATTGGGTTTTTATTTTTGCGACAACTTTTTTAATCATACAAAGAGTTTTTGTTTTATTCTATAACATATAAATCCAAGTAACTCTAAAAAATCATCTACTAAAATGATAAAATTTTAAAATGCCTAATGTTGAAATGTCATCGAGTACCCATAGGTCAGCATGTACAGATGAAAAAGGTGTTTTCTCTCATTTATCAAGATGAGATGAAAAATTGGTATGATGATTTTTTCCCATTTCACAAGCCTCACAATTGAGAATCTCAATACTTGGAATGTTGATAATGTCAACGAAGAACAGCCAAACTGGGATGACCTAAGTGACGATGGAGCGAGATATTGGTAGTATAGGCCGCTTGTAAATGATAGATGATTGTAAATAATAGAGACCATCACGTTGAAATCCTCCACCAATTTGTCTCATCGTTTGGTGACCTTGTAGAACAAAGCAAGAATCATAAAGAAGTGGTTGGCAATTTAAAGATATTGTAAGTTGACTTTAACATGATAGATAATCATCTGCAACTTTAATATTAAGAGGGTTCGATAGAGATTTTAGAGATGAGAAAAAAGATTCATCACATGTTATATGTGATGAGGCATCTGAATTTGCAATTCAGTTAGATTAAAAATTAGTAAAAAAAATAAAATGATGCATAAAAGTAGCAGCAGTTGATGGGATGCAGACTCAATGATAGAATGAGGGCGAAGATGACCATATTCTTCTTTTGATATTAGAATATCAAACTCATCACTAGTGCATCACATACCTTCACGGATCAACATGATATCCAAACTTTTTTCAACAGCGTTTAGAGGGATGGTTGGATCGATGAGATGATAGTGTTCGTAGAAGAATTTGCCACATCCTCTATAGTCATTCCCTTGCCTACATCCACAACCTTTATCAAGAAAATTCTCTCGACCCCTTCCACGTGTAGCAAGAGCATAGGCATCTATATGATGAGAGAAATCATTAATATAAAAGATCTCATAATAAATTTCTTCAGGGATCAAATAGTTTCTTGTGTTTATATTGAGGATCAAGATTAGAGAGAAATTAAACAAATCTAATTTGATAACTTTGATCTGTCAACACCTTGATATGAATAGAAAGATGGTGATAGATATCCTGCTCGTCCTAAAGATTAGTCAAGGTTTCAAAAAAAAATTGCTATCGATGGATAATTTTTCTTACATGATTAAATGCTTTTGAAGAACCTCGTAAAAATGAGATATATTATTTGTTATGAGAGTGAAATTTTTTAAGCACTTCTCACATAGTCTTCGCTAACTTATAGACCATAACTTGTTTAGCAATATATTCAACCATGCTATTAAACATAGTAGAGTTGTCAACATTTCACGTGTCTGTATGTTCTTTTGATTTGGTGATGATATAATATTCTACATAGTGCTCAAATGTCGTGGACTAGAGGAGATAGTCGGTACCATCAAGTTTGCTATTAATGCCGAGTGAAATGTTGAAAGCGGATTTTGCACCTGAGTTACTAGATTCAACTTTCTTGTTGACCATGGATGAGCATGACATAGAGAAAAAAAATCAAGCTAAGATCTTGATAACCAATGATGAAATAGATTTAGGTCGGAATAGACTTACCGTCCCCATAAATTGAAGTTCGTCTCTTGTTGAGAAAGAAAAAGGGCCAAAAGGAGAGGAAGGAGGAAAGATGGAGAGGAAGATGGGAAGGATGATAATCTAATCGTTACTACGCTGTTAAGAAACATGTTATTTTTTTTATTAACTAAACACTAGTGCCTCCTTATTTATAATAAAGTAAGACAATATAAGAAAGAGAAATATGCTGGAATGTTACTTCAAAATATTTGACATGTTACACGAGAATATTTAAGGTATTACTTCAAAATATTTAAAGTAGAAAAGAAGGGGAAACCAATAACAACTAATAATAGTTATAAAGATATGCTAATTGGCTTGCCGAGGATATTTTCAACAAACTTAATTGGCTTGATAATATTCATAATAATGTATTGAATCATTAATCTCTCATTTAAAATTATAGTCTACTTGTCTTCTTTTCCAATTTCTCATAACAACATTGTTGACCACTAATGAAAATTAGTGATATCAAATAAAGTTACTAAACCATTGATTTTGAACTCCTTTCATGTGATCACATCTCATATCCCAAAATGTCATACATAACAACTTTTTAACTTTCCTTTCTCACTCTCTTGTGCTATCAAATTTCTTTATGAATTACTAATCAAACATAAAAGATATGTTGCCAATTTTATGTTCTATTATGAAGATTTAACAAATAATTAATGAAGTAATTATTTTAGAATTAAAAATATGTTGTACATATTTGGTGTATCAAGTAACCTTGCGACATAGTAATATTTATGTGAGATATTTCCTACCTCATTGCAGCAAATGAAAAAGTCAAACTACTCGGTTATCTTCTTTAAGTATATTATAACATTTTTTTTAAGTTGAGAACCTCCTTTTGTCTTGAGTTTGGAAAAGGTATCATGGAAATTGATGTTGTCATCCTTTCCAATTGAAAGTAACATATCCTGATCCTTAACAATAATATCAATTTATACAAAATTTGTAAAATAGATAAAACATTGTTTGAAACTTTCCGCATATATCACAGTGGTGCAACTTGAATTCAATGGTAGAAGAAAAGAGAGACCTAGGAAATTTAATGTTAAAACATTGTTTATTTTTTCACAATCTCTTCCACGCAATCATTACTATTGTTATTTATAATTTATCAATTCTTAGCCTGGCAAATTGGTTAGCCATCGTGAAACATGGGTACTCAAAATTTGAATCCCTTTTTTACCCATACAGGAACGAAATATGATAATTGTTGAGTTGGGTGACATTTAAAAAGACCACCCTATATTTTTTTGTTTTTTAAAATTAAATGAACTACATTAATTTTTTAAGATGATCTTTCGATCCCCTAGATTTTTATATACTTTATGTTTATAAAATATATTGATATTATAAATTAAGATCAATCACATATTATATATTGTAATATTATTACTTATGACAATTTTTTCTACATATATAATCAAATAACTATTATATTTATTGAGTAACTTTATAATAATAAATATTTTAATTGTGTAGGTCCTCATTGGGCTCCTTGGATGGTTATCTAATTTTAAAAGCTGCTTAGTTTTTTTTTAGATTTTACATAACCTAAAAAATTAATATTGGACGAGGTCGATTTTTTATGTTTTCGATTTTAAGGTTTTTTTACTTACATCCCTAGTAGAGAATTTCATATTCAATTAGATAGGGAAAATCATGCATTTGATGTCATATTTGTATAATTTTGTACTCATTATAAACTTTTATAGTTTTATGATATTTTTACATGATTTCATGTTAATTCTCTAAAAAATATTATTTGGTTTTGTAAATCTCCATATTGACACCATTTTCTATACACACGGACTCGGGAGCAAATTTATAACTTCGGACATTGTTGAGCTGGTGACACAAAATTAGCTCTTTACGAATGCTTCTGCAATCACAGAAAAGAACATTCTTTTGGTAAAAGAGTAGAATTCATCTGTCAAATGCTACTAAAAAAGTACAAAATCCTAGAGAAATAAAAGGAAGAAGGACTATTGCATTGCTTCCTCTCTTCATCTCTTTGACTCTCTCTTTCTTGGAGGTTGGGCAAATTTTTAGAATTTTTCTTGGGGCTGAGAAGCTGAGTATGCATCTCTATCTCTTTTTTTAATATTTTAGTGTAGTTTCTGTCATTATCTAACATGTATTTTTGTATTGTTGAACATGGATGATGTTATGTTGTTATTTATATTAATTTCTGCGATAATATGCAACTGATTGGCTAACTAGGGTTAGAAATCATTGAAGGATTATTTTAAAATTTCATCCCTTTATAAACTTACATATTTTTATTAGTCGTTGGATTATTTTTATTTCATTGGATTTCATATGCTGCTCATGATATATCTATTTTGCAATTGTGTTCTTTTTTAGACTACTATAATGTTGTGATTCTTCCTTATATAATGTTGCAATTTCTACTCGAGAGAGAAAAAAATGTTAGATATATTAAACTCAGAGGTTAATGGATCTAAATGTGTAAGAGATTCATAATAATATATTTCAAGATCAAAGACCGAAAGATTGCGATCTATGGAGTTACATTTGGGATCAATCGAGAGGTTGCATTCATGTGGTGTTGCATGTGATTGTTGATAGATCTCGGGGACAAATTTTTGTTTCTCCCTCAAAATTTTGCATTTTTTCATTTTAAAGTGATCGAACTTCACTAGATTTGTTCTGATATAATTCCCTCAATAATGCACAATTTTCACATCACATATCAATATGACAATCATTAAATTATGCCAAAGACATTTCTATTTTTTTAATAATCCTCTTCGATCACGCTCTAAATTTGAATCAAACTTTTCAATCTCATTCAGGCTTCCAAAAGTAAATTCCCGATACCAAGGTCATAAGTTACATTCTTGTTCAATTATTCATACATAAGAAACTGATAATGAAAACAACAATTGTAAATGTGCAACAAAAGCAGTAGTTTGAACGAGACAATAACAGATAATAAACCATATTAGCAACCGTAGTTTCCTTAGCAATCGGGCAACCCATCTCTCACCTTCGAGTTTTGAGGTTCCCTGAACTGTCTTCTTATTTAGTAATGCATCGAGGCCCTTCAGTTCATCACCATCAATTTCGATTGCGTAGGGATGAGTCCACCCACACTAGGGGAACCCAATGGAAGGTCCCTGAAGAGGAGTCATCCAAGCATCTCCATCATACTCATCTCCGGGCCTGGGCATCATCGTTATGGTACTATCAACTGCAAGCATCGCTTTGTCGTGGATGATACCATCAACCCAGTAGGGGCAATCACTAGCGTTCTCAATGGCTGTGACACTAATGACTACTGATTTTGACTACAGGCCGAAGGGACAAAACCATTAGCATCGTTCTCCCAGAAATTGTGAACACTTCTGGATAGACACCGCCGCCATCCTCCGCAAGACTGCAGAGAACTATCTCGATTGCTGCTTCCTCCTTTGTTAGTCCCCTCAAGGTGGCAGAGAAGCACGACCCAATCCATTTGTGCTAATCGGCGAAGGGGTATTTTGTCAATAGAAAAAAAAGAAAAAATTAGGACACTAGTACTTTTTATCTTAAAAAAATAATTTGAAAAATATTTATATTGTTTCTTTTAAAAAGTTATATGATGTTTCTTTTAACTACTACATTACCATTTGACATTGTGAAATAATTATTTAATAATTAGTTCATAAAATAACACCATCCTCATGAATCCACGCAACAAAGTCCAAACACGTAATTAAGATAGGAAGATTACAAGGATAAGCACAAATGCAACCGAGCTGGTGGACTTCTTTATAAAAAATTAATAAAGAGCTATACTACAAAATCTATAATAAATGCAAAAGTTAACCTATCTATTATATTTAGCAAGTAAATTACATAATTCTTATCACAAAAACTCACTATATCTTTTAAGTTATATTTATGTTATATATTAACTATGTAAGTTGGTGTAAATATGCAAAAGATATTTTTAAATTTAAATGTGATTTATTTATCAAATAACATATTGTCAAGACTAGCCGCTAAAAGATCACTTGATTTATTTTCTACCCTTGTCGTCATGCTTCACTACACATGATTTTCTTTTTCTTTTTTCTTTTAAGAACGGCAAATGGATTTAACATTTGTGACATTGATTAAAATCAAAATTAAACAAGATACTAGCATGAAGATGAAATTTATATGCTTTCGGTACTTTCAACTTTACATGTACTTTTCTTGTAATAAAGAAGATTGATTAATCAAGCAGATAATGAATTCAACTTTTAAATCTCTACAACTTGTATGATTATTAAATAATAATACTAATCGTTGCCCTAAACTAGGATTTAGGATCCGTTTGATGTAGCTGATATAAAATAATTGATAAATTGAAGTGCTGATAAGTAGTTTAATGACTCAAGTTAATTTTTAAAAAATAAGTAGTTACATATTTCATAATAAAAAAACTTATACATTTTTATTTTACTGAAATGATCAAAAGGTTCTTAATATTATAATAGATAAAATATGTGAAAAAAATTATATATATTTTAAAGGTAAAATAGTACATTCATTGTTAAACTGATCAGTTTTTTCTTCTCGTACAAAATAAGTTAAGTTCCCACAATTTATTTTTTTACTTATAAATAGATAAAATAAATACTTATAAACTCTTTTTTTATAAGAAGAAAACTTTAAAACTACTTATAAATCAATTTCTTAATCAAACATGTTCCTAATTTGTCGGTTGACGATCATACGTTATTGCCCTGCACACATCAGTTACATTGAAAAATGCTTTAGCAATATTTTATTTTTCCTCAACTTGTAACTATAATTTAGAAAATAACACACTTATCAGAAAAAAATTAAATTTAGGCGTCTAATGTGGCTTTGCAATTAGTATAAATTTTTGTCATTAATCAATTCGGTGCACTAGTTTCAAACGTAAAAATGTAATTAATTTGGTTTCAATAGTGCATTGGACGGCCGTTGACCCAATCTCGATGGACATCCTGGTTTGGAATTTGGCTGGCAATTTCTCCGACGCGCCTTGGTACATATTTTTTCTTGCTTAATTATGTCTTGTTCAGTCAACGATCTCATTCAATCTTCATACAAGCAATTGATCTCAAACGAATTCTTAATACGATTCGACTTGACTATTAAATTGAATTAATTGGACCAAGCACGAGTTGACTTGGATGTGGTCACATATATGACAACCAACTGGCATGATTGTTTTTGCTACGTCACTTGCCGCGCAAGAAAATTTTCCATGTCTTTATTTTCTTAAGTAGGGGTTCAAAACTTTCAACATATTTTGTTCGTATGCTTTTTAATTTGTCATGTATAGTAGTTCGTTTCTATGTCATGTATATTAATAATTAAACTAGGTATTTAGAAGATGGATACTTACGACTTAAGAGCAATATATATGATTGATGAAAAAAATAAAGCGCATGTATATTCTTTATTGATTATATAACTTAAGAGATATTCGATGATATTGTAAAAAAATAATTAATCAATATAGTAAATCGTTAAAAAATAATTGTACTAATCGTGATATTTAAAATTAAAATACGACAAATATAATAGTTATCAATAACTTTAATCATTTTTTACTTTTAATTACCACTAACAAAAGATGTAAAAAGCATTAGCAGCTGATAGTTTCAGATTATGAACAATTTATTTTTCTTTGATCTTCGCAAATTTCTTTCTTCGTACATATTAAAGAAGAATTCTCAGATGATTCGGTGCTTAACATGCTCTTCATTCCCATATATTATAACACAATCAAATTCCAAAAGCATTATTACTATAATTTAGTCACCTTTTGGTATCTGAAAATCATGTCGAAAGTTAAACCCGTGTGACATTAAATAACGTATTATCTAAGTTGATCCATCATCCAGTCTAATTACTTTAGTTAGATTGTTCCATAATGTATATATAAATGGGATTTTGAATAAGAATTTTCTATAAATTTAAATTTAAAATTTTGCTTAAACAAAAAAAACTCTTCTTCCACTCCCCCCTTATTCTTGGTCAGTATAATAACTTTTAAAAAATAGATCGTATATAAACAACAAGTCACGTCTCGAACCAAACCCACGCTCACGCCGTCGTTCTCTATCCGTCCACACACGTCCCTGGGAAGAATACCCAACTTGGGAAACTTCGTGGAAGAAGGCTAACAGCAAAAAGGGGAGGGAAAATGAATAACAAGGGCCAAAGAAAACTAAAAACAACGAGCACGTAGACAAAGCACAGCATCGCATTCCCCATGACGCGGTCATCAAGTCACGTTCGACCTCCTCACCACTACTTCCGCGCGCTCGCGAGGGGACGACGAATCCACTTCAATTCTTTAGAACTTGTCCAAGGGGACCGAGGCAGCAGAGACTTCACAGCTGCCCACTGCTGCCATCACTAGAGTGATCAGGTTCTTTAAGAAGCAGCAACAGCAGCTTTCCAAATCAGGAGCTCGACGAGTAGGACAGGAGGAGGCTTCCATGGAAGAAGGGAGGACGAGGACGAGGGGTCCAACGGCCGAGCGGGAAGTGGAGTACGAGGACCTGCTGCCGGTGATGGCGGAGAAGCTGGAGGCGGTGGAGTTCGTGTCGGAGCTCTGCGGCGGTTTCCGGTTGCTGGCGGAGCCCGAGTCCGGGCTGATAACGCCGGAGAGCCTGAGACGGAACGCGGGCGCGCTGGGGATGGCCGGAATGACGGCGGAGGACGCCGCTGCGATGGTGAGGGAAGGGGACATGGACGGCGACGGGGCGCTCAGCGAGAAGGAGTTCTGCGTGCTGATGGTGAGGCTGAGCCCTGGGATGATGGCAGACGCCGAGGAGTGGCTGGAGAAGGCCTTCGAGGAGGAACTGACGGCGAAACGACCGACGGCTTGAACCAATAAATTTGGTGATATACTGATATGTATGTAGAAATGACGTGTTGGATATATAGTTTCATTTTAAAGTTATGTCTAATTGTTTTTAAGGAAAAAAATCATGTGCTACTCTTTTGAAGGATGAATGGAACATATTTTGATTTGGGTATATGGATCAGACCCGTTCAGTTTAATTTGTCGCATAATATGGATTGGCTAATATTAAGTGATGCAACCATTTTTCTTTGTGACGAGTTTAGGATTATTGATATTTGAATGATGTATATAAAGTAAGGCAGAAATTCTAGCTTATTTTGATAGATATATGAAACAATGTGCGATACTGTGCACATGTTTGAGAAGTAAAAGCAGTTAGAATTCGCGTCTCGGTTCCAGTTGATTTTGTACAGAGTTCCCCTCCTATTTTTTTTATTTGACACTATTTTTCTCTCGTCACTCTCGCTGATTTTTCTCTCTCCTCTCTCTCAATCAACTTCTTTTTCATTTTTATGATCTTAATAATATATTTAAGTTTTCTTATAAAAAATATATTTAAGTTTGGATTTTTAGTTTATTTTTTTCACTCTCCTCCCTCGCTCACAAACTATTTTTTTAATTTCATTTGTTTAAGTTTAAAATTTTATTTGTTTATTTATTAACTCAAACAACTCCGCCTATATTTTATAGCCGGTTCCAAGCCCGAATAAAGGAGGAGGGTTGTGTTAGGCCCCGACAGCCAACATAAAATCATGTCGAATCTTATGAACATGGATCAACGAATATATTGTGTTAATGCTAGGTCGTTACCCGTAAGTAACGCGTTGTACAGCTCGGGTACAGTGATAAGAGAGCAAGAGCCGCTGCATCCTCGCCTGAATGCAGTGTTAAATGAGCAAGGGCTACCGCACTCTAATGGACGGAGGCGGTTAAAGAAGCTAGTTCATGAGACTAAGGTCACATTAGGTTCTTGGAACATTGGGACGTTGAATGGGAAACGCCTCGAGGTGGCACAAGTAATGGACCAGCGTAAGATTAGTATCTTATGCTTGCAAGAAACTAGATGGGTAGGAGAGGGAAGTAAAGAGATTAGGTTAAATGGTTCCAAACTTTGGTACACAGGTAAGGTAAATGGAAGGAATGGTGTTGGTATTATCGCGGATGCAGAATGGAGGAAGAATGTTGTGGAAGTTAAAAGGATTGAGGATCGAATCATATCCGTGAAAGTAATTGTTGGAAAGGAGACTATGAACATTATTAGTGCATATGCACCCCAAGTAGGAGCAGAATCACATCTTAAGGAGAAGTTTTGGGCAGATATGGAGGGTTTGATTGAAAGTATACCAACAACCGAGAAAGTTTATATTGGGGGAGACCTTAATGGACATATTGGTAAAGAGGCAGGACCACATGCAAGGGTTCATGGTGGTTTTGGTTTTGGGGAGTTGAATGAGGAAGGACAAACTATTATTGATTTTTCTTTAGCATACGATCTTAAGATTATCAACACTTATTTTAGAAAGAGAGAGGAACATTTAATCACATACAAAAGTGGAACTCATAGGTCTCAAATCGATTTTTTCTTGATAAGAAATACTGATAAAAGACGTTGCACTAATTGCAAAGTAATTCCTGGGCATGGAGTGACTACACAACATAGATTGTTAGTTCTTGATATGCAAATAAAATGTATAAAACCAAAATCCCGAACAGTTTTTGATCGAAAGATCAAGTGATGGCAGTTAAAGGGGGAGAAGCGAGAGACTTTTAGAAGTAAGTTATTAGAGGAAAGTGTGTGGGAGTTAGAAGGAGATGCTAGTATCATGTGGAAGAATGTGGCAAAAAAGGTTGAAATGATTGCTAAAGCCATTTTAGGAGAATCAAAAGGTTTTGGACCACGAGATAAGGAGACTTGGTGGTGGAATGAGGAGGTCCAAGAAAATGTGCGTAATAAGAAGAATTGTTTCAAGGCGATACACTTGGACAATAGTTCTGACAATTGGAAAAAATATCGTTTGGCGAAAAGGGAGGCTAAGAAGGCAGTTAGTGATGCTCGTGCTAAAGCATACGAGGGGTTTTATAAGGAGTTAGGGACAAAGGCGGGTGAACAAAGGATTTACAAGATTGCAAGGAGCAAAGAGAAGGAGTCGAGAGATTTGGATCAAGTATGATGCATAAAAAATGAAGTTGGCAAGGTTTTAGTTACTGAAGGAGATATTAAGAACAGATGGGAAGAGTATTTCTATAAGCTATTTAATGATGGATGTGAAGGTTCGCGTTGTGATTTGGAGGACTTGACAGTTAGCGAATGTGAGCTTAATAGGTCATTTTATCGTAGAATTAGAGTTTCGGAGGTTAGCGAAGCTCTTAAGAAAATGGAGAATGGTAAAACCGTTGGACCGGATGGTATACCGATTGAAGTTTGGAAATGTTTAGGAGAAAAAGGTGTGTTGTGGTTATGTAAACTATTTAATGAGATTTTACGGTCGAAAAAGATGCCTGATGATTGGAGATTAAGTACATTAGTTCCTATTTACAAAAATAAAGGGGATATTCAGAATTGTGCAAATTATAGAGGGATTAAACTTATGAGTCACACTATGAAATTATGGGAAAAAGTGATTGAGCATAGATTGAGAATGGAGACTAGTATTTCTGAGAGACAATTTGGGTTCATGCCAGGAAGATCCATTACAGAGGCGATTTATTTACTAAGGGGGATGATGGAGAAGTATCGAGTAGGAGAAGAGACTTACATATGGCTTTTATTGACTTAGAGAAGGCGTATGATCGGATACCAAGGGATGTACTTTGGAAAGCCTTGCAAAAGAAGAGGGTGAATGTTGCCTACATTAAGGTAATACAAGATATGTACGATGAGGCATTGACTAGGGTTAGGACATCCGGAGGTGAGACAAATGAATTTCTTATAGGAATTGGCCTACATTAAGGATCAGCTTTAAGCCCGTATCTATTTAACTTAGTTATCGATGCTATAACCGAGAGTATCACAGAGGAGGTACCTAAGTGCATGCTATTTGCGGATGATATAGTACTTTTAGCGGATTCAAGAAAAGAGATTAATACAAAATTGGAAATATGGAGAAATACGTTGGAGTCAAAGGGTTTTCGTTTAAGTAGGAATAAAACAGAATATATGCATAGCAATTTCACAAATAAACAACTTAGAGACGATTTGAAAGTTAGGTTAGGGGAGGATATAATTCCTCAAGTGACAAAGTTTAAATATTTAGGATCAATTGTAAGACAAGATGGTGAGATTGATGACGATGTTAATCATAGAATTCAAGCTGGTTGGTGTAAGTGGAGGAAAGCCACTAGAGTTCTTTGTGATAGAAAAGTACCCAATAAAGTTAAAGGAAAATTCTATCGTACTGCTATAAGGCCTGCAGTGTTATATGGTAGTGAATGTTGGGCTATGAAGGGACAACATGAACGTAAAGTGAGGGTAGCCGAAATGAGGATGTTGAGATGGATGTGTGGTCATACAAGATTAGATAAGATTAGGAATGACCATATACGTGAACGAGTCGGAGTGACTCCTATTAGTGAGAAAATGGTAGAGAATCGTTTGAGATTGTTTGGTCATGTTCAGAGAAGACCATTAGATGCGCCAGTAAGAAGAGTAGATCAAATAATCTGGAGTCCGATTAAAAGAGGGAGAGGGAGGCCAAGGCGGACACTTGACGAACTAATAGAGCAAGATCTATTGGTGAATAATATACCGAAAGGTTTGGTTACTAATAGAGCGGAATGGCGTCGTATGATCCATGTAGCCGACCCCACCTAGTGGGATAAGGCTTTGTTGTTGTTGTTGTATTTATTAACTCAAACATAAAAGCTAAATAACTCCTCATTTATTACTTAAATAGTAATATACTCGGATGAATTAATTATAATATTTGTTAAATAATATTTTTATAATTTAATATTATTCTCTTATTTTTTAACAATATTTTTTTTAACAAAATCAATTATCATATTTTTTAGCCAGCTTAATCTTTATCTATTATATAAATTATGTTTATTTTTATTTTTATATTTCACTAACTCCAATTATATTATATAATTTTTTTATTATTACGTTTACTTCTACTCAAACACAATCAAAATCAATCTGTTAATTCAGCTATTTATGTAAGAATTCAGTAAAACACGATTCTACTTGGAAGCAGTGGATCTTTATTCTTTTAGAATATTTTGTGTACGTGCGTTTTGGTTTTTCATCTGTCATGCAAATCACAGTATGTAACATTTTTTCCGTAAAACTTTACAGATCACATTTTGGAGTACGTATACTTTGATTGCAACGATTTTTTTCTTTCAGTACGTTGCACCACATCTTTTTTTTTTTTTCATTATACTTAGAACTTCAAATGACTCCTACATCTCTTGAACCAAAAACTTTAGGTTATCATTAAAGGTAAAATCCAACTTTTTACATTTTTCATCGAAAAAATACTTTCAAAACTTAAAACACTTTCGTCAAGGTTAAATATCACCTTTAACTAAAAAAGAAAGTTAATTGTCTCTTTGGATAAAGGTGTAATCTTAAGAGTAACATATATATATATATATATATATATATATATATATATATATATATATGTAAGTCGCATTCGACTACATATAAATATCCTTTTGACAAAAGAAAAAAAAAAGAATTTGCGTCAAAATCTCAACGAAACGCCAGTCTCCCAAAAACACTCGGCATTCAAAGTTCAAACTATTGTGAGCCAAAGGCATTTTCACGTGACATGTACAACATGTTTGATCCATGAGCTCGATCAAACCGGATTACACGGAACGCAGTTCTGCCTAACAGTTCTACGATTCTATTCAAGACATAATATGAAACAAGAGACATTACTCAATTCGCCAACTAGGAGTGGGAAGTGGATATAAGGGAGATGCTGCATCACTACATTCACACATCTGCTTCACATATCATGATGAAACCCAGAACTGTCTGGTATATGCACATAGCAAAACGACAAGTGAGGTTAATTATTTGAAGTTACCACTAAATTAATATTTGTTAGGGAAATTAAATAAAATGCAAACACTAATTAACAATCTCCAGAATACAAATTAAAGTACCCATCTATCTTTTTAGTACACCATCTTTTTTTAGCATTCTCTATAGCCTCCTCTCTCATCTTGGAGAGTTCAGAAAGCCAATGCTGATACTGCGACTCAATCATCTCAAGCTCCACATTCAATTCATCTTGATCCTTAACGATCAAGGACGAAGATGAGGAACCCTTCAAAATCTTAGAATTATCTTCCAAGCAGCTAAAACTGTTCTCCAACTTTCTTATATTATTATCATTTAAAGGAAGACGCAAGTCATTTGTACCTGCAACTCCTTTAAATGTGGCATAATCTATGATGATCCCGGAATCAACATCAGTTGCATACCCGCTTAAGGTTTTGTAATTTTCGCCAATCGAATTGTTCGAATCAAAAGAAACTTTATATGCTCCACTAGTCAAATTAGGAGTGGTAGATGTCCTCATAGTTTTATGGACAATGTGACTGCCAATGAGGTCACCTTCAGAATGTCCCATGTCTAGGGTCATGCCAATTGAATGTTCTTGCTTAACATCAGCAGAAGTACTCAACTGGGATTCAGTTGCAGGAAGTTGCTCTTCAGACATGGCTGACTTCCTTGTTATCCTACTAAACGAAGAACAATTAGTGGAAGGCTTCCAATCTGGTATCAGTTTTATGATTAAGAAGTCAATGAACTCTGCTATGAAGGCAACATCATGATTAGATAGATCTAGTTGATCTACCATTTCCGTAGCAACTGAAAGTGCCGTATCCGAATCCAGGTAGAAGATAAAATGAATATTCTTTGCTTGGCCTGCATCAAAACAATGTGCAATGATACAAAAACGTTAATCTTTCTTTACAAATTGATAATTGATATTTGAACAAATTGTTAGGCAAACTCACCATTGGCATCCACGATGCGTAACACTAATGAAATTGAATTGTTGTTATTTTTCTCTCCTTTAAGTCTAAACTCATGACTTCTATTACTTCTTCGCAGTTCCAATTCTGATGAACGAGTAGTTATGTTCTTCCCTATATCAGTAACTGTTGAAAGTGATTTGTAATCAGAATCCATGTCCACGGAGATGGATCGTGCAGGAAAATTCTTTGGTTTTGAAACATTAGACGGCATAAGCGGACCAACACAAGCTTCCTTCGTATGACTCTGAAGAAATGGATCTTTCAGAAGCTCCTTTGCAGGTAATCTTTCAGAAGAACACACTAAACACTTTTCAATAAACTGCCTTACTTCAGGATCTGTCACTTTATCAAGTGCTGCAGGTTTTATCCCCTAAAGCAAGACAAATAAAACATCTTGTCAAGATAAAATTGTTGAAAACTAAAGTCCCTAAGAAGGTATAATGAAGCAAGCAACTTACAGAGGTAACCTTCTTATAAATTTGAGCTGGATTTTTACATTCACTGTAAGGATACTCAAGGGTGACCATCTCTAGCATACACATTCCAAAGGAATAAATATCAACTAATTCATTATATTGCTCTTCATATAACTCTGGGGCCATGAATTCAGGAGTACCTACAGGGTACCACAGCGTACTTGTTGCTAATAAAATATAGAGATCAATGAAAACCCATTGTGCTACGAGAAATGGAGAACACCAAAATTGATTGAAAACCTATGATCATGATAGTTTAAATTGTAAACATAATAAGAATCATTCAATCTTTTTCTCACCAATGACGCTTCGAGCTGCAGGTTGTTGCATTACAGTTGCTAATCCAAGATCACCTATTTTAACTTCTCCATGATTTCCATTGACAAAAATGTTATCACATTTCAAGTCCCTGTGAAGAATCGGAGGGCTGTGACCATGAAGGAATTCGAGTCCGCGAAGAATCTGTCGAGCCCAATTCTTTATGGCCTTCATGTCAACACGCTTATGCTTCCTACGATACCTACATGTTTGCATATATATAATTTATTTCATTACATAATGAATACGATCATGTATAGGGACTTTTAATTAGATAAGGAAAATGAGCACTCACTGCCTCAAACTTCCAGAAGTGAAAAGCTCGGTGATGATGTTGATTGTCTTCTTTTGATCATCCACCCAGAAGTTATAGAATTTGATGATGTTTTCATGCTTTAAGGAATTCAGCAGATGAACTTCAGAATATAGTCTTTCAAGATTTTCCGGAGACTTTACCACCTCATCAATTTTTACTTGGTTCCATGCAACTTCTATACCTTCACTCTCGTCGAATGATTTATATCTGCACAATATATGAAATTTTGTACCAAATAAAGAATGTCACGTTAGGAAGACAAGTTTGTGATGCACGAAAAAAGAAACAAGGGCAATTAGTATTTGTTTACACGGTCTTAAATGCTCCTTTCCCCAACACCTCTTTGTACTGCAAAAGGTACGTAATGAAAATAAGATGACATTCAAATTACAGAAAAGAAATATGGACAAATCAGATAGAACGATAAACTAGGGAACAGTCTGAATAAGCATCCAAAATAAATATTACAGAAGCGACAAATCTGATTCTAATAAATTTAAATTTTGAGCTCATATCCAAAAAGAAACCGAGCAATTATAGGTTCAACTTTCACGGCCCAATCGAGAGTTTGCTTTTCGGTGAATCTTTTCAGCGAACATTGAATATGCAGGTTGGGTCGCAAGAAACAAGCCCAATCATGCATGCATGGGGAAAGGTTTCAGCTTCAAATGCGATACACTTACGCGAACATATCGTCCTGTAGGATCGCTCTCGACATACTCAGCATCCACCGGGCCGCCGCCGCCGCCGGTGGCGGAGATACATATGTCCCCATGTTCCATTGACAGCGAACAAAAGGAAAAAAAACAGAAAACAAAACAACTCGGCCAAAAGGAAACGAGCACAAACAAAACGTAGAACAGTAATATGTCAGAGCTGCTGCCGAGCATGCACGCCGCAGTTAATGCAGCGGCATCCCCCTTCCGAAAAGGACTCCGAGTTGGAATCGAAAGCCGAGCGCAGGCGAAACCTGCACGCGATGGTCGGTGTCTCCGAGCAGGCAGCCATGTCCAACACCCCACTCGCCACGGCCCATCGCCGGCCCCTCATTCTCCCACGAAACCCCGCAGTCGCCGCGTCGACGAGGTCGCCGCCATAGTCCTTCCCCTTCGGGAGAACAGAAGGAGCCGTCTGCCCCCTGCCAGCCCTAGGAGAATGGTAAACCGGTCATCTCTTCGGCGTGATCAAACCGAAACGACGACTACGACGACTACGACAGCAAACGGCGAATGCCAAACAGAAAGATGACTGGAACCAGAAGAGAGGCTACGAAACCGGCGAGAGGCGATGGAAATAGGAACAAAAGGGGGGAGGAGGAGGAGGAGGAGGAGGAGGAGACGATACGGTTGATGGAGGGGAGAGAGATGTGGAAGGATCTAACAGGTGGTGGGGTGCAAGGGGCTCTCCTTTGGTCGGTGTTGCACGTATAGCAATAGAAAAAAAAACTAGAATATATATAAGGAAAATTAAGACGCATCATATTCAAAATTAAGGGACATATGCATAATAAATCATGCCTTTTTATTTTTCAATTTTTTGTATGATTTTATATAGTAACACTTTGAGTGGCGTAAAGGTGATTGCACGGCCGTATCGTATTGTGCTCGGATCGATTCATGTTTGACTGCGGGTCGGATTGTACCAAATGATTTATTTTTTACCCTGACACGGCCGAGTAGTGTCGAGTTGGACGGCTTTTTTTTCTTTCTTTTTTTATTTGTCATTTGAGCTTTCCCATCTTGCCTCGAACTAATTATAGAAATTAAAATTTTCAAATTCTCGTTGAGTAATTATGATAACATCTCACAACAATCGCTATTTAGACCAATTTCAAGTGAAAAGATAATATCATTCAAAATGGGTCTAAGAGTGACTATTATGAGAATGTTTTCTTAATTATTTAATGAGAGAAGAGGACATTGAAAGAGAACATTGAAAGAGAACATGAGAGGAGAGGAGATTGAAAGAGAAAATGAAGGATGTGTCATGTGGGGAAGGGAAGGTGGAAGTGTGAAGAAAGGGAGGGATTCGGCCATGTTTTATAGGCGGAGAAAAGTAATAAAATAATTCGACACGGCCCGTATTGTTCTCCTTCAGTGACGTGTTCGTGAACCCGCCCGTGAATGTGTTGACTATTGTCAAATCGAAATAACGCAGGCCGTGTTTTTACGCCATACGCGGCTCATGTTGGCATGGAAAAAATAATCCATGCAAAAATGGGTCATGTTGACCATGCCTCGATTGTGTCGTGCCCACGGTACGGATGGCCGGCACGACACGGAATGGCATGACATGACTCATTTTCTCATGCGCGGGTTGTGTCCATGCCGGGTCGGGTCGGCATGACTTTTGGGCGGGCCAGCCGGCGGCGTGCAAGGCTGTGCGGCAAATTTCTTCTTTAGAGTGGTGGCAGTCGACAAATCCAAACCGTAGAGTTCTTAGGATCTATTATGACTTGTATTTATATACCTATTTTAACATGAAAAAAGACATTATATTTTCTCTAATAGTGTATGAAAATAATTCGGACTGCATGTATTCATCCATTTTTTCAATATTCCAAGTCATCTAATCATTTTCATTTCATGTTCATATATTCTTAGGCAGTGTTTGGCATTAGAACTTGGGTAAGTTCTTGCCCAAGTTCTGCCAAACACTAACTAATCATGACCAGAACTAATGTTTTGGTCAATGATCACGTGATGCCAAAGTTCAAGAACTTTGGTTCTTGAAGTTCTTGCTGCAAGCAAAAACGACACTTTTTTTAACTTTCAATTATTTTTTAATATATATACTAATTTATTTATTTATTTATATATTATCATTCAGTTTATAAAATAAATTATTTTATTTAATACTAAACAATTATTTATTATACTTTAATTAAACTTTTCAATTATTATAGAAAAAATATACATTATATTTTCTATTTTAAATAAATACATAATATTTTTATTTATTATAATTGTATACCTCATAAAATAAAAATTATGTTATTTACATTAATTATAATATTAATAACATATAAAAATAATCAAAATTAATATTAATGGAATACAAAACTTATTATTTAAAATTTTTAAATTAACAATGATGTATAATATTTTTATATTATAGTAATTATTATTTTAAATAAAGACTTAATATTTTAATTTACTGTAATTTTATACATCACAAAATAATAAATTATATCATTAGTTCTTACTTTTTATTCAAACATCTACTAAAACTTATTTATCAAATCAACTTTTCAAATTCTCATCATTACATTTTTCATCCAAACACCAAACTTAAACTTTTCTATCAAATCAATTAGTTCTCGAGAACTAACAGGAATTAAAAATTCTCATACCAAAACAACCTTAGTATATTGGCCGACAATTCCTTACCTATCACATAGGTGCAGACGGTTCTTTGTTAGGCGCTGGCTACAATGGAAGCACGAAGCGGATGTGACACAATGAGAAAACGCATTGGCTAATTAGACAAAAATGAACCTTGGGCCACAAGATAGGTGTCACCTGCCTACATGTACTGCCTGAAAGAACAGAGAATCAAGAGGATAAGGCACTAGATGAACACTTGTCGAATATCGTAAGGCTAAAGACTTTGATGAAACCAGGTGGCTCAAATCAAAAGAGAAGGGTCAGAGAGGGGGAAATATAAAGGAGCAGAGGTGACAACATTTGGAGGGGGATAGAGAGAGGGAACTGGAAAGAAGGTGCAAAGGAGGAAGAAGGAGAAGTATCGGAGTCAATGAGGAGGGCCGGATCAACTCCGACTAGCAATATGAACATTTATTTTAATCTGCGTCTTCGTTTCCACACGTTATCTTACTGCATTAAGCTTTCTCTTATTTTGAAGTTAAAACTTAGCATGTCTAACTAATCAGCCAATAGGCTGAGGGATCATTTGATGGGTCTGCACTAAGTTTGATGTTCTTATTGATTTTATATTTTTTGCTTTCATGACATTTGATTTTATTGTTTATCTTATGAATGCCATGTTTGCGAGTTTTCCTCTTCATGCGATGGTTCCCCTTAGAAGGGGCTTATGTCGTAAACAACCTGCTAAGCGGAGATCATTTCCACCATCGAGACTGAAGGCCAAGGGTCGGCCCCAATTTATATCAAGATCGACTCTCCTCCTCCTCCCCCTCTTCCTGCTTCTCCTTCATACTCCCTCTATAGTTTCACTGTTGTGGTCGCAGACAGAGGATGACCGAGAGACGTCGACAGCTTCATTCGATGCACAAGACGGCGACGGATGGCAGTGGCAGACCTGAGGATGAACCCCTGAACGTATGCTTTAAAGTGTGTGATTCGGGATCTCTATCATAGTTTAATTATGGAAGATGAATGCATGCCTTAAGAACCCATCTAAATGTAGAAATCCTACTGGGAAAGAATTGACATCATGTCATATGATCTCCATGAAACTCGGAATCGATTTTTCCAATGATTTCATGCTCTGCTCGAATGACTCTATGCTTGTCTAACCGAAACCATGCTAGAAATGTGTGAACTTGCATTAGGAACTCTTGTTTTACAATAAATGCTTAGTTATACATGCGTGTTTTAGCTAGTAGATGTTTTGTCAAACTATACTCGTGAGGTTACAAATCTTAGTTGTATTGCACCGGAGATTACCGAAGAAAATGAAATGAGAATGGTCTCGGCATGACAAAACCCGGTCCGGGTTCACTAAAACCTGGCCCGGTCAAGTCCAGTCCGGATCGAGTTCTGTAGAGCTCGGCCCAGGTCTGCCATTAACGTCGAGCTCGAGCTTGGCGTGAACTAGAGGCTCAGCCCGAGGTACTCCCGACCCGGCCCGAGTTCGTCACAAAGAAGACGATCGAGTGCGACGTTCGGCTCGGCTCGATTGCGGCCCGGGTGTGATCCCGACCCGGCCCAAGTTCTGCTCAAAATTTTCTGAGATGATTTCTATTGGAACTCGGCCCAGGTTCCACTTATACTCGGTCCGGATTCTGACCAACAGAACCATGATTTCGATAATTTGGACCCCTGATTTACATGTTTGACCCCAAATTAGTTCTCATTGTTAATCATGCTCAATAGATCATTGTTTTACTCTTCATGACTGCATCAAATCCATGAATTGTTATGTTAATATGATTATGTACCTCCATCAAAGTATGAACGAAGAATGACTATGACTCTTAAGAAATTTCACGAAGAATGTTTACGAATTATGATGAACCCCTATGACAAGAACAAAGATGAGAAGAACAGTTGGCCGCCTTCCTTTTCGGTCGATTGATGGATAATGATGAACGACGTCCGCCTCCTCTTCGGATGACCGCCGAATGGATTCAAAGCGGATGACCCTTGACCTTCGGGAGTCTATTATGTGGAACGGAAGAACACGACGGTAATTCCAACTCTGATTTTGGTAAGGCTTCCATCCACTTGATTTACACTAAATGAAATGAACTTAAAGATGAATAAGAGCTTTGCTCCATATGGTCTTGATCAATCTACGGATTGAAAGAGAGATCCTTTTATGATAGGGGGAGTTATGTCTATATTGTGTAAGACACTTTCTCATGGGTTATCATTTGCTCTATCTAGATAGGAGTCTCTCCGCTACAGATGCTTCCGCCTAATGCGAGGTCATCTCCTCCGAGAGATGTTTTCGTCTAGCGTAAGGTCATCCACACTTATATTTATGCCCGATGGAGTTGGTTGTGGCACTAATTACCCACTGGCTCATGATGGTCTAGATAGATGCACCTCGCAGTACCTGCAATGATATTCCCTCAAAGAACGAGAGCTCTTCTAAAGTATGAAGGATGAACATGAACGATGAATACGTAAAAGAATCAGAAGAAGAAAAGAAATGGAAGGGCAAGTATGAAAGTATGAAAGATAAACACAAATGATGAACACGTAAAATAATCAGAAAAAAAAGGAAAAAATGGAAAGTCATGAATCATATTTTTCTCCATATACTTCACTTTACTATGTTTTCACTCTTATATTAATTATATGTTCCCTTCATGCTATTTCTGACGAAACTTACGGACTCACACTTAGATTTATATTAACGGTTGAGTTTGCTCCCATGTGTAATCCTCGAAGGTGCATGATGGTGATTTGTGATGTGTTGATGCATGTGCGACGATTCTGGATCGGGTGGCACCTGCTCATGGTTCTGATCATGTCCAGTATGAGTCGCATGTTTCTGCGTCACATTAGATGATGTATCCTTTTGGATGGGACCTATCGGGTCATAGCCGACCTCATAGCCGACCGTAGGCATTTCTACGTTTAGTTTAGTGTTTTGCTTTTGGGTTATCTCATTTGAGACAAATGGATGTATCTTTTTGGCTTCTACACCCTACTTAGTAATGAGATAGTTCCTCATACTGAGACATTTGGATGTATGTCTTGCTTTCGCACTTTGCTTCATATGAAAGTTATTTGATGTACTTTTATCTATTGGCTTTCACATTTCTCTTTTATTATGATATTCTTGTTTTATTATTTAGTCTTCCGCTTACATGTCACTTATCTTGACCACTCGGGTCAATGAAAGTGTCAATGAATGAGCGAAGAAACTAGCGATCGAGAGGAGATCTTGCCACGTGATAGGGTCAAATTTTGGGGCATTACATTCTTACTAATAGAAGTAGCTCACATGGAACAACCTCTTGGCTTTGTGGATGCTCTCAGATCATATCATGTTTGCAAATTTCATAAGTCCTTGTGTGGCCTCTCACACAAATCCACGAGTAATTTAACACTCTTCTGATTATATGACTGACACTTTTCATCTATCGAATTGCCACTGCTACTGCATATTTATTAATAGGTTCATCCTCCTATCTCATTCATGCTATTCTCGAGCATCTGCATAAAAACTTCTCAATGCTTGATATAGGGCCACTCAATTTCGTTTATGGTGTTGACGCACTCCCAACCACAAGAGCATAGCATTCTCAACATAAATGTATTGGGACATTCTATAAAAAACAAAAATGATCGCCGCAAAATATATTTATGCCCCTATGTCTATGGCAACAGCTAAGTCATGAGGAATCGAGGCCTTTTAAGATCCAACCATCTACCCCTAAACAGTTGACAGCTTGGAGTGCTTGCATCTTACAAGGCTGGGTATCGTCGTTGCAGCCAGCCATGCTTGTTAGTTCATGCATTCAACAATTCAAGGCCATTGGATATTAATCAAATGAATCATGCACTATCTAATCCTAGACTTCATGCATCATAGGATGTTCATGACCACAATATCGTCTCATGGATTTTAAGCCTTGATTACAAACCAATTGTCGATGGGTTGCATCCTTTCCTCAAAGAATTTGGAATGTCTATACAATTGTCCTAATGCTTTGACGCGTGCAAATCACATTTTCTGCACCAAATATGCCGAAATGAACTTCTATTTTGTCCTTGATGAAATTGTGAATCAGGGACTACAAGTTCACTTTATCTCTATAGAGGATTAACTCAAAGATATAATGACGAAGCCTCTGATGTCCCGAGCTTGTTTTCATGAGCTTTGTCTTTGCCCTTCACCACAAGGGACATGTCTTCTAAAGGCATGCTCAAGAGCACATTCGTATGATCAAGATCATTGAAAGGAGTTCTCCTGAAGCCAAGCGGGCATGATACCTCTACTTAGGAGTGGCACCTGACCCTGTACTCTCTCCCGCTACGACCCCGTCGATTGGCCCCCGCCCCCGACTCGAATCCCTGGTCCGAGGGGAATTTTATCCTCCGCCCTGATCCCCGCGGGGTTCGGGGCCCCACGCCGAACCCTCATGACTCTTTTCTAGTAAGAACCGCCGCTGCCCTCCTCAAACGAGGGCCGCTGCCGTCGCCTTAAGTCCAAAAGTCGGACTCTAGTTTGGACCGGATTAAACCGAATTGAACCGATTAAAATCGGTCAAAACCATAAAAAACTGAGTTGAAATGTGTTTTTTGGTTCAGCCAAAATTTTTTATTAATTTTTTTACTAAGAGATAATTTGATAAAATTATCATTATAAATTTGAAAAATATCCGAAGTTAAACTTTCTCCATAAACATTCATATTGGTCTATTAGTTTCCTCATTCATTTATACTTATCTATTTACTCTCACTTTGCTACTACTATCAACGTGAGACTATTCTTATACACTCACTTATTCTTTAGGATGCGGAGATTCGGAATCTCGCGGAGCAGGAATAATTTCTCCTACCCCGATCCTCGAAAGAGGGTTTGAGACTATTACTAATAGAGCGGAATGGCGTCGTATGATCCATGTAGCCGACCCCACCTAGTGGGATAAGGCTTTGTTGTTGTTGTTATTGTTGTTCCATCTCCAACCCTACGAGAAAAAATTTTCTCAAGTTCAAGACCCCAATTGAAAATTCCCCGCGGGCCACGGACGGGATATATTGTCATTCCTACCTCCACAGCGTCATCCGCATTTCATGTTCTTATAATTATTTAATTTTATAGCACTCATTCTAAGTCAACATTCAAGATATCGAGGTAATTCTTTGCCAATCCAATAGCATATCGATAGTCTTACTAAGAAATAGTATTTTCGTTGTCCTCAATCAAATTTCTCCAGTAGCCATGTTATGAAAATAAATTTTTTAAACTGTGTTATTCTTCGTATATCTTAAAAGAGTTTACCCACGCATACGCACTTGAATAATTTAGTTTTTATATAAACCATTACCTAGACCTTTTTTGCTTAAACATTAAACTAAGAAAGATAGTAGATGAAGAAATAAATGTAAATTTATGGTCATGAAAAACGCCAAGGATGTGTCTTCAGTCCCCTATTTCCAACTTTTGCAACTATCTATAGAATCTCTTTATAAAAAGAAATCCTCTAACTCAAAACTTTTCGATAAAAAAAATCGCTAGCCTAAAACTTAACTAAAACGTTATTGAAAACTGAATTTGAGAATTGAATAATCTTATTCCCTCTGATTAAAAAAAATTAGTGGCGCATAAGAAGTTTAATTTGTGAAATTATTAATTCGATTAAGATCTTTAGTTTGCTCTTTCTAAGGAGCCTAAGCGGATAAGAAAAAAAAGTGGTGACATCGATGAGAGGTCAGTGCAGTAGTGGTAGATTTTATTTATTTTTTTTTTCGATAAGAGTAGTGGTAGATATTGGATAAGGCAGAAATGAGGAATGATCAAATCAAAAAAAAAAAAAAAGACCAGGGAGTCAACAAAAAGCATCCACTCGATCAGACGGCGGCATCTGGGCAAGGTCGACTGCTACCCATACAGATAGCGCCATGTCTTCTCGCGCTGCATGCGTTCATGCATCCCCGCTGCGACGTTATTAGTTTCGGTGCAAACAAAGATGGCACCCCACCTCTCCCTTCCCCTCTGTGGGCTGCATGCAAACAACCAGTAGGAATCTCCGGTATTCAATGAATCCTCTCGTCCGATCTGATCCTTTTATTTAGCAGTTCGCACAGCCACATTCGAAGCATGAATTAATCTGGACACCACACCTGCCACCTGGATACATCAATATTGGATAGGTCGCCCAAGAATCTGTCCGGCTTACAGATGGATAGCCGTTTCCGGCCGTGCTTTGAGCAATGGATCCGAGTGCAGAACTCGGAACTCCAAGAGCTCCTCCGAGTCACAGCCCGCGCCGACGGCACCAGCGACTCAGCGGAGCTGCGGGCGCTGGTAGAACGGAACATGAGGCGCTACGAGGAGTACGCGGCGCGACGGCGGGCCGCGTCCAGGGAGGAGGGACCGACGTTTCTGTGCCCTCCCTGGTGCACAACCTTCGAGCACGCCTTCCTGTGGATGGGCGGCTGCCGCCCGTCCGCCGCCGTCCGCCTACTCTACAGCCTCTCCTCCTCCAACCTCGAGGCCCGCCTCGACGAGATCGTCACCGGAGGAAGCGGCAGCTGCGGCCTTCTGGGGATCTCGCCGAATCAGATGAATCGCGTGAACGAGCTACACATGCAGACCGTCGAAGCGGAGGACCGGATTTCTTCTCGGAATGCCACTTTGCAGGAGGACATGGTCGACACCCCGGTGCTGGACACCGTTAGGAGCATAGACTGGAGGGGGGTCGATCCCCGTCCGAATGGTGGCGTTCACTGCGACCCGAACGTGAAGGAAGTGATGGATCGGTTCGCGGCGGAAGCGGCCAGCGTAATGGAGGAGGCGGATAGGCTTCGATTGGCCACCATGAGGGAGCTGGTGATGGAGATCCTGACGCCGAGGCAGGCCGTGGAGCAGCTGTTGGCGGCCAAGCAACTGCACCTGGCCATCCATCAGTGGGGACTGCGGAGGAGTCTCCAACAACAACAATAAAGTCTTATCCTATTAGGTGAGGTCGACTACATGGATCATACGACGCTATCGTTAATCCATGTTCATAAAATTCGACAAGATTTTACGCTTGCTGTCGGAGCCTAACACAACCCTCCTCCTTTATCCGGACTTGGAACCGACTATAAAACATAGGCGGAGTTTCAAGTTTCAAGTTTCAATATGGAGTCTCAAAAAGGATGAGTTGTATTAGATTTCACTGTTTCAGTTGTACTATGCAATTATCTCATTCTCCGCAATGTGCTAAATAGTAACCTAATTCAGATAGAGCAGTATACATGCTATCATCCCTACCTCCTTTTTTCACCGAAAACAAAAAAGTATACATGCTATCAACATCATAGTATATGATGATGCCACAGTGGCTTAAATATTTAACATAGTACTGATACCAACACAAAAAAAAATTTAAAAAGAAATGTGAAACTATTCGAATTGCCAACTATTCATATGCCAAAGGCTCGAACCTAAAAAAAAACAAAATAAAAAGCTTAGGACTAGCCTCCTATATCTTCCACCAATGCCATTCTTTTTTCACTGGTTTTTCTTTCCTACAAATTTCACCAACGTTCACATTGTCAAAATGAGATTTTCAGATAAACACCTTAGAATTCTAAGTAAACTCTCATCCCTGATACACAAAAGCAGTAATGAATAACATGACCATGATCATCTGTTGGTCATTTGTCGAAGGAACGCATGCTAAACCTCCTTAATAAGAACCTTCGACTGTGACCTCCCCTTCTCAGCTTTAATAGTTCTAATATGACTCAGCTGTGAAAGAGAAGCTTTCTCCACTTCAACGATACCTGCCAAAGATGACCATGCCTCCTCGGGTTGCTCATGCATCCAACACATCAAGAAGTATATCTTTCTGTTAGCTGATTTGAGCCTTCTTAAAGTTTCATTTCTCTCTTTCTTCCCAACCTTCTCAGACTTGAGCATCTTTTCAGCTGCTTCAAAGAGCCGTTGGAAATCACATAGCAAACATATCAAGGCACAAGTTCCTAACGACAGCAGGCAAATGACATCGCCAATAATCCCTATACCGAATGTAAAACCCCCAGCCTGTCTATAGCTTGCTGAACATGTCTCCTCCAAGCAAGCCCCAAGTGCTTCTGCTACAGTTTCAGGTCGTCTATCATCACCCATTACTTTAGACACATTCAACGCAACAGTGGCAGCACCCAAAGGGTCGCAATGCCAATCCCCATTGTAAAGGCGTAATGTAAAGCAGTAAGCATACAAGACATCAACCAAGTGAACAGTGAGGAGCGGAGATGGTTGTCCATGTGTTAGATGCTTAAGTGGTGGCAATGCATTTGATGGCCCAAGTGGGATCTCCACAACATCCGTCCCTTCATGTTCATTGATTATGTTGATGAGCTGGCTGCCTTCTGGGCTCAGACAAATTGATCTTGCAGAAGGCTTCATCCACCAAGGGGTCCAGGGTTCAATTAGTTTGCTAAGCTCCCCAGAAGCTATGGCTCGTTGAAATTTCTTGAGTTCTTCTGTTGATAGATCTTCAAGTCTGATTTCATTGCCTAGACATTGTTGTTATCCGACATCAGTATAGTTTGTTTTAATCATCATGACACGATGTGACCAACAAATACGATCACCCAAGCACTAATAAAAAAGACAATAACAATTTTAATAATTCAACCATCAATACACACCCAGAATGGAAATTCAACCATTAACACGCCCTAATGGACAATTTTTATGCATAAGCATATTTGGTTTTAGACAAAGAGTTATTAAGTACATCAAATGGGAACTTCAAGGTACAATTACATGAAACTACATTTACTCTCCAGTTCTGATTGATCTTTCATGTACTCTTCTTAAGCATAGTTACTCAATACTGGTAATTGCTCTTCACTTGTATTAACCAGTATGATGGCAATATCTTATTGTTTATAGAAGTTGATCTACCGTTCCCAACCAAGTGGCAATAGGGTTCCAAATGCATTAAGAAGAAAACAAAATTAACCAATTTACTCGAATCAACAATTCAATTAAATCTATATTTAAAAAATTTGAAAAGACAAAAATACAAAGGGAAAATGTTATTGTTATTATCACATTATATCAACTCATATATAGCAACACCTACTTGTCATATCCACATCAGCATCCTTAAGTATTATTTTGTTTGTTCGCTTAGTAATTCAAAGCAATTGGTACCAACCACATGAAGCTACAGTAATGTTAGCCTTTAAAACTTAAAAGCTATTCAGAAAGTTTTGCTCAACTAGTATTCGAGAAAAAAGCAGCATAAGTACCAGATAAAGCTTTCTGAAGAGTCTCCTCAGATAATCCAGAATCTGCAGCAAAGACAAAATAAGTCATATGCTTGCTAGAAAAAATATAACTCAACTTAAACTTGTTGCGGATTAATTGATAACACAGTATATTATGATAATGATGCATACTCATGGATGTAAAGTTTCTAAAATAAATTTGCAAAGAACAAACATTCTGTTGCAATAGCACTTTTATAAATTGAATGATCTGATGCAGTGCAGAAAGATAAAGGAAAGGCACTGGATACAAATCATACAGATGCAAAAACAGTGACCAGAACTTCAGATTGTACAATGGATAACTTACAATATATTAAAAGGAGAATGCAATTCCCAGTGTCCATCCAAAGAAATGATCCAGGAGTATGTCAATCATATTAACAAGCATGTTTAATCTTCCTGAAACATTTTCTGTTCCTCAATTTTTTATGCATAGTATACTACTTACAAATTAGCTTAGTTGTCTAGGCTAAAGTCAGGGATGTTGAATGACAAAATACATAGTCGTTCTGTCTCAAAAGAAATGCATAGTCATTAATTAATCTATTAAAAAAATGCTGACATGTGGTGCACAATGACAAAAGAATAAAAGATGCTAGTTTAAAAAAAATTAGATGGAAACACAATTTATATACCATTGTTAGAGTTCATCTCTTCTTCTTCTTCTTCTTCTTCATTCTCTTCTAAGTGGAACCGCTTCAGTATATCTAAGGTTTTTCTCCTTGTCTCATCTTCAGGTTGCACTTGCTGCATCTCTTCCAATACATTCTCTCGCATGAAGGATTCTGTGCAGTGAAGACTATGTCCCTGTTCTAATTGAAAGAGAGATTATGGATGACTTTGACAATAGAGCTCGAATGCAGAGAGTACATCCGATCACCAATTCTTTTTCTTCATTAAAATGCAAGAACAAGTTATAAATCATTATCAAAGATAATTCTTAAGATTGCCCTAAATCTGCTGGTGTCTAAGTTAGTAAGTTGAGAAAAATAAAATGTTTCACCTTGTAACACTGAAGGGAGCAGTATCTTGTATTGCACCTAGGACAAGTGTACTTTGAGAATTGCTTCTGGCATCTGCGAGACAAGAAAAGAAAAGTTGACCTGAATGAAATTCCTACTTAAGTCTAAGGACAAAACTAATTTCTTAGATAAAACCTCAACAAATTTTCCACCAAAAAGAACAGAACAGTGCGATGAACATATATTGCATGGCAGAAAAATGGAAAATAAAATGTGTGCAGACCCCCGCACGAAGAATAAAGAAAGAAAATTGGAACTCACACTAAGCAAATGCCTCGGACGTCGGAGAACGAAGGGGAAGGACTGGATTGAGAAATCGTCACGTTCTCCATGCCTCAGTTTGAGCCCCGTGAACGGGTGTACAATCAGGATTTCCACGTAAAAAACTTGATTTCTGACTCTAAGCTGCAATTTCGGGAAGAAAAAGATATCAGGAATGATTAATACGTCCAACGATTTTGCGAGAATGGAAATTTGCTTCCTGCGGTTAGCTCATCAGATCTTTCTCGTAGAGGCATATCAACGAACACTTAGAGATCAATGCTCACTCCTGTCGTAATAAAGTTCGCACCCTGTCGCCGTCTCCTCCAGCCAATAACTGTAACGAAGGAGATGAAAAGAGGTTGGATGATGACGAAGCCAATAACTGAAGCGGTTGTCAAAGTCTGGATGGCGAGTCGACGATGACACGGTCGACTTCTGGATGCCAGCCGACGGAGGGGGAAGGCTGAAACCGGAACAAATGACGCAGGGACGTGTGATACGGACGAACTTGACGGCCGCGAAGTGGCAGGCGGAGGAAAGGCCGACGGCGACGAGCAGCGGGGCTTATTTTGGACGGAGTGGGGAAAGTACTTCGGGTAGTGTCGTGGTGACGGTCTTAAAGAAAAGAGTAAAATAAGAAAAAAGGCTATTGAGATTTAAAAAAAAAAGTAAATTGTATGAAAAAACGAGTTCTAAATTTTTATTTTCCCGTAAACATTCCAAAACTTTTAAATTACTTATAAATGTAACCTATTATTAATGGATAAGTGAATGATATCGTGAACTCTTAAATTTATTAATTAAAAGTAATATTTTATTCTATATAATTTTATTGATATATAAAATATCAAAGTAATATCGTATTATATGCAACAAAGTAGGAAAATATTAAGTTGATTATTTAATTTTGAATTGTATGCATAAAAATTATTAAACCAATAGTTAATTATTTATTTTATAAATTATAACTATTTTATAATTTTATGTTTTTTAAAAATGAAAAATAGGCTATAATTACAATCAAATAAAAGTTTAAGCTGTTTTATATATTTGATTACCCTATTTTAAATCTCATTTTCGTTTTTTGTTTCTAAATCCATCTGTGTAGACGGAACATGCAGAGCATGATTGATTGATATAATCAAGAATAAATATTAAACATAATTTGACCAAATTATTTTTTCTTAAATATATCCAACCAAATATATAATAACAATTCAATTCAATCAATTTTAACTCGACCTATGAATGCTATATCAATCCCCCACTTGTCTAATTCACGAGAAAGAAACGAGAACAACTAGAGAGTTGATTAAAATCATTTGGATTGAAATTTTAATGAAGGAAATGAGAAAATGTTAAATCCTCCACTCTCCTCCTAACTAATTAAATCAACTTTACCCAGACTGACATTACAAAGAAAAAAAATAGTTTTACCATTATCCTCCCACTCATTCTCTCCACTAACGTAGCTTAAAAATGTCTGAATCATCATGCGTGATCACACATTCTTAGTGCCTAGAGAATAATTAATTTCAAGACTATCAAGACAAGAATGATGGTATGAATAATACTACTACCATTAGTTCTCTGTGATATCATAAACAATTTAACTATTAGTCAGATCTACAACATCATATGCCATAACACATACAGTCCAATAAAACTAGGTCACAATTTACATCAGTCAGAGAATTATTACTTTCAGCCGCCTCCACCACCACCGGACATGATAATGAACACACTGCAATTTAGAGCGAAATTCATTTCCCTCCCTCAGCCCAGGCACAAGCAGGATACCATTGCATGAAATCAATAGCATTTCAGAATTAGGAAATCGCCCACGCCATAGATGTACTTGGTGGAACTCATGCAAAGTTCATCAGCCTTCAAAAAGAGGCCATGTTCAGCACGATTGACAGCACCCGAACACCAATTTCCATTTCCTTTATTGTTCAGTCTTCAGCAATGTAATCCCCGCTAGAAAATGTGGCCTGGCCACCTAAGGCAGCTGTTACAGCTGATTCAGTTGTTAGATCACTGTGGCCTTCGATGCGTTAATCGGAATGGACATAGAAGATTGCTGATAGTTGAACATTGAATTTCCGTTTTCAACAAGCTTACTCGCCTGGCCGCCAGACCTACTAGTTTGCTGCAAAAGTTGTACGAGGGACAGGAATATGTCCATTCTGGTCACGTCCCTGTTTGCCTGCAGTGCAAAAGAAAATCTTTGAGAAACAATTACGAAAGGAAGGCAAGTAGACTGATGGTCCAATATATTACCTCCACAATAAATCGTGCCCAAATTTTGCATTCGCGCACTTCCATTACTCCTTTCAGGATTGTCAAGCCAAATCCACGTATTATGTCTGCTATCTCAAGGAAGAATCCCCTATCCTCACAGAGCATCTGTCGGGCAATCAAATATTTCAAATCTACTGACAACTATAACTATAACTAGAAATTTTACTTGTTATGGGTAGTTATGTACCTCAACTAGCATCTGTCCAGTAGGTGTGAGATCCTCAACTATTATTGGACATACCATGGTCTGTCCGGCAACCTCATATGCCCAGGTTGCACCACTGTTGTTGCCACCACCAAAATTCTCTTTTAGGACAACGCCACTTTCTTCAACAATCATCTGTGATTGCCAAGGAAAAGGGGGTGCAAAAAAATATGAGATAATGACAGGCTTTTGATCATCTTCTCAAGGAAAGACTGAAAGTATGCATATAATCGTAAACCGTTATACCTTAGGCTCATCAGATTGTTTCAATTTGTCTGCATATTTTGTCACGCTTTGCATGAAGAGCATGTGTTTAATTGTGCGGTCCAATAAAGCGTCAATGCTGCACTGTTACATTGAAACGACAAACAATTTAAATGTTCATCCAATCTACCATTTTAAGCACTGAGAACTTTCAAAAGCAACCAGTGGCATACCTTAGCACCATTAGGTACAATCTCTCTTAGCTCCTTCACCCTATCTTGTATCTGTTGACGATCTTTTGGTCTTGGCCGAGTACTTTCACCAGGTCTTGCTCTTTTCTTAACCACCTTAACATTTTCTTCATCCTTCTGCCGATTGTGAATGGAGTTGTCAGTGTTGATACTGCAACTATCATCAATCCATGAATAGCCTCCACTGGACTTAATTAGTTGTTTTGGAGATCCATGAATACCTTCTGGATTACCTTGAGGCAATAATGTGTTGGATTTTTTACTTACGGAAGGGATGCATGCAGAAGAGACATGATTATTGTACATTGAAGAAGTGCGACCAGGAATAGCATAAACCTGATGCTCCAACTTAAGACCAGAAAAGGGCCTAATATTTTTGTCAATGGAATTTTGACTAGAACTTCGATTGACATTTTCCCCAACAATTGCATCCAATAATTGCTCCAGATCAGATCCCAAAAACTGAGATTCCTCAGCAGTAGCAACAGAGTTCGTATTCAACTCTGAGATACCTTCTGTAAGATTGATACACAAATTTGACCCACTTCTAGGCATCAGGATGTCATCCCAGTACTCCTGGACAAAGTTGCTTGAACTCTGATCCAATTCCATTCCATCAAGAAAATCACTACTTGGAGGTAGGTGATTAGAACCACTAGAATTTTCATTCCAGTTGCTTCCTTGGTCCAGTGGGCTAACAAAGCAAGTAGGAGTGTGATCAACTTGACTACCAGATAAATCAGCTGTCATATTGCATCCTCTGGCATCAGTTTCAACAAAATCAGTAATGGTAGTGAGACCCCCATTCACTTGCCCATTCTGACTGTCATTGACTTGTTCTAGGTTTCGATCAGTTAAATGAAATGAATTCTCAACTTGGTCAACTTTATATGCTAGCATAGAGCATCCAGGTGACAAGATTTGAAGATTAGTGAATGAATTCTTAAGAAGTTCTGCAGCAATAGAAGGGAAGACATAATCCGTATTACCACTGGATGAATTCTGCAAAGGTAATGACAATGTCACTCCATTAGGAAGGCTACTTTTGCTGAGCATCGAAGTTTGTGCCTCTAACACTGGATCTTGCAGCCCACGCTGGCTAAAAGCTGACGGACCAACAGAAAATTGGTTCAGTGCACTTGACTGAGATACAGAAAAATTTGGGTTCATAGGAACCAGGTTAGGAAGTTTTTCTAAACCCAAAACTGACAGCATTTCTTGCTCGATCATTGGAAAATGGACACTATTGTTCCAATTGTTTGTATCGGGGTTCCCAACAACTGAACTGCCAGGACAATCAGAATTGGTGACCATGCTCGTGACTGGAGAATGTGGGGCACCTGAAAGCACACCAGTCACATTTGATTGGCTTGTAAAATGCATGCAACTCATATTCCTTAAGGGTATTTTGTCACACTGTAGGCTGACACCTATGGAGGTATCAATGGAACTTGAAGTTACTGGACATGCAAAAGGACTTGTGGTCCTATGAGGATATGATAGGTCAGCAGAAGATATTTGAGAGACCATATTGGAAGCATGATCGATGTTTCTTAGTGTCTCAGTATTAATCATCCTTCTTTCATTTGAAAAGTTGTTTTCGCAGAAAGAATAAGCATCGCCAGAGGAACTTGTGGAGGCAACTGCAGCATGGTGATCAACGAAGTTCACATCTTTGTGAGCAATCAGTTGAAGTAAACATTTTGCTTGATCAACAAACTCCAAACTTTCAGGAACCTGTTGAGGTCATCAGTACTTGCTCAAAACTAACTAGAAATAAGATGTCTACAAGATCCTGAGTGAATAAATGCTCTATAATAGAGAGTTGAAGACTGCTGCGGCATGTAAGTACTCTGTCTTATCTCTTGTGCAACAAATCCTGATATCATTACTGACTAACATAATACAAAATTAATAGATAATGATAGATGATGTATTTTAGGTTTAGCTACTCCGCCAAAGCACTTGCAGTTTGTACCTTCCATATCAATTTCTAGATAATTCTTCTGATTTATTTAATGATTTAATATAGACAAATCATGAAAACAACTAGATAAATCTCCTCAAAAAAAAACAACTAGATAAATACACAAAAAAGGCAATCCCTTTAAGTTTGTAAAGTTTAAAAGCTAGTAATTATAGACTAACCTTATTAGTGGAACCAAATTTTGCAACCCCCAAGGATGGTAGAGAAACAATTACTGTAGTCTGCCAAATGAATAACAAGAATGAGGAATGAAGTAACAAGCAGAAATGGTGAGACAAAAGAATTCAAACTTTTGAAACAATTAGGCAGAGTGCACGGATTAAAATAAGAAAGAAAAAAGAAGGCATCTTACCTCTTCAGGATTACCAGTCTCTGTGTTTATACTTGAATATGTAGGATAAGCATCACGATAGATCCACTCATGTTTATCACCCAGAACAGCTTTTCCAAGGATTCTACACAGCAGAAGATTTTATCATTTTGGAACTGCAACAACTTGTGTCGGTCATATTATAAATTCTTCAGGAATGTGATAATCTAAATATAGCTAATGCTCAAGGCAATCACTTTTCCACAAAAGCTATGCAATATTAGCAAAGATAGACATTGAGATATAGAATATACCGTTTGAGTCTGAACAAATAAGCAGTAAAATCTTTTTAGTGGGAGAATCAATTATTGTCCTGAAAATCCAACATTTTCTGAATCTAAATCACAAAACCATGTGGTCCACTAAGAAGTAATATGGACCAGACAGTGACTCAAATGTCTATTCAATTAGATTGCGTGCACTACAGGATAAAAGAATAATCAAGATCCACTGAGATAAACGAGATTGTACCCTTTGCCAACCATATTGATCTGATCAAGCATATGCTGCACAAATACTCGATTCTCCTCCTTGCAGTAGCTATCTTCTACAGTCAACAATCTGTTATAAATCAGGGTAATGATTAAGAGCAGTTACGGGATCTCTCTTTTTTTTCCAATTAGCATGTACAAATCACGGCTTCGAAGGTAGATCTGCAAAACCTGAAGAAAACAAGATGTTTTCCAGTAACTACTAAATGAGTTCACTAGCACAAAAGGCATTAAGATATGAATGGCCCAAAATGACTACAATATTTTTATTTATGTTATGTAGCCGTTCAAAGAGCGAGAAAATTTCGCCCAGTGAAGGTTTAGAAAACTAGAAAAGACCAGCATTAAAGATCTTTTAGTTTGGTGAAAGGAAGAGAAAAGGTTATATATCAAAATCATATCTGTTGTATAGTATATTATTTTACAAACATCAATCACCATCTTTTACTTTAGAAAAGCTCAAAAGATGAGAAACGGTATCTATTGAACGTAATAAAACTGAAAAAGAAATGTTTTTTTTTTCTTTTCACGGTTCTGGACTGCTTTTCAGTTCTGGAATTGAAAATGCAGCCATTTGCAATATTGTTCCAAGACAAATCACAAATAATTAGACCAGAACAAAAGCGAAAGAAAGAAAACCGGGGCAACGAACAAAACTTTAGAACTTCAACTACATCACACAAAAACAAAGCAACAGCTCGATTACAAACCAATTTAAAGCTAAAAACAAGCAACACCAAAAAGCATTATTTGGATAACAGATCAAAACGAGAGATTACCGAGGATTCCATCGATCGACGCGCCATATGACGCCGTACGACCAGCTGTATCCCCGGCAGAGACCGGCGAGCGCCTCCCGGAGCTCCGGTGCCATTACCTCCTCGCCAAGCTTCCCAAGCTAAAGTAGCAGGAAAGAGGTAGAGGAAGAGAGAGTAACCAAAGGAACCCTAGAAGCTGTCGCCTTTGCTCTCCTCCGCTCCAAACTCCCTCGCTTTTTTTCCTCACTCAGCAGAAGAAGATTAAAAAGAGCGATTTTTTTAAGGAGCTCTCGTACGACTGTGCCAGCGATCCGGTCTGAGGAAACCCGGTTTATAAGAAAACCGGGCCGTTGGTCGTTTTGACTTGTCATGATGAATTGAGACAAAAGATTACGAGGATTTGCGTGGGATCTTGATATGGATTTTTTCCATTTTTTCAAGAAAAAGAAATATAAGCTGTACTTATTTGACTAATTAATGGAAATATTTTGCGGGATATAGGATTAAGGAGATTTATTTAAAACAATTATGGAAGGCAATTACGGTGATCCTGTGCATTGACTTGGAAGGTTAAGTGAGTTAATTTGTTTGTTATATTTTTTTTTACTTCGACGAACTAATGTCAAAATTATTAGCGTGTGAATATTATAAGTTTAAAATTTTATAAATTAAATTCGAAAAAATTCAAATTCTTAATCATCGGAGCCAATTAATTAAATTCGATTGATTAACAATTTTTAGCTACTACTTATAATTTTGTAATATTTAGTACAGAGTTGTTGTATATATACTATATATTCTTATTTAGGACTCCTGTTGTGAGGAAATTAAAAAAAAAAAATACATCATTCGAATGGTTATTGATACCAGAAGATATCATTTTGTTACAAATCTGAATCTCAAGTCACCAATATAAGCATATAAAACCGGAAAATTTTGCTGCCTCTTACAATACATGATCAAATAAAATTAATTAAGTATTGTGAAATAATTATTTGTTTCATCCTTATTATGTAAGTTTCAAATGTAAGAAATTCAAGACATGCAACTTTTAATGATTAAGAGACGTATAAGCCGTATATATGAATGAAAAATCTATTTATTAGAGCTTCATAATGAATTTAGATATTTATTCCACTATTCCAGATCTTAATGAAAATAATAATGAACCGACCGATTTGTTATATAATTGGATGGAACGTGAATAGGGGTGCATGGCCCATACGACGTGAAACCCTAAGAAGCTTTCTGCTGCCGTGGGTTGCAACGTTAATTCCCGGCACCCTTAATTAATTGCCCTTGTCGTCTATGGACTCGACCGTAACATTGGACAAAGGAACCATTAACACTACTTGATTAATTAGCCGTAAAAACATTGGTTACAAGATGCCAATGCCTGTTGGACTACCCTTTAGTTGTGGGGTTTCCGCAGTGCACCACACTACACCTTTAGGACCTCTCTCTCTCTCTCTCTCTCTCTCTCTCTCTCTCTCTCTCTCTCTCTCTCTCTCTCTCTCTCTCTCTCTCTCTCTCTCTCTCTCTCTCTCTCCTGTTGTGTGAATTGGTCTAAAATGTGGAAACCGAGGGTTACAAAGAACAGTAAAAGGCTTAGGGATCGTCCATCATGACGCATAATGTCTATCTAGGATAATGGAACTCACACTGCACCATTTCCCTTAAAACCCAAGAGATAGGATCATAGGAACCATACACGACTGATATAAACAATCACCAAGGCACAGAGTGCTGGAATCTTGACTACCACTATCAGTCATACCTTGATAAGCACAAAATATAAGTTTCCAAGCATAAAGTGTCCATAACCCCCCAAGATATTGTTCCCCCCTTGGGCAACTTTTGCAGCAGCTAGCCAGCCTACAGAAACCCCAACCTACTTCTTCTGTGACCTTCTTGCCAACTTAGCTTTCCCACTTTTCCTTAGGGGGACCACCCAAGTGATTATTTTGTTCTTGTTAATCCAATCAAAATTTCTCTCACATGATTGAGAGACTACTAAAGGGAATATTTCTAGGGCTTCCACCTTCCTCTGTGATGCCAGCCCTCGTAATTATTTCATTGATGTGGTCTTCTTATGGCATATTAACATGCCCATCATCCTCTGCGTTGCTCAACACGAGAGAGAGAGAGAGAGAGAGATGCTTCTTGGCCAACATCAGCTGCAAAGAACAAATGGTGTTCCCATGGTTGATGGCATCAAGTTCCATAATTTTGTCTCCTCGAGCTTTACAACGTGCTTCCCCCCGGAATCATGGCCATTCTTCGGTAGCGAGGTCACTATCAACTATTTCAAAAGGTGATGGTTTTAATTAATTACTTCCTTTGATTCCTTTCTGGTTTACCCCATTCTATTATAGCAAGCTTCGGACGGATCGCCCTGAAACAAAATTAATGTCACGTCTCCTAAATTAATTAATCTGATCGCCACTCCGACTGTGCTCTGCTTTAGGCAGTTAATGACAGTAAAATAACGTCCGCCGGGCAGTGGATTAGATTATAATTTAATGGCAGACACACAGTAAGATTGTTCGTACATCCAACATCTGTTCTTGGAAACCCTTTTTTTGTCTTTAAGGGAGATGTGGCAATTATCCCTTTAATTTGCTAGCTATGCCAGGAAGAATGAATTCTTCACGACGGAAATATACGGTTTTGAGAACAATTTTTACCGTTGTATATAAATTTGAAATTGAGTAACGCGTAATCGAACTCATATGATTTCCCACATTGAGCATTAAATATGTTTTCAAACATAATAAAATTATTATTATTATTATTATTATTATTATTATTATTATTATTATTATTATTATTTATAAATTTTTTATTTACCCATGATTCGGACCGTCGAAATTTTCAAAGGTCTTTCGTCCGTCAAAAGTTTTGACAGCCCATACCACCATCGAAAAGTTTAAAAATAAAATTATATTAATAATAAAATATATATTTTATAATTACCGACGATTCGACCTATCGAAAGTTCTAACGGACAGTAATCCGTCGTAAATTACGAAGAATTTTTCGTTCGTCGCAAATTGTTCGTCTACATCCAATGGTCCAATTGTAATTATTAAAAGGTGAACAACAACAACAACAACAAAGCCTTATCCCACTAGGTAGGTGAAATTAAGATAATTTAGTTGTACATTGGTTTGTATCCCTATTTTTTTACCTGATATAAAAACATTGGCTGACATAATATAATAATACAATTATACCTTATCTAAAGAGAGGAATAAAACACATTATTATATACACCGCATTATTCTTTCACACATGATAACGTTGTTCTCTTACTCCTCTCTTTTCGGATTTGTCGACCCGATCCACTAAAGAACACGTAAATATCTACTTCGAAACAATGTTTTAATTATAGAGCTAACAGCCCATTACTAGTATTATTATATCGTGGAAAGGGTATTTATTCCATTAATTTCCACGAGACCACAACAATCTAATTGGTGTCATGAGAATTCAACTGACAAAAAGAGAGGTCGGTGATATTTCGAGAAGATTACCCATGATAAATAATTATTTCAAGAGGACTGGAAGTCTATTCCTATGCCCTTATATTTATAGCTTACTTGTTTTTAATTATGTACCAAACTCCTCATTAGCATTCTCTATCATCAGGAGGTAAAATATATTACCATGTAGCACATTATAAGTGCATGCGAATTTGCGTTATGCTTTTCAGCTTTCTTTGTAAAATATAACCTATAACAACACAACAATATATTGTGAAAAATCACATTATTATTTATTTATGAAAGTATGAGATTGGGCGGCATGATAATGTTGGGAAAAAAGTGGCGAATGTGTGCCATCATGCAGCCATCACATGCTCGAAATAATCATAACGATTTTTGGCTGGCTACGCATGACGTATACAAAAAGAGAATGTGTCGACGTGACATGCATATATATATATATATATATATATATATATTATCTTCCATTTTGGCCGAGCATTTTTTTTAATTGAAATGCTTAACTATTGATTAAGGGAGGATAGTCATGATAGAGAATACTGAGGATAGTCATGCTTAACTATTTCTTATCATCGATCATTTCATTCAAACATAATTCGAATTAATCTATCAATCCAACTATTCATGAAAACTTATTTGAACTTTAGTTTTCCTTGTTAAAATGTCCCTAAGGGATCATTTGAAAATGGAATCGTAGTTCCGCCTAAGTTTTCGGTGTATAATTAAATTGACAAATAAATTCATATTGTGTTTGATTGGAGTAGAATTTGATGATGAAGAATAAAGTGGTGAATGTGATAGAAAAAAGTAGATATGATATATGATGGATGAATTTTTGGTGGATTTTGAATTAAAAATAATTATTATTATGAAGTATAATTTTATTATTAATGAAAATGAAATTATAAAATAAAATTTTTTTATGGGAAAAATTTTGTTAAAAAATATACCATTTAAATATACAAAACATTTTTAAAATCAATTATATTTAATGAAATATTAAATTTTTAATAAAATAATAAGTAATAAATAAAACAAACTATCGGAACCATCGAAAATTGCAAAGGTTTAAACTGCCCCGCCAAATGCTCCTTATATTACATTATGTTTCATTTATCGACGATCGGAACAAGTTGAAAATTGTGACGGTTTAAACTGTCGCTAATTATATTAATAAAATACTCCTTATATTATATTATTTTATATTTATCGACGGTCATGATCGTCGGAAGTTGCGACGGATAGATATCCGTCAGAAATATCGATGTTCCTAATCATTAAAAAATAAAATAATAATATAATAAATTATATAATTTATTATTTTTATTTTCGACGATTTTAACCGTCGAAAATTCTGACGAAAATATTTTTGTTGCAAAATCCGTCGCAAATTACGACAGATTTCTATTCGTCGAAAAATGATAATTTTCTTATAGTGCACTCAGGAGTTACTTAAAGGTCAACTTGAACCGAACACGGGTGAAGGCTCCTAACGCATCAAAGTGTGGTTTGATAAGGAAGTTCCCTCGAAGATATGGTGCGAAAAAAAGATGAAACTTACAGACAACAAATTAATCACTAAGACAAGTTTATTCAATTAATGTAAACTAATTATTCAGGCACATTTCGTTTCTGTTAAACACTTGGCATGTAATCATGTACATATGTTTGGGATTATCTACAACAGTATAATTAGTGTTATGGATCTTTGAAATTTCGAAATCGTAGGGCTTGACGAGTTTGAAATCTTGCAAAGGTGAGAGTATCCACCCTATCTTAAATTTGATTAAGTTAATATTATCGTGTTTCTAATTACTCGAGTTGCACAGATATGTAAAGTCCATTTTATGTGAAGGATGCATGAAGTGAATCTTATGTAATATCACTCTTTTTTTATTCTCCTACGTTAAAATGTTTTTGACGATGTCACTGAGTGTCCATATTAATCTCTGAGATTTTTTTTCCCATGCGAACAATAGCTCAAAAAAATGGGGGACAAGGTTATTCCTCATTTGCGCATATTACAAGTAAGACACAGAAGAACTTATTACCTCGAAAGTTTTGTAAACCAAAGCCAAAAAGGAAAATCATATATAGGCAAACTCGCTACACATTATCATTAATGCCTTATATATAGTATTAGTATAACTAAATAACTTTAGTATCATATAATAATACGTATAATTAGTTATATATATTAAATAAGCAGTAATTTTTTTGGAAATATATTTATTTGCTAATATTATAAATATAGTAAGTATTTTCATGTTAATATATATATCACTTTTGATATCCATTTGACTATTTTATCATGAAGTGACATATGACAAAAGTTATATATATATGGGTTTAATGAGTGTGGGTAGGTCCTACCCATGTTCACGACCGTTTGATTGGTGATCAAATAATAATAATTAAGTGCGCAATTCGAATGGATTTTAAAAGTCAGTGGTTCATTGACATGGGTACATTGTCATCTTGCACGTTGCCGATGATCCGAAGCCTCGCCCTCTTCGATGGAGTGTCCGATGTCGGCGAGCTTGCAGATGTGGTCGACGATAATGTTGCCTTTGGGAAGAGACCGAAGGCGAGAGACTGCAGACACGGACTGTTAGCTTCGTTGCCCTCAATGACTTCTCCATCATCGTCAATCTCGCAACTATCGTACCATACAAGTTAACGACCTCGCAGACCTGCACGACTTTGCCTTCATTGTCGATCTCGCAGTCGTTGTTGTTGGAGTTTTGTGACCGTCGACCTTGCAGCCGCCGCTGCCTCCATGCCCCTAGGGCACGCGAGAATATGGCGATCAAACAACCGCACAACTTTGCCTTCGTCGTCGATCTCGCAACCACCGAAGGGGGGTTTTGTTATCGTCGACCTCTCAACCGTTGAAGGAGTTTGCCATCGTCGACCTCGCAGCAGCAGCCACCGCTTCCACGCCGCCTAGGGAACACGAGAGCCACCAACTTCGCATTTGTCGTCTACCTTGCAACCATCAAAGGAGGGGTTCTGTCGTCGTTGACCTCGCAGCCGACAAAGGAGTTTGTCATCGTCGACCTCGCAGTAGCCGCCACCGCCTCCATGTCGCCTAGGGCACACGAGAGCCGCCAACTTTGCCTTCGTCGTCGACCTCGCGGCCATGGAAGGAAGGGTTCTGTCATCATTGACCTTGCAGCCGGCGTAGGAGTTTGTCGCCGTCGACCTCGCAGAAGGTACCACACCTCCATGTCGCTTAAGGCACAATAGATTCACAAACACCAGACCGCAACAAGACCACTATCGAACCGCCGATTTTTTTTCTATTATCATTTGAACTGCTGCTTGCTTGTCACACGTCGAACATGTATCCGATGGCCACGAGTGTAGGTAGGATGGTCCTACCCATTTGAATGGGTAGGACGGCCCATTAAACCCTATATATATCATGGTGGAAATAAAAAAGAAAATTATGTTAAAATATATAATAAAAAATTCATATGAGTTTAAGAAAAATATATCACGAAGAAAATATAATAGTATGTGGATCATTGAATCACAGTACATCAAATTTTCTTAAAGAAATAAATAGATGTATGTCTATTTCTTTTTTTTATATGGAACACATATCGATATCGACATTGTAAGTAAATAGAACAATAAGTTCATGACATGACAACAATAAAACAAATCATAAAATGACAAGATCTAAAATATAAAAGGATAACATAATAACGTTTAAAATAAAAATTAGGAATGCCATTGCTGCATGAGTTCAATTAGGAAGCTTAAATTTCAGTAAAAAGGAGAATAAAATAATGAAATGATAATGTTTTCCATTCTGCATCACAAAACATATATTTCGCAAGATTGATGTCATTATGTATCGTCAAAACTAATATTCAAATGATCAACTACCATTACATTTTAATTAAACAATGAACTAACATAATTCTTGTATAATTTTCTTCCAAATGTACACTTTCATTTATCTCTAGAATATATTAAAAAAAATATGGTCAAGCCAAATGAAGTTATACACTAATTTTTTCATCGAAATCACTACAAGAAAGATGGGAATTACAAATAGTTTCGACCATCTATAGTTTTTCGATAACCGTCGGAAATGATGATTTCTGACGGGTTTTTTGAGGAATCGATTCGTTCGAAAAACGGTCGTCGCAAATCATTTTTCGATGGTTGGAAAAAAAATGTCGAAAGATTCGACGAAAGTCCGACGGTCACGACCGTCGAAACTTTCGACAGTCGCGAACCGTCGAAAGTTTCGACGATCGTGACCGTCGATATTTGCGGCGGTTGACCAAACTGTCAAAACTTTAGCAGTCGCAACCGGCGAAACTTTCGACGGTCGCGACGACCGCCGCAAATATCGACGGTCAACCGTTGAAATTTTCGGTGGTCGTTGCACGATCGCCATTCGATGATCAAAAGCGTCGTAAATAATTTTTATAATATAAAAAAATTAGTCGGCCGTTGGCTATCGATCCGACGGCCAACGACCAGATTCGGCCGCCAGGCGGCCAATCTGAAGGCCAGCGGCTAGAACAGCCGCCAGGCGGCCAATGGCCGGGATTCGGCCGCCAGCGTTGGATCCGGCTGCCAGGCGGTAGATCCGACTGCCCGCGGCTGGATCCGGCCGCCAGGCGGCCGATCGCTGGCGGCCGATCTTGCCCCGCGGCCACATTCTGGGGAGAGAGAGAGGCGCGCGAGGGTCACCGGCCGGGAGGTCGTCGGGCCGGCAAAATAATGGGTCGTCGAGCAGGATCGTCAAGAGAGAGGGAGAGAGAAAAGAGAGGGAAAGAAGTAGATAATGGAGTGGGAAAGTAGAGATATATATATGGTTAGAAAGTTGGGAAGGCGGGAAAATGAAAAAAGAAGCGGGGGAGAGTATTTTTTAATTATCGACGGCCTCGAGCAAAAAATTAGTAAAGATATATATGAATATAATATTTAATTATTTTTAAAGTTACTGACGGTCGTGACTGTCAAAAATTATTTCATTATAATAATAAAACACTATTATCATATATATGATATTTATTTTTTTAGTTTACTGACGGACCGAACCGTCGATAACATATTATATTAATAAAATACTCCTTATATTATATTATCTTTCACTTACCGACAGTCAAAACCGTCAGAAATTGCGACGGTTTGAAATGTCGCTAATTATATTAATAAAAGACTCCTTATATTACATATTTTTTTCCTATCGACAGTTTGAAATTTTTTATATTAATAAAAGACTCCGTAGAAAATTATGACGATTTCAACTATCGCCAAAATATATTAATAAAAAACTACTTGTATAATATTATTTTTCATTTACCGACGGCCTTGACCATCGAAACTTGCAATAGATAGATATCCGTCGGAACTTCCGACGTTCCTAATCGTCGAAAAATAAAATAATGATATAATAAATTACATAATTTATTATTTTTATTTTTGAGAGTTGTGACCGTCGAAAATTCCAACGGAAGTCTATCCGTCGAAAAATCAGTCCCAAATTGCGACGGATTTCCTTTGTCGGAAATCGCCCATCGAAAAATCATAATTTTCTTGTAGTGAATAGAGCAATGAAAGTGAACATGTTAGCATTAACATGGAACTTATTCGAATTTTCAGCACTCTTTGGGCTTCGCTCTAACTATGAGCCTTCTAGGTAATTAACTCTAGGGCCAATGGTTTCTTAAGATGACCACAATTATATCAGACAAATGGCTTAAACATGCCCCATCCCGATAATTAATAAGCCTAATTATATGCCTATGTACAAATATAAATGGATTTAATGGGTATACTACCAAATTAAGTAAATAGGGTTTTAATTTGAAATCAATGGTGGATATGAAAAAGGAATAAATATAATAAATATTGAATAAATAAAAGATCCGGATTCGTTAATACCAAATTGTTGGAAAAAAAAGCTGAAGTGATAGTTGCGGAATTATCTTCTTTTTCCTTTTTCAATGCGCACAATAATGGGATGATGACAATAATATAAAAGACTTAAATCATACCAAAGACGCGGATAATTAATATAAAAAATCTCTCAACGTGAGAGGAAAAACCACGAGAGCAAGCAGCAGATCTTCCACTATGAAATAATAGTAGGTTACAAAGTCTCTTATCTGAACTACGCGGAGGAATATAATAATAATCTCAAGAATTAATCTTGGATATCACAAGATAAATTTCTCTCGAAACTGAGGATAGAAGTTAGAACAATCTCACTAGAATATGAAGAATAGATGAGAAAGTTGCTGAAAAGTAATGCCTGAAATTTCGTTGAAAATGGATAAAAACTCGTTCCTAAATCGAACCCCTAAGTTCTCTTCTCTCTCTTCTCTTTTTCTCTCTTTCGGTGGTTGTTCATTCAGATGTTGCACACACCAGTAGCGGTTTGGTTCTGCACCTTTTATAGCTTCGAAATTGCAACAGATGAAGGCGTCTTCATCTCGGAGTGGTTTTCAACACCTATACGAGTTTTCCTTTTCTCTTTTCTATTGCTACTCAAACTCGCATAATAGTAAACATCCAACAAACTCCCCCTTCTTATTTATGTGAAGAAATTCATCAAGCCTGCATGCTCCTTATAGAACTCGATCTTCTTTCTCGGTAGAGGCTTCGTCATCATATCTGATGTATTCTTATCAGTATGGATCTTTCGAATAAAGAATTTTTTTTCTTCATTTCGTCACGAATCCAATGATATTAGACATCAATATGCTTGGATTTAGAGTGAAAACTAGAATGCTTACTCAGATGTATAGCACTCTCATTGTCGTAGTAGATAATTTACTTCTCCCGCGTCAAACCTAAGTCCCTCAGAAACTGTCTTATCCATAGAATTTCCTTGTCTGCTTTAGTAGCTGCGATATATTCTACTTCAGTCGTTGATAGTGCAATACACTTTGTAACTTGGATTGCGATGAGTCTGTTGCTCCTGCGAATGTCATCAAGTAATCAGAAGTTGACTTTCGACTATCAATGTCTTCTGCCATATCAGAGTCAGTAAATCATTCTAACACTGGCTTAGCATTTTCGAAATATAAACATATCTTAGACGTGCCTCGAAGATATCTGAGAATCCACTTCACTGCATCCCAATGCTCTCTACTATGATTTCATGGGAATCGACTCACTACACCAACTGCATATGTTATGTCTGGCCTTCTGCAAACCATTGCATACATCAGACTGCCAACTGCAGATGCTTATGGGGCGTTCTTCATTTTTTGCTTCTCGATTTTGCTTTTCAGACACTGTCTAGAATTCAACTTGAAGTGGTCTGCAAGTGACGATGTGATTGCCTTTGCGTTCTTCATGTTGAACATCTTCAAGACTTTATCGTTGTACGTTTCTTGGAATAACCATAGCTTGCGCTACTCTCAATCACGAGTGATCATCATGCCAAGGATATACTTTGCTGCGCCGAGGTCTTTCATAGAAAAGCATTCACTCAGCTCATGATTTAACTTGTCAATCTTGCTTTTATCCTAACCTACAATAAGCATGTCATCAACATACAACAACAGGATAATAAAATCATCATGTGAAAAATATTTCACGAATACACAATGATCTGATCTAGTCTTATTTTATTCTTGTTGCATCATGAATAACTCAAACTTCTTGTACCGCTAGCGATGTGCTATTTGAGTCCATACAAGCTTTTCTACAATTTACACACCAAGTTTTTTTTCTTGCTTTTGGAAACCCTCTGGCTGTTCTATATAAATTTCTTCTTCTAAGTCACCATGGAGAAAAATTGTTTTACGTCTAACTATTGATTCTTCAGATCTTTGGTAGCAGCTAATTCAAGAACCACTCGAATTGATAACATTTTGACTTTTGGTGAGAATATCTCATCAAAATCAATTCCTTTTACGACTAACCTTGCTTTGTATCTTGGGTGTGGATTATTCTCTTCACTCTTCAATCGAAACACCCACTTATTCTTGAGTACTCTCTTCCCTTTAAGAAGCTTCACCACTTTGTAAGTGTTGTTCATGCAGAGATTGCATCTCATCTTGCATGGCTTTTATCATCTCATCCTTCTGCTCATGTAACAAGACTTCTTGATAACACTCTAGTTCTCCCCCTTCAGTTAATAACACGTATTCAGTTGGGGAGTACTGCCTTGACTCTTGTCTTTATCTGTTCCATTTTCTCACTTGAGATTCTTGTATTGGTGCATCATGCTCGACATGTGGTTCATCATCAATGTTTTGATTATCCGAAGGTATATCTGAATTATATGAGCTGCAGTCACTGCTACTGTCATCTTGATCAGCTTTCGAGCAATGCCATCTTCTACAAGTGCATTAACTGAATTCAGTTCAATTAGATAATTAGTAAGGTAGTTAGCTCTTTGTCTTTCGACAGATCTTCAATTATTTGGTGTTCCATGAACACAACATCTCTACTTCTGATAACCTTTCTGTTAATAGGATCTCAGAGTTTGTAGTCAAATTCATCACCTCCATATCCGAGGAAGATACATTCTTTCGATTTGCTGTCAATTTACCAAACACTCTGAGATGCTTACATGAAACATCCTTCCCTAACCAGACTTTTAGATGTATGTCACCATTCGGAGGTACTGATGGTGAATGGTTGATTAATTCGACTGCAGTCATCATTGCTTCACTCCAAAATCCATTCGATAGCTTAACACGTAGAAGCATACATCTGACACGTTCCTTAATTGTTCTATTCATCCTCTCAACGACACTATTTTATTGAGGAGTTTTGGGAACTGTCTTCTCAAGTTTGATGTGATATGTGTTGCAATATTTTTCAAATGGACCTCTTTATTCGTCGTCATTGTCTGCTCGAATACAATTGAGCTTCTTGTCATTTTCTCTTTTGACATTGGCATGAAAATTCGTGAACTCTGTCAACACATAATTTTTGTGTGCTATAAGAAAAGCCCATACTCTTCTAAAACGGTCATAAATAAATGTGACAAAATAAAGAGCACCACCAAGAGTTTTATCCTTCGTATAGCAGACATCACTATGCACCAAATCAAGTATGTGCGAATTTCTAGATGAAGAAGTTCTATTAAATGTAACTCTAATATGCTTACCAGTCAAACAATGAATACATATGTCAAGTGAAGTGTCTTTCATACCTGAAAGCAGATTTCATTTAGTTAATATTTGAAGTACTTTCTCACCTATGTAACCAAGTCGCTTGTGCCATAACTCAGATGATGGCATCTCTTGAGTCACATTTATCTCCTCGGTACAGTGTTGTGCTTCAATCTTGTAGAGAGTACCATCATTGATTTCTTTCGCTAGCAAGAGCGAACCTCTTTTGAGTTTCCACACTCCCCCTTTGAAGTTGCTATCGTAGCCATCGTCATCTAATTTTCCAACTAAAATTAGGTTAAGACGGATTTATGGTACATGCTTTACATCTTTGAGCACGATCACTGCATTTTGTATTGATCTTCAACTGAATATCTCCAACGTTAGCAATTTGGGACTCTGACTTGTTCCTCATCTTTACTGACCAAATGCTCCATCTTTATATGTTGAGAATACATCTCTGCGATGGGTAATATGGAACGAAATTATGGTGTCTAAGTTTCAAACTGAATCTTGACTCACAACATTGACACCATCTTCTTGAGTAAGAAAGTATACATCATCTGATGTACCACTGCAATGTTGTTTCCACCACTGTTCTTCTTTTTCTTTTTAATATCTTCTGACTCTTCATGTGACCGATCACGCTTTAATTTTCTACACTTCTTGAAGTGTCCTGACTTGCCACAATGATAACAGGTGACTTCTTTTTTGAACTTCGATATCGTGGACGTGATAGTTTCTCTATTTGTTTCTCCCACGATGAATGCCTCTGATTTGTTGTTGAGATTCTGCTCTTGCCTTCTTGTTTCTTCATTGAACAAACTATCATTAATAATTTCTAAAGATAGTTGTCCATCTGGAATAGAGTTATTTAGAGAGATAACGAGCGTTTTCCAACTATTAGGTAATGAGCTCAATAGTAGTAGTGTTTGGATCTCATCTTCAAACACAATCTTTACTGAGGGCAATTTGTTAATCAATTCTTGAAAGCTGTCAAGATGTTCTGCAATAAAATGACCATCATTGTACTTGAGGTTAACAAGTTTTTTCATCAATAACACTTTATTCTGCGGTGATTTGCACTCGTACATTTCTTATAATTTTTTCCACACTTCATCGGGTTCATCGATATTTGCGATATGATGAACACCTTGTCGTCGACCCATTGTCGGATTTGTGCGACTGTCTTGGTCTTAGCCCTCTCCCACTTTGTAACATCCATGTCATTGGACTTTGCAGCATCACCTTCGATTGGATCATAAAGGTTCATGCAATTTAAGTAGTCCTTCATCCGAGCTTTCAGATAGAATAATTTATTTCTGTGAGCACAGACATCCGACTGGGGGCATTATTATATTCCATTATAATGTGCACTTTTTCGACTTGACTCTGATACCACTGTTAGGAAAAAAGGCTGAACTAATAGTTGTGAAATTATATTTTTTTCTCTTTTAATGCGCACAATAATAATGGGATGATGATAATAATATAAAAGAATTAAATCAGACCAAAGATGTAAAGAATTAACGTGAAAAATCTCTCAATGTGAGAGAAAAAAATACAGGAGCAAGCAGTAGATTCCACTAGTATGATATAATAGTAGATTACAAAGTCTCTTCTCTGAACTACGCAGAGAAATACAATAATAATTTGAAGACTTGATCTTGTATGTCACACAATAAAAATATCTCGGAACAAAGGATAGAAGTCAAATGATCACACCGAAAAATAAGGAATAAATGAGAAGGTTGCTGAGAAGTAATGCTTAAAATTTCATTAAAAACGGATAAGAACTCGTTTTCGAATCGAACTCCAAAATTTCCTTCTCTCGCTTCTCTTTTTATCTCTCGATGGTTGTTCGTTCAGATGTTGCACACCTTGTAGCGGTTTGGTTTTGCACCTTTTATAGCTTCGAAATTGCAATAGACGAAGGTGTCTCATCTCGGAGTGGTTTTCAACACCAATACGAGTTTTCCTTTTCTCTTTCCTATTGCTACTCAAACTCGCATAACAATAAACGTCCAACACAAATCTCATGGTGCTTAGCATACGTAACAAAATACAAAAGTGGGTAGCACCTACATTAAATCTAATATTAAAGTTACATGCACATCCAAAGCTGATAGCTCCGCATTAAAAGGTTTTTTCCGTGGGTCATTGTAATCGAAATTGGAGTTAGCTTATGTAATATCCCTAAGTTAACAATGCATAATTAGTTGTATGAATGTGATATCATATTATCTTATTGATAATCTCTATGAATGTAATGTTAAGACTTACACTTCAATATCAACTAAAGTGCGAAAGCGATGAAAATTTATTTAAGACATGAAAATATAATTTTCAAAAAGTGAAAATTTGGAAATTAAAATCCCGGTAATTGTTCATATATATGAAAGAATTCTAAAAGTGATTTTTAAGAATTTTTAGGAGGTGTGTAAGTTAGGTAAAACGTAGACACAAAATTAAAAAATTTGTGAAATCACGATTTTTGTTCTTCGGACAAAAATTTATATTTCGATTCCTTAGTTATTTATTTTTCTAAATATTTTATTTGAATCCAATGAGGGGTAGTTCCTTATTTAGATATAATGTCTTAAGTAAGTGAATAAATAAATAATACAAAACCATAAAATAAATAAGACAAATATTAAGGGCAATTTGGTCTCACTCTTTGGCCGACTTGGTAAGTCGGTTTTCCTTTGCCTTCTTATCCTTCACCTTATACCTTTTACCACCACTTTCTGCCCCTTTCACCATCCTTGGCCGAATAGTAAAGGTAGTAGAAAGCTTACTACATGTTGAAGGAAATTTGAGAAAGAGAAGAGAAAATTAGGATTCTCGATTGTGGTGAGTTGATACTTTACTTTATTTTAATTTTAATTACATACCTTTCTAATTAGGATTTCTGTGAACCTTTCCCATCTCATTCGTTTTCGGATTTTACTTGAACATGGGGCAAAACTCATGTTGTTCATGAGTAAGATTAACTCTAGCAATGTTCAATTAGTTCCCAAATTTTTATCTACATAATTTCATACCTTTGAGTGATCCAAAAATTATGAAATTTATTCTGATTGATCCCTTATGAGTCTAATTTCATTGAGCTTTGGAATTATGTTAATATGATTTCTGTAGATAAAGTTATGCCATTATCTTTAAGGTACTATCGTTCTGTCCGTCGAAATTGTTATCCAAATTTGTAAATTATGTATTAAATCCAATATGTCATGTAATTATTTTATAATTTAAATAAAAATTGATGTTAGATTTCATTAACAATTGGAATCACTAGAAAATGATATGTGTAGCAAAAGTTATAAATAATTTACCGAGCCTTACTCAGTTTGTCAAGAGGAAACTTATGGCAGATTATGCTAGTATTGGTTAAATTTATTGTGCTCAGTACAAATAGATATAAATTTAAGTAATTTATGATTGCACCTTAGGATGTTTACTATTTGGAAAAATTAAAAGTATCAGAATAGAGAATGTTTATTATTTTATATAAATCATAAAAGTAAGATTACTCAGTCTGTCAGGACATAGAAATAACATAAAATTTAGGCTGAATGTTGATTTTCATGAGAGCAAACCATAACGAAATAGGAAATAAAACTTTTACAGATTAATCTCTGTAATATGAAAGTAAAAAAAATTGAAATGATGTCATTTGATTATGTATGTCAGAAGATATGAATTTTCTTTACTATGTGTGCAATATGTCATAATATTAGGTCAATCTTATGTTTAATAGTTACTTATGTTATAAGAGTCAATATTTAAGGTTCATATACCATTTCAATTAATTATGTTTCATATGTGATAGGCTTGTGTTCATATCATAGTAGTAATGTGTTTCTTATTATTGTTGTTATAGGAGTAGAAGAGTAAAGTAGTGAAAAAAGAAAGGAAAATATTTTGTTAGCCCTTGTAGGTAAGTTGATTTCTCCTACTCTATGTTTTCACCTATTTTAAATTCGGTGTGACATCAATTATTATATATATTGAATATATTTTGGAATTCTATGAATTGGTTTCGAGAAATGCAATTATGGAAAGTATATGTGATATGATCTGAATGGATTATGATGAGTGCAATCTTATTCATTTTGAAATGGTATTAGATATGATCCATCTTCTGATATTCAGGAGACGTTTGTTATATGATAAATCATGCATCGACATTCATTTACATTTGCACATATGATGGTTGGAGCTAAGTGCTACATCGCTTATCACGATGGGAGCCATCTCTAGAGTACAATCCATCATTTTGTTATCCAATAATGAGATGAGATAGGCTGAAGCTAAGTGTCATGCGGAGCTAAGTGCCACATCGTGAGTAGTCGCGATGGGAGCCACCTTTAGAAATTCACCTATCGTTATATGATTTGTTTTCCGAAAAAGATGATGTAGAATGGAGCTAAGTGCTACATCGCTGATCACGATGAGAGTCACATCTAAAATCCACTTACCGATCACTGGCCAATTGGTGATCTGTGCATACATATGAGAGTGTTGCATTGCATACACATGTTTGATATGCTTAAGTGTCAATGATTGTAAATTCAGTGCAATGATTTTGATTGGGATGTTATATACGTATTTAGTAAATGTATGAAGATATTGACTTTGATATTATGATTATTGTATGTATGTTTATATCTCTCAAATTTATTAGATGGTAATACATAACTTATGAGTTATAGCTTACTGAGTTATTATTTGCTCACAGTGTTGTTGTACGTTTTTTCATATCAGTAGAACTTTTGGGAGCGCGAGAGATAGTCTTAGCAGGGTGTGGATCATTTTTATTGCTAAGGTACTAAGAAGTCATGTGCCCCACGACGCGTGTTAGATAGAAGACTTATAGCTCTCATGCATGTTCCTCTGTTGGGATATGGAGAGAGTAGGGGTGTTCACCGAGTCGGGTCGACCCGGTGAACCCGATGACCCAACCCGACATAGTTTGGGTCGGGACGGGTTGGTGGTCGGGTCGGGTCAGGTACGGGTTGAAAAATTTTAACCCGAGTCGACCCGACCACCAACCCGTCCCGACCCAAACTAGGTCGGGTTTGATCATCGGGTTCACCGGAACCCGAGTCGACCCGACCCGACTCGATGATCCGATTTTTTAATTTTTATTTAAACTTAGGTCTATATTTATTTTAAAAAAATTTTAAAAATAAAATATTTTAAATACAGAAATAATATTTAAATAGTTAGAAAACTTATTTTGGACTTTTAAAATAAATATTTAATAATATTTTTCATATTAAATAAATATAAAAATATAAGAATTTTTTTTTAAAAAAAGAAAATTTGGTGATCGGGTAATCCGACCACCCGACCCGAACCGAACCGGGTCGGGTTGAATTGAATTTTGCCCCCAAGAGAGGGTTGACCCGACCCGACTCGAGGTCGGGTTTGTTCATGAGTCGGGTCCAACCTGAGCCGTGAACACCTTTAGGAGAGAGTTTGATATGTGTTATGTATAAAAAGTAATTTTATATCTTGCAAAATATGAATCTTTTATGACAATGTGATGGTGTAAACCCTAGGATTGTTACATTATTTGAATAATCAATATAAAATGTGTGATTTACTTATATGTGTTATTGTTTTCTTGTATTATTTAGTCGAGTTATGCACAATTTTTCTTTAAAAAAAATTATTTGATCATGTGTAATCAGTCGCGAGCTCTGACTTAAATCACTGTTTAAATCGAGATCATGACAGCTTAACTTTTGCGAAACATTATGAGGTGATCTAAATTTTTCACGTAGATTGCCGTTTGGACCCGTCAACTATTTGTGGCTTTCACTCACACATTGTAATGCATATTCTTCATTTGGCCGTCGCAGTCAGGATGCACCCGGTCGCACCAGGAAAAAATAATAACGAGCGTGTTTCTTAGACCTTGGAAAGCACAAAGGATTTACTAATCATAGTGGTCGGCAGGTTGGAGCCCTAATAAAAGAGCTAGCGATAAAAAAATAATGATGAATTGGTAACGAAACTAAAAGGAAACTATGGAACTGATTGATATATAAAAACTGCCAACACAATCTTTGCGCGCACATTATTGATATATAAAAACTAATAGTTTCAAACTCGATTTTTTAAATTGTCAACTTGATCAAAAGAAAACTTTTCTATTTTTTTATCTTGATTTCGAATTAGCTAAAAGCTAATGGTTCTAAACATTAGTAGCTTTGAGTTGGTAACAATTCTTGCAAGCAAATCAGATTTATAGTAATGAGGCAAAAAAGTCCAACAGGAATTTGTTAAATTGTGGACCGAGTAGGAAATCAGATGAACTGAGCGTGGAGCAATCTACTGGCCAGTGGCCACTTGGGTGAGAAACTCGGAACAGTCGCATCGTCATTATTTATTTTATTTGTGTTCATGACTTTGATGCGTTGGAGGATTTGAACTCCAAATTGACTGGCCGAAATTTCACCTTGGATTCTGTGAATGCCTGAACTACTACCAACTTTTATGCATCGTGCCTTTTCCAAAGGCTTCCACGTGTTTGTTTCTCATTGCGCACCACTTGGATAGTGGAATTACAATCTTAGTTTATGGATATCAAAATCGAGAATGAAAAACCAACTGATATTTCGGTGGATTGATAAATAGGTCTCTTCTTGAGGTCGGATTCGAGTTTTGTTAATACAAAATATTTTTATTAAAAATTTTACATGCCATTCGGCAGCGACGGAGCCACCTTAGTATTAGGGGGCCATGCCTCCTAATTTTTTGAAGTATTGGATATATTACTATTATATATATCATATATATAGTGAGGCCCTCCGAAATTTTGTGAAATTAATATAATTAAGGTCTCTTAACTTTTTGAAATATTATATATATAGTATATAATAAGATTCTTTCTGAATATTATGAACTTAACATAATTATAATATGTTATTATATTTATGAAAGAATATGTGCATGTTTATAATAGATTTATACTATATTAAGTGTATTTATGAATATATAACATATGTACCAATAATTTTGATTTCTTTCTATAACAAATTAAATTAGTTAGTTAAGTAATAAAAGGTGAGTTACATATGTCACTCATAACATGATAAACACAAAAAAGATAAACATGATGAATAACAAAAAAAATATTTAAATTTAAATACAATGAGATTTATAGTTTTAACTTATCTTCTAAAATAATATTTTTTATATTTTTTATTTGGCTAAAAAAATTATTATATAACGCATGTAGATATATATTTTATCAATTTTTACTCTCTACATTTGGCCCCCCTTAAGTTTTCATCCTGGCTCCGTCCCAGCCATTCGGGATGAATATTGAATTAGTTCAATGATTGATCAACTTTTAATTTATTAATTATATAATATGTAACGCTAGTTGAATTGAACAATCGATGCTATTTTTTAAATACAGGAGTTGGCAAAAGGAAAAAATAAATAGTTAGGTCTAACTGAATTAGTCCCTAATTTAATTAAGAGGAATTTCTTGACTTTAGAAAATAAAATAAATATTTATTCCCAAAAAATAAAAAAGAAAAATATTAAATTCTCTTAAAATTTCAACTTAAAAATTCTCCTAATACTCACACCTTTTAATTGTCCTAAAAAGTTGACTAATTTATATTTATATCATTGTGACTCACTTAAGAGACTAAATCTTCCTAAATTAGGGGGATATAGCAAAATCCCTCTTCTCATTGTAAAAATTTAAAAGTCTGTTTAATAAGAAAATAAGAATAATATTTGTTCTCATTTTTTATTGTTAAACATCAAATTTGTAAATACGTGGACCTCATATTAATAGTCACAAAAAAAGAAAAAAATTAAAGATAAATTTGTTCTTGTCCCATTAAAAAACATAACTGTTTTTATCGTAAAAACAAAATAAAAACAAATGCATATTATTTTAAAATTGTTGCGCATCTTGTATTTTATTTTAAATGAGACTTCCATTAACTACTAGGCAAATGACGGCACATTTTGTATTTGGGTAGTACCACTTCTACATTTATCTTCCGCGAAAAAGAACGTGTCCCACCATTTAACCATTTTGCAGAAAGATTAATATGAAACGTACTTCCATATAATTATACTGTGTACGTGTCACGGGGTCATTCTCGGACACTAAACCACGTGCGACGACTAGGCAGATAGGCACCTAGCCAAGCCTATTTTGAGTTTGCAGCGGAAGTTTTATAGTCGAGACGACTATGCCGAGAGTCGCTTTTATAGGCATTCAATCACGGATATGACTAGAGTGTTGGACTACTCGTCACGAGACCGTGGCATTAGCGCGTTGCGACACTAATATAGGCGCTTGGGCGCTTAAAGTCCGAAGGGGCGACGAAGGGACCACGGGACGCCACGAAAGGACACCGATGTGGGTTGCCACCCCACGCTCAAGGCCATTACACTAAAATTAAAGGAAAGCTTACTTGTATTAAATATGATGAAACATAACATACAATTGGACCTCGGAAGGCACTAGTGAACTCCTCCAAGTGTACCGTAGGTATAGGAGTCTTGTTACATATTGAAGATGTAAAAGACGTATCCTACGGGAATGTCACATACTTGGTCATTCATAAGGACGGCCTTACAAGATAAATTCCCTAAGGGCGGATAACTTAGTACTCCGCAATATTACGCAGTGCGGGGCGGCTGCATATGTTCCATGTTTTCGACGCTAAGCGGCCGAGGGATATAAGTTGAGCGGCATTGGTGCCGCGAGGCTTCACGCTTCGTGTCACGGGAAATGCCTCGTGACATTCTCCCCCACCAAAGTCGGCGACGCCCCCGACGCCGCTGTCCGGGCTTCCTCGGGACCTTCGTCTTGAGTCTTGACTTCGCTCGTCTCGTTCAATTCTGCCTTCTTTACCTTGACTTCAACTTCACCAGCATCACGCAACGTCAGGAATGCCCGCTCCTTGGGGTCTCGCTGAGGACTCCTCCCTCAGGCCTGCTTCGCTCGCTGATCCTTCGTCCAATCCGGGGTCGTCACTTATGCAGCGCCAGTGGAGTCCGCCATGTGCGGTCTGACTTCATCAAGTAACTATCCGTCCAACAAGTCTCTGTTGGCTTCACTTCTTTTCGACTTGCGCAGCGTCAACTTGTGTGGTTTGGCTTCTTTGGGGTGAAACAACTCTTGCATGCCTTCAGGAGTAGCGCGGAGAAGAGTTGTCCCAGGGTCGTGTAGAACACGATGAAGAGTCTCGCCATTCGACCTGTATGACTTGACTCGATGCCTTCATGTTGCGGATGGCCGCAGCATAAGGTCTCCCTTCCGTCGAATGCGAAGTACGGGACCATCTCACCCTCGATGATCATTCTTGAATTTTGACGGCTTGAAACAGCACAAGCTCTCCGATGTCGATGCTTGTAGCTTGTCTGCTTCGAGTGCCTGGGATCGCTATGATGAGCGACGAGAGTCTTCCCACGGATACTTTGGGACGCTTCAGGTCTCTTTGTGGGCTTGACTCAACGTCATGTTGCAAATGATTGCAACATAGAGTCTTCCATACCTCTGCCGAACGAAAAGCGCAGAACCACCTCCTCCTTGGTGATCATATGATGTTTCGGCAGTCTTGAGGCGGGACGAGGTTCTTTGATCTGACAATCCATGCCTTGTCCATCCAAGTCGCCATAGTGAGCGACGAGAGTTTCCCCACATTCCCTTGTGGTTCAACTCGCTATCTTCAAGTTGCTGATGACTGCAACGTTGAGTCCTTCGTCCGCCGAGCCTTGAGAACAGCTCCACCTTACCCTTGGTGGACAAGAGATATCTCGATGGTTTGGGGGAGGAGCAAGGTTCTTCGGTATAACATTCCGCACCTTGTCCACTCCCAATCGCTATAGTGAGCGACGATGAGGATCTCCCCACATGTGCCTGTGGTTCGACTCACTTCTCCTGCTTCGATGGACGATCTTTGTCTTCGGCATAAGTAGCTTCCTCCTTGCGACTTAAGCTTCTCTCCCCCACCATTGCCCTTGACCAAGGGCTTTGGTGGTATGACACTTGTCCCGATTGACTTGACAGCGTCGACTAGTGAGCGGAGGTTGGACGATCCGGTCGTTCCAACTCCTTCCTAGTCCAAAGCTTCTAACCCCTCTGCTTGAAGAGCACCAACACTGTGTCTTCATCCTCATGGGAACACTGTAGGCGGAGCTCGGTGATTCCTTTCACTTCCTCCTTCAACATGTCCATCTGACCGATGCTGAACAATGCGATCTTGACCTCCAGTCCTAACTTGTCAGGGCTTACATAATTGATGAACTGCCAATTCTTCCGTCCCATGTCTGGGATGCATGTCTGCCACATTCTACATTGTCACGATGGCAACGCCATCCTGAGTTTGCCACATCTTGCAGGGTTCTTGGGATATGCCTTCTTCCGATCCTGGGACCTCCTTTGAAGCTTTGACAATCCCTTTGGGGTATGGACGGGGCGAGATTATTGTGCTCGTTCACAAAGAGGATGCACCTTAGATGCTCGTCCATTCGCACCTTGGACAAAGTAATGTCACTGTGCTTGTCATCCTAGATCATACACCTTTGACATACTCGTCCACCGGGCGGCTTGACCCTTGCGAAAGAGTAGCAGTTCCGGGCCTTCACTGATCTGTGCGGATGCTTGTGAAGACGCTCCACTTCGATAACCGAACTGCGGTTGGTGAACTCGTGGCGTGAGCTCCCAACATTACCTCCATCTCCATTCGAAGGGACGACATCGCCAATGTGTCCTTCAAAACCTTCGCATTGCGATCCTTGGAGGCTGCTTCGATTACTCGAGGCGATGTTCGAAATGAAAGGGCACTCCTTCCTTCGGTTGGCGGCAGAACGCTTGACAGCAGCATGCCAAGGTTCGCCGATGCTCGACGCTCAGACCATTTGTCAAATTGGTCGCTGGGTTGAGGCGTCGATTTGCATTGGCATGTATCAGGTTCGTCCCACTCCTCGATGAATGACATCGCGCCGCTTGCGAGGCGACACTTGACGAGGCAGGCAAGGCTGACAGCTCGTCCACGAGTGTTTGCAAGTAATCAACGCTTTGCTCCATTCCTGAAAGTCATCATGGCGTGGCAAGCGATGCTGCGACACGACAAGATGCTTGTGATTGATGTTCCTTGGTCGAAAGGATGATATTCTTTAGCAAAAAGGGATCATGAACCTTGATATTTGTCTTTAAGCCAACTTCTCCCGTGAAGCGATTGTGCACTTCACGTTGCATGACTAGGCATGCGATGCGACGTCACGAAATACCGAGCAGCGCCAGGTCGCCATGATAGTGCATGACCGACAGTCCCTGAATGTGACACGGGTCCTCTGAGTTACACGACACTCGTGTAAGCGATCTCATGATATGAGCAGCGCAAGACTATCATGCGGAGCATACGGCCACTCTTTGACGCAGCACGACACTTCAGGATTCCCGACTGTATACCTGAGGTGGTTGATATGCTCGAGTGAGCGACGCATGACCATCCCGGTTAGGCGGGGCGATCAATCCGCCATCATGATGCATGACGGACGTTCCTTGACACGACACGAGTGTACGAGGAACATGCTGCGGGGCACGACTGGGCGTGCGGCGAGGAGGCTTGCCATGCCTTCCTCGTTGGCGTCCACGATCAAAGACCATGGTATCAGTGCGTCTGGAAGTGATGGAGTATTTGAGCGGAAGCACATTTCCTACGCCAGGGCACGTTGCGACGACACAAGCGAGTCATCGTCGCTGGGTAATCTGAGCAGGAAGAACTGCTCTGATACCACTTGTCACGGGGTCATTCTCGGACACTAGATCACGTGCGGCGACTAGGCGGATAGGCACCTAGCCAAGCCTGTTTTGAGTTTGCAGCGGAAGTTTTATGGTCGAGACGACTATGCCGAGAGTCGCTCTTATAGGCATTCAATTACGGACATGACTAGAGTGTTGGACTACTCGTCACAAGACCGTGGCATTAGCGCGTTGCGGCACTAATGTAGGCGCTTGGGCGCTTAAAGTCCGAAGGGGCGACGAAGGGACCACGGGACGCCACGAAGGGACACCGATGTTGGTTGCCACTCCACGCTCAAGGCCATGACACTAGAATTAATGAAAAGCTTACTTGTATTAAATATGATGAAACATAACATACCATTAGGTCTCGGAAGGCACTAGTGAACTCCTCCAAGTGTACCGTAGGTATAGGAGTCTTGTTACATATTGAAGATGCAAAAGACGTATCCTACGGGAACGTCACCTACTTGGCCATTCATAAGGACGGCCTTACAAGATAAATGCCCCAAGGACGGATAACTTGGTACTCCGTAATATTACGCAGTGCGGGGCGGCTGCATGTGTTCCATGTTTTCGGCGCTAAGCGGCCGAGGGCTATAAGTTGAGCGGCATTGGTGCCGCGAGGCTTCACGCTTCGTGTCACGGGAAACGCCCCGTGACATTCTCCTCCACCAAAGTCGGCGACGCCCTCGACGTCGCTGTCCGGGCTTCCTCGGGACCTTCGTCTTGAGTCTTGACTTCGCTCGTCTCGTTCAATTCTGCCTTCTTTACCTTGACTTCAACTTCACCAGCATCACGCAACGCCAGGAATGCCCGCTCCTTGGGGGCTCGCTGAGGACTCCTCTCTCAGGCCTGCTTCGCTCGCTGATCCTTCGTCCAATCCGGGGTCGTCACTTGTGCAGCGCCAGTGGAGTCCGTCATGTGCAGTCTGACTTCATCAAGCAACTATCCGTCCATCAAGTCTCTGTTGGCTTCACTTCTCTTCGACTTGCGCAGCGTCAACTTGTGTGGTTTGGCTTCTTTGGGGTGAAACAACTCTTGCATGCCTTCAGGAGTAGCGCGGAGAAGAGTTGTCCCAGGGTCGTGTAGAACACGATGAAGAGTCTCGCCATTCGACCTGCATGACTTGACTCGATGCCTTCATGTTGCGGATGGCCGCAGCATAATGTCTCCCTTCCGTCGAATGCGAAGTACGGGACCATCTCACCCTCGATGATCATTCTTGAATTTCGACGACTTGAAACAGCACAAGCTCTCCGATGTCGATGCTTGTAGCTTGTCTGCTTCGAGTGCCTGGGATCGCTATGATGAGCGACGAGAGTCTTCCCACGGATACTTTGGGACGCTTCAGGGTCTCATTGTGGGCTTGACTCAACGTCTCTATGTAAGTCTTCCATACCTCTGCCGAACGAAAAGCGCAGAACCACCTCCTCCTTGGTGATCATCTGATGTTTCGGCAGTCTTGAGGCGGGACAAGGTTCTTTGATCTGACAATCCATGCCTTGTCCATCCAAGTCGCCATAGTGAGCGACGAGAGTTTCCCCACATTCCCTTGTGGTTCAACTCGCTATCTTCAAGTTGCAGATGGCTGCAACGTTGAGTCCTTCGTCCGCCGAGCCTTGAGAACAGCTCCACCTTACCCTTGGTGGACAAGAGATATCTCGACGGTTTGGGGTAGGAGCAAGGTTCTTTAGTATAACATTCCGCACATTGTCCACTCCCAGTCGCTATAGTGAGCGACGATGAGGGTCTCCCCACATGTGTCTGTGGTTCGACTCACTTCTCCTGCTTCGATGGACGATCTTTGTCTTCGGCATAAGTAGCTTCCTCCTTGCGACTTAAGCTTTTCTCCCCCACCATTGCCCTTGCCCAAGGGCTTTGGTGGTATGGCACTTGTCCTGATTGACTTGGCAGCGTCGACTAGTGAGCGGAGGTTGGACGATCCGGTCGTTCCAACTCCTTCCTAGTCCAAAGCTTCTAACCCCTCTGCTTGAAGAGCACCAACACTGTGTCTTCATCCTCATGGGAACACTGTAGGCGGAGCTCGGTGATTCCTTTCACTTCCTCCTTCAACATGTCCATCTGGCCGATGCTGAACAATGCGATCTTGACCTCCAGTCCCAACTTGTCAGGGCTTGCATAATTAATGAACTGCCAATTCTTCCGTCCCATGTCTGGGATGCATGTCTGCCACATTCTACATTGTCGCGATGACAACGCCATCCTGAGTTTGCCACATCTTGCAGGGTTCTTGGGATATGCCTTCTTCCGATCCTGGGACCTCCTTTGAAGCTTTGACAATCCCTTTGGGATATGGACGGGGCGAGATTATTGTGCTCGTTCACGAAGAGGATGCACCTTAGATGCTCGTCCATTCGCACCTTGGACAAAGTAATGTCACTGTGCTTGTCATCCTAGATCATACACCTTTGACATACTCGTCCACCGGGCGGCTTGACCCTTGCGAAAGAGTAGCAGTTCCGGGCCTTCACTGATCCGTGCGGATGCTTGTGAAGACGTTCCACTTCGATAACCGAACTGCGGTTGGTGAACTCGTGGCGTGAGCTCCCAACATTACCTCCATCACCATTCGAAGGGACGACATCGCCAATGTGTCCTTCAAAACCTTCGCATTGCGATCCTTGGAGGCCGCTTCGATTACTCGAGGCGATGTTCGAAATGAAAGGGCACTCCTTCCTTCGGTTGGCGGCAGAACGCTTGACAGCAGCATGCCAAGGTTCGTCGATGCTCGACGCTCAGACCATTTGTCAAATTGATCGCTGAGTTGAGGCGTCGATTTGCGTTGGCATGTATCAGGTTCGTCCCACTCCTCGATGGATGACATCGCGCCGCTTGTGGGGCGACACTTGACGAGGCAGGCAAGGCTGACAGCTCGTCCACGAGTGATTGCAAGTAATCAACGCTTTGCTCCATTCCTGAAAGTCATCATGGCGTGGCAAGCGATGCTGCGACACGACAAGATGCTTGTGATTGATGCTCATTGGCCGAAAGAATGATATTCTTTAGCCAAAAAGGGACCATGAACCTTGATATTTGTCTTTTAGCCAACTTCTCCCGTGAAGCGGTTGTGCACTTCACGTTGCATGACTGGACATGCGATGCGACGTCACGAAATACCGAGCAGCGCCAGGTCGCCATGATAGTGCATGACCGACAGTCCCTGAATGTGACACGGGTCCTCTGAGTTACACGACACTCGTGTAAGCGATCTCATGATATGAGCAGCGCAAGACCATCATGCGGAGCATACGGCCACTCTTTGACGCAGCGCGACACTTTAGGATTTCCGACTGTATACCTGAGGTGGTTGATCTGCTCGAGTGAGCGACGCATGACCATCCCGGTTAGGCGGGGCGATCAATCCGCCATCATGATGCATGACTGACGTTCCTTGACACGACACGGGTGTATGAGGAACATACTGCGGGGCACGACTGGGCGTGCGGCGAGGAGGCTTGCCATGCCTTCCTCGTTGGCGTCCACGATCAAAGACCATGGTACCAGTGCGTCTGGAAGTGATGGAGTATTTGAGCGGAAGCACATTTCCTACGCCAGGGCACGTTGCGACGACACAAGCGAGTCATCGTCGCTGGGTAATCTGAGCAGGAAGAACTGCTCTGATATCACTTGTCACGGGGTCATTCTCGGACACTAGATCACGTGCGGCGACTAGGCGGATAGGCACCTAGCCAAGCCTGTTTTGAGTTTGCAGCGGAAGTTTTATGGTCGAGACGACTATGTCGAGAGTCGCTCTTATAGGCATTCAATTACGGACATGACTAGAGTGTTGGACTACTCGTCACGAGACCGTGGCATTAGCGCGTTGCGGCACTAATGTAGGCGCTTGGACGCTTAAAGTCCGAAGGGGCGACGAAGGGACCACGGGACGCCACGAAGGGACACCGATGTTGGTTGCCACTCCACGCTCAAGGCCATGACACTAAAATTATTGAAAAGCTTACTTGTATTAAATATGATGAAACATAGCATACCATTGGGCCTCGGAAGGCACTAGTGAACTCCTCCAAGTGTACCGTAGGTATAGGAGTCTTGTTACATATTGAAGATGCAAAAGACGTATCCTACGGGAACGTCACCTACTTGGCCATTCATAAGGACGGCCTTACAAAATAAATGCCCCAAGGACGGATAACTTGGTACTCCGCAATATTACGCAGTGCGGGGCGGCTGCATGTGTTCCATGTTTTCGGCGCTAAGCGGCCGAGGGCTATAAGTTGAGCGGCATTGGTGCCGCGAGACTTCACGCTTCGTGTCACGGGAAACGCTCCGTGACATACGTACCTGCATATTGTTGTGGCCTGCAAATTAAAGTAACAAAAATGTTAAATCCTCTTCACTCATCCTCTTAAAAATTTTCTTAACACACGTAATTATTCTATCCCAAAAAGTTGATAAAATTACAGTGCATGCCATAGATTATTAGGCTGATAATTTGGAAGATGTAGTAATGCTTCTCCAATTTTTTTTCGGATCATTATAAAATAGGGTTTTGCTATATCCTCCTAATATAAAGGTTTGAGTCTTTAATTAAGTATAAATGTAAATTTAATAACTTTTTAAGGTCATTTAAAAAATTTTAATAATAAAAAGATTTTAACCTAAATTTTTAAGAGGATTTAACATTTTTTCTATAAAATAACACCCTGTTTTCACTGAAAGTACAGTAACATATTTTTATCCGCTTTTGTAAGTTTGTTCATGCGAACCGGGTGATTAAACAAAGATGCCACGGCCAGAAGATATCGGCCCACTGAACCGGCCCGGTCGGGAAAAAGCGGCATCACCTCGATCACGGCGCCAACGGCCACCACGTGTCATGTCGGGCGGGATGAAGGCATGAAGTCCCATCCGCTGGTCCCTGTCCATGGGCAGTCACCGATACGTAAGCATTGAACCGGTGTCTCGACAGCGAGCCGAACGGTGCGGTTCAATTTGATGGCGAGTGCGAGCCGTAGGTGGTCCGAGCTTGTGCTACGTGGGTAAATTAGAGAAGGGGGGAGACAAAAGGACGTGCGCCATTATTGGACACTTTGGAGGAGAAGATATGATGCGACGAGGACGATATGGTAGCGTAAGCACTAAGCCATTTTTAATAAAAAGTGAAAAAAAGGTTTAAATGTTCTCTATCCTTCTCTTTTTTTTTTTTCTCTCTCTCTCTCATTCTCTCTCCCCTTCAATTCTTATTTTTTGCTTTTCCTTTCTGCAATGTGATATGTGTGACTTTAGCTTTTACCACTCGGTCCTTTCTTTTCATGTAGTCGTCCATCGGAAGAAGAATTACATGTTGCCATGAGTTATTGCCCTTACATTTTTATTCTTTCTTCTATTATAGAGAAGTCTCGTAAAATCGGTGAAAAATATTTGAATTAACTCATTTAGAAGATGATGATACTTTGGTATGTCTTTATTGTTTGTGTCGATCCCAATTTATCGACGATGACTCCAAATTTTAAACTTAGCATTCAACGAACGATTGAGACTTTAGCATGTCTCTGATCTATCTGATGTTAATGCAATCGAATTGTTTTATACACATTTGTTGAGGCCGATTCCACGGGCGAGCAAATCGTGCAGGTCGATTTGTTGAGGCCGAGGCCCAGTCGGGCCGAACCCAATCCAAAATTCTAAAAGGGAAAAGAGACACGAATTGTTTGATTCATTGTTCCATACAATTGGCATCAGCAGTGGAAATATTTTTTTTAATTTCAGATGTCCATAAGAAAAAAAATTATTTTCTAAAATTATTGTCACGTTCGAGATTGCCAAATTATAGAAAATGTGAGTACTTCTAGAAAAAAAGCCAAAGAGAAAGATAATAAAATAGTCAAGGTCTGGTTAAAGAAAGTATATAGATAGAATATCAGTGATAATGTTTCAATTTGATTTCGTGCTGCATAAATTATATTATTATATGAACATCAATAATGAATAGTAAAAACAAGATTAAATAGTATGTGGGTGACATTTTACTTATTCAAAATAGCATCCGCTCAAATTGCGTTCAAATTTTAGAATAGGAAAAATAAGAGAATTATCATCTAACATTTTCAAATTGTTCGTGATAAAAGTTAATTCAGCAATGTTACATTAGAATCAGATATAATATTTGGACAAGATACTAAGATATCTTTTAGCACTTATGTTTGATAAGTCAGTATTTCAATATAGGAACAAAATTCTTTAAAGAAGCTCTATGCACAAGTGATATTAGGTACGTGGCAATTGCTTTATGCAAAAAGTTTGATTAGCATATTTAATAGTAACCTCGGTAATGTATGATTCACTTGAAAAACATTAAAATCAAGTTTATGATATTTGAGAGGTGCTATATAATTAAAGTCGGCATACAAAGCAAATTATACCTGTACTATAAGATAATAAGATGTGCATTTTGAAAATGATATATATGGATAATTAAAAAAACCACATGAGATAATCCTTTCTCATCTGGGTGGTAATTTATTTCTTAAATTTGTAAGAAATAATTAAGATATCTTCTTAATTAAGGACACATACTACAAGAGAAAAGTCAATTACAGACGGTCAAAACTGTCGATAATTTGCCGAAAATCATCGGAAATTACAATTTTCGACGGGTTGAAAAAAACTCCTTGGAAGTTTCGACACTTTCGAAACTTTCGACGGCTGTCGCAACCATCGAAAATTTGACGACCGCAACTGTCGCAAAAAAAATTTAAAATATAAAAAAATAGCCCGCCGCCAGACAGCCGATCCGGCCGCCCGCGGCAAAATCCGACCATCTGGCGCCCATCATGCCGCCGCCGGCCAGATCAGGCCGCCTAGCAACCGGATTTGGCCGCCTGGCGGCCGATCATATCGCAGCTGGCCAAATCAGAGCGGCTGGCGGCCGAATAAGCCGGCTACCGGTCGGTCACACCGCGGCCGACCAGATCTGGCCGCCAGGCGGGCTAACCTGGCCGGCTGCTGGCCGATCACGCCGCGACCGACCAGATCTGGCGGCCAGGCGGCCTTATCTGGCCGGCCAGATCCGGCAGCCAGGTGGCCTGATCGGCCGCCTGGCGTCCCGATCTAGCCGCCTGGCAGCTGATCACACCGCGGCCGGCCAGATCTGCCCGGCTGCCGGCCAGATCTGCCCGGCTGCCGGCCAATCACATCTTGGCCGGCCAGATCTGCCCGGCTGCCGGCCAATCACATCGTGGCCGGCCAGATCTTGCCGCCAGACGACTTGATCTGGCCGGTTGTCTACCAATCGCGTCGCGATCGGCCAGATCTAGCAGCCAAGCAGCCTGATCAGGCCAGCTGCGGCCGACTCAGCTGGCAGGCGGCCGCGATCGGATCAGAGAAAGGGAGAGTGAGAGATCGGAGAGGAGGGAGCCGGAGACGATGCAGGGAGCCGAACTGTCACGCTGCTGTTGGAGGGGGAGAGGCCGAGAGCTGAAGGGGAAGAGAGAGGGAGTGAAAGTGGGAATGAGAGAGGGAGTGAAAGTGGAGGAAGGAGTGAAAGTTAAATATAAGAAAATTGGCGGGATGGTGGGCGGGAATAAAATTAGAACTACTGACAGTTTAGACTGTCAAAAGTATCGACAGTCCTGACCGTCGGTAATTAAATAAATAAAATATACCTCATATTATATACTATTATATTTAGGATTATAATATTTAATGTAATCATAAAAATTAATTAAATTACATATTAGATGATATTATATATTATATAATATTTAATTATTTTTAATTATCGACGATCACGATCGTCGGAAGTATCGACGGTCCCAACCGTTGATAATTAATTATATATGAAAATACATATGGTTACAATATTTAATTAATTTTTTAATTACCGACGGTCTGGACCGTTGGAACTTTCGATGGTCCAGACCGTCGGTAATTAGAATAATAAAATAACACTTACATTACATATTAGACGACGCTATATATTATATAATATTTAATTATTTTTAAAGTTACCAATGATACATATCGTCGATATTTCTGACGGTCTAAATCGTCGATAATTAATAATAAAATATTACTCACATTATATAATATTTAAATTTTTATTTACCGATTGGTCGTTTTCGACGGATAGAAATTCGTTGCGAATAAATTTTGCGACGGCTCACAACCCATCGAAATTTTCGACGTTCCTAACCGTTGAATAATAAAATAATAATATAAATATTGCATAATTTATTATTCTTATTTTCGACAGTTGTGATCGTCGAAAATTATGGCGGATACCTATCCGTCGCAAAATCCATCGCAAATTGCGATAAATTTCTATCCGTCGGAAATGATTCATCGAAAAATTTCAATTTTCTTGTAGTGACACTAAGCTTAAATATATTGTCTATAATGATATATAGCCACCCATGATATTTGATTTAAGTTAATCTTCTGAAATTAGAGCTTAATACTGAGGCGATATCAATGTTTATAATAATGAAGCAAGAAAAAAAATTAGTACTCGTTGGAGCAGGAGTTTTAATTAATATTTTGTGGGACATTTGTTCAATATTCCATATATTATATATCCACAGTGGGGTTCATTCATTTTTTTTAAAAAGTAAAAAATTAACCAGAATATATGATCCAAATTATTTATTTATAAACACTTTTTCTAACAAAATAAGAGAAAAATAGGAAACGACACAAAATAAAGAATACAGTAAAAGAACATTAAAAAGTTAGGTGGAAAAAGTATATAAGAGAAAAATAAAATTAAAAGACAAATAAATGTATAACATAATTGTATTACTTCTTAGGCTGAATAGTTTTTATATAATGAAGAATAAAAATGGCTTTTACATAAATACTATATACTCTAATACATTCTTCTCCGTTTTTTTAGTCCAAAACATGGATTTATTATTAATGACAAATGATAGCTTACTCCATTGTCCTACTCCATGCGTATGGGCTATTTGAGCTGGTCTGCCTGTGTGCCCTGAGCTATTTTTTTAAGTGAAAATATTCAAATTCTATTACTTAGTAACTCAATATTATTCCAAGGATCCTTTAAAGATCAAATGAATTGAACACGGACGAGTCCTTCATAGAACAACAAGGTGTAGAGGGAGGAAGAGTGCAAGCTTTGTAATTAGATCCATCTAATAGTTATTTTGTGGGTAGAGGAGCTCTACACAAGCAAGTTTTGGAGGGGAGATTTGGGGGTTTTATTGTAGCATATGGCATTATCAAACTTTTGGGTTATGAACACATTCAATTGGAGTGGGACTCCAAGAATCTTATTAATATTTTGAAGAAAAAAGCTCTATATACATGATGCATTAAAAAAAACTCATGATGTTTGGCACATTCTATCACGATTTGAACATATTTTGAGGTTAATCATATTTTTACGGAGTGTAATAAAATTATAGATCTAAGATTATCTTGTAACTTATGGTAAACATGCTTTTGATGTCTTGTGGAAGGATATGTCGCCTCGTGACCTCCTAAATATATTATATGACACTCCGTAAGCTCGGCTGAGCTAATATATTAAGCTGGGCTGAGCTATTTGATCGCAGCCCAATATATGGTTAGAGGAGTCCATTCAAGACTTTATAACTCTAATATTTATGTTTGTTTGGGCCGACAGCCATTGCACAATAGCTTAGGGCCCATATTTGAAGACGACATTAACTCTTTTTTTTCAATGTTTATGACATCGTCATTATTTTATAACGATTCGCAAAATAAATAAAAAAACAACGACAACAGATTTTAAGTTATCACGTCCTGCTTTCCATAACAGTGCCTTGCCACAGGAGATTGGTGTTTCATATCGAAAGGGATATATAAAGCATAAACAACTCGCTTTCAAACAGACTCGTATGTATATCACCATTGAGGAAAAACGAAAAAATAGACTCATGTGTGGCTACTAAGCTTATCCCGAAAGGACAACACCTCATTATTAGAAAGATCTCATTCCTCATGAGATGATAATAAACTCTTATCTTTGTGCTTATATTAACGTATATAGATACATCAACTAATCATCATAATATATGCATATATAGGTCCTGCGCAGCGGCACAGTAGTAATATGAGAGGACCACGTCCAATCAAAAGTGTTGGTCCTACTGAGAAGAAGGGTGTGAAGGAAATTAATGAAGAAGGGGATAAGAAGGCACCCCAACGACGCCCGGCTAATTGGACATGAGCGCGAGAGGGACGAGAGCTGAAGAAGGTGGCCAAGCTGTCTCACACGGTACGACCTCTGTACCGAAGCTCTTAGCCGAAACCCAAAGATATACGCGACGGAGACTTGTAAGGTGGATAGGCCATGGCGATACTAATTGACATGCACCCCATAATGCACCATGACTCGAATTGCTTAATTGCTTGCAGCCGTTCTAGTTTATTGTTTTGTTGCTACTGTTCTTTACCAAGACATCGAATATATCGTTCTCCGTCGCATGCATGGCCAATATGTATTGGAAGGTGGCCTTCACCTAGTTAGGCTAACTATATATAATTCTCACCTCCGTCCATGTGCATGCATGCACCATGGCCATTGCCCTTCAACCAACAAAAAAAGACATTAAAAGAAGGAAGAAGAAGATTCAGAGCCCGTAATTGTCAATATTTACTCAATATTTTCGTTATCTCGTGTAATAACATCTGACTGTTTTGAAAGAAAACGGGTTTAAAAAAATTTATTTTCTTGATGGCAACGATTTTAGAAATCAGAATTGGGATTACTAGTTTCTACCGATTCTGAAATAATTACGCCAATTAAACTTGATTACTGTCACCATTTGATATATAAGAGTTCAACTTCATCGTAGTTTCTTTTGTATAGATAAATAATTATTCGTACATATATACTCGTGTGTACATATACATGGAGATAGGACTTAGGAGTCGGTATCAGGCGGAGGATGGTGACCGTCTGCGACATGTATTATAATCTATTGAACAACAACATGAGTGTCGTATCTGCCACTGGATGAAGCTGCTACTTTTAGCATACGGACAGCCGATCTACTTGACAATATTTAATGTACATAAAATATATGAAGACAGTTCATTACCTGACCTGTTATCTCCATGAACACTAGAGGCGTATATGTATATGGAGCTAGGACAGGTGCAACATTAATAGCATCCGATCCAAGACCTACAAGTGGGTTTGATGTCGCGTCCAAGATAGCAAATATAAATTAATTACGTACGTAAAATATATGACTCTCCTCATGAGTTCAAATCGACAATTATTTCATCCGTTTCTCTTGTTGATCAGGATTAATGAAATTATATAGTTTGCATTTGGACAGGAACGTATATAATTTGTTATTGACGAGGGAATCGATCAATGTGCTCGCGTACGTACATGTCCGCGACAAAGATGCCTCTTATTTTGGTTTTTGCTATAATGTATGAGCACAACAAAAAACCGTACTCTATAGTATATGCATCCGTTTTGTCTCTGGTTTGATTAATTATTGCAACATGAGTAGAAACGAATTCGATTTATTTCTTTCCCCCTTCTAAAGCCCGGCAAGATTGCTACATGGACCTGCCTTTCTTGGGCAACAGTTGATTTCTAGGAAGGACCGGGGCATGAATTGCATGTGTGGTTCTGCAAAAGATAAAACGTTAGATCTACTATGAGATAAAAAAACTTAAAAATACATGTTACTGCACGAAAGCTGCCTTTCGACTTCAAATTTGGTGCCGTATAGAAATGAAAACCACAATTAGCGTCATCACATGCGACTTTATATTAATTAGTAGCATATATATATATAGAGAGAGAGAGGGGTCAGTAAATTTTCCCACAAGTCAACCAATCAGTATCTTATGTCAAATCAAGTCAACCAATCCTCTTCCCTCGCACCAAGGGGTGCATGCACCGAGCAAAGCAAGAAGCCCCTTTCGGCAGCTGTCCGTTCCCCCAACTGCAGCCACTGAAAATTAATATGGTCGCTATTTTATTATTTGTTCTCGGGATTTGTCCTCTCGAGCCAAATCCATTGGTTCAAGCCTCACCTCCTCGCGCACGCATGCAGCCATGCAATTAGCAATTAACAAATACAAGCACGTTGGGTTATGGGTAAGGGACTAAGGTCTAAGGGTATGCAGTTTAAGAAAGAAATAGGTCATAGTTGTTATACTTTCCGGATTCAAACTCGACTTTAAATATTTCGGCATTTTAAACTCGAAAATTTCTTTTTTTTTTAACTACACTTATCGCTCATCCAATTAATCTGATGTTCAGGCATAAACCATATATATATATATATATATATATATATATATATTGGTAACTTCAATAATTAAGTTCAGAAGTACTATTAATCTCCATCAATCATAAAATTATAACTCCATTAACTGATCTTTGATGATTGAGATTTGACATCTACTTATGTTAATGTACTTTTAATAACGGGATTAGGTGTAATGTTTCCATCTGATTGATGCACTTGTTCATCTGTACGTACGAGGACATTATTATCGGTCATGAAGGCAAGGTTAGCCAATAGCACTGATTAGCTAGCTAGTTTCAATTCAACTTAAGTTGGGGAGTTGGGGTATAAATCATTTACTTCAAAAAAATTTTTTTGTAGTAAGGTTTCTCGCTAACTATGTGTTCTTATTTATGTTGCCCTTCAAATTAAATACTCAAGTGGCACCCACTGATGATTGGCTTGGGTCACCCTAAACATCCATGGAACTTTCATGCAATAGCCTCGTTTCACGTCAAAATGTAAAACATAATCAATTACTCACATGACATATGTAGTAGGGTTAATTGAACATGCATGCGATTGAATGCATGTATACAAAGTAATTATCTATAAACTTAACGACATAGGCAGTGATTACTGATTAGTAAAGCAATGCATATATATATATGCATGGTTGGGACAGAAGGCGACCACAGTCCCTGTAACATGGATGGCAACCTTGGAACATGACGGCACATGGAAAGGTATGGCAATGGAGGGGTTGTTGATAGCGACGGCGAAGCTGCATTTATGTTAGTGCACTAACACATGATCTAAACACCTTCGCGATGTTGCTGCATAGAATTAATAACGAGACATATGAGAGAGAGGGCTTCGCATTCGTTACCACCTAAAAAGGGATAGTTTTATATTCGATAATTAATTAAACAGCTTCCTGGTAGTTTTGATTCGTCAATTAATCAAGATTGACATCACTAAAAGTACCATCTGATCACAACGTGACACCCCTGAACTATTCCCGATGTGATCATGCAATCCATTGATCACTATAAAGTAATAATTAATTATTAGAATTAACTATTAGTTCTTCGATGTATGCATGCATAATTGAGACAATCCAGTAGGTGAGTCCAGCTTTGCACGTAGGCAGTAGGCACACAGCAACTGTCCAATGGCGGAACACAACATGATCTCGCGGCCTTACGTGTTCCACTCTGGATCACAAAAATTGCATGACAAAATGTTTTTTTTTCTTCTCTTTCCTTTTTTATTTTTGTACGAGCTTCCGTGACAGTACTCGACTGTGTTTGGTACGAGAACATTGAAAAAAAGTTGGTTCTCGAGAACTAATCGATTAGAAATAAAAGTTTAGATTAGTGTTTGGATAAAAAATTATAATAATAAAAATTTTAAAAATTGATTTGATAGATAAGTTTTAGTTGATGTTTAAATAAAAAGTAAAAACTAAAGATATATTTTATTATTTATAAAAATTATTTTTATAATTAACAAATTAGATAGAAAAAATTAGGGTAAACTAATTAATAACTAAAGTTGAAATATAAAAGAAAACTTAACATCATATTTATAGAAAATAATCATATAATTATAGCTTATTTAGAATACCATAATTAATAATTAATTATATTAATAATTATTGTAATATAAGACTAGTTATTTTTAATATGATATATGCTTAGTAAAATAAATAAATTTTTTGCGTCAACATTTAAGAAAGAAAATGTATTTTTCATAATAATAATAATGAAAATTTTATTTTATTATAACACTAATAAATAATAAATGCATTGTTTTGTTAGTAGACCTAAATAAATGATAAATTGATGATAATGTATAAGTAATAAATAAATATAATATATGTATATAATATATACATATTATAATATATGCATATAATATATAATATATACTTTTAGACCTATTAGAATAAGAAAAAAAGATTGTTCTTGCAATTAGCAAGAACTTACGACTGAAATTTTTTGTCAAAAGTTCTAGCCGTACATCACGTGCAAGTTCTCATTACATAATGTGTTTGCCCAAAATTCTAGAACTTGGACCAAGTTCTAGCTCAAGAACCAAACACACCCGCGATGAATGGAGATTTTTAATTGATAAAAAACTTCTTAATATTGTAACAGAGAAAATATGTAAATAAATATATATATATATATTCTAAGGACAAATTTTTACATTCATTGATCAAACAAATCATTTTTTTCTCACACAATCCCAACTTATCTTTTTTAGATTTATAAGTAAATACAATAAGTGTTTATTAACTCTTATTTTCAATTACCAAATAGAAAAAAATTAAATTTTTTTATAAGTCATTTTGAGTGATTTATAAGTTTAACCAAACACCGCCTATTGAGTCAAATTAATTTTTTTCTTGGGCCAATTAATTTTTTTTATTTCTTTTGTTAAGAAATAATTTTATAAAATTTATTATAATAAATATGGAAAATATTAAAAAATGGACTTTCTCCATAAAGCAATACATAGTCCACTAGAATCCTCCTTTATTTATAGTTGTCCCATTGCTCATATATTACTAGTATTATGAATGTGAAACTATGTTTATACATCTTGCTTACTCTTTTTTCCTTCGTTTAGTCTAGAATTTACTAAGTTTTGAACTTTAACTTATGTATTATTATTTTATTCAAAACTTTAATATCATAAACGTATATTATAATATAAGTTAATTATATATTTATTATATTATATATAATCTTTGTTATACTAGATAAATTAGTTAGAAATGAATGGTGCAAACTATAACATACTTAATATATGTATAATATACAATAAAACTATAACATACTTAATATAGTATAGTATTATATATAAAAATATATATACACAAATTTAAAATGTCTTTAATTTAATATTTAATAGGTTCAAATTTAATAAATCACTAATTATACTATATATTTATCTATAGAATATATAATCTTTTCATAATATATTGGAAAAATTATTTATAAAAAAATTAAAGAATAGAAAATTTATATATAATAATGAGATTCAATAAGATTTTCATTTATTAAGCGTGTAATAATTTTAACATCAAATCTTAAATTTAAAAATTATGATTTATGATTGTTATTTTTTGTATAATTACATTTTGTTATAGGTATATATTCAAAATATAATAGCTTAATTTAATATACCATATTAAATATAATATTTTATTACTATCTGGTTCGACCGATCGGTTTGACAGGTTCGACCTGAATGGACACCTATCCGAGTCGTTGTCCGGTTCGGTCCTAACAACATTGCGATGGTGGTGAGATGGTTCGACGAAGGTGGTGGTGTATAGCTGACGAGCAGGAGGATGCTAGTGGTGGCAAGACAGAGAGCAAGAGGCGACAGCTATGGCGACGAGGCGGCGAGCAACTGGTGATGAAGGTGGTGACCAAATCATGAGCAAGAGATGCCGACGATGGTGACCAGGCGACAAGTAGGAGGCAACGACAACAATCAGGCAATGAACAAGAAGGGGAGAAGAAGCTAGGGAGAGTCAACTAGGAGACGAGCAAGTGCGCTCACGCAGGCATCATTCGGTTACGAGAGTGGCGACCAGGCATCAAGTAGTCAATGATCATGATGACACTAGTGACACGAGGAGGAGGTGGAGACTATGGAGTCAAGGCATCACAAGTCGAGCAAATGAAAAGGAATCACACGAGTTTGGGCCCTTTTGTTCAATCCTAGCCGGTTCACATATGGTTTAGAGGATTTTTGTTGTGAACGACGCCTAAAATGTTGAGTCATCCGATCATATTGGATGACTAATGAAATGGGTAGGACAGTAGGAGGCTCCTAATGGGTAAGAGCTCCATTAAATTCGTATACACACAAATGTGTGTATATGTGTGTGTGTGGTTATTTCATTAAACCTTGTATAAACTATCACGATCTTTTGCATTTAACTCTAATACATGAACTCATCGTATAACATACCTAAATTATACTACAAATTTACTTTAGTCCATCAATTTAATTCTGTCAATTTTTTTCTATTTATTAAAAGACTAGTTTAAATGTTTAAAATAATATATAAAAAATAAAGGGGGTTGTTGGAGGGAGGGTACGACTTTGAGCTTGAGGATGGTGATCATGTCGAGGTTGCCATTGACGATGGCGTGGGTGTAGACGATGGAGAAGATGAGGACCACAAATAGTGCTAGGTAGATGATGATGTCCGGAGGGTATCTGAGGAAGGAGACGACGTTGCAATTGAGAAACAGGAGGACGAGGAAGTTGGGCCATGAAGAGTGTGATGATGGCGCAAACACATAGGTAGGTAGAGAGGAGGCGGCGCCAAACGCGTCAGAAGGTGACGAGGAGCTTGGGAGCGCTGGCGTGGATGCATAGGCGTAGGGCGCATAAATAACTCATATATTATGATTATATCATTACAAGAAAATGGATCTTTAATGACCAACTATTAATGTCGAGACAAAAAATAGTAATTAAAAATAGTCAATTAGCAAGAAAAATATGGACATTATTAAACACATTATTAACGAAAGAGAAAAATATTAATCTCAAAAAAGTAAATTTCGATCGCTAAAAGTTATTATTAATTACTATTAAATTTTGTCGTCATTAATTATTTATAAATTAAGATCAAGTAGGCATACAATTAATATTTTATTTGGTGAGAATTAAACATTTCCTTCCACTAATTTCTCAGGCAACATCAATTTTAAAAAATAAATTAGTTTATGCATTTAGTTAATAATTACATGCGATAAAATCCAATAGAAAGAAAAAAAAATCGTTACAAAATCTAATAGAATTTCTCCCAAATTTTTTATAAAATTGAATATAAAACCCAAATTATTAGTGTTTTATAAATTTAAATGCCATAATATGAGGGGAAAAAATAAAAAAATGTATATAAAATAGTTTAACATTCATAAATTAAATAAATAAAAAAATGAATTATTAAAAAAATTACAATAGAAAGTTACACTGTAATATAAAAAAATAAAGACAAAATTTAGTTATTAAATAAGTAGAACAAAAGAAACATATGCACAAGTGAATAGTTCCACATTTAAGACACTAAGAAAGTGAAAGCAACACATCCTCTATAAAATGTGCTACAGAAGTAGGCAATGAGTCAACACAAAATTTGATTTAAAATAAAATTTTTAACTTAATCGATTCACTCAGACCAATTTTGGCCGGTTATATTCGGTTTTGCCCGGTTCTGTCCGGTTTGATCGATTCTTGACCGATTTGAAATAGTTCAAAATGATCCAATCTTCACTCTGGTTTTAGGGGTGATTCAAGTTTATTTTAGTGATCGGTTGATAGTCCGATCGGTCGTACCAACCGGTCCGATCCGATCGTGATAATATTGGTTTTAATGATTGAATTATTTCTGGTCATTGATGATCAATAACGACGATATTACTAGTCGTTGAAGATTATCAACGATAAAGATATTTCTAGCATTAATGTATTCGACGACCAATTAAATGTTCCTTATATAGTTTTAACGATCAGATTATTTCTTGTCGTTGATAATTTTTAACGACGGGATTACTAGACATTGACGATTATCAACGACAAAGATATTTCTAGCAATTAATATATTCAACGACCAACTAAATGGTCTTTATATAGTTTTAACGATCGAATTATTTCTGATCGTTGATGACTTTTAACGGACACCTTTAAGCCGTCGTTATTGACTTTTAATGGCAGCATCTATAACGACGGATGACGACGAAAAATGTTGATCGCTAATGACTAATAACGACTTGAATTTAAATATTAATGACTAAATTTTTCTTCTCTAATGATGTATTTTCTTATAGTGTATGTAAAAGACAGTTTAAGAGGTCTAAGAAAATAACCTATATATATATTAGAATTTTAGTTTAATCTATTTTTCATGTACTCCTTTTACGAAGTGAAAAATAAAAAAAGAAGAAATATTTTGAAATTATTATGTTTCTAGAAAACAAATGCGTATTTCTTCTAGTTATTGTCACATTATGGGCGAACTCGAAAGGAAATTTAGAAAATAAGAAAGGTTAAACCTCAAAAAAGCTTACTTGCATATATTTAATCCTTTTATTATCGAATAAAATTTATTAAAAATATTTTTATGGCAGTCGTTTTTCAACCAACAGAAGGAATCCGTGGTATGCTATGACGTCAGGGAATCCACGTGGGCGTATTTTAAGCCGTTCAATTTGCTACTAGGAAAAAGCCGTTTTTTTAAGACCCCGCCGTGCCTGCCGCATCCTGTCATTCCTCCGCCGTCGATTTGGACACCACAATTGAATTTCTGCCTTCCAATAATCAAATAACAAAATATTATAAAAGAATCCATTACAATAAGGTTTAGCTAATGCATTTTTTTTACATATCATTTTTGCATATTATTATTTTTACAATCGAAACACACAATCCGACATCTCGCAGATGCATCGTGTTCTTCGCTGGACATACTTCCACCTTTTTCTTATATAAAATGGAGATCATTAATATATATAAGAGCTCATTCATGATTCATAACATGCATTTCCACTCACACAGTTTATTCTATTATTTTATATGTTAGATGCCTAGTACATAGGGCTTACAAATTCAACATTTTTGGATAATAGCAATGTCAACTTTACTGTATATTGAGTTTTGTTTTCGCTTTAAAGATCAATCTACCGTCGAGTTGAATTTGATCGAGTTGTGATTTGTAAAATCATAGATATAAAGATGTCATTCTTTCTAATATTTACTTTTTTTTCAAAGAAAATTAATATATCGTCTAATTCAATTTGCCATGTTCAGCAGATCCTGAATTTGAAATCCGATGAATAAAACGAATGTTTCCTATAACACCATTATTTTACCATGTCATATCATTTGGAATAATAATAAGAAACATCATAATTAAAACGTGTGACAAAAAAAACGAGACATCATATACATATCACTCGAAATTGATCGTGATAAAAGTTGTTAAGTTTTATATCTGACGTGATGACAAAGGAAATACATAAAATTGGGAAATAAAAAAAGTGTGGGGAATGGCTCAAAGTTGATGGAAGTAAACCCGACGTTATATGTTGTGACCCACTCAAACATCGACTTGACGAGAATTAGATCACGTAGATATCATTTATTGATTTATGCGATCTTTCTCCGTGTCTTTTTGTGCTTTGTGATATCGTATCGCAACTACAGTATTAAAAATAAATCAATTATTTTTGTCACAATGAGATTTATTGATTTGGTCTTTAGATTAATAAAAATCATTGGATGATCGTTACATAATAAAACTACGCAAAAAATCATAGAATAATTTGAAAAGTAAAATATATTTAAGTCGCTTTTGTAATATTGATTTAGTGTAGGATTAGTAATTTTGTACCTAAATTGGAAAGAGCAAAGAGGAAAAAAATTTCGTTTTTATCTGAAATAATCTATTGTTTTTATCAAATGGAAGGAAAAGAAGGCTAATTTTGTTCTTCCACTTAGGACCACTTTATTAAATGTTTTATCCAAACAAAGAGTTTCTCAATTAAATGTTTTTCAAAATTAATTCTAGCTGATATTTTCTTATGATATATGTGATTGGTTCTCGACAACTACTTGGCAACAGAATCAAGCTAGAATCATACATTTGTTCCCTCTGGTTCCGCCAAACGATAAACGCAAACTTGAAAATTAAATTCCTATAAAGGAACTAAAACCTCAAATGTTTCATCTTTTTTGTGAAACCGAAACACTCTAGGTAAATCGATCATTTTTATTTTTCTTGCATGACTTATTTCATTTTTCATTTTTTATTTTATTTTATCGCACACATTTCTCTTATAAAATAAAATATTTAAAAATATAAAAAAATTTAAAAAATTAATATAATAATATTATTACTTATTATTTCATTAAAAATTAAATATTTTATTAAATATAATTAATTTAAAATATGAATTTTACATTTAAATAATATATTTTAACAAAAGTATTGTCATATGTTTTATTTTATAATTTTATTTTTAATAATAAAAATATATCACATTAATTATTTGATTCATCATTTTTCACTCCATTTAAATTAATTTGTCAATTCGATTATTCATAAAAAATTTAGGAGGAATCGTGATTTAGATTGGACATTGTGTCCAACGCCAACGCTATACATGGAAAATTACAAGAAAAGTGTTATATTTTGGCTAATAATGTATGTTTCAGGTGTTGCATTTCTTATTAAATGCTATGTCATATCAAACATCGACCTTTTCTATTCGATTATCATTGAGCATTATGATCAATAATGAAAGAGAGAAAGCGAAAGAGAAAAAAATTATCATCCACTAAATACAAGAACAAGATTAATTACTCAGATATAAGTAATATGTTACAGTGATGTAACATCCGCAAGATGTTGCATTTGTATTTAATTCTTTCTTTTAATAATCGAACTGGCTCTTGCAGTATTTTAGCATGCCAATGGAGTGTCGGTAGTTAATTTTTATGACACATCCAAGGGGTTCTTACTGCGCGATTTCCTTCTAATTATCTAGAGCAAAATAATCAACAATTTTAAAAATTTAAGCGGTTAATAAAAATGACCCTTAAATTTATATATTTAATATTTTTTCACTAATGCCCTCTCCTCAGGTGTCGCGGGAGCAACCCCGTGGCTCGCTCGCCTGAGCGTGGCTCGTTTGTTTGAGCGCGAGTGAGCGAACCTGAGCGCGGCGAGCAAGTTCATCTGAGCGCGAGTGAGCTTGCTCGCGCCGGCGAGAGCTTGTCTGAGTGTGAGCTCGCTCACTCGCGTCGGAGAGAGCTCGTCTGAATACGAGCGCGCCCCCCTTTTCTCTCTCGTCGGCGAGCTCGCTCGCGCTCAAGCGACGGGGGAGCCGTCGTCCTCCCCTGTCCTTTTTTTAATTTTTTATATTTATTATTATATATTATTTTAAACCAAAAATTTTTTTTTGCAAGGGTATAATGGACTTTTCATAAATAAAAAAAATCAAAGTGAACCGAGAAGTTGACGGAATTGGACGGAAAGATCAAACTGAAAAAAATCGTAAAAAATTAGGGACTTAAAAAGTGAAGTTCGTAATTTAAAGTTAGATCTAGAAAATTATGATAGTTTAGATGCTTAGAGAAAATAACCCAAATTTAAATTTCAAAGATACTGTTGGAAGACCGTCACTCGGATTAATTAGATGTTCATTAATTACTTTTTAGACAAATAAAAAATGTCCAAGGACAAATTTCTTTATTATTCTTCACATGACTTCTACTGAAATTTCAAGAAAGAAAAGTAACACAGTCTTGGCTAAAACATTTTATTTTTAAAAAGTGAATGTAAGAGAATATATTTTGAGTTTAATCTATTTTCTAGTGTACTCAAAACAAAGATCTTAGCCCAACGCTAAGTTCTAACTTCAGACAACATTTTTTTTATCACAATCTTGGCGATGAAATTCGATATGGTAACCAAATTTTGTAAAGCAGGCCGTTTGGTTAGGGGATTTCGAATACAAATTTTATTTTAAAGCTAATTATATTCTTATTCTACTTGTTATTTGATTGAAAAGAATAACTTTAGTATCTTTATAATAAAAATATTTTAAAATTATTATTATTATAATAATGAAATAAAAAATATGAAAAAATGGAAAATAAGGAGAATATCTTTATTCTATTCTTTATTTTGTGCAAAAATAAGTGATTTCATAAGGTGGTTTCGTTAAAAATGAAATTTGATGGCGTTATTTCTATTCTACATTACATTTGATTGTATTATCAAGAATGTCCAGATATTCTATTCTTTATCCATATTAAATTTCATTGCCAAGATTGTGATAATAATTAAGGAAGAAAATATATTTTTATAAGAAATTAACAAGATTTAAAATCTTGATATCTAGTTTTATTTAATGTGTTTAACATTTTTTTTCTAAAAACTCAAATAATTAGGAAAGAATAATATTAATTATTTTATGTTCTTAACACTATCATTTGAGAATATCTGTATTCTCCACTCAAATCTGAGTAGTCAGCTGCTAATAATATTTGATGAATTAAAAAAAACGATTTACGATGTCCATGATTTAAGTTCAGAAAATATATAATAGTACATGATATTTCTCTGGTAGGCTTTTGTTTCACAATTTATAGAAGTTATAACAGCTTCTCAAAAAATAACAAATGCTGTAATACATGTTTTTTGGAAAAAAAAATTAAGTTGCATTGATAATTGCCAAATAGTTCAGTACATAAAATGTCCGAGAAATCATGAGGTGAATTATGGGACCAAAATTCGTTGGCAGAAAATGTTCTTCTCTTTTTAGCTTATTTTTCCCCATATTCAGAATATTATGAGTATAATCAAATAATCCTAGTGACACTTCTGTTACAGACACAACAAGGAGTGAGAAGCAAACATAACCATAGATAAATCAAATTAAAACTTAATATAGAAAAATAACTAGCACCAATGGTGATTTTTATTTATTTCAAGTTTTCTAGCACACGAACCTCTTTTTTTTTGTTACAAAATTTTATTTACGTCTAAATAAATCTTTCTAAGTTTAAGTACGATATTATTTTTTAAAACAAGGTGTATATACAAATTTTTTTATAACGTGTATAAATCTAAACCAACATTGAACTCATCATCAAATAAATGTCATCAACAACACCACAAAAGAGACCTGTCGAAGGCAGCAATATAAACTACAAGAAATTTTAATAATGTTTGGAAACAAAGAAGACATAATATCTAGAAGGTTTTGGTACTTTTTTTTTCGAAAAAGAAAACATGATGTTACTCTAACAGAGTTTGACATGGCATCTCCATCAATGACTTTTGGTTAAACCTTCTTAAAAAAATATTCACCTGAGATCAGCATACAAACGAAATCCGTACTTTCACCCCCTTTATTCAGACATTTTCCTAAAAATTCAACTCGAGTTTTTCATTGTAATTCTTTTGTTGCCACTTTTAAGAAGTCGGAAACGACGCAGATGGTCTAATTCATACAATGTAAAATGCACTAATAATAAGTTAGAGTCTCGATCTATCATCGAGTTCGACTAATTTGATGTCATATCGGATAACACGATAACTACGAGGCTCAAATAAAAATTTTGTATATTCACAAAAAATTAAACTCAAAACTTTTATTTAAAGAAGTTGATGTTTACTCAACTCCTGCTCCCATTGATTTTCCATTGTAAATGATCTTTACCTCTCCTGCATGCGTAAGTTCTTGGAATATCTACACTTTCAATTGACTGGCACGTCCTCTTGTTTCGCACCAAAGATGGCCACCTTTTCTTCGTTTCTTTTCATGGAAACAAAACTAAAATTTAGGAATGTGCAAAGTTAAATGTAAAAAAAAAAACGAGTTGTTCTTAGGCAACTCCAAGTCGCTGTCTGCCCTCGACACGTACTTTTCGTACATTTTAATCTCAGCAGATATCGTTAAATTGCCTAAGACCACCACCTTCTGATTCTTGTCTGTAATTGTTTTGAGACTTCCATGGAGGACTTAATTATCAGTAAATAAATAGGCTCCATTTCTGTTCATGGGCAGAGTAACTTTTTATCTCGTCTAGAAAAGCAGATTATAGATTAGTTGTTCCTCATCAATTATGTTATTATCAGTGATCCTCTAATGACATAATACAATTTAAAGTAAAATGCTTAATATATTAATATAATATATGTTTTATGGAAATGAAGAACGGATTCTGTTAACGAGGCTCTCACGCCACTCGTACTACAAATGCCACAATTACTTGGGACTTGGTGCATGGGCGTAGGGTGGAGACTGGAGAGAGAGAGGAGGGGGGAGAGAGAGAGAGGGTTACTACTTTGTTGGGGTCTGGGTAAAGTTTTGGGAGGCAAGGCTGCAAGAAGAGATCGAAGAGCACTGGGCAATTTCGGTCTTTTGGTCGGGATCCGGAAATAAAAGAAAGAAAGCGGATGAGATTTTGGCAGCAGCAGCAGCAGCAGCCACAGCAAGAGGGAGGAGGATAATAATAATAATAGAAGGAGGAGATTGGAAATGGCTGAAAGCCTGGAAGAATACAAGGTGGAGAATTGGAGCTAAAGCAAAGCAGGCAGACGCCTCTCCAGCTCTCGTTCATCGGGCCACCCGGTTGTGGCGATCGAGGGTACGCCCTCCCTTTCGCCATTATGTTTCTTTTTGCTCCAAGATCGTTTTTTTTATTGTTAAAAATCAGATTTTGAGCCCTACTTCTTCCCAGCAGGAAGCAAAAAGAATTAGCAAATGGAGAGCTGGAGATCTCTGTAGAGATTGGTTGCTTGGCGGAGTTCCAAGATTTTAATGGGAGCGCAGGTGGGCGGGCCGCCCCTGTTCTTCTTCTTATCCCTCCTTCAGAAGATTTCCTCGTGGTTATAGTAGATTCGTTTTCATTTTTTATGCGGTCAATCTTTTCTTTTGAGTGTTTTTTCCCTGTTGTTCGTCGTCAAAATTTGTTTTTTTTATTTTTATTTTAAAGGTCTGTGCTGCGCTGAATTCTGCGCAATGAGTGTCGCAATTCGAGCCTTTCTACGGCAGAACAGGCAATGAATTGTTTCCCCTTTTAACATTACTTTTGATAGCCTATTTAATTCTGATTTGCAATCGGATGCTATTAAGCGGTCTTGATTTATGTGATATTTGGACTGCCATAATGGAAGTAAATCCGAATTGGAGAGTTTCCATTTATTCTTTTCTGCTTTATCGGGGCATATATTTGGCTGAGACGACTTCTTTGCTTATTGATTTGCAGTGAAGAAAAAGAAAATGTCGGAGAGCTTCGGCCATGAAGAAGAGGAAGATCAGTTTTTCGACTCGAGGGATGACATCTCATCCGCTTCCAGTTCATGTCCCGGCAGTCCAGCGGGTAATAGTTCATTGTCTGATGAAAAAATGCTCAGCAATTGGGCGTTGAACGGTCCGTATCCTGCATTCTGGTTGAAGGATCCTGACAGCGTGAGGACACGGAGGAGCAGATTCATGAGGTTGATGGGTCTGGATCAGATGAATGGGTCACATACAGAGCCAGAGAGTGAAGAGGAAGGATCAAAGGTCGGCGATGAGGACCAGCCAGACACAGGGAGAGCCTCAATCGAATCAGGGGCCGTACTAAGGAGCTCGTCTCCGGAGAACACATGTTCAACGTCCAGTCGGTCCAGTGATGAAACAAGTATCCCATTTGATGATGAGTCCTTTGAAGAGACCTTCATGTGCAGGATCAAGAATTTGGATGATGGTACAATCTTCATAGCAAACGAGTTGGGTAAAGATGGTAAGCTAAGGAGTCTCCGGGAAATTGGTTCGAATCGAACATTAGGACCTGATGAATTTGAGAAAATTCTTGGTTCATCATCCATTATTAAAAAATTTATGCGGAAGGAGGTTAATGCATCAATAAGACCTGATAAATCGCCTAACAGCAAATTTGAGAAGGCAGTAACAAGTAGAAGAATCGGTTGGTTGAAAAGATTGGGTGCTGTTGCGAATGTTGTGGATATGCACAGGAAGGAGATCCCCTCAAAGGGAAGCAGTTCAACATCAGGAAGGATCAAAGTGCACCGACACAGGAAGCAACAAAAGGAGTTATCAGCGATCTTCAATATTCAAGATATCAAAGCTCATGATGGTGCGATTTTGACCATGAAGTTCAGCCCAGATGGCCAATATTTAGCTACTGGAGGTGAAGATGGCATTGTGCGTGTGTGGCGTGTGTCAAAATCCAGAGGGTTTCGGGACTTTTGTATTCCTAAAGATGATCCTTCATGTGTCTACTTCATGATGAATCATAGCTCCGAATTGGCTGCTGCTCATAGTGACAGAGTGAAGAAAATCAAACCTAGGGAATTAAACAAAATCTCAAATTCAGCTTGTGCAGTCATCCCACATGAAGTTTTTCATCTATCTACAGAGCCAATTCATGAGTTCTGTGGCCATGATGGAAATGTTTTGGATCTATCTTGGTCAACTAGTAAGGTAATTACTTTACCACTTAGCAAGCTCTTACTAGGAATTCTTTGCACACTATGAGTATGTGGACTTTTTTCTGATTGTCAAATTTTTGTCTTGCAGTATTTGCTATCATCGTCTATGGATAAAACTGTACGAATGTGGCAAATTGGATCCCAAAACTGTCTGAAAGTCTTCCCTCATAGAAATTATGGTATGCAGCTTGATAACTTTTCTTTATGCTTTGCTAAGTATAGATTTACCTTGAATAGTTTTAAAACTCAACTAATGCTTTTCCTCTGTCAAACTCTTTAGTATTCTAAATGTTTTAAACATTATGCAGTGACATGTGTTCAATTTAACCCCATTGAAGAGAACTTCTTTGTTAGTGGCTCCATAGATGGGAAAGTCCGTATCTGGGATATTCCAGGATGTAAGGTGGTACATTGGGCTGATGCCAAAGAAATAGTGACTGCAGTTTGTTACCGCCCTGACGGGAAGGTGTGTTATGCTAATGTACTTCAACATTGTTGACGGTTGATGCGTATTTAACTTCCCCTCTAAACCTGTCAATTTCTGTTTTTTTCCTCTTATATCAGGGAGTAGTTGTTGGCACCCTGACAGGCACTTGTCGCTTCTATGATATACAAGGTAACCTTTTGTAGCTTGACGAAAGTTCTTTCATATCTTACTTTCTGCTTTCATTAATAGGTCTGCATACTTGAACAGTTGAACTTATCTACGAGTTTCCTTACTGCCACTCTCTGTTGGAGAGCGTGCCACATGTACATGATACTCTTTTTACGATGACAATCAAACTTGGTAGTCACCCTTTTTCTTCTAAAAAAACTTATCTATGGAGCTTTCAGATGCAATTTTGCATTTTAATTCGTTAATATAGTTTACGATAAATCTGGAATGGAGTAAAACAAAACAGCTTATACTTTGCAGAAATCTTCTTTGTTTTGCTAATTGTAGATATAAAATAATGCATTATTAGCATGATAAATGTAAAATTTTGATTATTTTTGTGTCAAGAGTTAAGTCTGTAATGTAGTTCTAACAAACTTTTCATGAATATTTTTTTATCAACAAAGTCGTATAACTAATGCTGAGTTGGAGAAAATGCTAAAGTGATTAATTTCTGAATGCTCCTTTCTTTAGTGGCTAGCGCTTTATGGCTTTGCAATAAATCTTTGTGTATGTTTACCTACTTCTTTTCCTTTTATTGCTTCAGATAATCATCTAGAAATAGATTTTCACCTCTCTGTGCTACAAAACACGAGGTCCTTCAAGAGGATAACTGGCTTCCAGGTACTTTGGTATATGAAACTTATTTGTATATCACATGATCAATACACCCCTCTCCATGTTATTCATATGTGCTGTTCGGGGTCAAAAACACGAGTTCATATATTACTTTGGCTTTTTCCAGTTTTGCCCAACCAATCCAAGGAAACTAATGGTGGTTTCTGCGGATTCAAAAATTCATATTTTTGATGGAGCTGATGTTGTTGCGAAATTCAAAGGTAAGGGCCTGCCCTCCAGGCCTCAAATGGCTCATTTCTGTTAAACCATCTTGGGTCCATTGTCCTCATGCATCATTTATGTTTGATGAATTAGGTCTACGGAGTACTGGAGGTCAGTTATCTGCATCATTCACTGCAGATGGGCAGCATATTATTTCTTCCGGTGAGGATTCAAATGTCTATATCTGGAATAATCATGATCTTGACATGCACATATCCAACCCTGTGAAAAGCAACTCTTTCGAGCGGTTCTTGTCTAGCAACGTGATGGTTGCGATACCCTGGAGTGGCTTTCAGTCGAGACATCTTACCCCGGACTCAACTACTCTCCATCTGCAGCAAGAGACATCCTGTGTCGAAGTAGGGTGCAAAGATTGTAACTGTCATGTGGACGATACATTTGGCTTGAATTCCCTGTATCTACCTCCTTATGGTGGTTTCGTTCTAAGCCATGAGTCATTCTCTGGGTTCGTATCAAAGGGCTCGGTTACGTGGCCTGAGGAGAAACTTCCTTCAGACTCTTCTGCATCTACCTTTTGCAGATCGCACTACAAGTTTTTGAAGACTCCTTCCCAATACAGGTCTCATGCCTGGGGTCAAGTGATAGTGACTGCAGGCAGGGACGGTTGTATCAGGTCCTACCAGAACTTTGGATTGCCTCTATATCTATGACTTAATAAGGATTTACATGCTGATCTCCCATCTACCTTATTCGGCATCCGTAAGATGTCCAGAGGTTTATTGTGACACCTCTTTTCTGTAAAGCCACTCACTGATGGCCGATGTTGACAATTGTGATGCCTTTGATTATCAGACCGTACAGAGGATCACATGCCCGGTGCTCTTGCCATATTCCTCATGGGCCATAAATGTATGTATAGAATTATTAGTGGTCCTTGAAGATCCTGGCAGCTTCGAATGGTTGGTCAGTGCAGCTTGAGCTGTGCATTGTAGATGGAGTTTTGCCTATTTTTGCACTTTCTTCTCTTTCAGCTGTGGAAACCTTATTTGGTTCTCAGAGATGCACTAGGAGTGTTACTAGCACTGTAAAGTATTTCCGTTGTGGACAAGCGACGCGATGGTTGCAGATTCTAATATCGATAGAGAAATACATTTGATGGTACAGTTCATTATCTGTACTGCCTATATATGTTGGTTCTTTACTTCGAGAAATGCTTATTTGTGTTTCTTCCGTAATTCTCTATCCTTTGATGGTTTTCTGCATTTATTATATCTGAGTTGTAGCTTTCATCTTCCATCAGTTGCATGACTGTTGTATCCTTATGCAAGTTGTAGCTGAGGAACGGCCTTTGCATGTTCGAAGAGAATACTTGGTAGGCCAGACATCAGCAGAGAAACATTATGGGTGTTAGATGAGGGCCAGCTTGGCTGCTGGATTTTGCAAAAAATTCTCCGGAGTGAGGACTTTGGCTCAATAATTGATTCTTATTTGTGTTGAATGTCTCTCTGAAGCTATGATGTGCTGGTTTTGCAATTGTTGTAGCCTTTCAGACGGAATTCAACGTGCAACATGGGAATATGACCTGAAAAAACTGAGGGTTGCTAATTAAGTAGGTTACCATTCAGGGCAATTAATTGTTGAGTGATTGCAGATTACTGGATTTAATTCGTGATTCTGACAAAAGAAAAGCACCCATGTTGCTAGTCAATATGCAGCTTATTGGACCAAATGAACAGAGAATATATACAACAAGTTATAGCTATAATAATATGTAAATGTGAATTTTGGTATGTTCATCAACTTTTTTAAAAGCTTAACCCATATACTAGAACAATATTTAAGTGAGCAAGAGGCGTATATATATTGTTATGATCTTGAGTATTTTGATAAAATCATATGGGCTAAGTCGCAGAGTGGACTTCCATAAGGAAGAGAATATAAGAGGCATGCTTTGATTAATCTCACATTATCATGAGTGGACCTACTAAGAGCATTATAGGTTCAATTGACCCCATGAAATTTAACATTATATATATATATATATATATGTGTATGTATTCATAATTTCACATACTTAAACCTCCATCCAAAAATATATTACCAATATCTTCCTATAACTATTTATTCAGCTATCTAAAAAAAATAAAGTAATAAATAAAAAAAAACTTTAGTTTTCTTCCTTTCCTCCCTTTTGTTCTTCACATTTTTACAATTTACTTGCTCGCCTTTATCATTTTCTTTTTAAACTCTTTTTTGTTCAGTAAAATCGTAATGTAGAATTGACTTGTAAATTCGTAAAGTTTATGTTCAAATCAATTTAATTATTTAAGTAAATTATGCACTTACAAGAGCACGCACACACACATACATATATTATACATAAATTTAAAATAACTAATATATTTTATGCATATGAAATAAAAATGAAAGTAATCAAAATAAACAATATCACTTACAACTAATAAATATTAACTATGAATGATTATGTTTATTAGGATAAAAAATTATATAGAAAAGTAAAATGATTGCACTAGAGTTTCCAATCATGATACCAATTTCATTCTCAATCACGAATATATTAATCAAATTAAATATTTAAAAATTTTCAATTTTTTTATTATGCAAAATAAATAATTATTTTTAATCATATAGAACTGTATAAATTTTGTGTAGACTCTATAAGAGTTTATAAACTTTTTAAATTAAATTTTATGTAAATGTAAAATTTAAGGGTATAAGTTATTTTAAAATTTATGTTGATTTAGTTCGTTTACTTATCTAAGAGTTTAATTTGAGAGTTTAAATTATGCTCAAGACATGAACATAACACATTGATCACTATTGCTTCTTCAACTATTATATTTTTTCCCTAAAATTGGAGGCAATAATAATAATAATAATAATAATAATAATAATAATAATAATAATAATAATAATAATAATAATAATAATAATAATAATAATAATAATAATAATAATAATAATAATAATATAGGAGAGAAGCATTAGATTTAAAAATTCTAAAACTATTCATTTCATCATTATTTTAGTTAACTCTCTTAAAACTATTTCATCATTTACTTTTGTTTTTATAAAAAAAATATTTAAAAATAATTACATTTTGCATCGATTAATATCAGGGTCCTGGTTCCTGCACTTGCACATGATAAAAACTAGGAATATTACATATATCTTTTTAGTGAAAACTCTCTTGACGTTTCAACTTAGGATTTATCCATTCTTGTTTAATACCATCTGCCTATCAACTTTTATAAAAGTTAATATTATTAATATTGTGAGATGGACCCGATGGGTCAAAGGATCAAAATTGAAAATTTAAGTAAACTCGAATTGCCTCACAAATTAACTTGGTCCATTCATATGAATTTACTTGTAAATTTGTAGTCTTCCGAGTGTGAAATTAATGACACAATATTAAATTTAAATGTATTAATTAACAAAGATGATTATATTTGCTTTTCTCATGAAAAATAATATTTCTAACTTTGCTATTTAATATCACCATTCCTCTTATCACAAAAAAATATTGTTGCTTGTCCTGAAAATTCACTTCACCGCAATTAGTTCAGTCTTAATTACCAGCAATTAATTGCATTTCCTGTTGCTATTACTTTCTTTTGTGGTCGTCACTAATTCAATAATATTAACTTCACCGCATCAAATATAGTCTGTCTTTTTTTTTTCACTTAAAGCAATATTTTTATAACCACACCGGCCACTGAACCAGCATCTCAATTGAACTGATTCCATCGGGTTCAACAGCAAAGAACCAAATTTCATTAAAATAATATTTAATCTTGAATATATATAACAACTAATATGTTATATTTTATAATAATAAAATTCTAATAATCATAAAATTAATATAAAATAATTTTATATATTGTATAAATTTATACAATATATAAAATTATTTTATATTAAAGTTAACTATCCAAATCTAGTGGATTATCATTAATATTATATCGATGATGTTATATTACTTTATTTAAATTTAATTCACTTTTAAAATTTCTCTTAGTTCATTAAATTTTTTATTTTCATATCTTTTATTTTTATTTCCATTTATTCTTATAATTGTATATCCTTCCATATTTATTTTCTTTTTTTTCTATTTTCATATTTACAATTATTTCTTCTTTCCCTTCTTTTCATATTTTTAGTTGAATTAGGATTCTTTTTCTAATTATTAAAAGAACTTAATGCATACTCAATTATTTATTATTTTATTATATTTATTTTTCACTTCCAAAATTGTTTTCTTCTACGTACTAATTATCTTCCTATATTTATTTTTACATCATGCCATAATTCATGCCTTTTTTATTTCTCCACCTCCAAATTTGTTTTCTTCTACCTATTAATTATCTTCCTACAATTGTTTTGCATCTCCATTTTTAATTTTGATCCTCTTAGTGCATTCCCTCATTCATGCCTTCTTTAATTTTTTTTCTTTCCATTTTATTCAACCTACTTTCCTTTTAACTTGTTTTATCTCAAAATCCATGTTGATCTGATTTTTACCGGTTCACCAATTTTTTTTATTCAATCAACTTTTTTCTGATTTGACAGCCACACTGATTTTGAAGCCGATTCGAACCGGACCAAGTGTCAACTCATGGTCGAACAAGTTGAACTGGCTAATTTGATTTTAATAACATTGACTTAAATTATTTAGAATAACAGTTTTTGGAGTTTCTTTTGCTTCTATAAAATATTGCATTTAGAATTTTCCTACACACGGATTTATTTTAAAAAATTGGTATGACAGGTAGAGGTACGACTTAGCAAATTAAATAAAAATAAATAGACAAATATGATTTTCATGACTTATTTCTTCTTTTGTTTCACAACATATATCTCGGCGATATAAAATTTAAAATCATCATCTATTTCACATAAAGATAACATATTTTGTAATATGACAACTTTATTATAGTTATTAAAACTAATTAGCTCCTAGTTTTTAATTACACTATCATTGTCACCTATTTTGACAATATCATGTCCTATAAGTTTTTATTTGAAAAATAAATTTAACATATCTACAATGACCAACTACTAAATAGTGCATATGTTAATATGTTTTGTTATTGGTAATGATATAATTATGTTATAATTAAGTATATTTGGAATATAAAATTTGTGATTTTTCGTTACGAGTTGAGAGAATACAAAATGTTTTTTTCTTAAACTTCTTTCAGTAATGATGACTTTAACTAAGAAAAATAACATCTTTATATTTATATTTATAATTCTTTGTAATTGATAAAGTATGTTATTACATTTTAGGAGAATCTCGAGCTTATATGCAAAGTATCCTCATTCATAGCATTATTTGTCATAATTAAATGTATAATATAAGATGAAATAAGTTAATAAGATCATAACGAAATAAATTAGTAAGATGATAATAAATTTTTTTATTTTTATCTGATAATAACAACCAAAAAGAAAACTTTATGCATTCACGTATAAAAACATGGTCCGTGGTTAAAAATATTGACTTTTACATGGTTCATGTAGACTTGATAAGCTACCAATTCTCTATCGTTGGTACAAAAATTCACCTACGTAGAATTATACAAATGAATGCTTTAGTGGAGTCAGTTTGATTGTTATCATGTTGGAGGTTTGCTCTACCAAGCTTTGTGCTTGCGTCGCTCTCCAAAGCAACTTAATGCATCATTCTTGGTGGCTGATTAAATATCTAATTTTGCGGTGTCACGGTCACATGTTTGTGATGATAATAACGGAAAAAAGAAACACTTACGATTCCCAATGTAGAGAAAAAAATTACTAATGTCAATGTTTCTGACGTGATCTACTTAAACAAACCACAGGCTCACTAGCTCATGAATGAATGCGTGAAATCAGTGGTATATTAAAGGACTTAAGGATCGCTTTTCCAAAATGCGATTATAAGAGCGTGTTAAATAGTGGGTTTCGAAGGGGAAAAAATAATAGAGGAAACTCTTGTTTAATATATAGCATGAGTAAAATAATTAACATGTTTAAGAAATATGATTGGCCTATTAAAGCTGGTGCACTGAGAGGCTTGACATTGCAGAATTTGATTTTATCTTTTTTTCAAATGTTCTTAATTTTTTTTACACATTTTAACATGCATAGTGTCAAATAAATACGATTAGATCTTTCACCTTCCATTTTATCTAACCTTCACTCACTCATCAATATAATTTTTACTCTTTTGTGTAACTCTCAAATCCATCCGTCTATTTAATCCACTTACACACCAATTAAAACTCCCATTTTATTTGTTGTGCAACACTCACTCATAATTAAAAAAAAAACTGTATCTGTGACTGGTAACAGAATTGCTATTTATCAGTTTCAGTTTTTTTCCCTACTTTCCAATTAACTCTGTAACGCCAATTTCTTTAAGTGCCAGAATGTGGGACGTCCGTTTTTTTTTCTATATTGCTTGAATGCCATTGCTGACCTTGAATAAATGTGTGACACTCCACATGACCATATAATGGCGCCTGTTTATTTTTAAAGATCATGGCAATGACATGCCAACAACTACGTGTCCATCGATGCTCATATCGACCTCCACGGAAAGAGGATTAGATAAAATCAAATCCTGCAAGAGATAAAATCAAAGGGAATGTAGGAAAGAACGGTGCACCGGGATCCCATTTCCTTCCCTCCCATCCATCGTCCAAGACTTTTGGAAAAAAATCACTTCCAATTCCAGGCCGATGGGGGGGGGCACCAACACAAGAGCAAGAAGACCCCCAACCATCAACCCTTTCCTTCACGCAGGAAAGCCCTCTCCTTTACGCAAGTCTTTTTGATATGAACAAGGAAACACATACACTTGCAGCTGGCAATAGAAAAATATTTTAATAAAGTTGGATTATCAAAATAATAGTGTGGATCTCAGGCATAAAGAAATTAAAGATAATCAAGAATGTTTAGAATTTACACTTGATTCATTACAAGATCGAATTAGATCAGATCTAACTTCTCAATGTGTTATAAATTGGGCCGCATGAAGAGTCAGCATAACTTGGACTAAATAAATCATGATTTCACTATATTTATTTGAAAATTTCGAAATTAATTAATTATGAAAAATGCTGATGAGTATTGTAACAAAAATTAAGTTTGTTATTTTACTAAATTAGTTAGGTTACTTGTGAACTAAGTTTGTGTATTTTTTTCAGCCCAAAGTCTATTTCTAGAGTCTATAAATATTGGTCTTCATTGTTATTTCAGACATCTTTGAATCTATAAATAATTTGGCTTAATTGCTTTTACTGTGAGGGAACTCCTACAACCCGTTCTTCAAGAACTTCCGCTGTTAATTATAAAGTTGGCTATCTTGTTATTAAATCAATCTATTTATAATATCGATTGTTTGGTTCATTGTAATCTTGAGGTTAATATTCCGCTGCCTTAAAAATTCATTTGATCTCATTTATTTAATTATCATATATTGTTTCGGTCACTCAAGACATTGTTCTTGAGCATCGTATCAGTTGATTTCAGAGCCGCGTTTTCGATTCGATTTTGTAATTATCTTTCATTATCCTAGTTTCCCCTATTTTTAGTTTCTGAAAAAAAATAACACAAAAAAATTTAGTTTGATTATTTAAATCCTAGCCGTCTTCCTTATTTGCTTTCTTTTCTTCTTCAAACCCTAGCTCATCTTTTCTTCAAAATCTAGTGCAATTTTGAAAAAAAAAATCACAAAAATCTGGTTATTTGTTGTTGAAATCCTAACCGTCGCCCTTATTTATTCTCAAGTCTTTGATGTAGTTTCAAAAAAAAATCCGAAAATTGTAAAAAAATGACTGAAAAGGAAAGTGCAAGAAAGGAGAAGGGAAGACAAGAAAGAAAATATCTAGAAAAAAAATTCAAAAATAAAAATTTGAAAAAAAAAGACTGAAAAGAAAAGTGCAAGAAAAAAGGAAAGAGAAGAATATGAAAAAAATTGAAAGAAAAATCTGAAAAAAAAAGAAAAGAAGAAGAAAACAAAAGATTAAAAAAAAAGGAGAGAAAAAAAGGAAAGATTATTTCTGAAGAAAAGTGCAAAGAAAATTTAGAATAGAGCAATTTGACTCAAGGAATGGTGATATTTGATTTCATTCCAATTCTGAATTTTTTGATACATGTCCTTATTTGATAACATTTTCCTGATTTCTATTCCAAATCAACTCATTACACATCTATGCTTATTTGGCAATCTTTTTTCTGATTTCTATTCCAAATCAACTTCAAGTATTCTTTTGATCTTGCAATCATATTGATAAATCAGATTGATTCAATCACACATTGCCTTTGTATTGACTTGCATTAGTTGTCCTAGAACTTATTGGAGGGTTCAAGAAAGGAAAAAGGCTGAGTGATAAGTACAATTGAGGGAAAAATTCAAATAGAGTTGGGGTAAAATACGAGTGTCACCACTGAGTGTCACCACGTGAGGTAGTGAGATTATTTTTTTCTAACTTTTGTGGTAGCAATTTTCTACAATGTCAACAGGAAAAGACAAAGAGCTTAATTCTAGAAAAAAAAAAAAACAATTGATCAGAGAAGAATGATGGAAGTCATGACGCAACATTTTCAACATCTTGAAAATATGATTACTGAACTTCATGATGAGGTAGATGTTCAAATTGCACAACTACAACAAATTATACCACCAAATCAAAGAAGAGATTGTCAAAGACAGCGTGCTCCTGATGAACATGATAAAGAGATGAAACAAAAAGATTATGGAAGTTGGAGAAAGCATAGGTGTGTTCAGATTGGAGGAAGAAGTCATTATCAAGAAAATGTTTTCTATGCACGTTGTTGTGTTTTGGACAGAACTTGTGGACTGATTATTGATAGTGAAAGTTGCATTAATCTTGCTAGCCATTATATGGTGAAGAAGTTGGGGCTACCAACCTTAAAGCACCCACAACCATACAAACTTCAGTGGATAAACGATGGAGGAGAAGTCAAAGTGGCCAAACATGTGCTTGTGTCATTTAAAATTGAAAGATTCACTGATGAAGTATTATGTGATGTTATATCAATGCATGTTTGTCATATCCTTTTGGGAAAACCATGATAATATGATCGATGCGTGACACATGATGGTGCTACCAACCGTTATAAATGTCGCAAAGATGGGAGAAAATACACTTTAGCACAATTGCCACCTCAAGAAACATACGAAGAGCAGGTGCAACTTAAAGAGCGTGTAGCAGCCTACAACATTGAGAAGAAAAACTTGGTTGCACAACATCACTTGAAGAAAAAATGAAGATGATTGTACAGCAACTCCAAACAATTCTGAGAGTTGTGAGAAAGACAAAGATGAAAAATATGAGTGTCACAACTTGAGTGATGAAAATGATAGCCACATAACTTTTGAGTATTTAGAAATGCCACCTTCTAAAAATATTGAGATACACCATTTAGATGCTGAGTATTTTGAGACTTGTGAGAATGAAAGAAGATTAGATCTTGAGTGTTTAGAAAGGCCACCTCCAAAAAGATATGAGCAAAAAGACTCGAGTGTTGAGGCAAAAGAAAAAGAGTTCAATAATGTTTCTCCTAATACTAACCATCTTTTATCTTTTGATTCTGATTTCTCCATGCAGATATGTTGGAGTGGAATACATGAAGTTATAATTCCTATCATTCAAGTATCTAAAAGAGGCTGTAGTGAGTATATGACAAGATGTTTGAAAGGTCCATCTCCTTGCTTTGAAACTTTATATTTATTTGATGTGATTAGTTTACAAGGTTTAGTTAAGAGAGGTGTTCAATGCCATCCGTCCTTTTCATTTTCATATTTGTTGGGTGCTGGCTCATTTTATTTATGCCTTATAATGAAATTTTGGAATGAATATTTTCCAGTCCTAAGTACTTTTGATTGGTTGATTATGATTTCAAGATTTTCTGATGAGCTTAGAATCTTATTCATTTCTTTACATCCACCTTTGTGTTTTCCAAAGATCATTCTTATTGATGATGGTTGCAATCTTTCATCTAATTTTCACATCATGATTCAAAAATTCATTGCATTTACACTAGTTGGACTTTTGTGCAATTTTCATCAAAGATTTGAGAGTAATTTCTTTGGAGATATCTTGATTAATATCAGTCATTTGCAAAGTAATTTTGATGATGTTGTGGTTTGTTGCAAGGATTTGCATGATTTTCTTTATAAGCCAAGTTGTTTGATGCATTACAGATATATTTCACTTGCAGATTTTAAGGATCCATTTTATTTTGACGGAAAAGATGTCCTTATTTTAGAACTACTTGACAATTTCCTTATTAGATCTCTAGTTCCATGGCATACATTGCACATTTTATTTGATAGGATCCTTATGTATAAGGGAAGGTCTCCAAAGTTTCGCACTTTGTTTCTTAAAATACCATCGTCTCATGGGCATAAAATATTTCATCCAGGTGAGTATGAGAATCACATTACTTTTTATAATACTTATGTCTTCTTTCTCTGCACTTGCAGGCTCTTAACTTGATGATATGAATGAGAAATTGTACTTGCAATTATCATTGAGATGCATCATACTGGTCATCAGACACATGAAAGAAAAGTATCAATATCCTCATTATGCGTGTCCTAAATTATTTAACAAATTCAAATATGTGATAGGTTATATTTTCTTTACTGTGCATGTAAATTCGAGGACGAATTCTTTTAAAGAGAAGGGGAATGATATGAACAAGGAAACACATACACTTGCAGTCGGCAATAGAAGAATGTTTTAGTAAAGTTGGATGATCAAGATAATGGTATGGGTCTCAGGCATAAGGAAATTAAAGATAATCAAGAATGTTTAGAATTTACACTTGATTCATTACAAGATCGAGTTAGATCAGATCCAACTTCTCAATGGGTTATAAATTAGGGCGCATGAAGAGTCAGCATAACTTGGGCCAAATAAATCATGATTTCACCATATTTATTTGAAAATTTCGAAATTAATTAACTATGGAAAATGCTGATGAGTATTGTAACAAAAATTTAGTTTGTTATTTTACTAAATTAATTAGGTTACTTGTGGGCTAAGTTAGGGTATTTTTTTTCAGCCCAAAGTCTATTTCTAGGGTCTATAAATACTGGTCTTCATTATTATTTCAGACATCTTTGAATCTATAAATAATTTGGCTTAATTGCTTTTGCTGTGAGGGAACTCCTGCAACCCGTTCTTCGAGAACTTCCGCTGTTAATTATAAAGTTGGCTATCTTGTTATTAAATCCATCTATTTATAATCTCGATTGCTTGGTTCATTATAATTTTGAGGTTGATATTTCGCTGCCTTGAAAATTCGTTTGATTTCGTTTCTTTGATTATCATATATTATTCCGGTCACTCAAAGCATTGTTCTTGAACATCATATCACATTTCCTCTCATATCTTCCTTTCCTCACTCCCATGATTAACGGCCTAGACATGTCCGACAAAGCCGCCATGATCGCCAAGGATCAGGCGAAGACACCGTTGACACTCCTCCGAAGCTATTTATCGGGCACTTGGAAAAGTTTTTTTTACATCTCAGCCTTTGGCCTTCAAGCTGCTCCTGCATCAGGTCTAGTGCTACTATCGGGGCAAGTGGTGATGATCCTTGTTACATAATATTACAAACAATTGCTGAGCGAAACATTATTTTCACTAAATTCATTAATTATAAGCAAGGTACTTAAGATCGAATCGAGAATCCTACGATTCTATATTTTTTTAAAAAAATAATTTTTTTGATTAATTTATCATATTTAAATCATAAATTACATCTTACTTAGTCATACTTTTATTAATTCTTAAAAAAAATTACGTCAAAGCATATTAAAAAATGAAAAATATATTAAACTCCATATAAATAAGTTATTATTGTCATAAATATATAGTCTTATTAATATTTAAATGATTATATTAATATATGAGATCGTATAAAATTGGATAAGATTGTAAGATTATGTGATCAAAATTAAGATCAAATTAAGATCTACACATAAGATTAAGATCGGTTAAAAATAGTAAGATCGTAAAATCATCAAATTGATTATAAGCATGACATAATCCCGATACATACATATATATACCTTTCTATTAACTAGAAGTTCTTAAATAACAATCATATATATATATATATATATATATCATCGCTAATAAAAAATTTAGATAACTTTTTATAATAAAAGTACATATTATTTAGAAGTTATCACACTCATAAATTTAAATTGATAAGTAACAAGCATGATAATATAAACAAATTTTATAAAATCACCTAATTTCACAAGACAATGGATGATATATTTGACAATTAATATATTTTAATAGTAGAACAGTTAAATATTAGTGATTCAAGATGAAAAGTAAATCATAATTTAAATAGTAAAAAACAATGAGTTTGGCTGCCAAAAATTGTAGCAATGTTAAAATAAAAAATAAAATAGTTGTAAAAATATATACACGTTTTATAAAATTGCACAATTAAACAATATAATATAATTGAATCATTTGATAGGTAATACTTAGTAACCATGAAAGTAGTCAATAGGTTATGATAATAAAAAAAGGTGGAATAACTTTTTCATAATAATAAAACAAAAAGGAGGAAGTGGGGGTGGGATCACTGAATCATGATACACTAAGAAATGTGTTGAATTGCGATGCAGTTTAGTGTCTAAAAAAGGCGACACTAAATCTAAATCAAAGCAAATAGCGATGAAACAATGACACATAGTAGCGGCGCAAACAAGAGGCTAATTGCCACATAGCTGTCGCATTTGTGTTAGCACATATCGACGTCAAGTGGGCGTCTTGTTGATGCTACTGAGACATTATTAGTGCACAAATGTCATAGGGTGTTTTCACGTGACACGATGCGCAAAACTTTGTGGGATGTTGCTTAATTAAAGTTTTTGATCGCTCAATGTCGTACTAAAGAACACATGCAGTCATCCCACGTTGTGTAGTATTACACCGTATTAAGTTATCCATCATTATGACCTTATCTTATGACAAATTACTCATAAAGCATTCTTTTACATTTCCACTTTTATATTGAGACTCATTTACCTACAATACATTAAGGAGGAGTGCACTAGTGCCTTCTTAGGTCCATATGCATTTTATGTTTTCATATATATAATACAAGTAAGCTTTTCTTAGTTCTAGTATTTGGTCTTGAGTGGAGGTGACAACTCATATTAGTGACCATTCTTAATACCACGTGGTTCCTTAGATGTCCCCTCAGACATTAAGTCTCAAGCGTCTGCATTAGTGTCTCAGTGCGCTAATATCACAGTTCCATAATGAGTCATTCAACTCGAATACTCTTGTCATGAAAGCCTACAGAGTGACTCTCGAAATAATTGTCTTGGCCATAAAACTTTCGCGTCAAACTCAAAATAAGCTTGACTAAATGCCCAATCGCCATAGGTGATCTTGAGTTTGAGCTGACAATCAATATATTTTTGTTAAGAACGATATTAAGGTCTATTTTTAATGAAGTTTTTTCTTTTCTTTTTTTATTTCTTATTCAAAAAAAGGATGTTTCACGAAACCTTTTGGGTTATTAAAATTGTTATTCATTGTAATACAATTTTTTATTCAAGCTCACAAGACACTACTAACGGACCAAGATGATTTCAGGATCAAAGAGTTGAATATACTGACCATTCAAGATGAAAGAGTGGAATATTTAAGTGTTCTGATTAACTTCTGGATTTAGAAATTGAACTTGACCAAATTTATTTATTTTTTGAAATGATGATTTAATCTTAATATTCATCATCTAAATTTGAAAGCGATGAAAGGTCCGTGGTCAAATTCAGATGGACTCATTTCAAACGTCGGGATTGCAAGATACTCAATCCGGAAACATCATTTACAAGATTGTTCTGAACGTATAGATTCAAAGGGGCATTGTAACGCCCCGAGACCTATGTGACTTTCACATACTCAGAGTCGTCTTAGGGACGCTACACAATTCTATCTGAATAATTTTTATGAAAATTTAAACTATAAATTGCAGAATTAATCATAGAAGTATCAAACAATCCATAATATTCAGGAGCCGGAAACGTCCATGACTCCACAATACTAAAAATGCGAAAAATAATAGCTAATCCAATAATCTAATATGACATAATACTACATCATGTGCAACATCTCTGTCACTTAGTCTGATCACCTGCATCACCATCTTCTATTATCTAAAATGCATGAATCCAGATACAAGGAAAATTCCTGAGTATAAAAATACTCAGCATGTAGAGTCTAACCATAACAATATGCAATAATCAATAGTGCTCAATAAATCAATAATAATATGAAACGATAAACAATAGAGCACTGGATAGATAGGAACTCAATAATCAATAGATTGATAAATCAATAAAGCCATATCTCAATGATGAGGATCAAGGAGAAGGTCAAAAGACCAATCAATATTAATTAACAAAGATCAATTATATTTGATCACTATGGCACTATCCAATTTAACAATTTTAATTCAATTATCAATATCAATGGTCATTGGCCAATGACAATTTCTATATGATTCAATGGGTGGAGACAATGCCGGTCAATGCCAAAATTCGAATGACCATGATTCTGTTCAATTCAATTTCCATTCAATTCAATTCAATCTTTCGAGTTATCCAATTCAACAGGGAGCGATAAGTCAATTTGAAAAAAAAATCATGTCTCTTTAATGTAGGCTAGTGAGGGATCAAGTCACGATAAGCTGTCCTCCAATAATAACGCTAAATAATAATTCATGATGGCGGGAGACCATGACCATCACATGACAACTATAGTTTTCCTAAAAGATAGTATCTCAAACCTCTAGGTACGCTATCTGTCCCACACAATACGATAATAATATGATCTAGGGGGTTAGAGACAATCAGAGAACATGAAAATCTAACAATTTTCATCTTTTATTTAGTTTATCATAAAGACCTGTCTTTAACAATTTGCTTCAGGTTAAACAAGGACCCAATAAGAATAAAACTATTGGATCAATATTATGATGGATCAATCTTTAATATATTGTTAACAATCTCATGAAATCACAATGACAATAATCTCAAATCAAATTTAATAGATAAGATGAGGTCAGATATATTAACAATGTGATCATGGATGATCAAGAACAAGTATCCACAATAACTATTCAATTTTTTCATAACAATATGTTCAAAAATAATTTTCTGCTCCAAAATTAGGCCCGCATCGGGTAGAATCGGATCGTGTTCAGAGATGCTAAAAAATCACCTCGACCAGAGCAAATCCGGACCGGGTGTATGGTGAACTCAGGTCGGATCGACCATTTCAACTTCCATCATGATCATGCCGCACGCGTGCCACGCCGAAGTACAACTCGAGTCGAGTCAGTAGGAATCCGGGCTGAGTTTGACAACCCGATCCGATTCCGAGTCCAACTTAGTCCGAGTTCCAAGAAAATCCAGATCAAGCATAACTATGAAAATCTATTGACGGAGAAACACATTCTGATGCGACTTTTCGACCATCATAACTATGTCGTACCATCTTCGAATTATGCGTATTATATATCAATGGATTCTTGGTACAAAGAGAAAGAGAACATGGTTCCATGTTGCAAAAAATCGACGACACAAAAATTCCCCCTATGTACCTAAAGTTGGTTGAAAAATCAACTGAAATCCCCTGCATGCGTGAGTTGTTTAGATGCTGACTTTGGTCGACGATATTTCTCTGTCCATGTCTCGAAACTCACAACCACTACTTGGAAATTTTTTTCCTATATACCGGCTTCGAAACTAGCCATCACGTGCTCTCGGAGGTACTTCAATTCACGTAAAAATGAGAGAAAAAGAGGAGCTCATGAAACTGAAATTCTGTTTGGCCAAAAAGAGTTTTCGGCCATCCTTGGATGTTTATTTATGGTGCATACTATGATTTTTTAATTCTATTGGGCCTTGAACTCTTTTAGAGTTAATCTTGACCATCCATCAATGGTTAATCAATTCATAACTTATCAAATTTATTTAAATCCAAATTTACTTAACAATCCAATATTTATCTCCATAAAAAATCTCTCTTTTTAAATTTCATCTTATATTTTTAACTTATCCCATAATTTTCCATCAATTTCGTAATTAATTAATTTCAGAATATTATGATAGAGATTTTCATATCTATTAAATTAAAATAAATATCTTTTATTTATTTTATAAAAATGCAAGTCGTTACATGCATAAATGTTATCTAACAAATTAAGAATTTTTTTACGTAAAGAACAGAATTTGTTGAAAAACCTAAATGTCAAACTGGAGTATGTTAAAGTCAAACTTTACAGTAGATACCAAAAATAGTTTATAATTTAAAAGAGAGTTTTTGAGATTATCATTTCTGAGATCTCAGATTGCGTCGTGAATACATTATTTTTCAAAATCATCAATGGCGAATTTTCCCGCATTTCGACAGAGATTTATACTTCTTCATCGTTCTTTAATCTTTAAAGAGAATATCTTAGTTTCATTACGTCTCTAAATAATCCCAACGAGTCGATCAGGTAAAAATAATCTTGTGCAAGCACTAGTTTCCAAAGAACGAGGCAGTGCTCTCTACTCCCTTTAGCTTTTGACTGATGCATTAGCAATCTATTTCTCTTTCACGAGGCCATCCAAATTCCTCCAAAAATGCCAGGAGTACGCCATTAGACCACCCAAAACCAGTCTGCGCAACATATGTAGAATGAACAGAGGTTATTGCTCAAGACATTGTTAACAGTGTCACAAACGTGGGTAGAAGAAACGATCAATTTTACTGTAACATATTAATTCGCAGTTTTATTCAGGCCTATCAAGTCACAAACTGACAGCGAGAATTGATCTATGAGACAAGTAAAAAAGGGAGTATATGCGCAAGATCAATGTTTATGCAATAGCTTTCACCTGAGGTTTGTATTCCCCTCCACTTCCAAACTTCCCACAGGCTTCAACATCATATTTCTCATGCATTGCACCGGTCTTGGCATAGGTAGCAAAGTTTGTTCTGATCCATCTTTCGGCAATATCTTCGGCTAAGGACAATGCTTCTTTTGATCCAGAATTAGCCAACCCTTCGACAATCATATGCTGCAATGGAGCCCAACCATTTGGAAAATCCCTGAATAACAGAAAACCCTTGCTATTCCTCATCGAAATCTATATTCTGTAATATCTAGTTGCTAAATGACAACACAGTGACAAACCATTGTTGACCAGTAGTTGACAAAGAAGTGGCAATGCCAGCAGGGTGAATGAGTCCCGAGCTCTGGAAGCTTGTGAGCACTTCCTCAAATACTGGTCCATCTTCATGGAAATCTGAGCAAAACAAGCCAGAACTTGTTCATAACACCAACAACTTTTGACTGCAACAGCAGGGAGAATCATGACATACCTGAACTATATGCTTCAATCCAGAGTGGGACGAAGTTAGATGCAAATATGTCGTGGTTCTGATGGCCTGCATCCCATTGGTAAATTCCCTGGAAAGACTCAGAGGATAACCATTGCGGTGCTCATTAGCTTACAACAAGAAAAGATCATTAGAGAATAAGCTAAAATGAATCACCTCACAATTGTTGTCACCGATGAGCCAGTAGTCATGCCATTGCTTCGTTTCCGGATTCCAGAATATGGATGTTATTGCTTCTTGCCGTGTTCTTGAGGCTTTTAGGAACCTTTCTGATGTCGAACTGTCTCCGGTGAGGCTCGCAAAGAAAGCAATATCGACCTCCATCTGTCGCAAATTAACCACCTCAGGTTTCAGTAACAACTCTGCAGGAAACTTCTTAAAGAATGTCTATATTTCATTCTCCAGTGCATGAATCGTCATAAACACTGTGAAAATACGTGAAAAGTTATTGGATATTTTTCTTTTAAGAAAGAAAATTTCTAGCCCCTTATGCTAAATGGATGACGCAGATGATGCTAGGTAGACTTGTGATATCATTTGATTGTATCAATCTAATCTACCTACTCAAAACTCAAAAGACTGAATAATCGATCCAGAAAAGGGACCTGAATGCACTGGAAGCAAATAGATGCACATCAACAAAGGCTTGTAGCATTTTTTTTCCGGTTATTACTTGTTACGAAAAAGGAAGACGACAACAACAACAAAGTCTTATCCCACTAGGTGGGGTCGGCTACATGGATCATACGACGTCATTCCGCTCTAATTCGTTGATCCATGTTCATAAGATTCGACATGATTTTATGTTGGCTGTCGGGGCCTAACACAACCCTCCTCCTTTATCCGGGCTTGGGACCGGCTATAAAATATAGGCGGAGTTTGTTACGAAAAAGGAAGAGAAAAAAAAAATTGCAGACACAAACACAATAGATTTATGTAAAATATTGATGATTACAAGATGCATAATAACTTAGTCCTCGTGAAATTTATATATGAACTCTAAGACAAAACAGAAAATAAAAATTCTAAACTATCGAAGTTTCAGAAGTTCTGCTCCGGAACCTCCACAAGGGGATCCTCTAGACCTCTCAGGCTCGTTGTCCGAGAACCAGACCTCATATGGAACGAATAACATGATGGTCCCAATTATTTGAGCGTCTGTATTGGATTTACAACTAACTGGTTAAGATTGAATGCATTATCAAACATTACTAATAACTAATTTTCTCCCTTCTGATCCCTGAAGACTCGAGACAAGTATACAATGAGAAACTAAAGAACTTAGCAGTACTTATAATTTCACTCACATGCTTACCTTGTACAGGAAAGCGTTGAGATCCACAGGTATGATTGATGAAGTTTCCAGTGTTGTCAAGTCAGATGAATTACTATAGTAAAAGAAAACAGTTAAGAAATCAGAGCAAAAAATGAACAAAAAAATTGCTTACAAATTCCTTTTACTTGTTACATTATCTTAGAAAGTTTCAGATTATCTCGACTAACCAGTAGAAAACAAAACAAATAAATCAAACTTATATTGACAAGAAAAAAGATAACACATCTATTTTTTAACAAGGATTCTACTACTGCATGTTATCAAACTGATACGGATATAATGAATCTACCAAAATTGGATGGATCTTTCGATGTCAAATTGCATCAACAAAAAACTAAATGCTAACGCTGTCCAATTTCTTACATGAAATATTTATTTCACCCTCGAGCTAGAAAATTGATTAGACTATCCACATATAGCAAGTGATGCAGGTTGTGAAGTCAATGCAAAGTAGTCCTGAACTAGATTCTAAGTGAAACAAAACACATTAAGAATGTATTAATCTCAGGCTGATTTATGGATCACCATAATGGAAAAATTATAAGAGCCAAATATGATCTAATTACCTCATCCATCTGGAGCTGAAATCCCACCCTGATTCAGCCGCTGTAGCAAGCTCATGGTAGAATTTTCTCTTTTCAGCAATAGTTGAAAGCTTGGAAGCATTCTCCTCATCCTACTATAAGGCAAAGGTGTGACTAAATAAAATAATTGATAAATGCAACATCTCGAGAAGGAATACTCGATGTGCTCAAATTAACTATAATACTTTTCTTTACCATTCTCCTTTGTTTGAAAATTAAAAAAAAATGATGTAGAAAATGTTTAATTTTGCTTTATTAAAAAGTTGCATATTTACCAACCAACTCCTCCATTGGAGTCTTGGGAATATATTTTTAATTTTATTTTTATTTGGACACCTTTTGTAATGGAAAATTTTGCATATTTTAATTTCACTTTCACATTCTCTCTCATGTCCCGGGTATAAAGAAATATGTAGTATAACAATTTGTTTTTCAAATTTTAGCTTTTAAGAACTTAGTTTAAACAAAAATGTTTCCCATACACCCACATGCCACAATTTTGCAAAGATCTTAAGGATTATTTGAAACATTTCTTAGTTTATACCCTTGATCTTAATATGAAAGGTTGATATATAATCTATTTTTTAAAGTATGACCCTTTTATATGTCTGTCTTAATCATTAATTTTTTTTCCTATTAATGATGTTCCATTTGTGTGAAAAAGTCTCCACCTATTTTTTTATCACTCTTTACACAAAAGATTAAGAATTCTTGCAAAATACATTCTTATTCCACGTATCTGAAACAACTTTAATTTTAACAGTAAAGCTGGGACTCACTTTTTAATGTCGCATTTTAATGATTGATAATTTGATTAATGATGTTTCATATGTGCAGAATAAAAAATGCTCCAGGTATTGTTTGTTCTCTTTATTTTATCTTCTTTTTTCACTGTTCAACATACGGAGTTTTTTTTTCTTTGCAAGAGCGATATGCAGAGAGAAATTAAAAGAAAGAGGCTCATGTTCATACAATGGTAGCAGATTCTGGCCTTGGCTTGTCCCACATTGCCCAGTAGCGACTAACGTGATGTTTGTGTCCCTTATTGTCTTGAATAGTTACTGCATGCACGCCTGTTCACATGGTCTCCAAACAATCAAACACTCATTAACAGTAGCTTTCATTAGGATTCAATTAAATTGCTTACAAATAAAAAAAAATTGAATATGATCATTAATCATAACTGCTGCAGCTGAAGACTACTATGGAGAACTAAACCTGAATTCCAGAACCTGTGTTCTTTAAGCAGCGAAGGGAGTGATCTGTTCACCAGTGCCAAGTCACCAGTTTTCTTGTATATTTCCCTCACCATTGCACTCAATAGCGGCGGCTGGCTGCAAAGGAATAAGCCAACTGGTGTTCGGTTCAAGAATATTTTTTTTCAAGAATAATTATATTCTAAAGTATAAATTATCTTTATAATCATATTTGTATTTGGATTAAAGGGAATAACATATCAATATTGATGAAAAAGTAAATAAACAATGAAGTGGTGTCATTCTTTCTATGAGGAAGATTAGATATTTCAATGTAATGATTAAGATTTTGGTGATTTTGCAATTTTTTAGATGTCCTTAAAATAAGTTAACTTAATTCTATTTTTAATTATATTTGGTATTCCTAGAATAACTAATTATTCCTCAAGTTATCTGTTTACCAAACACTATTTCACATTTTTTTTTCGTTTATCATAGAAAGAGGTCCATAAAAATTAAATTACAAGATTACATTTACATTGCATCTTTACTTCTCTATCATCCGACGACATCTTCAACTACAATTATATATTTATTTTGTAATTAATTTTTTGTCGCCATTTTTTCGTAATAGAAAAAGTAATGCGTGTACTATTACTGTAAGTGTTACTTACATAAAATGTTATCCCGAATAAACGCCAGAATATTTAATTATTTTGAGAATATAGTCAAACAACGTGAAGAATAAGAATAAGCCGGTCAAATTTCGATTTTGCTGATACCACTTTGAAAACTATAAAACCAGTATGTTATTTCACGAAATGCAATATTCCATCAAAAATTATATTTAGTCAAAATGAAAGAATAATATTATTCTTTACGTTTTCACCTTTTAATATTTTTTTTATTTTTTATAATTTATCCATATATTACTATATTATTATAATAATAAATGTTCAATATTTATATTAAAATATTTTAATAATAAAATATTATATATTTAAAATTTATTCATTTTAAATTAAACAAATAAAAGAATAAAAATATTAGAAGAATATTATATTCTTCTGAATAAATTTTCTTATTCTTTAAAATATATTCTATAACCACTAGCCCCTTATTCAAACACGTCTCTTGCTATCGTGGTAGGCCACACTTTTCATCAATGACGAACATGAAATATGTGGAATATCAGATGTTGACACGCATGCCAACGGTAATGGGGGTGAAGGGAATAGTAGTTTTTTACTCTTTGAAGTAAAAAATTTGAATTTAAATTTGTATAAATATACAAAATTTTACTAAAATTTTGAGCTGCCATAGAAATATTAAATTAGTTGAATTTGACGATCAATCAAAATTTTAATTTAAATATCACTGCGCGTAATTTTTAATGTTACGTGAATTAAATAATTGAGGTCGCTTTTAGATAGTGAAGTGGCTACAGAAAAAAAAATTTGTTGGCGCTAATTTGACAAGCTTTAGGACGCAACTCGCCATCCGATTGGATGTTTGTTCGAAAAGTTGCATCAGAGGGGACCGATGTGTTTCTCGGGAATTCGTATTATATATATATATATATATATATATATATATATAAAGAACGCTGCAGAATTAATTAGTTTATGAATTCGAGTTCAATATTTGAAATAGTCAAATTGATAAAAAATTATCTCTTGTCCTAACTCGAACATCACATGCTATTAGTTCTAGACCCGATTGATTTAGAGTAAATGCTTTTTTTTTTAAAAAAAAAAGGTATCTATTAATATTCATTCAGTAGACGTTGGAGAATTTAATCTTTGTCAAATAAGATTTCCAAGGGAAATATTTTGAGTATATATAAATTCAAATTTGAAACTTTACTTAATCATAAACAAAATATCTACCGTTTGAATTAAGCTCTAATATGAAATGATGCATTCAATTATGCTCGGTCAATCACAGCATCCATAAATTTCAATTAATCACGGAATATAAAATTAATTGACGTGAAACAAATTAATCGAGGCATGTGTGAGCAATTAAAATAGAGAACTAGGACCACTAAAACAAAGAAAACTAGGACCACATGACCAAACGTGGATGTGAATATGATGATACCTTGATCAAACATGGATAAATAAGACATCGAGTGTCTATACCAAAGGAAGGTTATATATATACACATAATATTAGGATATGCGCATATATATATGTATAGTGTGTGTGTGTCGGTAATTACAATACCTATGGTGTTTAAAATTAATTTTATTTTGACACCAAAGTGATTTGAAATTTAAAAGTACTAATAAATTAAAGAAAAGGATGAAGCATTTGTTGACAGAAGGAAGCATGGGAAAACAAGTGCAGAAAGATATATAGAGAGAGAAACCATTTCAAACATCTAAAAAGTGAAATGTTTTCTCTTGAGAGAGAGAGAGAGAGAGAGAGAGAGAGAGAGAGAGAGAGAGAGAGAGAGAGAGAGAGAGAGAGAGAGAGAGAGAGAGAGAGAGAGAGAGAGAGTTCTGGAACCTATGTACCTTCGATTAGTGTAATATGCCCTCGCTCCATTCAAGACAAATCCATAAGCATCGAGAAGTGACATGAGGTTGAGGACAATTGCCTTGGCGGTGTTATACATCTTGCTCGCCAACAGTCCCCTGCATCACACGAGAAATAGTACCAATGGTCACGAGGATTCGAAAGCTTTGAAAGAAACTAATGCAGCAAGTTTTGTCAAATTAACACCATTAATTAATTTTCTCCTAATTATAAAGAAATAATCGCATGTGTATGTTATATTATTCTCCGTATAAATATATGAAAAGGAAAGGAGCAGATAAATGTTTTTAGTGAAATTTAAATTAACGATGCCTTCACCGCTTAAGATGTTCCATTGTCCTGCTTGTTGAGTTCAATTATGTTTCACAGTTGTCGAATATTGTCCGCTATTATTATTGACCCTTCGGTCACTGTAGGCGATAGTCCCAACATTTAATCATTTTTAAGAGGTAAAAGATAATTTAAAGAAAATTATCAGCATTAAAATTTTAGTTAAAAAAATAAAATGGATAAAAACTGTTGTATATATTATATGTGCGTGGTAGAAGATGTTTATGCAACCTAAAATGAGAAATTAGGATTTAATCAGATTTTTTTTTGAAAAAAATTGTATATCAGAATTAGGTAGCAAACCTGATCGTCCAGTATGAATCCCAGTAATAAACCTCTCTAAACCTCGACCCCGGAATAACAACCGGCGCCGGCAAGGGAAGCAACGTGTGCCACTCCGGTCGCTCCGCCACCGCCGCGTCCACCTTCCGGCTCAGGTTCCTCCACAGCGCGTGCACCTCGAGCGCCCACGCGCGGACCTTGCCGTTCTCCACCCTCGGCAGGAACCCTTCCGGTTCGGCGACAAAGTCCTCGGGCTCATCATAGACCAAGTCGGACCCGGCGCTGCCGAAGTGATCGCGCAGGAAGCTCGCCAAGTCGGCTTCCGGTATCGCGTCACCGACGGTAGGGAGGCGGGAGAAGGCCTCCTCGGCGGTGGAGAGTGGTTTCTCCAGGGGGAGGTCGACGTAGAGCTTGGGATCGAAGCTGGCTTCGCCGTAGGTCCGGAGGGCGGCGGACTGGAGACGCTGGAGGAACGGGAGGAGGGGGGAGGCGGCGGCTGCTGCGGCCGAAGGCATGGCGGCGGCAGCGGAGGAGGAGGAGGCGAGGAGGAGGAGGAGGAGGAGAAAGGAGGGGCAGAAGCGGTACGAGTGCGAATTGGTTGTGCGGGAGATGAAACGTGTGATTGGTAGCGGCATCTGCGTGCAAAATTCCAATACCTTTCCACGTTTCGACTTCGCCACTGAGGTAGTAACGATTTAACTAAACTAAATGTTATATTTTGACTTTGTTGGGCAATATTATATTTGATTAAGCGGATAGTGAGAGCATATAGCGATTTAATCAGTCGCGAATGATATTAGCAATTAAAAATTTTAATAAATAAGTATTTATAAATTTAGTGATAAAATTAGTTGATAAATATAAAATGACATAATTAGACATATAATAAATTATTTAATTCAAACACTATACAAGTTTTATTATAATATAATATAATAAATTATTTATATCTAAATTAAATAAACTAAATCACACAACTATTTTTTTTATTAAAATATATAAAATTTATATTGACAATAATTTTATATAGTGCTCCTATGATATAAAAATATTAATTATTAAATTAATCTTGTATTCATTGTTAACATATAAATAATTTACAATTAATTAAACATGAATATAAAAAATATAGTTAAATGTTGATAAAATAAAAATAAGAAAATGATAAGATAAACTGAAAAAGAAATAATGCATTTGATTAAGGGTAAAATAGAAAAAAATTATAAATAACTAATCTTTAAACGCTAAACATTAGTAGAAATCGATTTTTAATATTTTCATAAGAAACGCAACGCTACTTTTTTTATCATTTATAAAAAATAATATTTAAATTGCTAATTTTAGTATTGTCAAATAAAAATCTTTGTATTTAATAAAATAAACAATAATGACTCACCAATAATTCTCATCGATAATGATGGTGATAATGACAACCACGATGATGCACTAAGTTGGGGTAAATATGGTAAGAATATGGACTCGATTACTTTTTGGTTGATGGATAAAAAATAGAATAATGCCTTTCCCTTTTTTTATACCTTTTTTTGCATTAAGATCATGCTATTTTTTATTCGTTCAAATAATATGATTATTCACCTAACAATAGGAAAACAAACTTGCGGTTTAAAAAAAAAATATTGTGAATGGTATATCTGTCCCTCCATTTCTCATAACTTGTCAAATCCATCACCTAATTTTACTGCTAGTCCTAACATAGCCTGTTCATTGTAACGGCTAGTAAAGCCAAACCATCAAATTTAACTTCATCAACTGATGAACAATCATTTGACAGTCCAATACGAATGAATCAAAATACGCCGGTTTCCCATCTATTGCCTCCAGAACCTTCTCATATAACGATATTAACCTTCGTGTCTCCACTACACGCCTCATTTTAACCTTCCATTGTGGCTTTGGAATCGGATCTATCAACACATATTCCCCATCTCGTTCAATGCAACATAGTTGGCTCACATCTCCTAGATCTCAACGGTCAGACTTCCCTCACACTCAAGTCGACTGCAAGTAGTCTTCTTCGCCCTCCAAACAACACAAAAACACCCCTTCAAATACTTTAGGTCATGCTTTTCAGTCTCTCCATCCCCCTCCTCCTCGGGGTTGATAGCTAAACCCTAGGGGACTCTCCTCCCCATCAACAAAACCTCCTCATCGGCCTAGTGGTATATGTGGACTGGTCAGATCCCCGACTCCCACCTCATCCCCGACCGCTCGCCAAAGTATCCAGCTAGAAGTAGGTCAGCAGCCCTCGCATGCCGAAATGGTGACTTGGGACACTTCGTGCTTGGGGGAACCACAACGTGCTGCTAATGTGGAGCCCCCTTCTTCTGACTCCAACGAGGAAGCGCCTGATATAGATCTTCTTCCTTCGCCACTAGAACTCGCTCGAAGCGTCCTCGCAAGCCTACTAGAGCTAGTGCCCCTCCTAACCCAGAGCTCAAGCGTAAAACAAACAAACCCACGAGGGCAGGTAAGACACACTCTCAATAGTTTCAGATGATGACCTTAGAAACAATCTTGATCTAAATACATGAAAATTATTACTTGGAACTGTAGAGATGTGTTTCTAGTAAAATTGAAGATAGACTATTAGTTTTGATCTGGTTTCGGACTTAATTATTTTGCTTGAAACATATGTTTGATGTTGGGTGTTCTGCACTTGTTGTGCACCGATTAGGTTCGGCTTGGTATGGATGTTGGTTCCGGTAGCGACGCCACGAGGGGCCTTAATCTGGTCTGGCGACGTCAGGACATTAGATCACCCATATTACTTTATTTGATCATTTTTTACATGACATCGTTAATGTTGAAAATAAATCACTTTTAATAACTTGTATTTATGCTTGTACTTCCCCCATACGTAAGCAACTCTAGTTAAACCTTGCAAAGGATATCACACAACTCCATCGGCTTCTTTTAGGCAACTTTAATAATATTCTCTCACATTCACATAAGAGGGGAGGTGCACCTTTTCGACACCCCCCTTACTCGAGCTCTTTCTCACCTGATCCAGCGGCAAGGCCTCATTAACCTTCCCCGAGCCCTTGCATGGTGTAACAATCACTTGGGTAATGCTAGGGTGCTCTACAGGTTAGATAGAATTTTTTGTACTCTCAAGTGGCTTTCTTTTTTTTAGTAGCTTATCTATTGAAACCTTAGCTCATTCCCCTTTGCTCCTTTGTTCTGATTGTGCTCTCTCTCGCTCTCAACAATTCAAATATGAGGCATTCTAGTTTGAATACCCTGAGGCAAGAGAAATTGTTCAACATGTTTGGCGCAGTAGATTTGCTGCACACCCAATTCATCAATCACTACATGAAATTAAAACCAAAACACTTAGATGGAATAGCAAGTAATTGGACAAACTTGAAGATAGAGTAACATTGACTAAGCTTGAGATTCATAATCTTGAATCTATGGATGCTTCACACTCTATCTCTGATATCATTACTCTTAGGTCTCTCTACCATAAACATGCGTCCCTCCTTAGACAGATTGGCCTTAAGTGGTGGAGTAAATCAAGAACAAATTGAATTAAAAATAATGATAAGACACTAGTTTTTTCATATCCAAACTATTATAAAGCATAGGAAAAATCATATCCACTCCATAACTGACTCAAACAATCATAATGTTAAGAAGATTCTCTAGTATTTCGCTGACTACTACCAGGAACTTGGGGAACCCCTTCCTCTCCTCAAACAATCTAGATCAGTTGTGGCCCCCTCTACCTATTCTCAATCCCTCCTTGCATTCCTATCGCTCTGCCCCTATCTCGCATGAAGAGATCAGGGTTGTTGTTTGGACAATGCCCTTGGTAAAGTTCTTGGCCCAAACAGTTTTACTCTAGACTTTTATAAAAATTATTTAGATGCAACGAAATTTAATCATGTTTCTAATTGTTAAAGTGCTTATGAAATATACAGAAAACTTATCATTATACATGAAGGTACCAATAAGGTTAAGGGGTCTAGACTTAATACATTGAATCATCAATATGACCCTTTTAAAATGTATGAAAATGAATATATAAATGAAATTGTTGTACATTCCAATGATATTGTGAATGGTTTAGTCTCCTTGAGCGAGCCACATAGTAACTCTCAAAAGGTGAATAAATTTTTTAGGTCCCTTTCTTTCAAGTGGCACACAAAGATAACCGTGATTGAAGAGGATTTGAACAAGCTATATTTTGATGATATCATATGATCCCTTTTGACCTATGAGATTGGAATCAAGGAAGATGAAGAAATAAATATTTTATAAAAGAAGACTTTGACTTTGAAATCAAGAATGAATAAAAGTGAAACAAGTGAAAAAAATGAAGATCTACATGAAAAGAAGTTAGCCTTGTATGTCAAAAAGCTTGATAAATATTTTAGGTTTGCTAAGCAAAAGAAAAAGGGTGACTTCTCTAAAAGAAGATCATCAACAAGCAAAAATCAAGTAACTTTCTTTGAATGAAAAAAGGTTGGACACTATAAGAATGAGTGCTCAAATCTAATTAAGAAAGAAAAGGAGGGAGAAAAATTGAAGAAGAAAAAGAAAGATTTTCAAGCTATTTGGAATGTAAGTGAAGATGAAAAAAAATGACTCCAAAATCTCCTCAAGTGATGATGAAGAAGCCTACATATGTCTAATGACAAATAATCATGATGTATCATCTAACTCATCCGAATCTAGTGATAGCGAATCTTTTGATATGCATGATGAGTTTAGAATTCTTATACATAAATATAGATGCTATAAAAAGAAACATGATGATTTGAAAATAGAATTTAAAAATTTGAAAAATGAACATGATTCTAAAGTTTGTGAAAATTATAATTTACTAGATGATGAGAACTCTAGTTTAGAATTTATGATTGAAGTTTTGAGAATGAAAAATAACACTTTAAAATTATCTTATGAAAAATAAACTTGTAGTGTTGAAACTTTGAAAAATGAGAATATTAAAGTAAACTTGAAAAGTTTGCAAATCGTGAAAAAATACTATATGCAATGCTATCAACACAAAGAAGACCTTTTAACAAAAAATGAACTTAGTTTTAGCTCATTTGACATTAAGAAGGATAAAATGATTCTATTTGTTAAAACATCATAAAATTTTCATGCAAAATCACATATCACTTGTTTCATTGTGGTTATGAAAGACATTACTCTTATGAATATAAAGTTAAAAAGAGATTAAATAGTGGTATGAAGAAGATTTAGGTCCCTAAAAAGATCATCACTAACTAAATTAGATCCAAGCAAGTTTGGGTACCAAAAAGATGAAAATTTTAATGTCTTTCTTGTAGGGAGCTCCAAAGGATAATGAAGTCAAATGGTATTTGGATAGTGGGTGCTCAAGACATATGATCGATGACCCATCAAACTTCATTACATTAAAAAAGAAAAATAGAGGAAAAGCCACCTTTGGAAATAATAGTAAAGGAAGAATAATTGATATACGTAATGTTGGTAAGAATGATAAAGTATACTTGAAAAATATTTGATTAGTTGAAAATTTTAAACATAACTTAATTAGCATAAGTCAATTGTGTGACAAAAACTATTTAGTAAATTTTGAAAAGGACAAATGCTTGATTCTAGATGAAAACAAAGAAGTTCTATATATGAGATTTAGATATAATAATATATACAAGATTGATTTTGAAAATTTGAAAAGTGAGAAATGCCTTAGTGCTATGCATGATAATATAAATATTTAGCATAGAAGATTATGACAAGTAAACTTTAAGTTGTTAAACAAACTTTCATATCATTGATTGATTAGATGTTTACCTAAAATTAGATTTGAGAAAAATAATATTTGTGATTCATGTCTTAAAGGTAAACAAATTAAAAATTATTTCAAATAAAAAAAAATGTTATTAGTACACATAGGTCTTTAGAACTTTTACATCTTGACTTATTTGAATCTATTGATGTAGTAAGTTTAGGTGAAAAGAAATATGTATTCGTGATTATTAATGACTTCTTTCGTTTTACTTGGACTATCTTTCTTATAAGTAAAGATGAAACTATATGCATGTTTTCTAAATTTGCAAAAAGAATTTAAAATGAACTTGAGTTAAGAATTGCAAAAATTAGAAGTGATCATGGAGGTGAATTTGAAAACTACAAATTTGAATTATTTTATGAAGAAAATGAAATTACACACAACTTTTCTACACCTAGGACATCTCAACAAAATGGAGTAAAAAGAAAAACTAGAACTATTCAAAAAATGACTAGGACAATGCTAAATAAAAATAATTTGTCTAAATATTTTTGGGCAGAAGTCGTAAATATATCATGTTATGTATTAAATAGAATCTTACTTAAACCTTTTGAAAAGAAAATATGTTTTAAAGTTTTATATGTAAAAAGGCCAAATATTTCATATTTCAAAGTGTTTGGTTGTAAATGTTATATCTTGAATATTAAAGATAAATTAGACAAATTTAATTCAAAATGTGATGATGGTGTGTTTTTTGGATACTCTAGTACAGGTAAAGCATATAGAGTTTACAACAAAAGAATATTAGTTGTTGAAAAATCTATTAATGTTAATTCAATGAAACTAATGATTTTTTTATGAACAAACAAGTGAATGATGATGATGAAGAAATAGTTGAAGTGGAAAGACATCTCGAAGACATGCAAATTCAAAATAAAGACATGAAAGAAAAGAGAATGAATATCTCAAATGTGAAACAAATAGAAGAATCACAAGTGGAATATAATAAAATTATTTTAATGAATTGGAAACATGCATCATCACATCCACTTGATCAAGTTATAGGTAACATAAATGAAGGTATAAAGACTAGAAATTCCTTAAAAAGCTTGCGTGTTTTTTCGACATTACTTACACAATTTGAACCTAGTAACATTGATGAAGTTTTGAATGATTCAAATTGAATAAATGTCATGCATGAAGAATTAAATAATTTTGAAAGGAATCAAGTTTGGAAATTTGTAGAAAGGCCAAAAGATTATCTAATAATTGGTATTAAATGAGTTTTAGAAACAAACTAGATGAAAATGATATCACAATAAGAAATAAGGCAATACTTGTAGCAAAAGATTATTCACAAATAGAAGAAGTTGATTTTGAAGAATTTTTTGCTCCAATTGCTAGACTTGAGGCTATTAGAGTGCTTTTAGCTTTTGCATGTTTCAAATGATTCAAACTTTTTCAAATGGATGTAAAATCGACTTTTCTAAATGGTTTTATAAATGAAGAAGTCTATGTCGAGCAACCTTAACGTTTTGAAAATTCAGATTTTTCTAATCATGTATTTAAACTTTCTAAAGCTCTTTACGAACTTCTACAAGCTCTTAGAGCTTGGTATGAAAGATTGAGTAATTTTTTGATTGAAAATGATTTTAAAAAAGGAAAAGTTGATACTACATTATTTTTTAAGTATTTGAAAGATGATATTTTAATGGTTCATATTTATGTTGATGATATTGTTTATGGTGCTACTAATGAATGCTTGTCCAAAGAGTTTGAATCTCTTATGCAAAAAGAGTTTGAGATGAGTCTTGTAGGTAATTTCACATTCCTTTTAGGATTATAAGTCAAGCAAAATAAAGATGGAATATTTCTTAATCAAGAGAAGTATATAAGAGAGTTGTTAAAGAGATTTGGAATAGATGAATGTAAGGCAAGTTCAACTCCCATGAGCACTACAACTAACTTAGATGAAGTTGAGAAAGATAAATTCATTGATCAAAAGAGGTATAAGGGTATGATTGGTAGTTTTCTTTACTTGATGTCATTTAGGCAGGATATAATGTTTAGTGTATTCTTGTGTGCAAGATTTCAATCCGCACTTAAGGAATCACACTTAGTTGCCGTTAAAAGAATAATACGTTGTTTGAAGCATACTTATGATTTAGGCATTTGGTATGATGGGAACTCATCTTCATTTACATGCCTACACCGATGCGAATTTTGCCGAATGTAAAGTTGTTAGGAAAAACACTAGTGAGATGTGTTGCTTTCTTGGTAACTCTCTTATCTCTTGGGTTAGAAAAAAGTAAAACTCCATCGCACTCTCTACCGTTGAGGCCGAATATATAATAGTTGGTAGTTGTTGTGCACAAATATTATGAGTAAAATAATAATTACTTGATTATGGTATAAGTTGTTCAAGTGTATCCATGAATTGCGATAACACAAATGCAATAGAAATGACTAAAAATCTAATTCAATATTCTTGAACCAAGTATATTGATTTGCGCTATCATTTCATTAGATAACATGTGACATTTAAGAACATTGCTATTGAATATTTGTCTTCCGAAATTCAATTTGCGGATATTTTCACAAAACTCTTAAGTGAGGAAAGATTTTGTATGCTTAGACGTGAACTTTGAATATTAGGAATCTGATTGCCTCTCAACTCAGCTCATAAGTGACTTAGTTATGCAAGTATCATTTGTGAATCGAATTGAATATAAAATTATGTTGCACAACACATACATTCAGACCGATCGACCATTATCATGTCGGTTGACCGTTATAGGATCTGACCGGCTGACCATTTAAGTTACCAAATGATCGATTTTGGTTTACGGAGTATGCACTTCCAGAATGGTTGCCCGAACGTATTTTGAACAACCGTTAGAAACGAAATGGATCAGTTATAATGTCTAAGGATAATGGTCGCCCGACATAGTATCGATCGACCGTTTGAACGCGATATAAAAGAGCCGTCGACAAATTTTTCCCCAAATTCGATATCGGACGACCTTTTGTGCCCCGCCGCAGCCGGAAATTCCATTCTTCTCGACGATTTTTCTCAGCCATCATTTTCGACGATCCTCCTTGACTTCACCGACGATTCTTCTTGACTTCTCCGGCGATCCTCCTCGACGATCCTTCTAGATAGTCGCTCGGTTGACGGTGATGAAATTGACTTCAGCGAAATCAATTTCGGCAATCTTTCTCGGCCGACAACTCTCCTCGTCATTGATTTCTCTCCAATGATCTTCCTTCGTAAGAATCATTCCCCTTCGACGAGTTTTCTTAATAGTTGGGGGGGTTCTTCAGTCGCTCGATCGACGACAGAGAAATCAACTCCGGCGAATTCGATTTCGACGATCCTTCTCGACCCTCTTCTGGCAATCTTCCTCATCGTCGACTGTAGTCCGTCACTGGTCAGCAGCTCTCTAGCGAACTTCAACAATGACATGAAGAAACTAGGCACGTTGATTTCATCCTTCAAATTCGTTCGACGACCCTATCAACTCTGGCGACTGATATTAAAATGGACGACCGTTTTAAAGGTGACAGCACAACACTTTTCGAATTGATTTACAACGGTCATATTTTCGAGAGAAGCCTATAAAAGGGACCAAAAGATTGAAGGAATGTTAGCAAATCACTCTAGAGCTTCCTTCAAGTTCAAAGTATTTTTTTAGCTAAATTTTGCAAATCATCCATTCCCTCTTCTAGTTTTTAAGTGTGAACATTCTTTGTAAGAAGAGAGAATTGGAGGGAATTCTTATGTTCTTGTTTAGATAGTTTTGAAAGCTCCTTGTAAGAAGAGGTGTGCCTTACGTCTTGAGCGAAGAAGATATTGTGGTGTAGAAATGATTATTCTCTCCCTACAAGAAAAGAGAAGGCTAGTGAATTTCCGACGGTTTCGAGGTCGGAAAGTCGGAGCGGGGACGTAGGCTAAGGAGTTGAATCGAACCTCATCAACATATTGTGTCTTTCCCCTCTCTTGCACTTCTTACTTATCTTTTACTTGCTTACGATCGCATTTTCTAAGAATCGACTTTTACGACTTTTTTGACTAGATTTTTTATACACTAATTCACCCCCCTCTTGGTGCTTTCGATCCTACATCATATGTTTCATCACACCAGGGTATCAGGCAGGAAGACCCCCTTTCTCCTTACATGTCACGATCATATCACATATTCTTTCCTCCCTGCTCTTACAAGCTACACTGGCCGACGTCTTATCCCTCAGTATCAATAATTTTTAGCTTACCTACTTATTATACGTCGATGACTTGCTCATTTGTCTTTGGACCTCCTTGCTTAATGCCAATAACCTTTGATCCTACATACTTATCATCTGCTAACTAACCAAGCTATTAATCCCAATAAATATGATATCTTCTTTCCTTGATGGCTGGGGCCTAGGCGTAGTAACGCCATCTTGAGTATTTCGAGAATCAAGCAAGGTAATTTTCCTTTCCCTTACTTGGGCACTCCTATTTCCTGCAACTATATTCCTGTTTCCAAGCAACAGGGACTCATTGATAAGATTTCATCGCGTCTGGCTAGATGAAAAGGTAAGATGCTTAACATATATGGTGAGACTGTGCTTATCAAATATGTTTTGAGTTCTATCCATGTTCACTCCCTTGATACTATCTATATATTTCGTGGACTGATTAGTTCCTTGGAGAGGCTCTCCAAAATTTATTTGGTCTGGAAATGGAAGGAAGGTTGGTCTTTATTTGGTGGGTTGGAACACTATTTTGGCTCACTCCTCACAGGGCGGCCTTGGTATAAAGAATCTGATGTTCATCCTTCGTTGCTTGCACGTCGTATATAGGGTTTCTTGAATTATGCCTTGATCCTTGGTCGCAGTTTGTATGCTCTAAATGTGGAGCCCTATGTCCTTGGCCTAGTTTTGATTCCTACAGGCCATCTAATGGATCCTCTTGGGCTTAGCATTTGACTACTCATACTGTAGACCTCATCCGTGGGGGCTTCAAGAAATATATTGGCAATGGCGCTATTTTATTTGATCCTTGGGTTTTTAATATGCCTATTTACTACATGCCTATCTTTTTTAATATTAATCTGGTCTAGATGTTCTAAATGTATGTGATTTACTTTCGGACGGCACCTGGAATTTCTCCCTTTTGCTACATTGTTTTGGGGAGCTCCTGGTGCAACAGATCATTGAGCTTCCTGTTAACTCTAGTTTTTCCCCTGCCGATGATGATTGTTGGGTCTGTAACTCTAATACTCATGGTGAAGTCATGGCTAGATAAGTTTACTATTCACTTAGTCGCCATCCTTTCATCTTCTAGAGGCTGAATTGGAAGGCCTCGTGGGCTATTTGCACCCCTCCTAAGATTCTTTTTTTTCCTTGGAAGCTCTGCCACTCCTGCCTCGCTACTTTGGATATGATTCTTTCCTTTAATTCAAATATGAATGGTGCATGTACTTTGTGTGGTATAACTCTCGAAACTATAGCCCACCTCTTCTTTACTTGTTCCTTCTCTCAGGAGCTTTGGATCACTTTTCAAACTATGCTAAATTACTTGTTCTCTTTTATGGGCATATGACATAACTGTCATTGTCTACGTGAGGGAGCGAACCTCTCTCCTCCCTCTATAGCCAAGCTTAGTTCTCTAATTGCCTTTTGTCTTTGGGGGATTAGGGTTCTTCGTAATGATGTCCATTTTGCTTCTAGATCGGCAACCATCTCATTGGTGTGGAATTGGGCTTTGGCTGGCTCTGTCGAATTTACCAGGTTCAACTTACCTGAGGCAACATACCCCCACGACCTGATTTGGGTTAGATGGGAGGCCCCACTACCATGCTGGGTGAAGGTTAACTTTAATGGGTCCTTCACCAACTCCAGGTAGTCCAAGGGGTGGGGTTTATTATTCGTAATGCTAACAGTTCTCCTCTTGTGGCAGGCGCACTTCGACGGGACGTGGGCTCTGTTTTGACTGTCGAGATGTGGGTCGCTCTCATTGGTCTTCGCAGATATGGGATTCACCCATGCGTGCCTAGAAGCTAATTCAACTAATCTAATAGCTATTATCATCAACAAGGCTAAGGCTCTTTGAAAGCTTTGGTCCTTGATTGGAGAACTTTGGAAAATAGTAGAATCATTTGAACAGAATGTACTCATTGTTATAAGGAGGCGAACCGTGCGATCGACTATCTTGCTAATCTTGGTCGGTCATTATTTGATAACTTTTGGTTGGATGACCTACCTTTGGAGGTTCTTCCTATTTTGTATTTGGACTCCTCTAGAACTTATATCAATAGATAATGCATTTTAATTAAAAAAAAGGGATAACTTACATTTTAAAAAAGAATTTAACGAGACTCCTACCTATCTAACTATGGATAAGTCTTCTATCTAAATTCTTAGCCATCTAATTTGATCGGTCGGTTGGGACACTAGGCGTGGTTCAATGGACAGAAAAAATTGACTTGACTAAAATAATACTGACTTGTTTGGTTCAATGTGAATGGAGACCTCGGGACTCGCGAGTGCCAACCTCGTGATCGGCGATTGTCCTAGGATGCGATGATGATAATGGGGGTGAGGCGATGACGAATTCGACCGAGATTTGAGGTCAGTGGAAAGGAGGTCGAAGGCGGCGAGCGAAGGCAGTGAGCGAGGGTGACGACAATGCTGGTGAGCGAGGTCAGCATGACGATGACAAGGTTGTGGGTGGCGAGTGAGAGCTCTATCGATGGTGGCGACAATGGGTGAGGTCGAGGGCGGCAATGGCGGGCGAAGTTGAGGCTGAGGGCAGCGAGCGAGGTCGAGCGTGATGACGATGGCGAGGTTGATGGTGGTGAGCGAGAGCTTCGTCGAGGTTGGCGATAATGGGCAAGGTCGAGGGTGGCGAGCGAGAGCTTCATCGAGGTTGAAGACAATTGGCAAGGTCGAGGGCGGCGATGGAGGGTGAAGTCAAGGTCAAGGGCGGCAAGCAAGGGAGATGACGACAACGACAATAGCGACGACAATTGAGGTTGAGGACGACCATCGAGGTCGGGGGTCGAGGATCGTCACTGACAAGGTGAGATCGTTGGTGGTGGCGAGAAACATCAATAGTGGCTAAGCGTCGGTGCCCGTGTGTTGATGGCGATGGCGACAAATGTGGATGACAACGAGGGTAGGGAGGATCATCGAGTTGACGGAAGTGTGCTCTAAAGTGACCACAAGGGTTGATGTGAGTGTGGCACGTTCAAAGGGGGCGGCGAAGGAAGGGGTTTTGGGTTGAACCGCATGTTTGAAACATTGAATGAGCGATTTTCCTAGCTGAGTCATACATATTCAGCGCTGAATTGCAGCTATTCGAGAAATGATGCATAAGTTGATTTTGTTTGTTATGCTAATAAATCACTTTCTCCTCAAATTCATAGAAAAAAAGGCAAAAAAAAAAATGATGGAAATTGATGGTGTTATCAATGGTGATGGAGCTAGGTCAATTTTTTTAAGAGGGCCAACATGTAAAATTAAAATCAAATATTTAAATTACCAACATGTAAAATTATATTGTGAGTTTTCAAATATAAAAAATAAAAATGATGTCATAATTAGAATTCTTATTTTAAGGCTCATCATTTATTGATTGAAAACTAATATTCTTCACCTCGTTTAAAGATTTGAATTAGGGTGAATTGATAAACGGCTTTACTTCGCTTAAGTAATGTATCGAGTTCAATTTTTTTAGAATATATAAAGTTCTCATGGGAGACTCGCTAGATTAGTTGGATCGATTTTTAACCTGTCGGATCATTAGCGTTGCATGGGTTCCACTTTCAAAATATAGAAGCTTAACAATTTCAAGAAATGTTTGAACTAAACCTTGATCCACTTATTCAATGATCCAAGCCTATATGCTCAGACCAGGATTGACATTCAATCCTATTTGGAATGGGTGTATGTCCTTCAGAGGGCTGGCTCATGAGTTTTGAAGGCATAAAAAATATAATTATATTGTGAGTCTTTTTAATATAAATAAAACTTATTTTCTAGTTCTGAGATATACAAGTATTAATTAATTTTCACAAACTAATATGTTTTATGTTTATTTTGCTTAACATTGTTGACCTTAAATGTGACATTGTTTCAACAAGTTGCCCTTAGAGTGCAAAAAAATAATAATAAATTAAAAATTTAAGAAAAAATAAATTAATTATTTTATATTTTAGCACTAAAAATCTATAGGATTATAGATAGTAACAAAAAAACGTTTTTACAACAAAGAAAATATAGAAAATAACCAATGCATTATGAATACTAATAATGTTCAAAGCTCTGTTACACACCAACATATAAATATTGTTTATGATTTGAATTATTGATCTTCTAAATTATTAGTAAATAAAGATATTAAAAAAAGTTATGTGACAAACTATTTGACACACGATATGAAAAATATATGATATGATCATTAAATTCATATAATTAATTATTAAATATTAGGTGATCAATTTTGAATAGTAAGTATTAAGGAGATTTGTGTTTATGGAATATAGAGATAATTAAGAAGAATTCAATTATGATTTGGATTAATGATAAAAATGTCAAATTATTATTAATTATAAGCAATCAATAGATATATTATTTATCTTTCTGAATTAATTATCGTCAGGACTTTTTTTGTTTAAACAAAACTGTGCACATTAATAATATGTATACAAAAGTTTTAAATTTATTTTTAGATTACTTATAAGTCTACCTAAACATAAATTTTACGAGTACAAATTTCTACATTACAAATTATCTAATTGTTAAAACATCGTGATGCATATTTAAGCTCAGTTTGACATTATTAACGATTTGATAAGCAGATAGCAGTTTAAATAATACATGGTGAATGATGATTAACAGTTAAAAATTTATTTAGAATATTAATAAATAAGCATTTGATAAATTTAAAAGTAGAATTAGCTGATGAATATAAAATGACATAATTGAACATATAATAAATTATTTAATTTAATTATTCTACAAATTTATAATTTAATAAATAATTAATTAATATCTCAATAAAATAAAATAAAATTTCACAAATATTTTTTATTATAGTATATAAATATATATATATATTTACAATAAATTTTATACAATTCATACATGATATGAAAATATTAATTTATTGAATTAATTTATATATCCATTGTTAATAAATAAATAATTTGTAAACAATTAACTATGAATATAGAAGGAATATAGTTGAATGGTTGTATAATTAAAATAATAAAATAATAAGATAAATTGAAAAAATAATGTATTTGAATAAGGATAAAATAAAAATAAGTCTCTAAATGCTAAACGCTAAAAGCTACTAGGAATAGCTTTTTAATATTTTCATTCAAAACACTAAACTCTAACGCTACTTCAAACGCTATTTTTAATCTTATCAAACATAGCCTTAGACATACAAGATCATACGAGAATGAGAGGTTGAAAATAAGAGAGTAATATTATCTCTATCATCGAATTATGTTGCCGAAAATTATGTCCTCCTGATTGGTGGAAAACGAAATAAGAAAAAAGATTAGAACTCTCCTATCAAATTTTGTTAATATTGAAATAAGGGTGCAATGCAATGACGCGCATCTCATCAAAAAATTATGAGTTCGAATTTCATCAATGGAACATAAGATGGTTGTTTGGAAATGGAACCATGGTTTCTCCTAAGTAATTGAATTGATTAGTTCGGGTTGTGTTTGGTTGAAGTGGAATTTGATGATGAGAAATCATGTAGTTGATGTGATAGGAAAAAGAAGATGTGATAGATGATTTTTTGATGAGTTTTGAATTAAAAATAATAATTATAATTATAAAGTATAATTTTATTATTAATTAAAATAAAATTATAAAATAAAAAATTTTATGGGAAAAATTTTGTTAAAAAAAATATTATTTAAATATAAAAATCATTTTTTTAAATTAATTATGTTTAATGAAATATTAAATTTTTTAATGAAATAATAAGTAATCAATAATATTATATTAATTCATTGTTATGAATATTTTATATTTATTAAATAATTTATTTTACGAAGGTTATTGTGTGAGACGGAAAAAAAAAGAAAACGAATTAAAAGAACTAAAATGTTGTGTCTAACAAAAAAAGGGGCAACCTCCGATTCCACCTAAAAAGTAGGTGGAGGGCCGACTCTGGTTCCATCACATTTGTTTTTGCCTTGGAATTCAATTTCGAAATAATATTTGATAGAACTAAACGGGAATCGAGTTTCAGAACGGTATTTGACGAAATCGAACGGAAAGAACATGATTTCTGTCCGGTTCTAAAAAAAAAAACCTACCCCAGGAACGAACATAGGTATCTTTTTATTTTCAATTAGGTTCAAAGACCTCGTAATCGAAAAAGAAATGGTTTGATCTTAAGCCGATTGTGCCATTCAATCTTGGTTAGGTCGTGCGCGTGTTTACATGTGAACTTTGAAGTGAACCCCGTGTGAACTTCGGTTCTGGCGGCTTAACTCCAACTCCCACGCCGCCGCAAGTCGCGAGATCAAGAAGACAATTTCCTCAAAACAGATCTCCAATTCTTCGACCTCTTCCCCAAAACCCTCCTTCAAAAACCCTCCGAACAAACAGATGGCGTGCGCCCGTAGGTACCTCACCGCAAGCTACGCCCACCACCTCACCCGCCGCATCCCGCCCTCCATCGCCCACATCGTCCGCGACGACGACGACGACGACGACCGCGGCTCGGAACCCCGCAAGCCCCCTCCCGCCTTCCGCTCCCGTTGGGACGATCCCGCTGCCCCTTCCCGGCGGGTCCCCGCTGGATTCGGCGGTCGGAGAAGCTCCCTCGGCCTCGCCCTTCCGTTCGGCGTAGATCCGTCTCTTCTTCTCAGGCGATACTCGTCCAGCGCAGAGGGATCAAACGACCTCAGCTACGTTGTTAATGATCCTGCCCAGGTTCTATCAGACGGTAGTGTGGAGGCGGCGGCCGCTGCCGTCGCTGCGGCGGTTCCGCCGGCGCCTTTTCCCGGAGAGGTGGCAGCTGCCGCTGCCGACTCTTTTCCGCCCGTATGGGCGCTGCAGCACGTTATTGACGGCATACACTCGTTCACTGGATTTAATTGGTTGGTATTTCAACTTCAATCGAGTCGATCAAAGAATTTGCGTTTGCTCGAATGTTAACATTTGGTTTACGTTCTCTGGCATTGTTATTTGGTGAGCCTGGAAGATTGTCATAGGAAAAATGACATAGACTCTAAGTTTAAGTGTTGTATAAAAAAATATTTAACTTTTATGTTTTTACTTTGTGTTTAGGTGGGCGTCAATTGCTTTGACAACTATTTTGATCCGTGGGGCGACTGTGCCATTACTGGTGAATCAGATGAAGGCCTCTCTCAAGCTTAGTGTGAGTTTGTAGCTTCTTACTCATTCGTCTAGACTTCACTTTGATGATTATTCCAATCCTAACAATAAACAGACACTGAGCTCTTGAGAAACGCCACTAGATCAACTTTTAAGTTGCAGCAATCTTGCACGATAATACGTGGATGGTAGGCTGGCTAACTCAAAATCATATTATTCACTTGTCCTTACAAAAAGGAAAGTGTGATATGGTATTTGAGTATGTCTGAAATTTTAGGAACCTACCTAAAGTTTATACGATATGAACAACATATTACATATGATAGTGAAAATGAAAAAAGAGATTATATAATTGGTTCTAACTAGGTTACTAGACTGTGAGTGAGGCTTTGTTGATGATTAGATATCAAGGACTTGTGTTGATGAAATACCACTCATATTACGAGTTGTCCCTTATTGTTTACTCTTTGTTGACTCGGGCATATTTTTATCCCTCATGTCTTTGCAGTTAATGAGGCCAGAGTTGGAGCAGCTGAAGGAGCAAATGAATGTATGATCATTGCTTTCTACTTTAAACATGTATATAACCCAAAATGAAAGAAAGTGTTTACTTTGACTTTCCCATATCAGTATCTCTGAAATTTCTTTTTGCTCTCAACACATGGGACTAGCTTCAGTCACTTTAAGTAATTCTTCTAGTTTCTCCTAAAGAAAAGTAATTCTTATAGTTCTTCATGACATGTTAATGATATATTGTCTTTGCCAGTCCATGGATCCCCAATCTGTGCAAGAAAGTCAAAAAAAGATGCAAGCCTTATTCAAGAAGTATGTATCATTCTAATAAGGTCTTTCTTCTTGTATACCTCTTTATTTTTTTTAATGTTTTGATGTATGTTAAAGATCAGCAAGTTGGGTTCCATTTAACTATAAGAGCATTTGAGTATTATAAGAAAAAAATATTATTAAGTTGACTATAAAACTATGGACTACTGGGAAAGAAATGCTTGATGTCTCTTCATGTTAAAGGAACTGCTGAACCAATGCCATCAAAGCATTATATATTGAGATGCTTTTGACGTAGATGAGATGGTCAAATCATATACACATTCTTAATTGTCACGCATCTTTCTGACCTAAACACTCAATGGAAGCCACTCTCAAGAAAAGCAAAAAATAATCGATGGAAGTGCCTTCATTTTATTATTTAAGCATTGGATTCTCCTTGTATGGAATGGAAAGCTTCGTATGACAAAATTTTCCACATATAATATGTATCTGCTTCCAAATCGCTTTTACGTAAACTTTCATGATATATTCCATACATGGATCCTGTTATTTGTTCCTAATTGTTTTATATGGTTGGTAATCAAGGCACGGGGTTACACCTTTTACTCCATTGAAGGGGCTTCTATTTCAAGGACCCATCTTTATCAGCTTCTTTTTTGCTGTAAGTTTGCTGATTTTATTTGGACAATTGATTTTCAGCAAATCATTTTATTTGTAATTACATAATTTTTCATCTTCTGAAGATCTCAAATATGGTGGAGAAAGTACCATCTCTGAAAGGAGGGGGAGCATTTTGGTTTACGGACTTGACAACACCTGATCCCCAGTACATATTTCCAGTCCTAACAGCACTCACTTTCTTGGCAACAGTGGAGGTAAAACTTGGATCGACTGATATTCTGTACATGTCAATTGTTGTTATTTATGGCAGATTAAACACATCAACACCCTTCATGAGAAGCTGCATCTTTTTCCTGGAGATTGTTTATAATTCTTCCACAAATATCTTGGCAAACCATACCACTATTAAAATCACTACGTGACCTGATCACCTACCCTGATGCTGAGGCGTAGGAGTTTAAAATGTGACTGTAATATTTTTTTTCTTTTCTTTGGATCTATCTAGTCTTCTCTGGTGATATTGTTATGGCACTTAGCTTTAGGAGTATTCCGCCTCATCTAAGTGACAATTTTGAATAGGCATACATTAAGTTTATATTAATATATTCTAATTTATTTTCTTTCCTCTCGACATACGAAATTCATTTTGCAGTTTTTTTTTTTTGAAACAAGAAAGGATGACTAGCAAGAGGGTAGTCATCCAAGAGTTTCATTAATAATAATAATAATGACTACAGTAAGTTTGATAGAGAGGCCAGCAGAAAACATTTTGCAGGGTTTTTTCCATATCATTTCACTTTTCTGGAAGAATGCAACTTTGATGTTGTAAATTTCAGTACATGTCAGGCATGTGAAAAATTGTGATTTACAGAAAGAATAAGTAGTGGAGAATGGTCAATGTTCTTTATTCACAGTTAAGTTATTTGGGCCTTGCTTTGGTTTAAAGCTTGGTGGAATATGGAACATACGAGGTCAGATGATATATGTGACTCTCATATTATGCTCAGAAGTCAATGTTGTGAGGCGAAATCTAGTGATGGAAGATTCCTTGACTAGTCTGCTAACTTTTCTCGCCTGAAACTATTATTTTCATTAAATGCTCTTTGATGTTGATCTTCTGACCACGTGGTTGTTGAACTTTAATTACCAAGGAATACCATGCTTGAAACCAATGCTTTCCAGATACTTTTTTTGTGCAAAAGTCATTCTTCTTTTTGTCCATAGGCAAATGGGAATGCTTTCCTTAACTAAACAGAAAATAATGATAGGCAATATCAATTTTGAGAAGTTGTAGTACGAAAACTTGGTCTTGAACTTGTAGTACTTAAATATCAAACAAAAGATCATGACATAGTATGCATTCATTTTCATGTCTCCTAATGATGCTTCTGTGCTTTAAGTTGTATATGTGCTATACTTGTTTCCTCTTTATGATTTTAGCGACCTATATTCTGTTTTTTCCATAACTTTCTGGGATATTGTTTGCATGCTTTCAGCTCAACATGCAAGAAGGAATGGAAGGGAATCCTATGGCAAAGAACATGAAGAACTTCTCCAGAGTAATGGCTGTGATGACTGTTCCATTTACAGCCCATTTTCCAAAGGTACTTGCACAATAGGTATATCCATATTAAAAATATTTCCATTTGCAGTATGAGGATGGTTTATGGAGGCTCCACTTAATGACAACTAACAATATTAACTATTAGCATGTTCATCCATATGAAGTCGTATTAGGCTTATTCAATCTATTATGCTATGTTTCAATTCTGCCGAAAATGAACATTTTTTTATCCTTGTCCCTCAAAGTTTCTGGTTCTAGTGAGCTCTTTTGTTTGTAATTCTCATTGCCAACTGCACCAAACTCTTCAACTTCCTAGTCAAATTTTCTCTCTATGACAAAAAATTCGTTAGTCCTTCTGGACTCTTCTTACACTATGCTTTTAGCCAACCTTTTACCTTTTTACGTCTTCTATACTAACTTCACATTATCTTCCAGGCTATCTTTTGTTATTGGGTCACATCAAACATTTTCTCTCTTTTGTATGGCTTTGGTAAGCTATAGTGCAATTCATGTTTTTTACTATGTACTTGTTATGATACAGATCATTGGTACTAACCCAGTAAACATCTATTCCTCTTACATGTTAACAGTACTTAGGCGCCCTCCAGTGAGGAAATATCTGGGTCTTCCTGAGTTGGTGCCTCATCCTGCTTCCTCAAGCCCGTCTAGCTTCTCATTCCTCACCGGACCCAACTCAAGTGGCCCATCAAACTCTTCACCGTCAGCTAAGGAATCGGAGCAAAGTAAAACCCCTGAAAGAAGGGTCTCTTCATCATCTGTTATCAGCCAGAGAATAAGAAATCTAGAGAAGACAGTGAAAGCTAGAAATATAAAACCCAAAAAGAGGTAAGGCGAAATACATGGTGATATTTGACACGGATCATGCAAAAGGTTTCCAATTTTTTCCTTTGAACTTGGGAAGGTTCGATTCATGCAACTGTTTGCTTAGATAAGGTTGGTTCTCATTTTTTTGGAAATAAGTTAACATCAATACAATTTATATCATACAGGACTACTAATTATTAGCAGTCTGAAATTGTAGCTCAAATCACATATTTTTATTATTTATCAGTTGCAACGCCTGGCAGAAGTTTTCCAGGTTTTTTGGCTTTAGGCAAGTAGATTGTAGACATAGGCACCTATGTTTGTGACCTTACCTACATCAACTTTTCATTGTTGCTGGAAACTATTGAGCAAAATTTATGTCTGGTCATAGTTTGAGATGCCAATGTTTGCCGCTTTTGCAGGCGGACTTTTATATTATTTATTTTCTATGCTATTCGCTTTAATATTCCTAGGTGACAATTCAAGCATGCAAATGACATGCATGTGGCACGCAACAGTAGCACTAACGTTATTTAACTAGTTCCGAGTCTTCCGAGCTCTGGCTTAGGCTTTGTTTGGGGAACGTGGGAAAAGTAAAGAAATGAGGAAAACTGTAGTTTTTTTTCCCACGACAGTAAAAATTACTAAATGACATTTCGATGTTGATTTTTTTTGGATTTAAGAGCCGTGGTTAGAAGTTCATAACGATGTAAAAAATTATGAGGTCTGAACTACTTCGTTCTTTGGACAGCACCTTGCGTGAGATTAAACATAAAGGAGAGGTTTTTGCAATCAATTGATTGTTTTTTTGAAAAAAAAATTCTACCATTACGTAACGTTGTTATTCAATGGAAAACCCGAAGTCAGACATTGGTCTAACTGATTTATACGTAGTCCTAAACCCGATCTCTACATACAACGTGTGATCGAAAAAACTAATCCGATAAAAGAAGTCTGTGCTTATGGTAGCACTGTGCGTCCACATTTTTAGGGTCATCCGATTTGAGATAGACAGATCGGATGTTTGCGCGCCGGTTCGGAGAGGGTTTCAGCGTCCGGTTCAATGTCAGGTTCATGTCGACGCACGTCTCCTTCCCTTGGCTGCACGACGATGGAGGGAGGTCGTCGTTCCTCCTCTCTCGCAGTCTCGCCGCCGTTCCTCATCTCTCGTAGCCTTGCCGTCGTTCCTCCTCTCTTGCGGCTTCGCCGCCGTTCCCTCTTCTTCCTCACCGTCGTTCCTCCTTCCTCGTTGTCATTCCTCCTCCCTCGTTGTTCTCATCCTCCCTCGCTGTTCTCATTATTCCCCTCGCCATTCCTCCCTTGTCCTTCTCTGTGCGACGATGGAGGGAGCAGGCAACCTGACGATCGAGCGCCCTTTTCGCTGTCGTGCCAGCGCGCGCAGAGAAGCCCGAAGCACATCTCAGATCGGCGTCGCGTTCTCCTACAGCGGCTAGGGCATATCTCAAATTGAACCTGCTAATGAAACTCCGTCGACTCATCTCAGATCGTCGATCTCCCATCGTCGGAGCTCCGTTGTCTAAATCGTCGCTTGGCGCCGCGGCCGCGGCTAGAGCACATCTCAGATCAAACCTGCGAACGAAGCTTCGTCAACTCATCTCAGATCGTCGATCGTCGGAGCTCCATCGTCCAGCGTCGTTGCCTGAATGCCGTCGCCGCCTAGTGCTGCCTCCGTCGTCGCCTAGTGCTGCCGCCTTCGTCGCCTAGTGCTGCCGCCGTCGTCTGGCACAAAGCGGGGAAGAGAGAGGCGTTGCATTTTTCGCGAACTGAAAGAATGCGGTTCGAACCGGAGGAATGACAGTGAACCAGCGCTCACGAACTCTCTGATCCGGCGTGCACATATCCGATCCGTCTATCTCAAATTGGAGGAATTGGAGGGAGGGATGAGCACATTTAGATCAATAATTTTAGATAAATGACATATTTAAATGATATTAAATGATAAGATTTAATTTTAATCGGTGGATTAATGATCCAAATGCTTTGAAAGTATATTAATCACAGGGAATTGTTTTTTTTGAAATTTCTTCATTTTGGACACTATATCAGTACTCTTGTAAAAAAAAAACAAAAGAAAATCACTGTTATTTCATGCGTATGTATATACCTACTGGGATAAGGAGAAGGGGAAAGTGAACCATCACCGTGAGAACAAAATTGATGGTTCAAAATCAAAATAATAACTTTAAAAAATATGCGGTCCAAATTTATCCTAACGGTAAAGCCTCCACTCGTCTCTCTCTCACAGGCACTAAGCCTTCGTATCTCGGTGTCTCCCTTCCTCAATGCCATGAATCCATAAGACTGCTGTGAGCACCCATTCCATGCACCGCCTCTGCTTCCCTCACATCTGACCGGGTACTCTTTCCCCCTCGCACTTCATCATTGATCTGCCGTTGCCTTTTAGTGCCCACCGTAGTCGTAGCCATCATCATCGACCATTTTTACCTCTATGAAATAGCCGCCGTGGCTGCTAACTACTACCATTGTCGCTGCCATAAACTAAACTCAGGACAGCGAGGCCTCCACTATGGTTGACTGTTAATACTTAAACGTAATTTTACAAAAAAATTGGTCTCACGTATCCACGATCCTTGGCATTGGAAGAGGGAGGGATATATAGGAAGGAGAGAAAGTGACGTGTTTGATCTCACGGTGACTGTGCTGCGCATTAGGTATGTTGTCCATCTGTCGACAACATACTCCCTTTCCCCTAAGAATAACTGTTTCTCTTTCTCTCTAATACACATGTATGGATATACACATGTATTAAGACATGGTAGCAGCACTAGAGGACTATTCATAAGATCAGATCCTTCCATAATTCCATTAATGTACTTTCCTCAAGGCTCTTCTAGCCATAACCACAACACCCAATGGACGCAACATATGACAGGTACTAACACCGCAACATACGTATAGAACTGCAGTAGCAAAAGCAAGCATCTCCAATTAAAGCTTACATATTTCTTTTAAATATATAAATACATCATTAGCAAAGTACACATTCAGATTGGCAATGCAGGACGCTAGAAAAAGAACACATGTTATGTACGCTTATGCTACATACACAGCATATTTTTCTGGACCAGGCTTGATGCACGATCACGAACTTCTTGAGAAACAGAATCTGGTTAAGTTGAAAATCGAGATGTGTCCCTTGCACTTAAACCTCCTCCGTTTCATTGTTCTTTAAAATGTTGAGCTTGCACAGTGGACATGTAGCATTTATGTAAAGCCATTTATCAATACAGGCACAGTGAAAGTGGTGGCCACAAGGAAGCTCACGGAGCTCCACACCATCATCATAGGATGAGAGACAAATGCAGCATTCCTGCAAGCAGAAAATGCTTGTCAGACTGATAAATTGGATATATGATCTTTGAATAAGAGATCTGCATTTCAGTGCATTTCTATTCCAAGTTATTTTCCAGCAAATATTTCATATACTAAGCAAGCGGCGTAACTTTTTTTCTTTTTGTCTTTTTGGCGCAAATTTGCTAGCCTGCCTTTCCAGATAACCACAATATACAGATGTTAATTCTCCCGAGATCACAAGCACGAGTTACCATGGTCCTTTTCAGAAATCTGTTACCAGCAATTGCGCTAGTTAGTTACTATGGTATTAGCAGCTTTTGGCTAATGCAAGAAATCTTCTTTTTAGGTAGTAACTTAATTACTTAAACATATGGTTGTGGATGTGAAAAGATGGATACACTTAGCACAGTGTTTTTTTAGCTATCTTAATTAAAACAAGGCCTGCAAGTATTTCTGCTAAAATAGGAGACAAAACAGAAAAATCAAGCTTGGCTCCTTGTTTTCCACTGAAATGCTTTCTTAAAAATTTCTATTGAAAATTGATATACTTCTTTCAGATGTAGTAGATAGTCAACAACAATAAAAATAATAGCCAGTTCGCTACATCGTATAACAGTTTATCCCTACTTTGAATATGTTCAAGAATATTTCAAGAGGCAGATAAAAGATCTTACCGCGTCATCTGCTGAAAGTACATGCTCATTTGGTGAATCACAACCACATTCTGTCATAATTCCCCCAAAGGGACCTGATATCTCACTGTCCTTTTCTGAATTCCCAACCCTTCGGAACTTATATTTCGACAATTGACGGATATCATCTTCAGATGCCCCTTCCTGTTTATGAGGAAGAAACAAATACATATACAAAATTTATACGAATATGAATAATACAAACCATCTCATGGTAGGATCAAATGCAGATGCAAGAAAACATATATCCTAGCAACAGTTCAAGAAGACATGCAAATAAATGCTCACAAACAAATAACAAAATTTCAACTTTTTCTAGTGAAAGATGGAAATATGAACTTCGACATAATGTTTATATGCCTGTTGACTGTAAAAAATCAACAGAAATAATTCTTGTCATAATAACTTGGTCCCTATTAAGATCATCTGTAGCATACAATAACTTTACAAAATTGACGGCTTTTATTTTGATGCCATGAAGATTGCATACCTGATCTGCCACAGCATACAGAATTGCAATGATGCAAGGAAGACAGCAACAAACTGCAATACCGATTACGCATGCGAGAGCAACACAGAAAACAACAAAGAATACATCAAAGGCCAGAAAAATGATGCACAACCTGCATAAGAAAAGAAGAAAAACAATTATTAAAGTACTTCAAGATAGCTTTGAAAATCATGAAATCTGAATCTTGAAAAATACTTGAACTATACCAATAGAGTTGTGGTGCATCATGTGTTAGAGATTGACCTCCGACGGATACCCAATAGAAACCGATAATCCACCAAATAAAGGAGAACATTGTATTTGCAGACTCCAGATGTTTCGCAAAACTGCCAAGAAAACGGTTACATTAACTGTAGTAACCATGAAAAAATATTAGAATCCTTAAACTATTAGAAAATTCATAGACTGAAAAGTAATTGAAGGTGAAGGTGTTTGTGCAGTATGTCGATGATCGAAGAAAGAACAAAGACAAAATCTTGTCATGAGATAAATTTGCAGGCTATTTATTTATTTGTTAAATAAATATAATAGAAAATGCAGTTAATAAACAAATATAATTAGAGGATGAACTTCTATACATCAAGTGATTGTTTCTTTTTAGATTGTATGATGTGTGCAATTGTGTGAATCCAACAGAATTTCATTTGGTCCATCTTGAATCTCAGATATAAAATCATCCCTCTTGCACAATCAAAAGATGTTTTCATCTCGCAATTGAGAAAATAACGAATCTATATCTTTGAAGAGGAGATAAAAGTAGCAGATATGCCAATGTATTTTTTTTCGAAATAAAGATAGATTATGTAATGCATCCTTGTGCAGAATATCAGCTAGCTAGAACTAGAGGGGGATCCCTCTCACAATAGATATTAGCCAACCGCATTGCGGGCTGAGGCAGCCAAAAAATCCGAGGCAGCATTTGCTTCCAGCTAGTAAAACATACCAATATTTTAAACTACAATTGCTACTGAAGTAGCTTCTAAGCAAATCCATCAGAAGCCGTACTATTGAATTGCCTATAAACCTTTAATTGGATTATGGAGATCAAGGAGATGAAAGATCATAATAACAAATTTATCTTCGTCCTAGCATGCATGTAACTTGTTTACCTACTGAGATGCTCATCATGACTTTGTTGACTGTAGCCGCCTTCCTCTTCGAGTTCCCTGGACGGGCTCGATCCGGGGCTCCTACCGCCACCCCTCCCGCCCTCTTCCAAATCCGATGCAATGCCGTCGGCCGAGTGCCTCCTCCGGTACTCGATGCACACGCAGACCATATGGAGAACGCACTGGAGGGCGTACCCGGCAATCCAAAGCCTCAGAGGCATCGACGGGGCCTCGTCGCGGCTGAGCACAATCACCCCGGCGGCGACGCCGATGAACGCCATGTTCCAGAGCACATCGAGAAATACGACGGGCCGCGAGTAAGCCCAATCGCTCTGCCGCTCCTCGAGCTGATCGGCCGCCGCCTCCCTCACCATCATCGACGGTTCACGCATCATGCGGCGGCTTCCCGCCTGACGGAGAAACCGCGCGGCGCCGCGAAGGCTCGGCCGCCGCCCGAACCTCCGGCCGTCGCCGCTGCGGGCGGCGAGAAGGGGCGCCGCGGGATCGAAGGTCGCCATTTCCGTGTCGAGGAGACGAGATCGACTGCCTAATCGATCTACAAGTTACCAATCATCGACCGGAACCCTTACAAGAAGAGATCCAAACGATTTCTTCACGGTCAATTGGCCGCGGGGGAGTACGAAGAAGGCCACGAAAAGCGCAACGGGATCCACTGCAAAGGATAGAACATGGCACAGCTCCTACACGTGCACGCAAAGCAGTACAAATGTGTTGTCAAAATAATGTGAAACTTTAAAAATATATATTCTTAGACTCTCTTCCCTCCATAAATTCCCATGGCGCCACCACCGACGCCGGCGGTATCACCTCCGCCGTCGCCGGAGTCCTCATCGTCACGAGGCGACATCGAGGTAAGAGATCAAACGCTTAACTGTTGAAATTGCCTCGATATGTCACGAGATTTCGGGATATCACCAAGAAAAATGCTTATACTGTTGTTTAAATTAACTTGATTACAAACGATGGGTAGAATATTGTCTGATTGTCTTGATTACAAAGAAAGGGTGCCATGAGCATTGTCTGGTACTAGGAATATCCAGGGATTAATTTGGATTGTATTATTTTTATTTATGCCCTTCTAACAAACTTTAAATCTTATGCTTCTAATATTTTCAACATAATTATTGAGGACAAAATATCACTTATGGAGAGACCTGCGCTGGTGGTAGGTAGAATTGTATTTTAACATAATTATTGAGGAAAAAGAAAATATTCTGTTAAATAGAATATTTAAGACATCTTTCATCGAGAGAATTATCATGACCTTCACTTTGTTCCTTCGACGAAAATAATGATATTTTAAGGAAGGGTAAGAATAAATTATCTTTTACTTAATTTACATGTTTACAAAATTGACGTTTGGCAATAAAAATAAGGATATAGGTATTACATCCTTACAGGAATTTACTTACATTGCACTTGGAGTTGCTTGTTTTCTGTGGTTCCTGTTCTTTGATTAACACAATATATCGCTGCCTAACTACATATTGATAGTTGGACGAAACCAAAAGAGACATTTAGCTACCACAAGACGCATCGCATTAAAATTAAATCTCCTAATGATAATATTTCCATTAATCGATTTTGGGACCCTTCAACTTACAAATTACAATAGTATTGTTCGATTTTCAAGTTGTATTGACGATTGGATGATCGGTCAAACAATAATACACGTATTATTTAGGTCCACCTTACTTTGTGCTAGCCAATGGGGCAAATCACGTGAAATGCCCTCCAATTTGCTCAACTACCTTCCAACTTCATCTTATAACACAAATATTTTTCATCTTTTAACTCGTTTCATCCGGTATCTTCTTTACTTGTGATCGACTATCTCCCGATCGCAAAGCTGATGTGACGACGACACGACATCTTTTCTCCTCTCTACATAAATATGACAATGACGTGATAATATTAAAAGAATAAAAATAAAAATTTTTCGCCCCTTCTGCGACCACCGACGGTTGCCGAAGGGGGGCGACCCTCCTTCTCTGCCACATCGGCAGAGACGCAGGCCGGGGGACGACCCTTCTCGCCGGAGCTCGTACGCGAGGTGACACCTGCATGCATCGTCGGCGCACGCACGCAAGGCAAAGGGGGGGGGGGGGGGAGAGTTCGTAGGGGCGACCCCCTCCCCTTTGCATGTGTCGCCTGCGTGCATCGCCAGAGCACACACGCAGGCAGGGGGACCCAGGAGCTTCGGCACACGCACGCAAGCAGGGGGGACCCAGCTCTATCGTTAGAGCTCGAGGGAGGTCTTTGGCAAGAAGGGTCGACGCACATGTCTGCCGATGCACCAGAGAAGGAGGGTCACACCTCTTCGGCGAGCGCCGATGGTCGCAAAAGGAGGGGGCGACTACATGGCATTTGTATTTTTTAATATCTTAATATTGCCACATCATTGTCATATTTATGTGGAGAGGAAAGAATATGTCGTGTCAACGCCACGTCAACTCCGTGATCGAAAGACGATGGATCGCATGTAATGAGAGCACCGAATGAAAAAAATTAAAATAGAAACATTCGTGTTATAAAATAAAGTTGAAAGGTATAATTTGGAAAACGATCAAAGTTGGAGGACATTTGATGTAATTTATCTTAGCCAATGAAAAATATAAAAAAAAACTACATATCCAAAAAAGGACTGACTTTAAAAAAGCTACTTTTGCGTTTGCATTTTGATAAAAAAAAATACTACATCCATAAATATGACATCAAATCGCAATTTCTGATTTCTCATCATTATCCTGCTCTTACCGGATAAAAAAAGGAAAGTTCCCTTTCAGAATTATGCAATGGCCATAAACAAATGCGAGGTTCATTCATTAGCCATGCTTGGGCATAATATTTAAAACGCTCAACTTATACTCAGGCGAGGTACCTCAACCAGAATGCTCATGGAAAGCTTTATTATCTGTTTTCCAAAGATCGACTGATCGAACAGCAAAACGTACATGCTTCAAGTTGACAACATAGGTAGAAAATAATACGAATGAGAAACAAGTTCTCTCACTTTGGGATATTTGCCATAGTTACATCAGTACAGATGGCCAAACGCTTCTCAACTTTAAAGCGTCCCTACGGTGTAACAAAAAAAAAGTGTTCCTTCAGAAAATCTCTTGATGCAATCACCGATTTGTCACTTTGTTCCGTCCTGCATAGATCAACATTTCCATCAAGAATTGTCATTGAATATATATTTAGTTGCAAAAGAAAGCAATGCAGCGCCACAGATTAACACATTATATCAACAATGAAAAAGTATGTATGATTAGAGCAATAGTACAAAATGAAATATTTAACAGGCCAGCCTAATGCAATCATGCAAGCTTTAATCCATTGAGTCTGGATTATGGTTATTCTAATTCAGGTTATAATTGCAGTATTTAGAACCAGTATCCAATGCACTTGTTGTTCAAGCAACAATTAAAAACAATTGTTAATAAAGATGGACTTTCATACAATGTGCAAATGGAGCTTGGGAGTTTTTTTTTGAGGAGAATGGAGCTTGGGAGTTTGCATGTACGGTGTGAATTCACAGCTGCTGGAGTCTGAACTAGAAACACAGAGACACTATGCGATCACAACACAAAGTTCTAGCTCAGAACTCAGATACTTACTGCTAGCAAAATAGCATAGCTAAGATAACTTTCCTAAGTTGGAAGTGAGTGAACCAATTTTTTCTTTGAGAGAAGTGATTGAGCCAACTTAATTATGAACGAGGATGTTATACCACTAAAGAAACCATGCAATGCAACCACATAGTCATGCAGAAGTCCAAGCCAGAAGATAAAATCACACAACAAATCACGTCTTGAACCATCTTTCAAACTTTGGTAGATATCAGCTGTTGAAACTGAATTGGCTCACTTAACATGGTAGTCATTAAAAGTACCCAAAGCACTAATTCATTGAGGACTTATAAAAGATTATTGGGTTTCATTGAGTTGAAATTTGATACTAAAAAATCAATCGAACAACCATTACCTCTCTCTTTCTCTCTCTGTCTCTGTATAGATGATCTACCTATCTACACCTATATAACCAACCTATAGGTATAGGTTATAACAGAAGTTGGCATCGTCTACCAGCCTATAAAATAATAGATCCAAAGACATAACATAAAAACAATACTTTCAGGAAAAGAAAACAAAGAAATGATATTTTGCTAATGTTTTCTGAATGCATCGTGTCTGTCCAAAAGCTATTACTGATATTAAGGTTGTTAATATAGGATATTTATATGATGATATGTGCTTATTACACCACAACTCTGGCAAAAAAAAAAGCCTTCAGAAACTCCTTAAGAATATTATGGTTCAGTACAAATTAACTGATAAACCAGTATAAATCATGTTCAGCTATCTCACTATCACCAAGATGTCAAAAGCTGTATTAGATTTTATATATTTACTTGATTTTGAATGTACACGCCCTTAGGTCATAATGACAAACCAAAGTTTCCTCAAAAAATGATAAACCAACTCATAAAACATATCGAATTATTTCCTGATTGATTTGAAGAAAAAAAAAGCTAAAAGAAATGAAAAAACTGAGATTAAAAGAATTTTCAAAGGAAACGTGGCACTTCAACCATCAAATGCATGTTGGGATAAGACAATCACCTCAAGGTTATCCCCTGACCATGGGAAAGGTGGAACTCTGTGTGTTAGGCACTTAGGCTCTCCCCGGGTGGGGGGAAGGAACCTGAGTACACAGCATTCCCCTTGCTTACAAAAAGAGAGTTTTCAGAACTCAGACCCAAGACTTCTGGATCACTAAAGGAGAAATAAAATTGCTGTTTCCAAAATGATAAACTGAGCCTATACTGTTCTGTGATGCATTAAATTTTGGTTAAAACTAATAGAAGCTGTTCCTGTAACTGTAACTGGCTGAGGCAGATTCTTTTTTCTATGACTGATTTACCTCTTCATATCCAATTTACCATCAGAATATCATAATTAAATTTCTGTAAACTGAGAGTGACAGGAATTGAAATCCAACAATACTTGTTTAGAATATTTTTTTTTGAGAAACTTGTTTAGGTAATGGTGAAAAGTTTCCCCAAGTTTCTCTAAAAACTGTCCAACTTCATTGGCGATACCACAAATCTTTTCCTTGTGTATCACTATCCAATCAATTTATGGAGATATAGCCAAAGTCATCAACTTCAACCTGGAAGCTAGAAACAAACACATCATGCATTATCCTTTGGTATTTTAAGTTACAGTGTCCTAATGGCATTTCTGGAATTTTTGCCAGGAACAATTATTGACGATCAAAACATCAACCACAAAGCTGGCAAGTCTTGGGCAGAAATTATGCAGCATCATTCTAGAATGATGCTGCTTTTAAATATTAAAGTAGCAGATGCAACAGAAATCACAATTAGATACATTCATAAGATAGGTACACAAATATGAAAGGGAAGGAATAATATAAAGAAAAGAAAAATTCTTACTTGTGATGGCACAACAGCTGAAATCTTAGGTGGCCACTTTGGAGGAGAATCACCAAACATGTAAGAACATTCAGTGTATGCAGTTCCAATTCCTACACCAGCACCCAAAGCAAAGGATGCCCATCGGTTAGTTCGAGACCCTGAAAGAGTATAAATAAAATAAAGAAATAGATATGGTCACCATGAAATCATCAAAAGTTGATAGTACAGAGAATATCAAAACAAGCAAAAGGGCAAGCAACTGCACAGCAAGCTTGCTGATATCAAAAGTTTGTGTAAGCTCGTAATGTAACTCAAATTGTAAACTCTCCAAGTTGAAGTTCCAGATAAGTTTATTAGTTAATCTATTCCTTAAGTATTTAACATAAAATAAATATCCTTATCTGACATTTTAATATAAAACTGCCAATAACTCTTCAAATCACATAAGTTAAATAGATAACAAGTAAAACCATAAAAGTACCAACAAATATCCTAGTAACTAATTAAACAAGACAGATGTTACTTATTGTTAAAAAACCCAAAATTAGCCCAAAAGTAAACAAGGGTTATCGTGATTCATTAAGAAAATCTGAAGTGGAGAAAGAGCATTGCTTCATTCCAATCCCTTTAAAATATTAAATGGGGCTGGAGGACTGCAGTGTGAAATTTCAAATTTCTGGTCATCTGCCCCAAATCTTGGATCACCTGCTCTGCTGTAGAGTTATGCAACATTCAGCATTACTGGAGCTGCTCGATCAGAGATGCAGGATGGAGATGTAAGCAAATCGATTTGTTTTCCATCGAAAATGAAGAAGGCCAACGGGATAGCAACCTTCCTTTGGACTTTGCCTGCCCTTTTCTTATAAATAATTCTGGCTCGTCCCAGGAAATCGTTGGTAACAACATAAAGGAAGGGGTCCATGTAGCTGCTGCGCCCGCCCACAGAGCAGCAGGTTCGGCATCTACTAAAAAAGAGAGAATCCACTTCAGATAACCACGGCTGAAGAGAAAATCGTGCTACCACAAAATAGATCAGGTTGTAAGAGATCTCGGAGTCACTCCCAACATTTTTAAGGGACTCGATGGACTCAAGGTCTTAAGTATCTATTCTCAAAATCCCGTATCAAACTTGGGATATCCATTTTCATTTTTTTTTCCTTTCGCACAATACCTAGAACCAGTGTATTTTGCAGAAGGACTGAACTAGTGAACCTAGCGAGTTTGAGTGGTCGATGCGAGTTCACAACCAATTGCAATCCTACAATGAACCAGTGTGCTCGTAAACTTGGACGAGCAGATGCTCAAGTTTCACAAGCTCGTGCAGGGTACAAAATTAATCCAGGAGCAAGAAACGAAGAAATGGACCGGAGAGGGTATGGAAAAACGATTAAGATTCAGCCATATATGCTTGCCTAAGCCTTCTAGGAACCAGTTAACAGTTACTTCGGTTGATTAAGCATGATAATTAACGCTTAAAATTTTATTCATCCAGCCCCAACATGACCCCCAGTCGAGCTTTAAAGGCGAAACTTATATCATAATCTTGTTTATCCAAGATAAGATTAGACTCCCTTTATTGAATCCCTATGCTTGGAATAATATCGAAATTAAGCACGCGACTAATCTTTTGATCTCAACAAAAATTTCGATCTTGTTTTTTGTTCACACAAAGCAGTCATTTCCACCAACATTGTTCCGTCGTCCTCAAGTGCTAACTGAATTAGATACGAATAGCGAAAAGGCGAATTTAGAGCATTAATAGGTCGCTCGAACAAACAAAGAGATAAAAGGAGATCGTGGAAGAGAACCATACGGAAGAGAACGAGGCCACCGACGGCGCCGGCGAGGGAGGAGTAGAGGACGCGGCGAATGGTGAGGTCGATGCAGGCGTCCCACTTTGCATCCAATCCATAGCTCCGAGGAGACGGCGAGAGGGTGGCCGGCGGCGGCGCCGTTCCTTCGTCTTGCGCCATCACTGTTTCCGGAGAAGAGACGCGAATGGATCCCTGGCCCCGTGGGCTTCCTAAACCGAGAATAGACGGGAGGTGAAAAAAGAGCCCAAGGGTACATAAATGTCAATTGCTATCATATTAATTAATTACATTGAAAAATTGCCAATTAAAAGTATTAATAAATAGTTCACTTGAAAAATATTATATGCGAAAATTTCTTTGTAGGAAAAAATATTTTATTGAAGAATTGTGTTATTTTAGCTGGCATTCTCCACTTATTTCCCTATACTTTTTTCTATTTCTGTTTTCATGAATTAGACTTATGACTGTACTTTTGTAATGAGAAAAAAAATCAGGCTGTGTTAGAAAAAAAATCAAACTTTTAAAATAAAACACAGTTACTTTAGACGGGATTCATAATTTGCTTGTTTTGAAAAAAAAACAGTAATACAATAGATATACAACAACAACAAGAAAGTCTTATCCCACTAGGTGGGATCGGCTATATGGATCATACGACGTTATTCTGCTCTATTAGTAATCAAATCTTTCGATATATTATTCACCAATAGATCTTATTTTATTAGTTATCTCCCGCATCATTCATTTAATACAATAACTATCTTTCCTAAAAAAAACAACTAAAAATACTACTAAATGTAAAAAAATATATTACTTTTCTGAAAGCTTCCTCAAAAGGAATTGAGATTAATTCTTTAAACCTATTCCGAATATGAACTTATCGTGCGTCCCTAAACTATAATGAGATTTTTTATTTTAGTCCAGCTATCTAATTCTCTTAACTTTTCCATTTTTTTATTTATTAAATGACTAAATTATCCTCCCCTCTCTTTTAATGTTTGAAAATATATATATTAATAAATAATTATATATATTAAAATAATGTAAAAATGATGTTTCTTCTCTCTCGCTAGCGTCAAATGGAGGGAAGAGGCACAACGGAGGAGAGTGATCGGCACTGATGTCAGAGGGAGCGAAGAGCCATTAAGGGGGAATCGCTTTGGGGCGTTGGCTCTACTGTTGCCCACATCCGGGCCCGCGCGTGTCACGGAGTCATTCTCAGACACTAGACCACGTGCGACGACTAGGCGGATAGACACCTAGCCAAGCCTATTTTGAGTTTGCAGCGGAAGTTTTATGGTCGAGACAACTACGTCGAGAGTCGCTCTTATAGACATTCAATCACGGACATGATTAGAGTGTTAGACTACTCGTCATGAGACCGTGGCATTAGCACGTTGCGACACCAATGCAGGCGCTTGGGCGCTTAAAGTCCGAATGGACGACGAAGGGACCACAGAACGCCACGAAGGGACACCGATGTGGGTTGTCACCCCACGCTCAAAGCCATGATACTAGAATTAAAGGAAAGCTTACTTGTATTAAATATGATGAAACATAACATACAATTGGGCCTCGGAAGGCACTAGTTAACTCCTCCCAGTGTACCGTAGATATAGGAGTCTTATTAACGTCACCTACTTGGCCATTCATAAGGACGGCCTTACAAGATAAATGCCCTAAGGACGGATAACTTGGTACTCCGTAATATTACGCAGTGCGGGATGGCTGCATGTGTTCCAAGGTTTCGGCGCTGAGCGGCCGAGAGCTTTAAATTGAGCGGCACTAGTGCCGCGAGGCTTCACGCTTCGTGTCACGAGAAAACGCCCCATGACATTCTCCCCCACCAAAGTTGGCGACATCCCCGACGCCGTTGTCCGGGCTTCCTCGGGACCTTCATCTTCAGTCTTGACTTCGCTTATCTCATTATATTCTGCCTTCTTTGCCTTGATTTCTACTTCACCAGCATCACGCAACGCCAGGAATGTTCGCTCCTTGGGGTCTCGTTGAGGACTCCTCCCTCAGGCCTGTTTCGCTTGCTGATCCTTCATCCAATCCGGGGTCATTACTTGTGCAGCGCCAGTGGAGTCCGCCATGTGCGGTCTGACTTCATCAAGCAACTATCCGTCCATCAAATCTTTGTTGGCTTCACTTCTCTTCGACTTACGCAGCGTCAACTTATGTGGTTTGGCTTCTTTGGGGGTGAAACAACTCTGGTATGCCTTCAGGAATAGCTCGGAGAAGAGTTGTCTCAGGGTCGTGTAGAACACGATGAAGAGTCTTGTCATTCGACCTGCATGACTTGACTCGATGCCTTTATGTTGCGGGTGGCCACAACACAAGGTCTCCCTTCCGTCAAATGCGAAGTACGGGACCATCTCACCCTCGATGATCGTTCTTGAATTCCGACGGCTTGAAACAACACAAGCTCTTTGATGACGACATTTGTAACTTGTCTGCTTCGGGTGCTTTGGGTCGCTATGATAAGCGACAAGAGTCTTCCCACGGATGCTTTGGGATGCTTCAGACCTCTTTGTGGGCTTGACTCAATGTCTCTTTGTCGCAAATGGTTGCAACGTAGAGTCTTCCATACCTCTGCCGAACGAAAAGTGCAGGACCACCTCCTCCTTGGTGATCACCTGATGTTTCGGCAGTCTTGAGGCGGGACAAGGTTCTTTGATATAGCAATCCATGCCTTGTCCATTCTGAGTCGTCATAGTGGGCGACGAGAGTCTCCCCACATTCCCTTGTGGTTCAACTCACTGTCTCCAGGTTGCAGATGGCTGCAACGTTGAGTCCTTCGTCCGTCGAGTATTGAGAGCGGCTCCACCTTCCCCTTGGTGGACATGAGACATCTCAACGATTTGCAGTGAACTAAGGTTCTTTAATATAACATTCCTCACCTTGTCCACTCCTAGTCGCTATAGTGAGCGACGACGGGAGTCTCCCCACATGCGCCTATGGTTCGACTCGATTCTCCTGCTTCGATGGGCGATCATTGTCTTTGGCATAAGTAGCTTCCTCCTTGCGACTTGAGCTTCTCTCTCCCACCATTGCCCTTGCCCAAGGGCTTTGGTGGTATGACACTTATCACGATTGACTTGGCAACGACGACTAGTGAGCGAAGGTTGGGCGATGTCGTTCCAACTCCTTTCTAGTCCATAGCTTCTAACCCCTCTGCTTGAAGAGCACCAACATTGGGTCTTCATCCTTCTGGGAACACTGTAGGCGGAGCTTGGTGAATCCTTTCACTTCCTCCTTCAACATGCCCATCTAGCCGATGCTGAACAATGCGATCTTGGCCTCCAATTCCAACTTGTCAGGGCTTGCATAATTTGAGAGCTGCCACTTCTTATGTCCCATGTCTCTATGGGATGCATGTTTGCCACATTCCATATTGTCGCGATGGCAACGCCATCCGGAGTCTGCCACATCTTGCAGGGTTCTTGGGATATGTCTTCTTCCGATCCTGAGACCTCCTTTGAAGCTTAGGAAACACCTTTGGGGTATGGACGGGGCGAGATCGTTGTGCTCGTTCACGAAGAGGATGCACCTTAGATACTCATCCGTCCGCAACTTGGACAAAGTAATGCCATTACGCTTGTCTCGACAGGGATCATGCGCCTTTGACATACTTATCCACCGGACGGCTGACCCTTGTGAAAGAATAGCCGTTCCGGGTCTTCAACGAACCATGGGGGTGTTCGTGAAAACTCTCCGCTTGGATAAGCAGATTGCAGTTGGTGAACTCATGGCATGGGCTTCCAACATCACCTTCATCTCCATTCGAAGGAATGACATCGCCAGTGTGTCATTCGAAACATTTGGATTGCGATCCTTGGAGGCCGCTTCGATTGCTCGAGGCGCTGTCCGAGAGGAAAGGGGCACTCCTTTCTTCGGTTGGCAACGGAACGCTTGACAACAACATTGCCAAGGTTCGCCGATTCTCGATGCTCAGACCATTTGTCAAATTGGTCGCTGAGTTGAGGCGTCGATTTGCGTTGACATGTATCAGGTTCGTTCCACTCCTCGATGGATGACATTGCGCCGCTTGCGGGGCGACACTTGACGAGGCAGGCAAGGCTGACAACTCGTCCGCGAGTGTTTGCAAGTAATCAATACTTTGCTCCATTCTTGAAAGTCATCGTGGCGTGGCAGGCGGTGCTGCGGCATGACAAGATACTTGTGATTGATGCTCCTTGGCCGATAGGATGATATTCCTTAGCCGAAAAGGGACTATGAACCTTGATGTTTGTCCTTGAGCCAACTTCTCCTGTGAAGTGGTTGTGCACTCCACGTTGCATTACTGGACATGCGATGCGACGTCACAAAATATCGAGCAGCGCCAGGTCATCATGATAGTGCATGACCGACAGTCCCTGAATGTGACACGGGTCCTCCGAGTTACACGATGCTCGTGTAAGCGATCTCATGGTATGAGTGACGCAAGACCATCATGCCGAGCATATAGCCACACTTGACGCAGCGTGACTCTTCAAGATTTCCAACTGTATACCTGGGGTGGTCGATCTACTCGAGTGAGCAACGCATGACCTCCCGGTTAGGCAGGGCGATCAATCTGCCATCATGATGCATGACGGACGTTCCTTGACACGACACGGGTGTATGAGTAACATGCTGCGGAGCACGACTGGGCGTGCGGCGAGAAAGCTTGCCATGCATTCCTCGTTGGCGTCCACGATCAAAGACCATGGTACCAGTGCGCCTGGGCGTGATAGAGTATTTGAGCGGAAGCACATTTCCTATGCCAGGGCACGTTGCGACGACACAAGCGAGTTATCGTCGCTGGGTAATCCGAGCAGAAAGAATTGTTCTAATACCACTTGTCACGGGATCATTCTCGGACACTAGACCACATGCGACAACTAGGTGGATAGGCACCTAACCAAGCCTATTTTGAGTTTGCAGCAGAAGTTTTATGGTCGAGACAACTATGCCGAGAGTTGCTCTTATAGGCATTCAATCACGGACATGACTAGACTGTTGGACTACTCGTCATGGGACCGTGGCATTGACATGTTGCGGCACCAATGCAAGCGCTTGGGCGCTTAAAGTCCGAAGGCGCGACGAAGGGACCACGGGACGTCACGAAGGGACACCGATGTTGGTTGCCACCCCACGCTCAAGGGCATGACACTAGAATTAAAGGAAAGCTTACTTGTATTAAATATGATAAAACATAACATACAATTGGGTCTCAGAATGCACTAGTGAACTCCTCCCAGTGTACCATAGGTATAGGAGTCTTATTACATATTGAAGATGCAAAAGACGTACCCTACGGGAACGCCATCTACTTGACCATTCATAAGGACGACCTTACAAGATAAATGCCCTAAGAGCGGATAACTTGGTACTCCGCAATATTACGCAGTGCGGGGTGGCTGCATGTGTTCCAAAGTTTTGGCACTGAGCGGCCGAGAGCTTTAAGTTGAGCGGCACTGGTGCAGCGAGGCTTCACGCTTTGTGTCACGGGGAAATGTCCCGTGACATTCTTTCCCACCAAAGTCGGCGACGTCCCCGACGCCGTTGTCCGGGCTTCCTCGGGGCCTTTATCTTCAGTCTTGACTTCGCTTGTCTCATTCAATTCTGTCTTCTTTGCCTTGACTTCTACTTCACCAGCATCACGCAACGCCAGGAATGCCCGCTCCTTGGGGTCTCGCTGAGGACTCCTCCCTCAGGCCTGCTTCGCTTATTGATCTTTCGTCCAATCCAGGATCATCACTTGTGTAGCGCCGGTGGAGTCCGCCATGTGCGGTCTGACTTCATCAAGCAACTATCCGTCCATCAAATCTTTATTGGCTTCACTTCTCTTCGACTTGCACAGCGTTAACTTATGTGGCTTGGTTTCTTTGGGGGGTGAAACAACTCTGGTATGCCTTCAGGAATAGTTCGGAGAAGAGTTGTCTCAGGGTCGTGTAGAACACGACGAAGAGTCTCTCCATTCGACCTGCATGACTTGACTCGATGTCTTTATGTTGCGGGTGGCCACAACACAAGGTCTCCCTTCCGTCAAATGCGAAGTACGGGACCATCTCATACTCGATGATCGTTCTTCAATTCCGACGGCTTGAAACAACACAAGCTCTTTGATGACGACATTTGCAACTTGTCTGCTTCGGGTGCTTTGGGTCGCTATGATGAGCGACAAGAGTCTTCCCACGGATGCTTTGGGATGCTTCAGGTCTCTTTGTGGGCTTGACTCAACATCTCTTTGTTGCAAATGGTTGCAACGTAGAGTCTTCCATACCTCTGCCGAACGAAAAGCGCAGGACCACCTCCTCCTTGGTGATCGCATGATGTTTCGGCAGTCTTGAGGTGGGACAAGGTTCATTGATATAGCAATCAATGCCTTGTCCATTCTGAGTCGCCATAGTGGGCGACGAGAGTCTCCCCACATTCCCTTGTGGTTCAACTCACAGTCTCCAGGTTGCAGATGGCTGCAACGTTGAGTCCTTCGTCCATCGAGTATTGAGAGCGGCTCCACCTTCCCCTTGGTTGACATGAGACATCTCGATGGTTTGCAGTGGACTAAGGTTCTTTAATATAACATTTCGCACATTGTCCACTCCTAGTCGCTATAGTGAGCGACGACGGGAGTCTCCCCACATGTGCCTGTGGTTCGACTCGGTTCTCCTACTTCGATGGGCGATCATTGTCTTTAGCATAAGTATCTTCCTCCTTGCGACTTGAGCTTCTCTCCCCCACCATTTCCCTTGCCCAAGGGCTTTGGTGGTATGGCACTTATCACAATTGACTTGGCAGCGACGACTAGTGAGCGAAGGTTGGACGATCCTGTCGTTCCAACTCCTTCCTAGTCCATAGCTTCTAACCCCTCTCCTTGAAGAGCACCAATATTGGGTCTTCATCCTCCTGGGAACACTATAGGCGGAGCTTGGTGAATCATTTCACTTCCTCCTTCAACATGCCCATCTGGCCGATGCTGAACTATGCGATCTTGGCCTCCAATTCCAACTTGTCAGGCTTGCATAATTTGAGAGCTGTCACTTCTTCTGTCTCATGTCTCAATGGGATGCATGTTTGCCACATTCCATATTGTCGCGATGGCAACGCCATCCGGAGTCTGCCACATCTTGCAGGGTTCTTGGGATATGTCTTCTTCCGATCCTGAGACCTCCTTTGAAGCTTAGCAACACCTTTGGGGTATGGACGGGGCGAGATCGTTGTGCTCGTTCACGAAAAGGATGCACCTTAAATGCTCGTCCGTCCGCAACTTGGACATAGTAATGCCATTACGCTTGTCTTGGCAGGGATCATGCACCTTTGACATACTTATCCACCGGACGGTTGACCCTTGTGGAAGAATAGTCATTCCGGGTCTTCGACGAACCATGGGAGTGTTCGTGAAGACTCTCCGCTTGGATAAGCGGATTGCAGTTGGTGAACTCATGACATGAGCTCCCAACATCACCTCCATCTCCATTCGAAGGAATGACATCGTCAGTGTGTCATTCGAAACATTTGGATTGCGATCCTTGGAGGCCGCTTCGATTACTCGAGGCGCTGTCCGAGAGGAAAGGGGCACTCCTTTCTTCGGTTGGCAGCGGAACGCTTGACAACAACATTGCCAAGGTTCGTCGATGCTCGACGCTCAGACCATTTGCCAAAATTGTCGCTGAGTTGAGGCGTCGATTTGCGTTGACATGTATCAGGTTCGTTCCACTCCTTGATCGATGACATCGCGCCGCTTGCGGGGCGACACTTGACGAGGCAGGCAAGGCTGACAGCTCGTCCACGAGTGTTTGCAAGTAATCAATGCTTTGCTCCATTCTTGAAAGTCATCGTGGCGTGACAGGCGGTGCTGCGGCACGATAAGATGCTTGTGATTGATGCTCCTTGGCCGATAGGATGATATTCCTTAGCCAAAAAGGGACTATGAACCTTGATGTTTGTTCTTGAGCTAACTTCTCCCGTGAAGCGGTTGTGCACTCCACGTTGCATTACTGGACATGCGATGCGACGTCACGAAATATCGAGCAGCGCCAGGTCATCATGATAGTGCATGACCGACAGTCCCTGAATGTGACACGGGTCCTCCGAGTTACACGACGCTCGTGTAAGCGATCTCATGGTATGAGTGGTGCAAGACCATCATACCAAGCATATGGCCACTCTTGACACAACGCGACTCTTCAAGATTTTCGACTATATACCTGGAGTGCTTGATCTACTCGAGTGAGCGACGCATGACCGTCCCGGTTAGGCGGAGCGATCAATCTGCCATCATGATGCATGACGGATGTTCCTTGACATGACACGGGTGTATGAGGAACATGTTGCGGAGCACGACTGGGCGTGCGGCGAGGAAGCTTGCCATGAATTTCTCGTTGGCGTCCACGATCAAAGACCATGGTACCAGATCGCCTGGGCGTGATGGAGTATTTGAGCGGAAGCACATTTCCTACGCCAGGGCACGTTGCGACGACACAAGTGAGTCATCATCGCTGAGTAATCCGAGCAGGAAGAACTGTTCTGATACCACTTATCACGGGGTCATTCTCGGACACTAGACCACATGCGATGACTAGGTGGATAGGCACCTAACCAAGCCTATTTTGAGTTTGCAGCGAAAGTTTTATGGTCGAGATAACTATGCCGAGAGTTGCTCTTATAGGCATTCAATCACGGACATGACTAGATTGTTGGACTACTCGTCATGGGACCGTGGCATTGACATGTTGCGGCACCAATGCAGGAGCTTGGGCGCTTAAAGTCTGAAGGCGCGACGAAGGGACCACGGGACGTCACGAAGGGACACCGATGTGGGTTGCCACCCTACGCTCAAGGGCATGACACTAGAATTAAAGAAAAGCTTACTTGTATTAAATATGATAAAACATAACATACAATTGGGTCTCGGAAGGTACTAGTGAACTCCTCCCAGTATACCGTAGGTATAGGAATCTTATTACATGTTGAAGATGCAAAAGACGTACCCTACGGGAACGTCACCTACTTGGCCATTCATAAGGACGGCCTTACAAGATAAATGCCCTAAGGGCGGATAGCTTGGTACTCCGTAATATTACGCAGTGCAGGATGGTTGCATGTGGTCCAAGGCTTCACGCTGAGCGGCCGAGAGCTTTAAGTTGAGCGGCACCGAATTAAACTGAATTGAACCGATAAAAAATCAATCAAAATCGAAAAAAAACTAGGTTGAACCGCGTTTTTTGGTTCAGTCAATTTTTTTATTATTTTTTTTTACTAAGAGATAATTTGATAAAAGTTATTATTATAAATTTGAAAAATATTCAAAGATGAATTTTCTCCATAAACGTTCAATATTGACTCATTAGTCTTCTCCTTAATTTGTACTTGTCTATTTACTCTCACATTGCTACTATTATCAATGTGGGACTATTTTTGTAGACTCGTTTATTTTTTGGGGTGTGGGAATTCGGAGCTCTGTGGGATGGGGATAACTTCCCCATCCCACTCTTCGAAAGAGGGTTCGGGGATAATTTTCTCATTCCCAATCCCGCGATGAAAAAATTTCTCAAGTTCAAAGCCCCGATCGAGGATTCCCCGCGGGGCTCCGCAGGAGACGGGGGATATTGCCATCCCTATCGTAGGCAATTCCCTCCGACAACAGTGAGTCCCTCTCTCCTCCCCCTTGCGACGAAGACTCTCCCATTGCCTCCTAACGATTCCTCTTCCCTTCGACATCGGCGAGGAAAGGAGCAAGACCCCTTTTTACATTATTGTTTATTCTATATAATTGTTTATTTTTATATTTTTGAATATTTAGAAGAAAAAAGATAGTTTAGTCATTTAATAAATATAAAAATAATAATAAGTTAACAAAATTAGACGGATAAACTAAAGTGAAAATTTCGTTATAATTTAGAAACGCGCTACGGTAAGTTCATATATTAAGGTCAGACACAAAAAAATCATTATAGTTCATGGGGATATGGGTGTAAGAAAAATCCGACCAACCCTAAAAATCTACCCGACCCAAAAAAATTGAACCAAAAAATTAGGGGCCCAAATATGATTTTAGTTGATTTTTAATAAATTAAAATCCACCTGCTAAAATTAGAACCATAAAACTAGAACCCCATTCGAAAAAATTGTAGGAGCACATGAGTCCATTTTTTATTTATGATTTTTTATTTGTATAACTAATTGATAAGTTATCCATTTTTTATTATAGATATAATAAGTTTTATATAAAATTTCATACTTTTCTATCAAATTATCAAATTTTAATTTGATAAGTTTAATTTTTTAGTAGTATATTTTATATTTTATACAATTTATTTATTATATATTTTAAAATATAATTATCTAAAAGTATGATCCCGAAGAAACCATCCGAAAAAATTGCACACAACACATGCACATTAGATATAAAAGGGAATTTTGCATAAGCATATATTTTGTTAAGTTCCTAACAACTTTTTGACATCTCGCAGCATATCCTTCGGTTGCGTTTGGTTGAGAACATTTCACGAGAACATTACGAAATTTTCCCAAACAACCATCGTGATGGGAATATTAAATGTTCCCGTCACGTGACTTTTGACGAGAATTTTTTACGAAAAGTTCTTGCCTTCGGCAAGAACGGCAAGAACATTTCTTTTTTTTCAACTGTACCGCCGCATTCTTTGACTTTTTTAATTTCATTTATTTTTTAATTATTTTATAATGTATGCATATATAATTTAGAATAAATTAATACATTATTAGAGATATTATAACATAATTTATTAAATGTTATTAATTAAAAATTATAAAATAATTAATTCTAGTAATTAATAAATATTTTATTAATTAAACTATTCAATTATTTTTTTAAAAAATATTATATTTGGATATTAAAAAAATATATTAAATGTATGCAAATTATAATATTAATAATATTTAAAAGATTTAATCAAAATAAATAAAAATAATAATAATAATATAACAATTTATGTAAAATATAATATTAATAACATATTCTTATTTATTATACTTTTATACCTAATAAAATAATAAATTATATTCTTAATTTTCCTTTTTTATCCAAACACCCACTAAAACTTATCCATCACATCAACTTTTTAAATCCTCGTCATTACACTTTTTCATCCAAACACCAACCCAAACTTTTTTATCAAATTAATTAGTTCTAGAGAATTAATGTTCTCTCAATATTCTCGTACCAAACGCAGCCTTCGAGAACATTTCTCTCATGTGGTCAATGAGATCAGAAGGTTTGCGCCCCCATAAAAAATGTTAGTATTCAGTTCTACTGAATTGTTGAAGTCAGGAGTCCAGTAGGAGATAAGAAGTGGTGTGCAGGCAAGGGCAGTGCTTGTAAAAGTATTGAGAACAAGGTATATGGATCACATAATTGAGAAGAACAAAGATGAATAATTAAAATCTTTAATAGGAACAATAAAATTGAAATTTATCCATAAGATAAAATCACAAAGTTCTCCACAAGTATCTCGTAATGCAAATTTGTGCTAAGGTATGAGACACCCAATCATGCAATTAAGTTACTTCAATGTTTCTATCTCATGGTAATAAGTACGCATGTAAATTCACAGTGTACATTTTTCATACATTAAAAGACATGAATAAAACTCAATCTCATGTGTGCTGCAAGGCAACTGAAAAGTGAAAATAGTGACACATTACAAGCATTTAACTTTTTATACCTAAGAGAGATGGGGGAAGAGTTGTGAAACCAAGTAGAACCAACCGCATCACCACGTGAGAATGAGCTTGATCAACATTTAGCATCTTTTTCTTCGTTCATTAACCACTACAAGAAAACTGACGAATAACGACACATCAACCGAGATGCTATTGCAGTGCTAATACATGCTTGGAAATAATAGCGTCGACGTAGCGTCAAAAATATGAGACGCCTAAAATTGATAGCTATTAGCGTCACAATAGAGCTAAAGCCAAATGCAACACAACTAGTACAATCGACGCTAACTCGAGGTTAAGATGACGTGAAAAGTGTTGTTGCGAGGAGTTGAGTTACGTCGTTAACGTGATGTTAAAGTGGCGTAGAACCCTGTGACGCTATTCCGACGCTCAAGTGATGCTTGCAGGGATAAGTTGGGGACAAAGGAGGTAACGAACGAGAGAGGCCCTCGTCGCTATAGCGTTGTACCAAGCAAGAGCGAAGTGTTACCTGTGCGTAGGGAGCGTGGTCGGGGATGAGCGGCAGCTATGATTTGAGGTCGGTGACATGACGCTCCTGCTCCGGCGTCGCCTGTACAAGAACTGTCTTTGCCTATAGTGCAGGGGCAGGTGGCTATCAATCGACCTAATAAATTGGCGTTAGTGCTAGATTCTGTACATCACTCAGTTAGTTAGGCAGAGAGGAATGGATGAGCACCGTGGACGCCAATTGTGCCACTTTTACTTTACGAGTAAAAAAATAGGACTGTGCCACTTTAGACTCATGGCAATAATCAGAATGTCGCATCACAATTGAGCAAAGCGTTCAAAATATTACTTACTTTACGAGGAATACAAAAGATCAATAGCGATCTCAATCGAAATGTTAAACAATACTTACTTTATGATTCTGACGGGAGAGACGGAAGTTGATGCTTCCTCGATCGTCGCCCGCATGTTGGGAAAACAACTGCCGCCACCCGAGCGTCGAACTCTCAAGACGGAGGCATCCACATCCATGGGATAAGTTGGCTAATTATGGATGCTCATAACACAATACCAAGAACAATATAACTCATTAAAATATGCATCTCACGAGTATATTGGGCTCGTCCCAAGAGGATTATACCTATAACTACATCCATTTAACTACGGGTCCAATTTTGTTTAATTTAAAAAATCTTGATACAAATGTAGAAGTAAAAACATGGTAATTTCATGAACTAAATTAAGCACAATGAACAAAGAAAGCCTAAATATGATATTGTGATAGTTAAGTTAGAGGATATTTGATGGATCAAAACATAATTCAAGTTGTTAATTCAAATGCAACAGCTAAATGAGACTTTCTTCAAATAATAATTTTGTATTAATGGTTATACAGAGGAGAACTTGACACGTGCATACTTACAATAGAATTACCAGAACTCAAAAGCACCTTGATGGTTGAATCTAAACATAACAATCAACCTATTGCAAACATATCAAAAAGGTCTTAAAAAACAAGAAACATTTTCCATCGCATCAATATACTTCAATTGAAAATCCAAACATGTCATTGAAATGAATAACATGAATGTACAACTAATTTTACCAACTGAATGGGTTAAATGTTGCACTCTAATATAAAATATAATTGCAACTAATTTGGAGAAGGTTGTTCTAATCTCAACTAATAAACATACACATCAAGAGTAATTAAAAAACATAGCAGGAATTTTGTAGAAGAACTTGAACTTAATACGAAAGACACAGACACGTCTTAAAGATCACATTTAGAAAACAAGATATTAAGTATGAAAGAACAAGAATTGATCATCACAATGACATGCATTGTCCGAACATCTATGAATTTGATCAAGTTACATTTGGATTAGTAGAGGTTACCCCAGAATGGTTGCACAACTTGGTCTCATTTCATATGTTGTTGCTCGATTCTGTAAGTCATGGAGTTGAGGGCGAGCCAACAAGTAGAGGAGTTGACGTCTTGAGGAGGCGTTGGGTGATCGATGCCAATGTGAGCCTAGTGATGCAAAGAGGCTCGTTAGTTTGTGAGGAGGTGATGTCCGTGAGGAGCTTGTTCAATGTCGATGTCATCGAAGGAGGTGAGGTCCGTGAGGCATGAGGAAGCATCATCATAGACTCACAATCGTAGAGAAAAAGAGGAGATGCAAAAAGGATAGCTCATGAACCTTACCAAGAGTCTTTGAAAGAGGAGGCGATTAAAGAGGAGGACATGAGGCAATGCATTGTTGTTGCTAAGATTTTATAAGTCCGACGATGGCATTCTGCTTCTGCACAACATCTGATTTCCTGTTCCACATTATGGCGGTTTGGAGAGTGGAGTCAACGATGACAAGATGGCAGTACTGTTGGTCCAAAGACCATATTCTAAGTATTTTGATAATAGCAAACTAGAAAGATGATATAAAAAAGTGATAGTTTGAACATGTTAAATATTTTTTTAAAAAAAAGATCATCGTAAAATTTTAGCAGTTAAAACGAACGACCAAAATATTTTTGAGTGTCCCCTAGACATACAATGGATGACCGAAACAAATGGTGAAGAGTAAAGAGGGGCTGCTGGGCGCGCCCCCATTAATCACATCCGTCATCCCTTTTTTTCTTCTACCTAAAGCAGCGCCCCATTAATCGCAGCCGCCCATCTATACTGAACGTTCCAGATGTTGCCTCGTCCAACATAATTGATTTCAGCCCTAATTGTTGATTTCGTTCGCGAGTGGAGGGTCCATTTTTGGCGTCACTCCAGCGGAAGGTCACGTTCTCCCGCGGAAGGTGGAAGGTCACGTTCTCCGACGGAAGGTCACGTTCTCTGGCGGAAGGCCGTTCATTTGGTTGACATTTCTATTTGCGGTCACGCTCGCGTGGTGAGATGAAGTCCCTCCTTTAAAACCCTAGGTTTTCCTCTTTCCAAAATCTGGTGTCCCTTTGTTTGCTGCTCATGCTTTGAACGACCTACGCATGCTTTGATCACAAGATGAAATGTGGTGTCCCTTCGTTTGCTGCTCATGTTTTGAATGACCTACGCATGCTTTGATCACAAGATGAACTGTGGTGTCCCTTCGTTTGCTGCCCATGCTTTGAACGACCTACGCATGCTTTGATCACAAGATGAAACGTTTAATGTTGGCGGTTCATTGATGCCCTTTATTTTTGCATGATTAGTTTAACTTACATTAACAGCAACATCATGTTAATTTTTGAGTTTACTAGCATCTTGTGTTAATTTTTGGGTTTATTAGCAGTAACATCTCCTAAGTTATGGATGCGATTGAGTTAAGCCAACATGTTTAAGATGGACGACTTCAAGAACATGTTTGCACACAAGAAAGATTTCTTCTTCTAAAACACATGGACGATTTGGTAGCAAAGCATTGTGATGTCTGATTTTCTTCTTTTTTTATTACAGTTTGCTCAATGATGAGGATAATGTGAATGAAGATATGCAAGTTGATGATGTGAATCAAAAGTCATATGAAATTAGTAAGCCATATCTTGGAATGACCTTTGACACAGAGGAAAACACATACACTGATACACATACTATAATCTTTACGCTAAGGTAGCGAGTTTCTCAATACGTAAAGATTATCCTATGAGGTCAAGAAAAAATAATGAAGTCATAAGAAGAATGCTCGTTTGTTCTAAATAAGGTTATAAAAATCTTAATGACAAAAGAAGGATGGGAAGAGAAGTGAAACAAAAAAGTGATGTTAGAGAGGGCTGTAAAGCACAACTGATAGTTGGGTTAAATAATGATGCTAAATGGGAGGTTAAATCATTCGTCGAAGAACACAAATTCTTTAACTACTCCATCTAAAGTTTGCATGTTGCGTTCTCATCAAACTTCGTCTTCTTCTTCTAAGACAAATATGGAAAGTCTGCATAAACGAGGTTTTGGTCCATCAGCAATTGTAAAAGTTCTTAACTTTTGTGGTGATTCATCTGTTACAGCCCAAAATTGTAAGGATCATTTAAAAATAGTTAGGCACAACAATATGGATAGAGAATGTATGAATGTGATTTCATACTTTCATAAGAAGTATGAAGTTGAAGAATCATTCTTCTCTATTTGGGAATTGGATGCAACTTACACTGTAAGAAGTTTTTTTTGGACTGATAGCAGAGCTAGGGATTCATATATAACCTTTGGTGATGTCATCATTTTTTATACAACATATAGGACCAATAAGTTTCGCATGCCATTTGCACCCTTCACTGAAGTGAATTATCATAGACAGTCAATGTTGTTTGAATGTGCATTATTGGCAGATGAAACTGAAGATACATTTGTTTGACTTTTTGAAGCATTTCTTAGATGTATGTGCAGAAAGCATCCAATGGCAATTATCACTGATCAAGATATTGCCATGGAAAATGCTATTAGAAAAGTCTTTCCTAATACACGACATAGGTACTGTCTTTGACATATTCGAAGGAATGCCATGTCTCATCTTCAAGACTTGTACTCAAGAGATAATTTTAAAAAGGAGTTTGAGAAGTGGATATATGAGTCTATGAATGTTGAAAAGTTTGAAAAAAAAAATGGGTTCAGTTGAAGCAGAAGTATGACATTTGTAATGGTCATTGGTTAGAAAACATGTATGACAAGCGTCATTATTGGGTCCCAGTGTATCTGACTAGTATTTTTTTTTGCAGGAATGAGAACCACACAAAGATCTGAAAGCATTAATACATTTTTTGATAGTTTTGTAAACACAAATACTTCACTAACTGCCTTTGTTGTCCAGTATGATCTAGCAGTTGCATCTCGTCATGAGGCTGAAGAACGAGAGGACTTCAGAAATTTCAATTTAAAAAATTCTCCACTCACGACAAACCCTTTAGAAAAATATGCAGCTGAAATGTACACTAAAAAGGTATTCTTATTATTACATAATGAGTTTAAGAAGTTTTTAAAATTTTGGTCAAGAAAAATATATGTGGACAATGAGAAAGAAATATACTCTATATATGAAGCTGGATCAGAAGATAAAGAAAAGATTAAAGTGGAATACACTGATGTGCCAAAAATTTCTGTAAATTATTCATGCCATAAATCTGAGCAAGATGGAATTTTTTTGTGCTCATATTGTGCTTATTCTTAATGAGAAAAGAATTATATGCATACCGGAGAAATACATTATTCACCGTTGGACAACATGTGCTCGTTATGCAAATGCACGTGTATTTCATGATAATTCTACTACAAGTGAAGGTTCTGTAACTTCTTCAGAAATGTGGACGTCGTGGACTAATGTATGGAGGGCATTAGAAATGGGTGTGCGTTCTCGTAAGCAATTCAACATCGGTATTCCAATTTTAACTCATTTGATCACACAATTGACACTAGCCGAGGAAGATGACAATGCAAGCCATCCCAATTCCACCTTTGCATCAGCCACTGAACATTCAAATTGAACCTACTAGGCCCCGAGTTCAAATACATGATCCAAATCCAGTAAGATCTAAAGGTAGACTAAGAAAATTAGCTAGAATAAAATCTTGAGTAGAAATTTCATTGTCCCAACATGAGCCAAAGAGGAGAACTTGCAAAAAGTGTGAGAAACAAGGTCATTTTATAAAAAATTGTCCATTGGCTAAGGTAATGTATTCTCTTGATTATGTTTTAATTGAGTAAAAATTGTCTATCCAACTTAGAGTTATTACGTTGTTTGAGACATTTTGTTTCTTGTTGAAAAAGGGCCAACATGCAAATTTGACACAATAAAGGAATGTTTTGGAGGCTTAGTTTCTACCCCAAATTTTAATTAACAACAGGTAAGATCATGTTCCATATTTTATTGTATACTCATGTTTTATTGTTCTCATTTATCTTTGTTGTTTTAGTTTTCTACAGTTCCACATCAAGAGGGATTTTGGACAAAGCAATGGTGCGGATATGAAACATGGGGACTTTATGAGACTTTTAGCATGCTTGGAAAATTTTCTTATTGTCATCCCATTTTGTTATGAGCATGTGCTGCTCCATTTTTTGTAATGAATTATGTTGTTTGAAACTTACTAAATTTTAACTGTGTTGCTGTCCCATTTCGTTATGAACATGTGCTGTCCCATTTTGTAATGAATTATATTGCTAAAAATTTGTTGAATTTTAACTGTATTGTCGTCCCTTTTTGTTATGAGCATGTGCTGCTCCATTTTTATAATGAATTGTATTGTTGAAAACTTGCTGAATTTTAACTGTATTGCTCTCCCATTTTGTTATGAACATGTGTTGCCACATTTTGTAATGACAGAATTTGCTGTGCTCATATCGGACACAGCATCATAAACACCCCAATGCTGTGTTGCCACATGTGTTTCATTTTAAGCATCAGTATTCTGCAGTACACATAAACACCCTGATGCACTACTCAGTTCAGTTTTCATTTTAAGTTCCACATCAGTTTTCTGTAGTTTCAGTTTTTTGCAGTACTCATAAACACCCCGATGCTTGGCCATTTGGTTCTTGCTTGGCCATCTGAATCCGTTAGATTCATTCTACTAGGTTCATGCTTGGCCATATGAATCTGTTAGGTTCATTCTGCTAGGTTCATGCTTGGCCATTTGTGGATGGGCTATCGAAGAGCATTCCAAACATCCCAAGAATTCGATAAGCATTCATAACATTCCAAGCATTCGATAAAGGCAGTCATTCGATAAGCATTCCAAGCATTCGATAAGCATTCATAATAGAACTTTATACATCACACTTCGTACAAGAATTCGATAAGCATTCGATAAGCATTCCAAGCATTCATAACATAACTTTATACATCACACTTCGTACAAGCATTCGATAAGATGCATTTGATAATAGTACAAGCATTACACTTCATTTTAAAATAAGTAAGAAAATCAAAAAATACATAATACAAGCATTCTTCTAAAGGTTCTTCAATGTTCTTGTTTTTCTGCTTCAAGTTCCATAGATAATCTGTTAAAGGCAGCCATGTATCGAGGTGCAAGCGGTGAATCAAGCCAACGAAAATATTCACAGGATCTTGTTTTCTGGCAAAAATAAACAAGATAATTCTTCTCCGCAAACACAAGTAAGATATAGGTAAGAAAAGGAATACGAACCCCATAATTCTTGCAATCGTAAAATTTCCATCCAGGATTTTTACTAGTTGAAGAAGTTCTCACAAATGTTTCTTCTCCGCAATCACATATTGGTAGATTTAATGCTATATCTGAAAACAAACAAAAAAATCAACATCAAAATGCCTAAAAATTAGGCTCTTTACTTGTGATTACCCCTTTGATCTTCTTCTTTGCTTGCGATAAAAGAAATAAAAAGGAAAATGAAAAGGTAATTGTTGTACCCCTTAAGGATGCGATGCGGAAAGAAGAAAAACATCAAAGGGGTATAGGGTAATCACCTTCGGAAGAGATTAAAAGAGACACATAAAGAAGTACCTTGTACCCCTTCAGGATGCGGTGCGAAAAGAAGAAAAAATGAAACAAATAAAAAGAAAATAGAGTGATCGCCTTCAGAAAATCGCCACAAAATCTTGAGCGTGTTTCATAATCACCACAAAGGGAGGAAAGAAAATAAGCATCAGGTCCGCGAAAAACTAAAACAAAAAAATAAACAGAGGAAAGAAAGGGACCTTCAAAGTCTTCGTGTGGAGTGACTCCGTCGTCAACAGTAACGCTCCATAATCGCCGACAGGGAAAGGCTCGCGGCTGATCGGACGATGTGCCCTTCATGCCAAGAGGAGACGATCGATTATTGGGGGTTAAGGTTCGAGAGGAGAGAGAAAAATTTGGGGGAGCGGACGATAGCTTTATGTTGGATGAGGCAACATCTGGAACGTTGAGTAGAGATGGGCGGCTGCGATTACTGGGGCGCTGCTTTAGGTAGAAAAAAAACGGAAGCCGGATGCCATCTGACGTCCCACATTCTCGTTCCGCATGCTACTCTGCGCGTGCGCACAGCAGCCCCTCTTTACTCAACGATGAATGATCGCAGATGTTCAAGAATTCAGTATTTTTAAATCGGATGACTGAAAGAGTTTTGGTCGACCATTCTGGACATCAAGACCAAATGATAGCATATCGGATGGACGATCAAAAGGCTTCTACAACAATCGCTAATGCCTGAGAAATTAATATTTTTAAATCAAATGACCGAAAGAGTTTTGGCCGACAATTATGGGCAACAAGTTCAAAAGATAGCATACGAGACAGACAACTGAAAGGTTGATACAACGACTGCAAAAGTCTGACAAATCGATAATTTTTAAATGGACGATCGAAACAATTTTGGACGATCATTTTGAGCAGCAAAGACAAACAACAACGACTATTTCTCTACGGACTACGTCCAAATAGACTATTGCACAGAAAGACAAATGACAACGGCTAGTTTTGTTCACAAAATAGACGCTCGAAACCAAAATGATCGACCGGTTTAGAAGTGGTAGCACAACTTTTTAAAAAAGTTTTGCAACGACAATATTTTCAAGAGAAGCTTATAAAAGGGATTCAAAAGACTGAACGAAAATTATTCAAACAAGGAAAATTACTCAATAGCATTTTTCAAGTTCAAAGCATTTTCAAGAGCTCAATTTTGTAAATCATTCATTTCCTCTTCTACTTCCAAACTATAAGCATTCTTTGTAAGAAGAGAAAATTGGAGGAAATTCTTGTATTCTTGTTTAGTAAATTTGAGAGCTCCTTATAAGAAGAGGTGTCCCTTATATCTTGAGCAAAGAAGAAGGTAGTGTGGTGTAGAAAGAGTTATTCTCTCCATATAAGAAAAAAGAAAATTAGTGGATCTCCGACGGTCTCAAAGTCAAGAAGTCAGAGCGAGATCGTAGGCCAAGGAGTTAGGTCGAACATCGTCAACATATTGTGCTTACTTGAGTTTGATCCTTCTTACTTGCTTGCGATCGTATTTCTAAAATTGATTTTTACGTATTTCAATTATAATTTTTATACACCAACTCACCATCTCCCCCTCTTGGTGCTTTCGATCTTACAATTGACATCAAAGTCAAGTTGCTCTTATTTTAAGATTTAAATATCTTTTGAGCTATGGCATCAAATGATTTTACTTTGGGTGAAGGCCAATGCACAAATCATTCTCCACTTTTTAATGCTTCAAATTTTTGTTTATTGAAAAATTAGAATGCAAGCTTAGGTATGTTCTATTGATATTGACATTTGCGATATAATTAAAAATGAATTTGATTTGCATGAAAAGTCACCTTTGGAATATACCGAAGGTAAGAGATTACTTATAAAGTTAGATTGGAAAGCAAAACATCATCTTCTTATGGTTTAGATACAATGAAATTTAATCGCGTTTCTAGTTGTCAAAGTGCTTATGAAATATGAAGAAAACTTATCATTACATATGAAGATATCGATAAGGTTAAAGAATCTAGATTAAATATTTTGAATAATCAATATGATTCCTTTAAGATGCATAAAAATGAATTCATAAATAAAATTATTGTACGTTTTAATGATATTGTGAACAGCTTAGAATCCTTGGACGAGCCACATATTAATTTTCAAAAAGTGAAAAAGTTTCTCACATCTCTTTCTTCCAAGTGGCGCATGAAGAGAATCGTGATTGAAAAGAAGAACTTAAACATGTTAAATTTTAATGATCTCATTAACCTATGAGATTGGAATTAAGGAAGATGAAGAAACAAGTATTTTCAAAAAGAAGATCTTGGCTTTGAAAGCAATGATGAATGAAGGCGAAACAAGTGAACAATATGGATGAAAAGAAGTTAGCCTTGTATGACAAGAAGTATGACAATTATCAAGTTTACCAAACAAAAGAAAAAGAATGATTTCACCAAGAGAAAATTCTCAATAAGCAAAAAACCAAATAACTTTTTTTGAATGTAAGAAGATTTGACACTATAAAAATGAGTAATCATATCTAGCTAAGAAATAAAAGAGGGAGAAAACTCAAAGAAGAAAAAAGGAAAGCTCTTCAAGCCACTTGGGATGAAAGTAAAAATGAAGAGAATGTCTCCAACATCTCCTCAAGCGATGATGATGAAGTCTACATATGTCTAATAATAAATAGCTATGAGGTATCATCTAACTCATCCGAATCTAATTATAGTGAATCGTTTGATATGCATGATGAATTTAGAATTCTTATAGATAAATATAGATACCTTAAAAAATATGAGTTTAAAGGTAGAATTCGAAAAGTTGAAAATTGAATATGTTTCCAAAATATGTGAAAATTGCAACTTACTAAATTATGAGAACTCTAGCTTAGAATTTATGATTAAAACATTGAAAATGGAAAACAACATTTTGAAATTATCTTGTGAAAAACAAACTTGTAATGTTGAATCTTTGAAAAATGAAAATCATGATTTAAAATGTGAACTTGAAAAATTTACAGATGGTGAAAAAATGCTAGATGCAATGTTATCAAAATAAAGAAAACATTTTAATAAAAATGAACTTAGTTTTATCTCATTTGATATTAAGAAGGATAAAATGATTCTATTTGTTAGAACATCACAAAATCTTAATGCAAAATCACATATCACTTGCTTTCATTGTGATTATGAAGGACATTATTCATATGATTACAAAATTAGAAAAGGTATAAATAAAGGTATGAAGAAGATTTGAGTCCTCAAAAGGATCACCTCTAACTAAAATGGATCCAAACAAATTTGGGAATAAAAAAGATGAGAATCTTAATGCCTTTCTTATAAGGAGTTCCAAAAGACAATAAAAGTAAATAATATTTAGATAATGCATGCTAAGACATATGACCAGTTTTCTATCAAATTTCATTATCTTGAAAAAGAAAAATTGAGGAAAAGTCACCTTTGAAGATCATAGCAAAAGAAAAGTAATTGGCATAGGTAATGTTGACAAGAATGATAAAGTATACTTGGAGAATGTTTGACTAGTTGAAAACTTAAAACATAATTTAATTAGCATAAGTCAATTATGTGATAAGAACTATTTAGTAAAATTTGTAAAGGAGAAATATTTGTTTTTAGATGAAAACAAAGAGGTTCTACATATGAATTTTAAATACAATAATGTATATAAAATTGATTTTGAAAACTTGAAAAATGAAAAATGTCTTAATATTATGCATGACGATATAAACCTAAGGGATAGAAGGGGCATATAAATTTTAAATTGTTAAATAAACTTTCAAGTCATGAATTAATTAGATATTTGTCTAAAATTAAATTTGAGAAAAATAATGTTTGTAACTCATATTTTAAAAGTAAACAAACCAAAAGTTCTTTCAAATTACAATGTATTATTAGTACACATAGATCTCTAGAACTTTTGTATCTTGACTTATTTGGATTTATTGATGTTGTAAGTTTATGAAGAAAGAGATGTGTATTTGTGATTGTTAATGATTTTTCTTATTTTGCTTGGATTATTTTTCTCACAAGTAAAGATGAAATTATAAGCATGTTTTTTAAGTTTGCAAAAAGAATACAAAATGAATTTGAACTAAAAATTGAGACCATGGAGGTGAATTTAAAAATTATAAATTTGAATTATTTTGTGAAGAAAATAGAATTACGTATAATTTATCTACTCCTAGAACATCTCAACAAAATGAAGTGGTAGAAAGAAAAAATATAACTATTTGAGAAATGGCTAAGATAAAGTTAAAGGAGTTTAATCTGCCTAAGTATTTTTTTATACTTTATATGGAAAAATGTTAAATATTTCATATTTTAAAGTGTCTAGTTGTAAATATTATATTTTGAATATAAAAAATAAATTAGGCAAATTTGATGCAAAATGTGATGATGGTGCGTTTCTTGACTACTGTAGTACAAGGCATATAGAGTATGTAATAAAAGAACATTAGTTGTTGAAGAATCTATCAATGTTAAATTTAATGAAGCTAATTATTTTTTTAATGCACAAGCAAGTGAATGATGATGGAAAAGAAATAGCTGAATTAGAAAGACATCTCGAAGATATGCAAATTCAAAATTAAGGCTTGGAATAAAGTGAGAATGGATACTTCAAACGCGGAATAAATGGAAAAACTACAAGTGGAAGATAATCAAATTATTTTAAGGAATTGGAAATATGCATCATCACATCCACTTGACTAAATCATATGTAATATAAATGAAAGTATAAAAATTATTAAAAAAATTGTATGCATTTTCGACATTTTTTACACAATTTGAACCTAGTAATATTGATGAGGCATTGAATGACTCAAATTGGATAAATGCTATGCATAAAAAATTAAATAATTTTGAAAGAAATCGAGTTTAAAAGCTTGTAGAAAGACAAAAAAGATTACCCCATAATTGGTAATGAATGGGTTTCTATAAATAAACTAGATGAAAATGACATATAATAAGAAATAAGACAAGACTTGTAGTAAAAGTTTATTCACAAGTAGAAGGAGTTAATTTTGAATAAGCATTTGCTCTCGTTGCTGAGCCCATTAGAATGCCTTTAGCTTTTACATGTTTTAGAAGATTTAAACTTTTTAAATGAATGTAAAATTTATTTTTCTAAATAATTTTATAAATGGGGAAGTTTATGTAGAGTAACCTCAAAAGTTTTGAAAATTCAAACTTTCCAAAGCTCTTTATAGACTTAAACAAGTTTCTAGAGCTTGGTATGAGAGACTAAGTACATTTTTTATTGAAAATAATTTTGAAAAAAGGAAAGTTGATACCACATATTTTTTAAAATATTTAAAAAGTAATATTTTAATAGTTCATATTTATGTTAATAATATTGTATATGGTGTCACTAATGAATGTTTATGCAAATAAAAAGTTTGAGATGAGTCTTGTAGGTGAACTCACATTCTTCTTAGGATTACAAGTCAAGAAAAAAATGATGAAATCTTTCTCAAGAGAAGTATACAAGAGAATTGCTCAAAACATTTTGAAATGGATTAATGTAAGCCAAGTTCAACTCTCATGAGTACTATAATAAAATTGGATAAAGATGAGAAAGGCAAATCCATTGATCAAAAGAGGTATGGATGTATGATTGGCAGTTTGCTTTACTTGACGACATCTAGGACGGATATCATATTTAGTGTATGTTTGTGTAAAATTTCAATCCGCACCTAAAGAATCATGCTTAATTGTCGTTAAGAGAATAATGCATTATTTAATGCAATCTTGTGATTTAGGCATTTGGTATGATAGGAACTCATCCTCTGACTTACATGCTTACACCGATGCGAATTTCGTCGGATGTAAAGTAGATAGAAAAAGCACTAGCGGGATGTGTTATTTTCTTGGTAGCTCTCTTATCTCATGGGCTAGTAAAAAGTAAAACTCCATTACGCTTTCTACCATCGAAGTCGAATATATACCGGCCGATAATTATTGTGCACAAATATTATGGCTAAAATAATAATTACTTGATTATGGTATAAGTTATTCAATTATACCATGAAATACGATAACACAAGTACAATAGAGATGAACCAAAAATTGAATTCAACATTCTAGGATAAAGCATATTGATTTGCATTAGCACTTCATTAAAAAACATGTGACACTTAAGGATATTGCTATTGAAAATATACCTACCAAAATTTAACTTGCAGATATTTTTACAAAACCCTTAAGTGATGAAAGATTTTATATGGTTAGACGTGAACTTGGGATGTTAAGAACTTGATTGCCTCTCAATTCACCTCATAGGTGACTTGGTTATGCAAGTATCATTTGTTAATCGAATTAAATATAAAATCGTGTTGTACAACACAAACATCCAGACCGGTCGACCGCTCGTATATCGGTCGAACATTTTAAATCTGACCTGACGCCCATTAGGTTATCAAATGTTCGATTTCGCTTGATAATATATATATATACACTCTAGATCGGGCGCCCGAAAGTGTTTCGGACGCTCAGATTTACACGATCCCTATTATTAAAATAGTGCAAAAATTCGATAACGGGCGCCCGAAAGTATATCAGTCACCCGTTTCAATGCAATATAAAAGACCTCGCCCCGAAAACTTTCTCAATTCCTTCGAAACCCTCAAATTTTTGGACGCTCGTTTTCACGTGTCTATGCCCTCCACCGTCGCCCGACCCTCTGTGACTCCGACAACCCTCCCCAGTGACTGGCGAACCCAATTTCGTCTCCTAGTGGTCGGCGAACATGATTGCTTGCTTTGAATGCTCGATTTCTATCAATTTTTCTTCAATTTTTTGTCTCAAGCCCTAGTCACTTCCGATGCCGTCACTCACTATTGCAGAGATCCCTCATGCTACTCTTTGGCTTCTCTCTCTCCATCATCTTTAAGTCGAGTCTCACGTGTTTCCCCATTCATCTTCTTCTTTCTTTTTTTGATCTGCGTAATATGAAACTATCAGGGCATTAATTTTTCTTCCCCTATTCCTGTCGCCCCGGCACCGTCGAGCTCTTATCCTTCACCACAACTCCTATGGTCAAGGTGCCATCGCACTCCCTCTCTCGGATTCGCTCGCTCGCAAAGACTCCTGCACGATCTTGCTTCTTCTATTCCCGCCGCCTCGGCTCCATCCCTCTTTTTCCTCCTACTCTAGTCGAACAGTCCTTGAGATTTGATTTTGGTCGTTGAGTTCGACCATTCATTCTCGAAAAATCTATGAAACATGCCACCAAAGAAGACGCTCATTTTTTATCCCCAAAAATGAAAGGCCTAGGCATCCTCCTCTCGTCCACCTTCAGCTTCACCAACACCACAAGTGGCACGAAACTTTTAGGTAGACTAGGATTCTTTAAACATGAAATTTGTGCATGATCTCTTTGACGGGATTGGGTCGCTCCCATCGATTTATCCGAGATTGGTTAGACTCTTCTATGCCAACCTCCAACTCCCAAATCCCAACCTCTAAAGTTTTCGGTCATAACATCAAAATCACTTCATAAAATTGCACTTGATTGAAATATAAAATTCAAAATAATACTTGTTCTAGGAGGCTTACTCGAAAACAAAGAACAAGATATCCAATTGATGCCTTTAAAGGAATGGAGCGTACTCCGACTGCTCCCTTGACATTCATCCTCAAAATTAAAACCATGAAGCTTACACAAACTTCTTGTGGTAAAGAGGGATACAAATACATTGAGATACAACGATAGAGGTTAGAGTAGAATGGTTATAGTTTCACCTTGCTTAAGCAATGTCCCAAATTTGAGTCGAATATAAAAAATTTTCATTGGAGGCCTCACCTGTCATTGTTAGGTACGCAACACCGGATAACCATCCAAATTAGTTGGGCTTGATAGTGGGTCAACTTTTAACATGTGAACAATGCACATAATTATTAGCAGGTTGGACTGTCGGCTCCACTTTCTAAATATAAGGGATATACGACTCCAAGAGGGTTCAATTCAGAATCCAAATAAAATAGATCCACACAACATCAAATGAAGCACTCATTCTTTCATGACTTTCGTAGTTAGAATGTCATAAAATTGTAACCACACAATCATATCTATATCATTCATTTTTGTTAACTTAATTTTTGTGAGATGACTTGTAGGTTTGAGAGGGATTAAGGTAAAGAAAGATGAATATATAGAGCAAACACTTGAATTAAGCTTGGATGGTTACTAACCCTAATTAGCCATCAAGGTAGTCAAGATCGAGATCTCACATAAGATCGGAGGGGGATAGAAGATCGTAAGATCAGATCGAGGATCATAAGATCCTACCTATTAATAAAAAAATATATTTTAAAGATAATAAACATATTTTTTTATTAATGTTTTGCATTTAAATATTAAATTACAGCTCAATAAATCATTTTATATCGGTTCTTAAGCAAAATTATATCAAAACATATTAAAAATAAAGAAAATATATTAAACTCCATCTAAATTAATTTTTATTAACATAAATATATTTTTAATTAATATTTAGATGATTATATTAATTATATGAGATCATATAGGATTGGATAAGATCGTAAGATCGCATGACCAAAATTAAGATCTTGTACATAAGATTCTCAAGATAAGATCGAGATCGATAAGAGGTAGAAGATCATAAAATTGTAATATCTTAAGTTCTAGATCGAGATCTTGACTACCTTGTTAACCATCCACTTTCCCTTTCAAAATAAGAAAATTGATAAAAGTTCGAGTGTAGGAAGATGAAAGACATAAATTGTAGATTTTTTTTCTATATTCGTAAGAAGTTGAACTTTAGACATGTATGAGTTAAATAAACATTAAAGGTTAATAGATTATGACGTTCTCAACAATTTAAAGTTATAAATATTTAATTTTCTTCTCTCTCATCATGTTGTGTGATATTCTAATTGTAATAGAGATATTGAAAAAGTGTTAAAAAGTGATAAGAAGTTGTGCCTTGTATCTTATAATTCTTACATTTTTTATGTTAAACAATTATTCAACTTTTTATGATTGAACCCGGTCACCTGAACTAATCCAATGGCTTTTGGGTCGGTTCAGATTTATGATCGAGTCGAACTCGACCTGAATGAATTGAAACTTGGTCAGTGTGGGGTCTAGTTCAGGTTTGAGATTTTCAACCCAAGTGAACCCGACCCAAACCAACTTCAATAGTAGCGCTAAACTAGTGAATCAAAGTCAAACCAAATATAATGCCCTATCAATTCCAAGTCTAATTACCTCATGAGTGCCCTAAGTCCCTTTTTGACTTCACTCTTCGTCGATGAGACGTTGACGTTCGTTGGCCATTGCCTCCTCTCTAGACTCATCCTCTCGGTACTATTCGGACTTGTAGGTTCGAAAGCATCAAGAGGGGATGAATTGTTGTATAAAAAATTTAACCAAAATACGAAAAAAAAATGATTTTAGAAAATATAATCGCAAGCAAGTAAAAAGAAAGTAAGAAGGATCAAACTCAGGAAAGCACAATATGTTGACGAGTTTCGGCCCAACTCCTGGGCCTACGTACTCGCTGTGGCTTCTCAACTTTGAGAACATCGAAGATCCACTAGTTTTTTCTTTTCTTATAGGGAGAGAATAACCCTTTCTATACCATACGACATTCTTCTTTACTCAAGAGCAAAGGCACACCACTTCTTACAAGGAGCTCTCAAATTCACTAAACAAAAACACAAGAATTCTCTCCAATTATCTCTTCTTACAAAGAATGCTCATACTTAGGAACTAGAAAATGGAAGGAATAATTTACAAAATTGAGTTCATGAAAATGCTTTAAACTTGAAAGATGCTATCGAATAATTTTCCTTGCTTGAATAATCTTTCTTTAGTCTTTTGAATCCCTTTTATAGGTTTCTCTTAAAAATATGACCGTTGCAAAATATTTTAAAAGAGTTGTGTTGTCACTTCTAACCGGTTGAATGTTTTGGTTTCGGGCATCCATTTTGAATAGAAACTAGTTGTTGCACCTTTTGTCATATGCTCAACGGTCGTCCATTTTGTGAACAAAACTAGCCATTGTCGTTTTTCTTTTCTGCGCAGTAGTCCATAGAGAAATAGTTGTTGTTGTTTGTCTTTGTTGTCCAGAACGGTCGTCCAAATTTTTTTCGATCATTCATTTAAAAATCGTTGATTTCTCAAACTTCTACGGTCATTGTACAACCTTTCGGTCGTCTGTCTCATATGCTATAATTTTATTAGGGTCCACGGCCGGGCCGGACCGGCCACTAAGACAACCTAATATAATCCCTAAAATCGGACCAAGAACCGGTTAAAATCGGCTAAAACCGCGATGCCAACCAAATTTTTATTATTTCCTTTGATAAGAAATAATTTTATAAAGCTTATTATTAAAAATTTGTAAAATATCCAAAATAAGAGTTTCTCCATAAAAAATCACATTAGTTCACTAGTGTCCTCCTTTATTTATAGTTGTCTCTTTACTCTTACGTTGCTACTATTGTCAATGTGAGACTATGTTTGTACACCTTACTTACTCTTTCTTCCTTCATTTAATCTAGAATTTAGTAAGCTTTGAACTTTAACGTATGGATTATTATTTTATTCAAAATTTTAATATCATAAATGTGTATTATAATATAAGTTAATTATATGTTTATTATATTATATATATATATATATATATATATATATATATTGTTATATTAGATAAATTAATTAGAGATGAATGGTGTAAACTTCTTTGTTATATGTATAATATACAATAAAACTATAATATACTTAATATAGTATAGTATTTTATATATAAAAATATATATACACAAATTTAAAATTTCTTTAATTTAATATTTAATAAGTTCAAATTTAATAAATCACTAATTATACTATATATTTATTTATAGAATATATAATCTTTTCATAATATTTTGGAAAAAATATTTATAAAAAATTTAAAGAATAGGAGATTTATATATAATAATGAGATTCAATAAATTTTTCATTTATTAAATGTGTAATAATTTTAACATCAAATCTTAAATTTAAAATTTATGATTTGTGATTGTTGTTGTTTTTGTATAATTACATTTTGACATAGGTATATATTCAAAATATAATAGCTTAATTTAATATATTATATTAAATATAATATTTTATTATTATTCAATTCGACCGATCAGTCCTTCCAGTTTGATCTAAAATGGATATTTGTTCAGGTGGTTGTCTGGTTTGATCCTAACAACATTGGTATGCTATCTTTTGAACTTGTTGCCCAGAACGATCAACCGGAACTTTTTCGATTGTTCGATTTAAAAATACTGATTTCTCAAACATTAGTAATCATTGTATAAGCCTTTCGGTCGTCTGTCCGACATATTGTCTTTTGATTTTGACGCTAGAACGGTCGATCGAAACTCTTTGAGTCATCCGATTTAAAAATATTGAATTCTCGGACATCTACGATCGTTCGCCATCCGTTTTGGTCATCCATTATATGTCCATTATATAGGGCCCCAAGTTCATCGGAGGAAGATCATTCTCAAGAAGACAATAAAGTAGACGAAGATCATAATAAGTCATGTCGGTGTAATGGCTGGAACGAGGAAATACAATCCTACTATCAATGTGATGAGCGATAAGAAGTGAGAAATTCAATTTCTTTAAATTTCTTTCATCAAGAAGTTTTCTACTTCACCACAAAAAACAAACTTAAGAGCCTCGGTGAGAGAAATATTGGAAGGCCACTTATGATGCATACGTGATCAAACTTGAATGAAAGCTACACGATATAAGAGGTTGTCGGTATCTCTTCATGAGAAGCTATAATCATGATGATTTCGAGGTAATTAGTTTTTATATGATTTCATATAATGTCCATAGACTTTTCTTGATGTTTTTTTTCCACACCTATTGATGATATGTTTTTATGCTCAATTCATGAGAAGGTAAGGTTACGAAAAATATGTCCTATACCTTTATTATATATATTGATGTATGATTCCATATGGTATTATATAAACCTATCTAAAGTCATGGCAAAGTTTTGCAACTTTCAATCTTGTGGTTTAGTTACTAGCCAAACTATTAAGCTTAGCTTAAAGAGAATGTAGAAGTACTTCAAATCTCGTAAATAAGTTTTATTTGAAAAATTCATCTTCCATCAACTTTGTCATTAAGAAAATTTTGTCAAGACATGTAGTTGTTGTGTAACATAAAAAATAGTCTATCAAATTTCCAAGCAGAATTGCAAAAAAACTTTAACTTTGTTAAAGAAAATGACAATAACATCTTATACATTTTGTTTTTGAAGCATTTTACCATGTCTTATGATTTCTTGAAACCTCATCAATATTGTTGTAATTTTACGTAACTAAAAGTTGGATTTACAAGTTCAATTCTTGATTCACCATACATGTAATAATAACTACAAAACAACCTGTGAAACTACAACCATAAAAAATCGATAATTGTTTGATCATAGAAAATCTAAGCAGTTAAAGATGTAAGGCATAATTTTTTGTCACTCAAGAGCTCAACCACGCAATGCATGAGTACTATAACATTTATCAATCTCCTTATTACAATTGGAATCTTAGACAAGAGGATTAAAAAATAAAATATTTACAATTTTAAATTCGAATGAACTTCACAAATCTTTTACCATTATTTCTTTAAAAGTATTTCTTTCTTTGGAGTGTCTACTTCTTTTAGGTTGTGTTTGACAGCAGAACAATCATATTTTTTTTTCATAAGTCTAAAAGTAGCTCCAAAAATAGATGGAACTACTTTTAGACCTATAATATAATATTTTAATAATATTATTATATGTATATATTATATTATATTATATTATATATTACATTTATTTATTATTTATACATTATCATATATTTATAATTTATTTAGGTATAATTTATCAAATATTTTTATTTATTTTACTTATAATATATCATAATAAAAACTAACTAGTATAATATTAGTATAATTATTAATTATGGTATTCAAAATAAGTTATAATTATATAATTATTTTATATAAATATGATGTTAAATTATCTTTTATATTTCATGTTTTAGTTATTAATTAGTTTATCTTAAATTTTTTTCTTCTATCTAATTTGCTAATTATAAATATTTTATTAATTAAACTATTCAATTAGTGTTTTAAAAAATTATATTATATTTGGATCTTAAGATGTACGTAAATTATAATGTTAATAATATTTAAAATATTTAATCAAATAAATAATATAATAATAATTTATGTACATTATAATATTAATAACATATTTTTATTTACTATAATTTTATATCTCATAAAATAATAAAGTATATTCTTAGTTCTTACTTTTTATCCAAACACCTACTAAAACTTATCTATCAAATTAACTTTTTAAATCCCCATTATTACACTTTTTCATTCAAACTTTTCTATCAAATTGATTAGTTCTCGAAAACTTACGCGAACTTAAAATTCTCAATCCAAACACAACCTTATAGTCTTAAACTTTTTTCATAACCATTGTTGGGTTTGTTAAAAAATTGGCTCAAAGTTGTATATAATCAATTAAATTACTTTTTAACTTTTCATCTCATTATTATTATTGAATGTGTCTTTTTTACTTAGTTGTATGTTACTTCGTGCAAACAATACCATCACATGTCAACAAATGGATGTATTCTTTAATTTAGTTTAGGTGGATTCTTTTCAATGAACAATAATAAAGAAAAGTTCAATTTAACATGTTATTCATGGACTTCATTTTTTACTTCCTGAATCTAGCAACTATCTTTGAATTTCTTTAGGTAATAGCATTGCAATATACGTTATAAATTTTAAATGCAGAACCACAATAAAATGTTCATTACCCTTAATTCCCTCGTAAAGTGTTATGATTATTTTTTAGTTCAACTTAATAATGTCTTAATTTCTAATCTCAATGAGGTTGTTTGGAAGAGGAACATTACAAGAATATCTCTTTTATTTTCAATTTTTCATTCAAATAGTCATAAAATATGTTGGTGGACCCTACATCAAGAATAAGAAAAAGTAGAGACACATATATTCTACCTCCACCCTAGAACAGATGAGTTCTTCCTTTATTCTTATTGTAGGAACAAAATGAAAGCAAATAAATTTATTCTTGGAAGATTCTAAACAATTCCAATAAAAGCTAGTTAGAGGATTAACTTGGATCATGTAGAATTGAAATTGGGCAAAGCGTTAATAATATTATATTTATAAAAAACTGAATTTCCATTAGCAATTCCCATTGGAACTAAAATAACAAATTTTAAAATAATTCAATATTCTTAAAATAAAAAATTATAAATTACTTTTTATTAAATATTAATAAACTAAATTAAAATTGTACGAACCGCGATGGTAAGTTTAAAAATGTAAGGATAAGTTTTTAGAGTCCAAATTCATGTCGACTTGTGAAGAACCTTGGTCGGGTTCTCAACTCTCCAGAGTCACAAGGTTATTTTGGCTGGATTGCACTTAGGGTTGTTTACGGAAGGCTTAGGCTAGTAGTTGGGTATTAATTGTCCAAAGAAACTTCTTTTCAATATTTTTTTTTATAAGCTGGGTATTACTTGCCTAAAGAAACACCTATCTCACTAAACCCATCATTAATTTTTGCTATAGAAATATGCTTCTTTTCGTAGAATTTTATTAAGTTTCTTGTAGCGTTTTTGCTCTTTCACTTGATTTCGTTACAAAATGGCTTATATTTGTCTTATGAAATTACTCAATTTACCAGTATTATGGAGGAAAATAGGGATGCAAATGCACTGAAAGAACATAAAATTTATGATAGCATCAATAAAAAATATTTTCTTGTCCTTGTCGAAAAATAAATAAGTAAAATAGCAAACGTTCAAGCACAGCACAATACAAAACCAATTCTAATTATTAAATTTTAAACGTGAATTATATCGACCATTAGAATTATATGCAATTCTTATGCGAATAATTTTATTCGTAATTAGAATTAATATGTGATAACTAGTATTAGATTTGACACAGTGTCAACAATTATTTGTGTGGTTATTATCCATTATTTGAACTATCCATAAAAAATTAATTAATTGTAAATAACAATTGCACATTCAAAATTATATTCACGTAATATTAATAAATGTTGTTTCAACACATGAAAAACTAATTATAAGAAAAGATGGTGCTGTGTATGAACTTTCAAACTATTTGATAATTCACACAAATAATTGACTTAACTATCAAAATAAAGATAGTGATAAACCCAATTTTTTTCAATTTGATAAGCTTATATATCTTGTTATTTTTTAATTTTCATAATAAGCATTAAAAGATCTTAAAATTTTATTAGTCTAAACTTTTGTTTACGTCTAAAAATGTACAAACTTTTAAATTACTTACAATTCTAACTTACATTATAACTCGATAAATAACATCGTTAAAAATTGTTTCACGTGTAATTAAATGTGAAGTCTTATTAACATTTACTACTTCACTATATATAAATATAATATAATTTCAAATTCATATATGCTAAACTTAGATGAATTTTATATAAATCAAAATTGTATAAAATAAAATATGAAACATTTGTATTTCTATTTAAATTTGTAAAAAAAATCATGATGTGTTATGGAATGATTACTTAATTAATATTTAGCATTTTCAAGAAAATACAATAATATGTTAAATTTAGGATCAGTTCATGTTTTATTTTTAACAAAATATAAATTCTATATTAGTTATAAGGATTATCTCTATAAACTACATTTAAACTATCACGATTTTTTTATATTTAACTCAAATTACGAACTTATTTTTTTTATTTTTAAACTATAACAATTTTTTTTTAATTTAATCCTTACATCAACTTATGTCAATTTTTTTATTATCTTCGATTTTTTTTCATTTATGAAAAATTAAAAATATCCCTCCATTCAACACATTAAAGTATTAGTATATTTTTGCCTTCGTTCATGAAAGGAGGAATATTTTTTATTTTTATTTTTCATAAATAAAAAAATGAAAATAATAGTAAAGTTAACGGAAGTCGATCAAATGAAAATATTGTTATAGTTTTTGGATAAAAAGATAAATTCATAGATTAGGATGATATGTTAAAAATTAAAATAATTTAGGAATAATTTATAAAAATAATCTACATATAATAGAAAAGTAGAAGTTGTTATATAATTTGTCCCCTGTAAAAAATGGAGAGCGCGAAGAGAATTATGAAACGCGTCATGAGATTGATCGAAAACTTACGACCCGCATTCAATGCCGCCCGATCGCAATGCGCTGGCGAGCTGACGACCAATAAATGCCGAGCGGTGACAAAGAACACGTACGTTACCACACAGCGCCCCGATTTATATGGTACGCAAATTGCAGAATCATTTATTAAAAGCAATCGGCTATCTTTATATAATAATATATTATATCACCAAATCCGGCGATAACAACTACAATGAAGAAATAAATACCCTAATCTCAATACATTGAAGCAAATTACTTTTCAAAAATAAAAAAAACAAATGACGTACCCAAAAAAATTTAAAAAAACAAATGATGGTTGATTAAATATAAAAGATATCAAGATATATCTTTAACAGGTAATAACCGTAACATCTAAAAAAAATTAAAGAAACATTTAATAATTCAACCATACTAATGCAAATTATTAGTTGTCTCCACTGTGAAAGGTCCCGAGTTCCAAGCTTCCAACTACTGATCAAAAGAAACAAAAGACCATTTAATAGCAAAAACGCAAACACTAAAAGTCCCAAGTAGAACGAGACGGGAGCTTGATTGCAGTCTGAAACTGAGTCAATGCCCGAACCACCACCATTTTCCGGCGACCGGGGATCAGACGCCGGTGTTGCTCTTTATTAATACATGCATGCGATATGTGCAGGCATGCATTGTGCTGCGCAGCAAAACAAAGGCTCTTTACCCGCGGTTCGTTCTTGACTCAATCCATAGCCAATCAAACCACACGCACCAGTCCACGTTTCATCTTTCTTCCATGTTATTGTTGCTCTAGATCTTCTACTGATCAAGAATCGCAGCCGAGGGCCGCCTTGATCTTTTGAACAGTGCAAGAGATGAGGTTGTTCACGGTCTCCACGGACTCCAAGGTCAGCTTGGCCGTCGGCTGGCTGTTCACAAGTATCTGGAATGCAACTGTAAGGAGCGACCCACCGGGCTTCGCATCGACGGCGTCAGCAGGGGGCCCGTCCGGCAGAATGGCGAAGCCGGAGGGCAAGAGGGCGACGTAGGCCGAGTCGCCGCCGCTCATGACGAGGTGCATGGCCGGGACGTCCACGGGAGCATAAACAACCAGCGACCCGGACGAGTCCGTGCACGTCTCTTGGAGTATTAGCATGCTCTGGTTGGCGCTCCCCGCCTGACGTACGCATTTAGCACCACAAAAATCAAATTGGACTCATTGGGCAGAAAGACGGCACAAGACAAATAATATATTGATCTTGGGAGGGGACAACAAAAGTGAGCATTACTAGCACAAAAGAACAGAAATATCAGAACACTGGAAAGAAGGAAACACAAGCCATTGCGCGGTAAACAAGAATCTTTGGATGGATATGAAAGGAAGTTAAACATGATGTCAGAAGAAGATAAGCTGTGTCAGATAGTGATGTCAAACCCCTCTTTTCTTCCACTGTTTTTTAGTCGTCTAGAAAGGTATTGAAATTAAATATTCCGGTGACTTATCACTTGAACCATTAACATCAAAAAAAGAAGAGAAAAAAATGTAATGAACTTTGAAAACTTAGTTGTGTTAGATTTTATGTGCAGAGGAAAATGTTTTTTTTAAAAACTTAGCGAAATTTGATTTTTTTTATGTCTGACTCTAATATTATATTTTTAACAGCTTGTAGAAAAGCGGAGGACATGAAAGGTGTAAAAGATACTGACGCTGGCGCGGAGTAGGGTGACAGCGTTGCCGGGGTCCTGGCCCTTGGCGATGTGCGCCATATCCTGCATCGGGCCTCCATTGGAGAGTATGTCCCACTGGCTGCGCAGCTTCTCGTCCCGGAGGAAGTTGAAGAGCCGCTGCGGCGCAACCGGGAGCCACACAGAGGTGGCCGCGCTCAGCACCACGCCAGGCGGCTCCCCGGGGTCGGCCACGCTCTGCCTCGTCATCACGCGGACGCCCTCTCCAATGCTGACCCCACCACTGAGCTTGTTCCAGTCGTGCGCCGACGAGGCGCAAACGCCCGCGCAGAAGTTATCCGTCATGCGCTGCGCCAGCTTCAGCATGCTCCTGCGCCCCGCAGGTGTTATAGCTGATTGACACCCAACAGTGCAGTTAGTTTGCCTTCTGGCATTACCATCAAGCACCGGTAACAAACACTTTTTTTTCCTGAGGCACTTTTTGCTTACTTTTGTCATCACTGGGTGGAATGGTGGAGGACATGAGGATGGCCAAGGACTCGCATTGGCGTCGGAGGGTGGCGACCCAGCGGTGAGCGCCGAGCGCCATGCCGGAGCGGAACAGCGCGCGGTACAGGGGGTGCACAGCGCCCTCGTCGTACTCGGCACGCTCGACCCATGTGACCTGCAAGAAGCCATGTAACCCGTCTGTGATTGAACTGACCGCTGCTTGTACGCCAGGCTACGTGATTGCCACTACTACTACTACTAGGGACAAATGCTTACAACTTTCTCAGGCATGAGACCCTGCAAGTACTGCTGCGTTTTGGCTCACACAAACGGCTAAAAGCATTGACTATGGAATGCATTGGGAAACGATATATAAAAAAATGCTACAGTTTCTGCAGAAATTTGGCAAGGAAAAGTTTGATTCACTGATTGAGAGAAATATATAATATGTATATGACCTTGTTGGGTACTTGACTTGCTAGATAATTATCACCATATTATATTATAAAGGATGCAATCAGAGATGTACAAAAAGAATAGAATGGAACCATGAGGAAACTACTAAGCAAATAAGAAAGTTCATAATATTAGTATTTTAGAGTGATGGTACTATTTTTTCCTCTGCAGTGAAAGAAGGAAAGGGAAACTCGATTTGTCACGAGTTTACACGACCCTCAAGGAGTTGAAAGATTTTAGTACATTTCTGCAATGTACCTGGTCAGGAGGAGACGAGAGGAAGAGGGGAAACGAAGACTTGTGCGCATGAATTGGAGTAAACAAATCAGTGGCTGAGCCCGGAATCAAGGGCTCCTTACAAAGTTAAACGTAGGTTGTGTTGCAATGAGGGCAATGGAAAAAAAAACAACGCTACAAGTCTCAATGCATATAGGACAGTAAGCAACCTAAAGGAGGTGATGCTCTCGAGAGGGTAAGAGAAGCATCCGATCCTGTAGTAGAATACACAGTCCATTCAAAACGGAACGTGGGAAGTTGTGTCCAGAAATAAAAAAACACTGTAATTAACGTTGCGAAAAACGTCATTTTGAGTTATTAGAAGGTGTGACTGCTCAATCACGGGACCCAACATAATTAAACTTGGAAATTTGAGCTTTAGGCCTTGACTTGTATTCATTGGACACCGGACAAATAAAATATTTGAGCCAATCTGAAACTTGCACCCCTATGAACGGCAATCTTACAACAGCAACACATTACTACATGCTGCCCAGTGCAATTAACAAAGATATTAACTTAGACCAGTGACACTATTAACTTACTAATATCATTATATGGTGATGCCTTTGGGTATCGTAGTAAGGAGATAGCAGTGGACTAGGAGTGGAGGAAGTGGAAGAAAGAAGGCATTTTGTCAATCACCTTTGAATAACCATTTGGCATGTCTTGCACAAGGCATCCGGAGGGCAGACGCCGGCATTTCGCCGTGGCCGGTAGAGAAGAAGAGTTGTCTCTGATTCCATCCACAGAGACGTCGACGATGGCCCATGCGCTCTCACTGAGCTGCTTGCAGAACCGGAGGAAGTTGGCCTCCCGAATCGGAACCAATGGCGATAAAACTTGCAGCTCCGCATGCATCTAAGCGGTGTTATTAACATTGAATAAGCGTGAGTTAGCGATATATAGACTTATTCATATAGCAAAACTATTAGAACCTACCAGTTGCAGAGAGCCATTTCTTGTTCCTCCCATGCCGCTTGATAAAACTTCAGTAGTTGTGGTTCTAGCAATCATGGAAGGAAACATATCTGCCCACCTCGTCTGCGGATGTAAAGTGTCATTTTATATGAAAAATGTCAAAAATTTTGAGCTGGATAAGGATTCAGAAAACTCAAACCATGTCCCCAAAAGCAATAGGATCATTTAGTCCTTACAGCATCCATGAGGGTTCCGACAAGGGCTAAGCTGTTGATGATGACGACTCCCGTCTCTCTCGTGGCCTCTGATACAAAGCCGACGGGCTTCTCGGGAATGCAACGGGGGAAGGTGCGGTGGTACTCGTCATAATTGAATGTCACCTTTCCAATGCCTTCGGGGCTTGAAATCCAAAGAGGCTCCTCCATCTGCGCCAACTTCACCAGTTCATCCATTGCGGCGAGTGCAAGCTCCAAGAACATGAACCTGTCCTCCGACCTCTCTACCCCACCAATGCCTCCTGATGCCATGCCACGCGTGGCAGGAGAAACCACGGTTCCCATCGGGCTCGAAAGACAAGCGGAGAAATCAGAAACCGGTGACAGGTTCGTCGCGCCAAGAGGGCCGAGGCCAGGGAAGCCGTTGGTTCCGACGCCAAGCTCCAGTGACGAGTTATGCATGGAAAGAGACATAGGGCTGGCGAGGGCAGAGATCGGCTTGCCAAGGAACTTTCCGGCCAGGGCGCAGACCCGCTCTAGTTCGTCCTTCAGTCGTGCGTTCTCGATTCGGAGGTGCTGCTCTTCGAGTGAGATCTCGCCGAGGACGGCAGGACCGCCACAGTTGTTGCACATAGGGTTCCTCATAGCCTCCCTTATGGACGAGTTCTCAGCCCGGAGCTTATCGTTCTCTTGCCTCAGGATCGTATTCTCGTGTCGCTCTATTTGTGTCTGTATATTTCCATAGCATAGCAAATCATGAATAAGAAGAACGATAAAATGCCGCAAGATCATTTTTTTTTACGACAAAAACGAACTGACAGAGATCGTGGCAATCAATCCAGCGTGTTTACCTTCATCTGAGTTCTTCGGTTCTGGAACCAGAACTTAACCTGACGAGGCTCCAAGTTAAGCCTCCTGCTGAGCTCGGCTCTTTGCTTCTCATCAGGATGGGGGCATTCTTTGAAGAGACTGTCACAGCACCAAGAAGAAGAAGGAAAAGACATTCAAACATTCTCAAAAAGTAAGGACGACGACAGGAAGTTTCAAGAAGGGGACTGCGTACGATTCGAGCTCTTGGATTTGCTGCGGTGTGTGCCGGTGGTATCGCTTCTTCTTGCGAGGGTTCTCCAGTTCCAAGTCGTCGCCGGAGAGCCCATCGAAGTTATCGCTGCCCGATCTGCTATCGTTCTCATCGTCTTTGTTCCTGCGCGCCGCGTCCAACTCCCCTCCAGCACCGGGCGCCAAGTTCCTTTCCCCTTGCCCTTCCAAGTTGGTCTGCCGTGCCGGGAAAAAACAAATGAAAAGACGACATAAATCGCAACGTTCAATGGGGACGCATAGATGAGAAAGAAGAGCGCAGGGATTTAATGGAGACCGACTCATTACCAGGCCAAGGGAGAGCCCAGGAGAACTGAACATAGATTTGGGGAGTGGTTGGGAGAGGAGGCCGCGCTGCTGCGAGACGATGCCCGGCGGCATAGAGGCGGAGCTGCTGAATCGTAGACCGGCGCCGCCGTCGTCGAACAAACCGCCAAAACTCATAAAAGAGCCCTCTTTTTCCCCCACCTCTTTCTATCACTTTAGCTTCTCCTTCTCCAAGCTCTTGCCTTTCTGGTTCTGCGGCCTAGCCTTTTTGGAATAAGAGTGATCCTAATTCCTAGCAGTAGATCTAATGAGTGCTCTCCTTTTGGACTGCAGAAGCGTATTCAACTCTCAACAACAGCATGCAAAAGATCTTACAACAATAAACTAAGGAACAGAACGACTCCGACGCAAGATATGAAATAGATAAGGAGCGATTTAAAAAATAGAACCTTTCAGCGCAAAAGTTGTGCAAAAAAATGTATAATAATGAGGGGAGAGGTCAGAGACTCAGAGGAGACAGGCGTACGCTTCTTTTTTGCGATTCAATCATTCAACTCCCTCTCCGTCCCAAATCCTACTGCTATATCCACAGGATAGAAAAGAAAGAAAAAAAGAGCAGGCACCTCGTTCTCTCACCCTACTGCTATAAGGACATCGTCCCTCCTCTAATGCATGCTGCTCTCTTCTGTCACGGAGGAGAAGAAAGCTCAAGGGTTGAAGCTTTTGCAAGGCACAGAAGAGAGGAGAGGGGATGCAGGGAAAGGCGAGGGATTCCCCTTTTCTTTCAATAATATGTGGACAGCAACGAGGCCCTCGAGGAAGAGGAAAAAAGCAACCTTTTTTTCACACCATGAGAAGAAGTGGAAATGGATCGGTTGACCATTTACTCCACTTTGAGTTCTCGTAAAAGATATCAAGCCTTTGCTAAAAAGCCCACACTGTAAAAGGGACCGACGACGCCCTTCCTCTCTCTAACTTTTTTTTATCCCGTGCCCTTTAACCTCTTCAGTAAACTACGGACGCTAAAGCCCAAACAATGCCTTCCAACTCCTCCCTTGTCGCCTTCTGCTTCTGTGTGTTACCCCTCTGTGGAAAGCAAGCGGTGCGGTAAGTGAGGAGAAGAAAGAAGAAGAAGAAGAAGACAAGTTGCATGGCTAAGAAACAGAGCAGAGACGCTGACTTCAGAGATACAGACTCAAAACTCAAAAGTGTGAGCACACCTAAACCCCTGGAAAAATGGAGCACACAGGTCTTTCTCTCACCTCCTCCCCCTTCCTCCTCCTCCTCAAGAAATCAACTGCAGCGTGCCTTCTGTAGCAGGAGCGAGCTATATATATATATACATATATATATATATATATATATATGAGGAGAGAGGTAAAAAAAAAGTTGAGAGAAAGAAGGGAGAGCTGGTGAAGATGGATTGGGATTGGCGGGCCGTGAAAGGGAGCCGGAGAGTAAAACGGGGAAGGGGGGAGGTGGCGGTGGTGGTGGTGGTGGATATGGGCGCAATAAATGAAGGGGGTGGCGGGGGAGATGTTGTATGAGGGGGTGTTGGCAGCGGAGCAGGGATGGGGAAGGAAACGGAGGGAAGGGAAGGAATTGGGTTCACGCGTGGTCAGACGATGGCGGTGCATGGGGTGTGTGCATCCTGCACCCAACTGGCCAGAGCTTGTCCCCAATTAAATTGCACCCACCAGTAACAGTTCACCCTCTATTTATTTCTGTTTTTATTGGAGAAGATGTATATCAGAAATTATTAAAATATATATATGTGTGTATATATTGAAGTCTTATTTCATAGTGACATAGATATTTATAAACTTTTCGTGTAAGATTAAAGATAATTTACTATTGTTCTATTTGAAACCGTGAAAGGAAGAGTTTAAGATAACTGGTAAATATTTTTAACTAATGCAATTTCTAATTTAAGTATTTCATAAATCATTTTTTTCAAATAAATTTTAATATTCTTAATATGTTCTGATTTTATTTTCTACGAAAATATTTAACTTTTCAATACCATGCAGGATATTTGATTTTAAGATTTTGCGTCTTTAATATACTTATCAAAATAAAAAAATGATTTCATGTTTTGGTTTGTTTTAATTGTTTTTTTATAATAAAGTAATGTTTAAAATGTTACTATATGAAACAAGAGATTACAGTAAATTATTGTGAATATCACATGCATCGTTAACGAATGAATATGAATTATATTTTTAGGTCAACTTTTATTATCTCAATTGTTGTCATTATCAAATATTTTTTTTATTAAATCTATAGTAGATCTTTATTTTTAATATTTATTTTTTTAGTCATACATTATTCCTTAATCAATATAACTTTGCAAAACAAATTTATTTTAATAATGAATTTCGAGATTCTACTCAAGGTCATTAATCATCTTTTTCTCTAACTCAAGTTACTCAACAATTTCACCAATCCTTTTCATATATGCGAGGAGACCATGTGCATCACCCACCTAAACAACACGTGTAATAACTTCTCATATCATGCTGATGCTTAAAAGTTAATGCGTATCGTTGGTAAAATTTAAAGCAGAAGGAATTATATGATATCATTTTTAGTTCTATTTTACTGTTAATTTAGCCACCGGGCTACTTTATTGTTCCCTTATTTTGACTTCCGAGTATATGGAGAAAAACGTATAAATTTTGTGTTACAAAAATTCTAGTGATTGTGGTAGCATGTGCCATATTGTTCGCCCTCTTTTATTTCGTAGAGAAACACAAAAGTATGCATATTTGGCTTTAGAAACAGATATTGCATGAATATTCGAACCTAAATTAAAAAAAAGGAAAATGTTTTATGTTAGAATATGAAACTGAAAAATAAATACATTGAAGTCGATAAATCAATAATTTGGTCCATACAACCCAAGGGGAAAAGAAGATTAAGGAAACAGCCATGGATTTGATTGCCACTTTAAAGAGATAAAACTTCTCAAAATGGATGAACTTCTTGCCGTATAAATGGATAAGTTTCTCAACCAACATATATTGAACATGTCTCAATGTTTGTGCAAATATTTGATGACCTCAGTGACCCAAATTTAAGTTCCTAAAATACTTGGAAAAAAACACATATCTCATCATTAATGTCATCAACATCCCTTGTATTAAATGGCTAGCAGTTAGAATATTTATTTTTCAGTATAAAGAGGATTTTTGTTTCCTATTTGCCACCAAAATAAAGTTTTTTTTGTGTGTGTGGGGTTGGAGCAATATAGTTTCTATTACATTAATGTACATGAAATTGGGTGATCAAATGTAGTTGGATTACATATTGCTTCGATGCAATTCTTCTTCCTGAATAAACTAAACTCGAAGGCCAATACCTAATACTTTTCTCTCGATCATCGATTACATTTGTTGATGATGTAAATTCTATTTACCTTGAAGGAAATCCGTAAATCAAATCTCAAATAAAGAGGCAATAGCAAGATGATGATGATGATGATGATGATGATGATGATGATGATGATGATGATGATGATGATGATGATGATGATGATGATGATGATGATGATGATGATGATAATAATAATAATAATAATAATAATAATAATAATAATAATAATAATAATAATAATAATAATAATAATAATAATAATAAAAGCCAATCGATTAAGTCATGATTTATATGAACCCTAAAATGATGAACTTTCCTTGGATCAAATGCAATGAAAACACGTTTTTCACAAGAAAATGAATTCCATCCGGCCTAAATATAAGCACCTAGCTTCTCTTATATGATTTGTAGCATGGATAAGAAACAAGAGCCAGACAAGATAATGGCCATATTTCTTTTTAAAAAAAATAAAAAAAATCACAGTGAGAATGACATGGACCGTATAATTAAGTACCATGCCCACTACCCTAAAACGTTAAAAGAAATAATTAATAATCCAAAGGCCATGAACCATGAATATTTAAAATAGCGAAACAATTCGATACGCATAATAATAATTCTTAAAAATAGAATGCCGTAATAAGTAAATGCGTATTAGACAGATTTTTATACGAAGTCCTCTTTGTGAAAGGGACGTGGCTTCTTGGAGCGTAGACGTTCCCGTTCTTTGCTTGCGACCGAGCCTGAGTTTGACATCAAGGTACGGTCGGGTCTTATCTCTGCCTAAATGCGTAAGCCACAGTGTGCGACCATAAATGCAACGAAGAAAAGAAGCTTATTAATTAAAACAGGAAAAGGACTTGTAACTAATACTAATGTGACCTGCTCGAGAGAGAGGAAACAATGCATCTAAGTCACATCTATCGCTATCCTTAATTAATTATAAGAACAGAAATAAAGATATTGCATATATATATATATATATAATTTTAAAACCAGCACAGCATAAGCTTTAATTGGTGTAATGATACGAGGATAATTAAGACGTAGGTAATGACGCACCACCACATGCATAAAGCAAAAAAAAAAAGTAATTTATTTCGCCCCACCCACGAAAGGAAAAAAAAAACAAGAAATTTACGGGTGTCATCGTATGCGGGATGCATTGGATCCTGAAACAATCATACGCACGGACGTGACTTAACATAAACAAAAACAAATAAAATAAAAGATAAAGATGCTGAATAGGATTTAAAAGCGTGGACGAAATTATGAAAGGATATTATTTGAGTCACAATTACGTTTAATTTTCGTTATATAAATTACTCATTTTTAAAAAAATTCTTGGCTGGAGCCCATTTGATTTTGCAGTCGCTCAAGTTTTATTATATCAAGATTCAATTCGGAAATCAATATAATTAAATAAGAAAAATGTTAAATCCTCTTAATACTCACATTTTTTAGTTGTCCAAAAAGTTTATAAAATTATACTTTATGCCATAGTGAGAAAATTAGGAGGATTAATTCTCCTAATTTAGAGGATATAGCATCTCCCAATTAATAATACAAGTGGAGTGCATATCGTATGTTACGTCATCTAACCTAAAAATGACAATATTTTTTTATTTTTATCTAACAAATTATACTCTTAAAATATAATTTGCAATGGTAAATTTATATTTTAACGGTTTTCGATATCATTTTTTTTAAATGAATAAAATGATTAAAAAATGAGCGACCTGGAGGCGAACGAAATAACATTTGAGAGACTTGAAAATTTGAAATTAATCTAAATCTTGCTTTTGTACATTTTGAATTATTTGTGTATTAAAATAAAGGTTGAATGCGCTAAATTTTTTTATAAAGGCTTTAATACAAATGTTGTTACAATATGGAATTAAAAGTGACATGCATTTATAACAAAAAAAAAAATTGGAAACGAAACAGACGGACGAATTTCTCCTTATACAAGAGAAAGTGGAGGGAGAATTTTTCGTCTCTTTACAGTGAACTTTGTGGACGACAGACGAGTTCCTTGTAAATTTTATTTTATTTTATCGTCTTATTTGTCTAATAAGGATACAAAATCAAAGTGAAACTATAAGGAACATTATCAACAAAGTGAAAGTACAAGGAAAGCAAAGTATAAGAGACGTTACTTGTTTAACCTTAAGCAAATCAAATTGATTTATAAATATTTTTTTCTCCCTTCGATACTGGAAAAGAGCAGGGGTGGTTCCTGCAAAATGGTGCACAAACAAGATTCTATACCCCAACCTTCGAGATGGATTATAAGGTTAGTGGGGAGCCAAATATATTTCTTAACCCCAAAATTCACATTTTTCATATATAACATTAATAAAATTCCAAAAAATTAAGGGGCCCCTGCCCCCTGACCACTACGGGGTCCGCCTCTGAAAAAGAGATATGACAAAAAAAAGTTAGAAGTCTTAATATTAATATTTTTTTATCATTTGTGTAAAATAATAAATTATAAATCTTGTTGTTGTCAAACATGTAATTGTTTATTTTGAAAATCAATTTTGATTATTAAATTACTTATCAATATTTTAATTTATCAGTTATTCAATATCAACAAAGTCAAATAGGCCTTATGCCTTTTCCTTTGAAGGAATATTAAGGGACCATTTTGTTAGAGAATAAATGTTGAAATAAAAAGATATTTTGATAATATAATTGTCAAACTTCATTTTCTTAAAAATCTTCTAGACAAATGTAAAACCACTATTTTTAAATCCAAATAAAGAATATTATTTTCTTTCAAAATACCATAATGCATATACTCTTATTCTTTTCCATTTTTATTCTTTAACTATATTATTACTATTATTTATGTTAATTGTTTATAATAATATATTATAAATATAAAATATTATATGTTTAAAATTTATTCCTTTTAAATCAAACAGGAAGTAGAATAATAATATAATTAGTTTTCTTTTAAAAAACATATTATATTCTTCTATTTTATTCCATTCAAAGTAATCCTCTAAACAAACAGCCCCTAAATATTTTTTAGTTGCTGATCTTTCTATCAACTATTGAAATAAAAAGAATATTAAATTTCATCACTTAATGCATCACTCATTTGAATAACTGATAAGTGAATCAATGATTACAATGTGCTCAACATCCCTTCAAACATTCTATATTTTGGAGGTACATCAAATCTTCAATTGGGATATAAATATAACTTTAGCATATAAAAACTCTCGATTAAAAATAAATTAAGAGTTTTAAGGTTTAGCATATAAAATAATAATGTTTCATTGTGTTCATTGAAAAAGGTAGAAAATGGAATAATGTTATATTGTTTAATTTCAAAAGTGAAGACATAGAAATTAAATAAAAAGATAAAATAGAATATACTTTGAATAAAAAATGCAATAAATAGAATAAGAGTAGGAGACTATATTAAAGTACTAATCAAAGTTTAAAGTTAAATAGATAAAGATTGGGTGGCCTCCACCTTTATGTTAATATGCTGACTAATTAAAGACAAAGAAGAAAATCAAACAATATAATTAAGTAGCGCACCAGAGATGACCCACAGTGAACTCAGTGCTTTAAATTTTGTTCAAAATTAAAAATATAAGTATAACAAATTAAGACGAACACTCTGAGGGCAGTGAATTGAAAATTTTGAGATGACCGATTGAATATTATCATACTTCGTCAATCGAAAATATTGATAATCTTCTCGATGAATGTTGATAAATCTCAAATTCTATTATCAAAATCATTATTTTAATTAAAATTTATCTTTAGTTATTATTCGTTCGAACATTCAATTAGTTAGTTTTAAACATCGATGAATAGACCTTTGAGAGAAAAAAATTTGATCATCTCCGCATAGTAAAAGAATACTTTTAATCCTTTGAGTCTCATATTTGGATTGAGGCTTTATTCTCGTTTTTTTTGTCAAATAGCTAACTTTACAATTATGGACCACCTACGGTTTTTGTTTGGTACAAAAATAATGCATAAAAATAAGACACTATTCTCACTTTCGTTATTAAATATTAATTTTGCAAGTGTGTGGACCTCACATTAATACTTACATAACAAGAAAAAAAAGTAAATAAGAACTTATTTTTGTCACACTCTAAAATATCATTGTTCTCATCGTAGGAACAAAGTGAAGGTAAATGCATACCGTTTTAGTACTCATTAATATTTTATAGAATAGGTCCTACGAGATTAAGGGTTTTTATGTGTTCGTGATCACATTTAGAATATTCATAAAGCCAACTTTTTCTAATTCTTATTTTTTGATTCAAAAGGGGCTCGTAAAAAAAAAGAAAAGAAGAAAAAGGAAATGAATAAATTAGAAGATGCAATTTAAGTAGTAAAGAAATCTGCAAATTGGACGAGGAAAAAGTATGCAGCTTTATCTCCGGGTCCGAGTCCTGACAACTACAATGTCCAAGAGGGAACTCCGTAGACGTCACCATCGGAACCAAGTCCTCGTGGCCCCATTTGACGTCGACTTCGCTTGCTTGCCGACGGTTCATGGGAGGACCAAATCCAATCACTCGCATGCAACGCAACGCCCCCCACGTAGTCGCAAAGCCCCGGTGAATTTTGACTGTTCCTTCCTTTTTATTTTTTTATTTTTTTATACAGAAGAGATGAATTACAAGGACCTAACTAATTTGAAAATTACAAATCGAACGAATTGTGAATTCCACGCTAAAGTTTTCGATGAACTTTGATGGAAACTAAACCCGAGCTTAATTTGCAGGTGAATAATTTCTTCACAGATCGATTACGCACAATTGTCACGTTAATTTGTCGCATAAAAATAATTATTCCATGTTAATTATATATATATATATATATTAAATTGAGCTGATTATGTTATTTTAAATATCAATGATTATAATATTTAACTTGTGACTATAATCAATGATAGAACTCGGTGGATGGGGTTGCATCGCCAGATTAATTAATTAATTTTATTTGTGTATATATTTAATATTAGTTATATTTTATAAGTAAAATTATGTGTGTGTAGTACTAGTTATCAGCCACATTCATAAATAAAAAATATGATGAATATGATTGAAGACTTCATATTACACCAATATATAACTAGTTAAATTAATGTTTATAAATCATAGATAAATTACTGTTCGCTTATCGTGAATTACACTCATATTACACAACGGATTTGGACATATTCCGGACCTCCTCTGATTTCATTAATTAATGGATATTTTTTTTCTTTCCTTTTAAAAAAAACTCTAGTGTTAAATTTAACTAATTCAACGATGAAACTTACATGTGTAAATTTCGTGAGGATCAACGAAATATAATCACAAGTGGCGTACAGAAATTTAAAAAATGAATAATTCAACAAACATTACAAGTCTCCATTCCATGCAGGTACCTTGCTTTGTCTCTTGGCACAGTATGCAGGAACACATGCATGTGGACAAGGATAGGGACGTTGCTCCTCCATCTGTTCAAGCCTCAAGGTAATAAAAAGTTGTATTTCTTATATATATATATATATATATATATATATATATATATATATATATATATATATATATCTGATCTGACTATATATGACGGTCTCGAAAATTCAAACTTTTGGACTCACTGCTAATCCTTTATCGTTAATCATCAACTTTGAAATTTTGATCAATCGGGGATTAATAAAACCAACGTTATCATAACCGGATCGACAATCGAATCGTCGTTTAACTGAGTCGTGGTTAAATCGCTTTGATCGAGTTCGATTAGATTGAACCGATTTTTTATAAAATAATATTATATATAATAATTTTAACAATATGTGAATAACAAATATTTTATTATGTATTAAAAATAGTTATAAAATTAAAAATACTAACATAAATTTTTAATATTGAGTATTATTAATTTTTTAATTTACATAGTAAATGCTATTAATAATATGTTAAATTCTTTCTACCATAAATCACTCTTATGTTATATTTTTATTTTACTTTCTTTTTTCATTTCTTCATTTTCCTATTCATTATTAATCTTACTTTCCTTTTTCTCATTTCCCCCTCTCTTCATTAATTCTCTGTATTTTTATCATTTAATGCTCTTAACATTATAGTAATTTATTATTACCATAAATCACTCTTATATCTTCTTATTCTAATTTTTATTTTTTCACTCCTTTATCTCTTTCTTCGTTCATTTTCCTTTCATTTTTCTTACCTTTCGTTCTCTCTCTCCATTAATTATCCTGATTTTACTATTTTTTATGATTCAAATAAGTTACTTTCTGTTTATTTTTTTCTTTCCTTTTTAGTGGTTTTTAAGTTTCTCCTTTTTCTTTAAGTTGAATTGGGTTCTTCTTGATTTTCCGGTTCGTCGGTCTCAACCGATTTTTTCGGATTAGATCGATCATCACTTCGGATTGACTTCAATCGAATTAAACCAGACGTCAGTTCGTGATCAAACCGATTGAACTGATCGGTCCGGTTCGATTTTAATAGCATTGAATAAAACTAATTAACAAAGCATTTGGTAATTACATGCTCGTCGTTCAGGCTTTGGATCGATCGAGTTCGATAGACTAGATCATCAGAAAAGTTCAAAAACATGAAATTAACATGCACGCACGAGAGCAGACATGGACAACAAATTTAGCAGCATCAATGACGCCGACACTGGCAACGACCATATGATGAGATGACGATGATGGATCTTGCAACATTGTGTAGAGTAATTTTGCTGGGTGACAAAGTTTTGGTATGACGTTTTTGTTCGCTTGGTCACATTACAACAAGTATGATAAATATTATTTATGTGCGCGTCTATCTTTTAAAATTTATAGGTTTCTTTTTACAAGTTAATAACTCGTGTGTGATCAAAATATGAGGTTATAAAAGAGGATTGCTGAGAGTATAAAAGACACGAATCTATAAAAGATTATTATGAAGTAAAATGTATTAATATATGAGTAAAATGAGTATACTACATTGCAGTATATTATTATTATTATTATTATTATTATTATTATTATTATTATTATTATTATTATTATTATTATTATTATTATTATTATTATTATTATTATTATTATTATTATTATTATTATTATTATTATTACTATTATTATTATTATTATTATTATTATTATTATTATTATATATGTAGTAATACAGAATGCCGATCACATATTCGTTAATCATATTTTATTTATTACTACCAATAATTAATAAACAAAATGGTTAAGGCCTTAAAACCAATTAACTTGGCAATTTAAATCCATGCTAGATGAAATGAAAACAGTAGCACACAGTCATAAGATCTGTCAAATCCAGACGAAATAGGATCTATTAGTTACTACATACGATGATTATTACTAAGTAATTAATAATGTCTTTACTTTTTAAGTATAGATACTTGAAATAGTAAAAGTTGATTTCCACCTTTAATTGTATATATTGCGAAATTTTATACGTCGCATTTGGAGAAAAGTTTTCAGAATTCAATCGTTACATTAAAAAATGATAATCCAGCAGAACTCTGAATCTTAAATTATCTATTACATCAGAATTCAGGACCCGAATGCTTTTGTGGGGATTCTTGGAAGATGACAAATAGCAACAAGGCCGATGCAGCCAAGAGATTTGCACAGCATTATTGGCAGGGTGGGTCACGGAAAAGGAAAGAAGATGTCACAAGTATTGACTTCCAAGTTCCAGCTTCCACAATATATCAACTTTTGGACGATGTTATATATATGGAGGTCTTCAGTCCACCTCCACCTCCAATGGCAGAACAGACTGGCAGAAGTTGCAAGATCACATTTCTGATTGGGTCTCAGTAGTTGGAAAGAGTCCACTGTTTACTTTTCCAGAGAGAGATTCAGTAGTCGGAAAGAACAAAGAATCCAGAGAGAGAGAGAGAGAGAGAGAGAGAGAGAGTTGTCTCAAAGGAAGGACTGTCCACCGAAGAAAAAAAGGCTAAGCTTCTGAATCACTCCACTGTAGTTCGAGATGAGATCATGCCAGTTGGTGCTTTTTCATGGTGGTTAAATACTTTAGAGGCGAGGGCGGTTTTGGCCTCTATTCGATTTTTTTTTTAGAAAAAATCGATCAAAATTCAATGTGACTGAAAGATGTACATTCGAAACTATTAATAGTACTAAATATTTTAAATAATTAATAGTGTTTTATTTATCCTTAATTCTACTTATTTTCAATTAGTTTTTTTATAATATTAATAAACTTATATAATTTATTCTTAATTTTATCAAATTATGAAAATGTTAATGATGTTTCAAAACTTGTATATATCCCCTAAGTCCATTAAAAGTGTAATTTGATGACACGGACTTGACTCAAATTCCAATAGACTTTGAAGATCGGATTAGGGTTTGACTCAAACAGTCAAACCCCCAATTCGATCCATAAGTCCTCATCGTGATAGATGAATTAACGTACCATCTAATTATGTTTACTTGACACAACTAATTAGGATGATAGGACTCAGTGAGTCTTTGAAAGTTAGTAATTTTAAATTCGACTTTTGAAGCCACCATTTGTTCAGGGAAGTATGGTTCTACTTTTTACTCCAATTTCGAATTAGTCGTACCGTCTTTGTCCCTTTTGAATTTTTCGATAAGTTATAATTATATCTAACCATCGGATCAGCCCAAGCCCAACTCGCAGCTGTGGTGGTCGTGGAGCTCAAATGACAGATTTAAAAACCTGAACGGGCCTCCGTGTAGCCCAATTAAAATACTACTTTTTATTTGGACCCGACAAAAGCGCAGCCTCTCATGTGTTCGGTCTCTTATCACAATTTTTTTTCCTATCCAAAGTTCGACCATTTTGTTTTAAATAATCACATGAAATAAAAAAGACTCCGAAAAAATTATAAAAATAGATGAATAAAATTTGAGAATATTTCACATCTTGAAGGAATTAAAAATTTGCCGGGGGCTCAGCAAATTCCATGCTAGCGAAAAGACAATGTGTTATTGTGTTAAAAGTGGTCGAACTATTTAACGAAATAATATTTAAATTACTTGAATTATTTCTTTGCAACAGTTCAGTATCATGAAGTTAAATCTTTCAATTAAATTATAAATATCGTAATTAAGTGGTAGCAAAATGTGAACTGCTGACGTACTGTCCCATGTACCATTTTAGTCGATCAATTTCTTTATGGAATGATCCAAATTTAAGATTAGGAAAATGTGGGAGAGAATTTTAGAAATGGATACTCAGTCATTCAATTTTACTTTATAATATTATGGTCATTGAATTTTTAATAACCTTCTCGATCACCCGTGTGGATTGCACGCTAGCAAACTCATCAACCATCATGTAACCCACTTAAAGAAAAAAAAAACTCTCCTACAGGCCTTTAAAATAATATAAAAAAGAAAAACTCGTCACTTTAAAATAATAAAAAAATATGTTATATAATTTAAAAATAAAAAATGACTGCGTCATTATCGAGCCCAATCCCTCCTCACATTTTCTTTTCCAACACCAATGTTACCGGGTGCCCGAGATAAAAAGGGGAGGGGGAGGTGAGCATTTAGGGGTGTTAATCAGGTCGAAACGATCCGGTGAACTCGGTGATTCTACCAATCGAGTTCGGATCGGATACGAATTGAAAAATTTCAACTCGATCCGAAGACATGATTATTTATTTATTTTATATTTTAAATTAATTTTAAGCCTACATTCAATTTAATATGTTAAAAAATATTAAAACAAAATGTTTTAAGTATGAAAATAATATTAAATATTTGAATAAATTATTTTATAATTTAAAATAAATATTAAATAATATAAAATAGTAAGAAAAAAATAAAAAGAAAAAAATGATGATTGAATAACATGATCACCTAACTCGAGCTGAATTTGGCTCTTAAAAGAAGTTTAACTCGACTCAACCAAGTCGGGTCGGATTTGTTCATGTGTCCCATGAACACCCTAGGAGCATTATGACTTCATGCTCAAGTGCACAAATGGCTCCGTTAAGGTTGCTTTTCTCACTGAATTAGGGCCATCAAATCCTTGATCGGAAACTGAATTGACGACATGATGTTAGACTTGTAAACTGAATATAGAAAAGGACGTCTCATCTTTGCTTCAAAAATAAATATTTGTATAGCGTGAACTCGCAAGTTTCAAACATAAAAAATCTCTTTGGTGCCTTTCTTGGATAGTACTTTGGTCTATCATCGTATATTTTACGTTCTTTATTCTCATTAGATATTAGTGATGCACTAGTTGATATCAGAGCATTGAAAGTAATGACAGATCATTCTACTCGTGTCGAGTTCAACAAGATAAAGGAGACACTATAGCGCCTTCATGAATCTCTCGAGTTACTCTTACGTGGCCATGAAGAGCGAAGACCCCCTCATCGGACCCAAGCCCTTCGATGGCCAAGATAGTGATGATGATATTGAGGACCTCGTTCAACATCGTGCGACATGTCAACCAAAATGAGGATGGTTCTTCCATCCTTCAATGGTCTTTTACAATCGAAAACTTCCTCAACTGGCTAGCTGAAGTTGAGAGATTATTCTAGTATATGGAGATCCTAAACACAAACAAGTAAAGCTTGTTGTGTATCGATTAAAGAGAGGTGCTTATGCATAGCGGGAACAAATTCAAACCTATTCATCAACCTACACAAGATAATCCAATTCCTCGCCAAAGTTCATTCACTCTTGAGCCACCATCAAGAAGCTAAGTGATGTAGCAACCACAAGGAGGCCTTTTGGGTATTCTAAACCTGATCAAGTGATTTGTTATCATTGCAGCCAAGCAAGTAATGAATGTCCACAATGAGCGCACTTTATCTCACTCAAATTAATATCACATTTTTCATGTTATTATCAAGAATGGGAGTTCAGAGAGCATTGCCTTTATCATCGTGGTTCAAAAACTAGGTCTGGCCACAAAAAAACATCTTGTTACATACAAAATAGGGTGGATTCATAGTGGGTTTTCGTCGTCATTTATTTCGATGACATCCTCATCTATAGCCGCAACTCGGAAGAGCACCTGCAACACCTAGAAGAAGTGTTGACCACCCTTCGACATCATAAGTTGTTTCTCAATTTAAAGAAACACAACTTTGGTACTAACTAGCTTTTGTTTTTAGGTTATGTTATTAGTGTTGTAGGCATATTTGTCGAATTTTTCATCGTGCAAGCCATTGTTTCTTGGCCACCACCACACACCATTAGCGAAGTTCGAAGCTTCCATGGATTGGCCGCATTTTATCGCCACTTCATACATGACTAATAGCATTATGGCTCTGATCACTCCATGCTTGAAGAAAGGAAAGTTTAATTGGGGACCTAAAGATAACTTCAACAAAATAAAGTTTCCCTTGTCCTTGCACAACCAAACTTTGAGAAAAATTTTCAGCTCGGGTGTGATGCTTCAACTATTGGCATCGGTATTGTTCTATCTCCACATGGCCGCCCAGTTGCTTTTCACAATGAAAACTCAGCGAAACTAGATGACTATGGACAATCTATGAACTAAAATTCTATGTTGTTCGCGCTTTGGAACATTAGGAGCATTATCTTATTCATCATGAATTTGTTATGTACGCCAATCACGAAGTTTTAAAGCATTTGCAGAACCATACTCAAGTTAATTGAATGCATGCCCGATGGAGTTCATATTTGCAACAATCCACTTTTGTCATCAAACACAAGAGTGGGTTGTCCAATAAAGTTGTTGATGCCCTTAGTCGAAAGGCACACTTACTAGTCGTCTTGAGGTGACAGATTTTGAAGAGTTGAATAACTTGTATCCTTTGATACTAATTTTCATGAAATTTGGGCATGATGTCAAAACCATTTTCCTGGTGATGGTATGCATATCAGTAATGGTTTTCTCTTTCGAGATAATCAACTTTGTATTCTTAAGTCTTCTTTGAGGGAGAAGCTCATTCGTGATCTGTACAGTAATGGCCTTAGTGGCCATTTCGGTCAAGATAAAATAATTGTTGCCTTGGATTTTTGCTATTATCGGCCATAGTTGTAGCACGATGTGAATCATTTTGTAAAGAGATGTACAGTTTGTCAAGTCTCCAAGGCAAGAATACTGGTCATTGTATCCTTATTTTTATTTTTGATGGACCTTGAGAAAATATATCTGTGGACTTCATATTAGGCTTGCCAAGAACCCAAAGAGGCATTAATTATGTCTTTGTAGACATCAATTGTTTCTTCAAGATGACTCATTTTATCTCTTGTTGACGTACTAAGTATGCTAGCCATATTTTTGCACTCTTCTTTAAGGAGATTGTTCGCCTACACAACATTCCCAAATTGATTGTTTCTAATCGTGACACTAAGTTTTTATCTCACTTTTGATGTCAAAGGTTCAATGCAATTTTGAACTTCAATGCCACTTGCCATCCATGAACAGATGATTGAAGTCATGAATTGCTCTTTGGAAAATCTAATTCGTGCGATTTCGGATCCTAGGCAATGGAACACAACTCATCCTCGAGTTGAATTTGCCTACAATTCTATGATTAATCGCTCCAATAGTCGAGCCCCCTTTGATGTTATTTATGGGCGATTGCCTCGTCAAGTTGCGGCCATTGTTTCAGCTTATTTGACTTCCACTCCTCTTAGTAACATTGATCAACTTATTGCTTGGATACATGATGTACATTGCGCCAATCACAAGCATCTCTAGTATTCTAATGCAAAGTACAAATTTGATGTTGATCGCCATCATCACCAACAAGTTTTTGAAGAAGGAAATATTGTCCTAGTTTATCTTTGCAAAGAACACTTTCCTATTGGTTCTTATAATAAGTTGAAGAACAAAAAATTTAGGCCACAAAATCCTGTGGAAGATTAATGACAATGCTTATGTTGTTGATTTACCGTCGGAGTTTGGTATTTCAACCAAATTTAATGTTGTTGATTTGTTCAAGTACCATCCTCTAGAGGAATCTAGTGAAAGCTTGGGTCGAGCTTTGCCCAAGCAAGGTGATTGATGTAGGATGTCCTACAAATCCTGTCATAAGTTTGATCATTGTTGATTAGTAGAAACTCATATCATAATAATAATCAAATTTTGTCAACCTTGGTTATTGTTGATTAGTAGGAAATCAAATCATAACAGTGACACTAATTAGTTAGAGTTAATTAAATGACTAAGTTGTTGGTTCATTAGTTATTTTAAATATTTTTTCCTTAATTCCTATTTCCTTTTTTTATTTCTTAAAGTATAGACTATTGAAATCACCAATAAAATAGCCAATGAATAGATAAAAGGATATCTCATCTTTGTTTCAGAAATAAATATTTTTATAGCGTGGACTTGCTAGTTTCCAGCACCATAATTATGTTTGACATCTTTTTTTAATAGTACTTCGGTCTATCCTAGTATATTTTGTCTCCTTTATTCTCATTAGATATTTGTGTTGCACCACATTGTTGATTATTTTATATTTTCTTATTAATTAGTCTAATTGTACTTGGATGTTCAGATATATCTATTAATTAACTAGGGTTTTTATTGCAATTTATTTTCTTTAAATTAGGATTGAATGTAGTGACTTGGGTGTTTGGGATTTCCATGCAACTCTAACTTAGATCTCTTATAAAGTTATAATGTTTTTCTATGGTATCTCATACAATTGATAAAAGGATATAATGGGGGTGATACGACTTCAACGCATCACACCTTCAGACTCATTCATGCCCACCATCGGATTGAACATCCAAGTCCTACTGAGAAAAGTGCACCTGCATAACCCTTGGACTACACATCACACTGCCAAACTGGAGATTTAATAAATTGATTCACACTATCTGAATCGATTTGCGAACGCCCAAACATGTATGACCTTTCTCTCTCCTCCCCTCTACGACATGATGCACAAAATCTAAGGATCGTTCACTCCGATCATGCATCAGTGAGGCGAGAGCATATCAAACACATTCCTCTTTGTTTGATTCTTACTTCATGCCCTAATTTGTTCCTCCCATTATCAAGTGCGTAAAAGCTTTGACACCATCCTCGAGATCAAGCAGAAGGTCCAAAAGTATGAGGGTTTCTCGGCCTTCAACCAAAGGTTGTCGACCGTCGCGACACTGAGCACTAAGGGATCGTATAGGACTCCATATTCTGCTCCTCATAGTCATTGAGTCCAAATAGATGCCGTTGGAGGGGCTCGATGCTGAGGAGGTCATCGTCGTCGTCCACACAAAACCACACATTTGGATCGTTGTCATGATCCTTATGTTGAAACGACAACTAGTGCTGGACGTCGTGTAACATTCTTGACCAGCATGTGATATTGTCCATTCTGGGCCTCGGCCCTAGGCTCATGATTTTCGATGCCTGAGGCATGCCTTGAATTAGTTCTACATGCATAAGTCACGGAAGAGATACTATGTATATATGAGAATATGACATTAACATAATAGGATGCATTTTGGTAAAATCGTGCGAGCTTAGGCCCAAAGCAGACAATATCCCACGCGAGTGCAATGGTATTACATATGATATCAGAGCCACTCCGCGTGAGCCTCTATGCATGATGGGATGTGATCACTCAACGAGGGCGTGGGTCCCTTAAGGGGGAAAGGGTGCATGAGGCATGTCTTGGATTAGTCCCATATGCATAAGTCATGACAGAGATGCTGGGTATATATGGGAACATGTCCTTCACTAGGTGTGACGCGTTAGAAAATCGTGAGTCTCGGGTGGGAGTAGAGCGGACAGTATCAAGCCGAATATAGAGGTAAGTCATTGCGTTACTCTGATACTAAGTGACTTGTTTTGAGAAAACCGTGAGGTCTTAGGTCCAAAATGGACAATATCACACGCTGGTAAGGAATCTTACATATGGTATCAGAACTACTTTACATGGGCCTCTATACATGGTGGGTGCGATCACTCAACGAGGACATTGAATCCTCTAAAGAGGGAAAGGGTGCATGAGGCATGCATTGGATTAGTTCAACATGCATAAGTCATGGAAGAGATGCTAAGTATATATGAGAACATGACCTTGACTTGGTAGGACGTATTTTGAAAAAATCGTGGAGGCTTAGGCCCAAAATATCCTACACAAGTGCAAATATGTTACATAGGTATCAGAGCCACTCCGCGACCTCTGTGCATGGTGGGTGCGATCACTCAATGAGGATATTGTTCCCTAAAGGGGGAAGGGTGCATGAGACATGTTTTGAATTAGTTCTACGTGCATAAATCACGGAAGAGATGCTGAGTATATATGAGAACATTCTCCTAAGGGAGAAGGGTGCATGAGACATGCCTTGGATTAGTCCCATATGCATAAATCACGAGAGATATGTTGAGTATATATGAGAACATGACCTTGACTATGTAGAATGCGTTTTGGTAAAATCGTGTGGGCTTAGGCCCAAATACCTACGAAATAAAAAAAAGCGGTGCAAACAAGTGCAAGGGTATTACATATGGTATCAAAAGCACTTTTCATAAGCCTCTATACATGGTAGGATGCGATCACTCAACGAGAGCATTGAGTCCCTTAAGAGGGGAAGGGTGCATGAGACATGCCTTGGATTAGTCCTACATGCACACGGGAGAGATGCTGGGTATGTATAAAAACATGTTATTCACTATGTGTGACACGTTAGAAAATCGTGAGCCGTTGTGCCACTCTGATATCAGGTGACGTGTTAAACTGTGCTAGCTTAGGACCAAAGCGGACAATATCACACACGGGTTAGGAATGTTACATATGGTATCGTGTGATCACTGCCTTGGATTAGTCTCACGTGCATAAGTCACGGGAGAGATGCTGAGTATATATGAAAATATGTCATTCACTAGATGTGACGCATTTTGATAAACCGTGTGGGCTGAAGCCCAGAACAAACAATATCACACTCTAGTGGGAATGTTACATTTTATGTAACATCCTTGCACTTGTGCAGGATATTGTCCACTTGAGCCTAAGTCCGCACGATTTTATCAAAACATGACTAGCATGTGATATTTTTCGCTCTGGGCCTCGGCCCATACAATTTTCTAATGCGTCACACTTGAACAAGGACATATTATCATATATACTAAGCATATCTCCCGTGACTTATGCATGTGGAACTAATCTAAGGCATGCCTCATGCACCCTTCCCCCATTAGGGAATTCAACGTCCTCGTTGAGTGATCGCACCCCATCATACATAGAGGCTCACGTGGAGTGGCTATGATATCATATGTAACATTCATGATCAACATGTGATATTATCCGCTTTGAGCTTAAGCCCTCATGATTTTTCCAAAATGTGTCACCTAGCCATACACAGAGAATCACGCGGAGTGACTCTAATACCATATGCAACATTTTTTACCAGCGTGCGATATTGTCCACTTTGAGCCTAAATCTGCACAGTTTTCTCAAAACACGTCACCTGATATCAGAGTAGCGCAATGACTCATCTCTATATTCAGCATAATACTGTCCGCTTTGCCCCACCTTGGGCTCACGATTTTCTAACGCGTCACACGTAGTGAAGGACATATTTTCATATATACTCAGCATCTCTCCCGTGACTTATGCATGTGGAATTAATCCAAGGCGTACCTCATGCATCTGATACCATTTTATAACACCCCGACCCAATCAAGATATTATTCTTTTTGGGCTGTAGGCCCGCACGAATTTATGTAACATTCTCGATCAGCGTGTGATATTGTTCGCTCTTAGTCTCGACCCTAGGCTCACAGTTTTCGGTGCATGAGTGATGCCTTGGATTAGTTCCACATCCATAAGTCACGAGAGAGATACTGCGTATATATGGGAACATGACTTTGACTTAGTAGGACGTGTTTTGGTAAAATAGTGCGAACTGATGCCCAAAATGGACAATATCCTACGCAAGTGAAAGGGTGTTACATATGGTATCAGAATCACTCCGCGTGAACCTCTGTGCATGGTGTGGTGCGATCACTCAATGAGGGCGTTAAGTCCTTTAAGGGCCTTAAGGGGGAAGGGTGCATGAGGCATGCCTTGGATTAGTACCACATGCATAAGTTACGGGAGAGATACTGAGTATATATGGGAACGTGTCCTTAACTATGTGTGACGCGTCAGAAAACCGTGAGCCCATGGTGGGGGGTGGAGCGGATAGTATCACACTGAGTATAGAGTTGAGCCGCTGCGCTACTCTGCTACCAGATGACACATTTTAAGAAGACCGTGCGGGCTTAGGTCCAAAGCGGATAATATCATACGTTGGTCAGGAATGTTACACATCGATCCCAAGGATATCTTGTTCCAACAGAAGCAACAGATCCACGAGAGCGATGGCATCCCAATGAACCAATTCATGCTACACCATGATGTCATTGAGATGCAAGACCACTGGGCGTTGGGAGAGCAAGGTGTCGTTGATTGAGCGGAGATCATTGTGATCGTGAGGTCTTCATCGACCTAGCTGGGAGGAAGCGGCATCGATGGTAGAGGAGTGCCAAGGACACATGGATTGAGCTTCGCTAGCATGCTAAATTGATTCAAGGATGCACATAAGCCGATTCGTTGTGCTTTTGTTGATCCAATGTCCATTTTTGATCGGATGATCTCCATGAAGATATGGCATGTTGCTATCATTAATGGGCATACTACGCCCATTAAATCCTTAATAAAATGGTACATCGAAAAAAAATGAAACCTTAGCTCTTTGTTTTGCTTTCACGAAGAATGTGATTAATAAACAACATAGTGTTTCTTCATTTAATTTTTACGAAGCTCCTAATGTGATTTAATTAAGCTACGCATATTGTACACGGTTGTATAGTCTAATATAACAAGTTATATATACCAATGTCACTAAAATAGGATCAGACCAGCCCATTCAACTGATTCAGTGAATCGGTGGCTGATTCGGTCCGATTTAGCATCATAATCATTTTTACTTTGAACCAACAAAAAAATTGGTTGAACCAACAAAACTAATGAACCAATTCAACCTGTTCGGCCCAATTTGAATTAAAATTTAGAAAAAAAAACCATAAAAAATTGTGTTAAAAGGAAAGTTAAAGAGGATGGAAAGAATGAGATGTAAAAAAACAAATAAAAGTATAAAAAATGTAAGTATTAAAGTTTGAATAATATTGAAAAGAAACCTATGAAATGACATAAAAATTAAAAAAATGAAATATTAGTGAAAAAATAAATTAAGAGTAATTTAAGATAAAATATAATAATGCAATCTCTATCATCATTATATAATAAATGAAACAAACAATAATAATAACAACATATTAATTGACCATTTGAAAACATCATTTGTGCATAATTATGCATTTAATTAACTTACTAAGTTAGCTTGGATGTCCATTTAGTGATATTTGTATATAGTAATTAATATTTTGATTAGAGTATAATGATTACTTAATTGTCGATAAATTTTACAAAGTAACTACATAAGGTTATGAGAAATAAATTATAAAATTTCTAAATATTATAATATATACATTTAAATAGGATTAAGTAAGCTTAATTAGAGTTAAAATACTTAGTTATGACAAAAAAAATATAATTGACCATCACTTAAGTTCCAAGCAACTGAAGCAAACAGGTGAGAGCTGCTCAAAAGATATATTTTTTCAAACTGCCATATGATATTAAAAACTTTTGCAAAAAATATATAAGCTACTTAACATTATCCTTTCACCATAAACAAATTATCAGAGAAAGAACTCGAGCGAAACGACCAGGGGAAAATCGGGAACATCGGCTGTTCAAGGTGAGTTTTGATCCACAAATTATTCTTTTGATTGAGAGGATCATTTCTTCGTGATTAACGAACCATAAAACATGCAATTTTGTATAGTTAATCCATTCGAAATTAGTTTTCCATGACCCCTGAAATCACCTCAAGTTTTATAGAGGAAGTTATGAACTTATCTTCGCAAGTCACTCATCTTGTTCCGAGTTTGATATAGGTTCAATTTGTAAATTAGGGCACGGTTAGAGTAGAGTGAATTAGGATTTGAAATTTGGCTTAATTAGACATTTCAAGGGTTCAAACCCATGTTTGAATTGAAACTGAGATATCAGTGAGAAGTGGAATTATTTTATTTGGACTTGTAGTTTGGGAGAAATGAATTTTTCATTTCATAGTGATTCTTCTATCAGATTCCAGGACATGAACAGATGATGATACAAATTACCTATTTTTGTTATAAGGCTATACATCGAATTAAATTCTATAATTTTTATGACAAAATAATACTGAAGTTTAATTTTCAGGAAAATTATGACCTAATTAAATGGACAAGTATTAAGAAAAATATAAATCAATATTTCAATGATAGTCTGCTAGGATACAAACCAGAATCATAATATTTGCCCATGTGATTAAGAAGTTATGAATTATTAATTGACAGATACTCTGTCTAAAATCCTAAGACAACATCTAGTTAAAATACGGAGGATTGAGAAGTTACAATTGTGAAATAACTTATAAACATAGACACTTGAAGTTAGAAATTGATATTAGAGAGGATTATATGCATTTTATGGTGTATAAACATTCATGCATCATGAGCTTGCATTGCATATTACTTTGTTGTAATTGGGAAGTTAAAAGACATTATTACTTGTAAGAAAATATCAAGTTGCAAGTGAAAGGGAGGACATTTAATAAATCTTATTGAAGTGATAAAGTACAATGTGAGTGGGTAAATTTACAACATAGAAAAATGATATATATTACTTTTTTTGTTTATGATATTATTTCAAGTAAAGATTATTGTTATTGAAACATACCTTGAGTTAAGAAAGATATTTATGATATGTTTCAAAGATTTCATATGAGATGGAGTATCCTTTTTCATCAAAATATTTTCAGGGAACAATGCTTATAAAGTTAAAATAAGTTTTACTTGATAATGATATGTGATTATAACATGTGTATTTTGATATTATTAAACTCCACGTATTCATTAACCATACTAGTTGAAAAAGATCTTTGGGACTGCATTCGATATACATGAAGCCTTTGCGGCGTATATCAGGTGTCTTTACCCTTTGGGGGCTGCTATGCGTGCACGTATTGACTCATGATATGCTCTGCGTATCTGAGAATCATGATTGGGTGACGCACAATCAAGTCACCCAATCATGATTGGGATACGTATTAATCCATAATTTGTTCTGCGTATCTAAAACTCTTGATTATGAAGCTCTGCTTAATTGTATGACACACAATCATAAAGGGATACGTATTGACTCATGATTTATTCTACATATCCGTGACTCTTGATTATGAAGCTCTGCTTAATTGTATGACACATGATCAATGAGGGATACGTATTGACCCGTGATGAGTATGTGCAATGACATATGTGTGGAGTTTAATTATGACAATGATGATATCTTGAGTTACTTTTACTTATATGAAGGTTCATATGATTTGACAAGTTATGTTATATGTGTTATGCTTTAAATATTTTATCATATGGAAAATGTAATTATTTAAATATTGCTCACAGTATCCATTTTAAATTTTTTCATACTCATAAGTTCTCGAGTTGAGTTGATTCGGAGTTTGATTTTACTGCATGTAGAAGAGGCCGAGCCGCTGTAGCACTTTAATCCTCCTTCACTTTTGTTTTTGAAAGCATGTATGTAATAGTAATCCTAAATGTTGTAATCAAGTTTGAGAAGAACTTTTTGTAAGGTTGTATGAGACTTGATCTTGTGGGATTATATGTGAGATGGTTTGTGAAAAAAAAAATAATGACAATATGCGAATGTCCTCTTTTATAATTTCTTACTAAACATTGATGAATATATATGCATCTTTTATATGTGTTGGCTAATAATACAAGAAAGTAAGGGAAGGAGATTTTGTCGATTTTATTTTTGAAATTGCTAAACATAACTAAGATTATAATAATTGGGACTAGAACTTGGTCACGGAATTGGGTGTAATAGAGAGCTTAAGTTATAAGATTCTGTAGACAGTATAACCTAAGTTAAGCCTATGTGAAATTATTTGAATTAGATTTATAGTGCATGCTTTTGACTTTCTTTTATTTTCATTTTGAAGAGGTAAAAATGTCACCATGTAGGCGTCGTGGCGATGGCCAATTTGTTATTATTGGTTCAAATCATTCTGCTCCACCAAGCGGTCGACCTAATAGGAGTCCATTAATTTCATCTCATGCATCGGTACAAAGTATGACACGAGATGTGAATGATAACCCTTCCTTATGTGATGATGAGATCCCAGCGGGTTCATCAAGCTGCACAAGTTCTTGCACAAGCTTTAAGGGTTATTATAAGCGGAGTAAATCCGACCTCCCAAGTTATGCAAAGAAATAGGTTCTATGAAAAAATTAAAAAAAAATGAGCATTTTAAAGATACAGTTGACCCATCAGACGCAGAGGCGTGGTTAAAGCATATGGACAAAATATTTAATCAGATGCGGTGCTCCAATGAAAAAAGTTTGATTATATTGTTTCCTTGTAAAAAATGCTTTGGATTGGTGGGAGACAGTTTTTGGAAGTCAAAATTTTTCGGCTATTCTTGGATGGAAGGACTTCGAAAATTTCGAAAGAAATATTTGTCCAAAGTATATACTGATAGGAAGCAGAAGAAATTCATAAATCTGACACAAGGAGCATTATCAGTCGCAGAGTACGAGTTAAAGTTTACCCAACTATCAAAATATGCATCAAGCTTGATGTCAGATCAAAATGACAAGTGTAGACGATTCGAAGGACTTCACTTGAACAGAGAAAATGTTAAAGTGTTAGAGTTCGTTGACTACTCCAAATTGGTGACAGCAACATTAAGAGTTGAAAAGCTTATAGAAGAAAAAAATCAATTAGCCAACATTTGAAAAGACCAAACTCCAACTTTACTCAGATTGGACCAAGTAATAAAATGAGAAGATATGGTGATATTACACTTCAATCTCATTGTAACTTGTACAATAATAGGAGATATGAAAATGGATCCTAGGGTGCACAAAAATATCATGCCAACAAGAAAAATATGAGTACATAAGCAAATGCAGTTGGAAGAACATATTCAAAAAATCAAAGTAAAGTTGGACCAAGACAAGAACAATACCGCACGAATGCATATTGCACAATTTGTAGAAGATATCATCCTAAAAAATGCTCAGTATTCACATAAGCTTGCTTTAAATATGGTCAAAAGGGACACAAGATACAAAATTATCGATTCATGGAAAACGGTAAGCGAGTAATCAAAATTTTTAAAATAGTAGTCTATCCTCTTGTGAAGCCTCAAATCAAAATTACTCCTGGTGCAAACGTGAAAGCGAGTAATCAAAATGTTCCAAGTACATCGAAACCGACAAATCCATTAGGGAGATCACAATCTCAAGCACGTGTCTTTGCAATGACAGAACCCGACCGATGCTTTGGCTACTCCTGGTGTAGTGATGGATACGTTGTCTATCTTTGATAAAAGTGCGCATGTTCTTATTTATCATAGATCTACTCATTCATTCATTTCAAAAGATTTTTTTCATGCATGCTGATATAAAACTTAGTCCTTTAAAATGTTCCATGGTAGTACATACACCCGTTGGAGATTCTATTATTGTCGCAAACTCATATAAGGATTGTAGGGTCAAAGTTGTTGAGCAAGACATGATGGCAGATCTCATTCCTCTAAATATTAAAAAAAATTTGATGTCATACTTGGAATTGATTAGTTAGCTCGTCATCATGCCACTATAAATTATTTTAAGAAAGAAGTTTATTTTGAGTCACTAGAAAAAGAGAAGGTCATCTTCTGTGGTAAACGTCAAATTCTTCTCTGTTGTATTATTTTTGCGATGGTGACACATAAATATATCAAGAAGGGATGTGAAGCTTACCTTGCTTCTGTGATTGACACTAAGGTAGAAGGACTACGATTGGAAGATATTCCAATCATATTTGAACTTGTAGATATTTTCCCAGAGGATCTTCCTGGATTACTGTCAGAACGAGAAATTGAGTTCAGTATTGACCTTGTTCTCGGAACGACTCTTATATCCATCGCTCCTTATCGAATGTCACCAACAGAATTGAAAGAGTTAAAGCTACAATTATAAAAATTATTAGACAAAAGCTTCACCGAGTGTTTTCCTTGGGATGCACCAATATTATTCGTGAAAAAGAAAGATGGAACATTATGATTGTGCATTGATTATAAACAATTAAATAGAGTTACTATAAAGAATAAATATCCTTTGCCGTGAATCGATAATCTTTTTTTCAACTGCAAGGAGCAAAGGTATTTTCAAAAATAAACTCGATATCTGGATATCATCAGTTGAGAATTAAAGATGTCGATATTGCCAAAACTAGAAGTCGATATAGGCACTATGAATTTCCGGTGATGCCATTTGGTTTAACAAATGCACCCGCAGCTTTTATGGATCTCATGAATCGTATTTTCAAAGCTTATTTGAATAAGTTTGTGATTATTTTCGTTGATAATATACTGGTCTATTCTCGAAGCGAAGAAGAGCATGAAGAACATTTAAGAATTATTTTGCAAATATTTCAGGAGAAATAATTATTTGCAAAGTTTAGCAAATGTGAATTTTGGCTCAACTCAGTGGTATTCATGGGAGATGTAATCTCAGCAGAGAGCATTTGTGTAGACCCAGCAAAGGTTGATGTAATATTGAAGTGGGAGTCTTCAAAAAGTGTGACATATGTGAAAAGTTTGCTTGTCCTAGTAGGATATTATCGACGTTTTATTGAAAGTTTCTTTATGATTGCAATTCCATTAACTAGACTTCTTCAAAAAAGTGTAAAATTCGAATGGATAGAATAATGTCAAGATAGCTTCGAAAAATTAAAAAATGTTTAACATCTGCTCCAGTGTTGACACTCCCAATATAAAATGGAGGTTATGTGGTGTATAGTAATGCTTCTAAACAAGGATTGGATTGTGTTCTAATGCAACATGGAAAAGTTATTGCATACATTTCTCGACAACTCAAACCACACGAGTTAAACTACCCAACACATGATTTAGAGTTGGCGACAGTTATTTTTGCTCTTAAGATATGGAGACATTATCTTTATAGAAAGACATGTCACATTTTTACAGATCACAAGAGTTTGAAATATCTTCTTACACAGAAAGAATTAAATTTATGTCAAAGAAGGTGGATGGATTTATTAAAGGATTATGACTGCATAATTTATTATCATCTGAGTAAAGTTAATGTGGTTGCAGATGCACTTAACCGAAAATTATCGAGTCTTCTAGTTCACATAAAAGTGTATAAGTTATCATTGCTACTTGAACTGAAATCCTTAGGAGTTGAGTTAAAGACAAGTAAGAAAGAAGCATTCTTAGCACACTTTAGAATTAGACCCATTCTAGCAGAGAGGATACGCGAAGTGCAAGATCAAGAAAAAAAGTTAGTGAAAATCATCAATCAAGTAAAGAACGGAAATGAAACACAATTCTTATTAAAGGATGATAGGATTTTAATGTTTGACAGTAGGTTATGTGTTCCTAATGTTGGAAATCTTAGGCAAAAAATAATGGAGGAAGCTCATTGTTCGTCTTATACTATATATTCAAGAAGTACTAAGATGTATAGAGATTTGAGGAGAAACTTTTGGTGGCACGGTACAAAGAAAGACATAGTAGAATATGTTTCTCGATGTTTAATATGTCAGCAGGTAAAAGCATAATACAAAGCTTTAGTCGGAACTCTTCAATCAATTCCGATACCAGAATATAAGTGGGATGAAATCACTATGGATTTTGTAACGGATTTGCCAAGAACAAAACGAAATCATGACACTATTTGGGTAATAGTTGATTGTCTTACCAAGTCAGCACATTTTAAACTAGTTCGAAAGGATGATTCTCTTAATACATTGGTCAAGATATATATTGACGAAATTGTGAGATTACATGGTATTCCAACAACTATCATTTTTGATAGAGATCATCGGTTTACCTCTCGATTCTGACATAGTTTACAATATATGAATGTCCTCTTTTATAGTTTTTTACTAAACTTTGATGAATATATATGCATCTTTTGTTTGTGTTGGCTAATAATACAAGAAAGTAAGGGAGGGAGGTTTTGTCAATTTTATTTTTGAAATTGATAAACATAACTAAGATTATAATAATTGAGATTAGAACTTAATCACGGAGTTGGGTGTAACAGGAATGGTCGACCTTGTGTTCATTTTTTATTCATTTCATAATCATATTCTTTCGGACGATCGGGAGAGGTTCAGTCATCCATTTTCACATGAGTAATCTTTCGGACTTCCGGACTTTTAATCACAAGTTTCAGTCGACTGAAACTGGACCGGTTGTTTGTTATAAATAGTATCAACTTCTTCCTCGATTGGTCAAACTTCTCTATTGATTATCGAAAGTTCTTCCAACGAGGTAACCCAGATTGGTTGTCCGAAACATTTTCGATCGATCGGCCGATTATCACTGCTATTAATGAGTCTTTCAAAACATTCTTTGAGGAACAAATCCATATAAGACTACTCAATGAAATGCAAAGTTAGAAATATGATAATCACACCTCTCACACATGCTCGTTTTCTAGCTCTTTTACATTTCTTATTTTATGCTATGTAAGCTTTCATTCATTATCTGAAAAAAATAAACAAGAGTAGTAAGCATTAAGAAGCTCAGTGAGTAAAATAACTATATCAAATATTAAAACAATGAAAGAAATGCCAACCACTTTATTTTTAGAAATCATTCCAAACCTTTTTCAATTTTTCAAGGAAATCCATTTAAATAGTTATCATACCAAAATAAATGTCATGAGTGCACATGCATGGTAATAAAATAACATCACAAAATTTAGGGAAACATTATCAAACACGGATATCCATACCACTCATCAATCAAGTGCTTCTTCACACACCCCTCGTATCACTATATCGTCACAGGGTAGTTGTTCTAATTCCATCCCTCGTGTCATTATATCACCACAAGATGTTGAACCGCTCCTCGTATCACTACATCGACATGGAGCTTGTTTTTTTCTTTTTCCATTCCATTTCTCATGTCACTATATCGTCACATGATGGTTGTTCTAATTTCACATTTCGTGTCACTATATCGATACGGTGTGTTGAACCTGCTCATTGTGTCACTATATCGACATAGAGCAAATCGGGCCCAACCGGTCTACTCGGAGTTGGCCAAACCTCCGAGATGAAAACATTCCGTCTTATGCGAGTTTTTACATGTAATGCACATGATGCATGAATGCAGTTTTCAAATAGAAGTTTATGATTGAAATCACCATATAGACTTTCTTTTCAAAAATTAAATATTCACTTCAATTTCACAAAGATAAACTTCGACAGATTTCCAAAATTCATAATAAAATGCCATAAGTCATATGATGACACACATATGAAGCATACAAATATATGAATATGCACGAAGAAAACTATCACGAAAATTCATTCCATATCGGGTGAAATAATGTCATCACTCCGAAAAGTCTAGCAATTCATATCAATTGAGATAAGTTCTCTAACCTTGGATTCGTTGAGTCCCCAAATAATTCCCTCGTCCGAATCCAATCAAAAGTAAACACAACCTATCAAATCCATTACTTGATAAATTAATATTATAAAAAAATTTAATTGATAATTCACTCTTCGCAACAACTCAATGTTCTTATCATAAGCCAAGTCATATTGCTAAAATACTTATCGAGAAGGAAAAGAATGCCTCATTATCTAGTAACCACCTAATCAAATCTAAACAACCGAACCATCGCCTCCGATTAACAACCCCTATAAGTGAAGTTCAAATCAATTTTTAAGACGAGTTCCAATTAGGACTTTCACTACATTATAAAAATTCACTTCTGATTATCCGAGCATTCATACCACAACTTAGCCACCGCTCTCAAAATCACCGTCGCACCCGTCAAAATGTCGAAAAGCCGTCGAACACCTTATTCATTCATAACAAAATAAGTTACTTTAAATTTGTTCACATCACTGAAATCTAATCAAATGCATTCTTATTCGCTTACCAACCACGATACGAGAACGAGTCACTGGGAAATGATCGGAATAAAAAACCTACGAACCTAAAAAAATGATTAGCAACTAATTATTATACGAACAACAAATCTGATTTCTTATTGCCTCATGTGTGCACCTACCAGAACGTCGAGATGAACTTGACCGAAGTTCTCCGTCGGTTCACCAAAAAAGTTTATCGAAAAGTCCCAAATCTCGGCCTCCTACGTGATTTGGAACAAAGACACGATTAAAGCCCCTTAAAATGATCCTAATCGACCTGAGAATGATGTACAACTCACCAGAAGAAGGATCGATGCGAATCAGAGTCGGAATCGTTACCGGCAAAATTTTTGTCTCGCATTCTAAGCTCGTTGTGTCACACACAATGACCAATATTCTCATATCCTATGTCAAAATGTTCATCTCGTCGTCCTCTTTCCACATGCAAAAGACGGTGACCGGACGGAGGAGAACGGAGCGTCGGAAGGGGCAGCAACTGGAGGGTATCTCATGAGTACTGTAGCACGCGGTCAAAGAAGACGATAAGCCTTTATTCTATATATATATATATTGTCCTTTCCTGCACAATGACGAAAGTATCCCTAACTTTTAAGTAAATTTCACCTTTTTTTAAACGTTACATCATTTATATAATTTCTTTTTCACCTAATATAGCTTGCCAAATTCCTTGTCTTTAAGCATGAGACGATTTTTTTTAGATTTCTTCTAATTCAAATCAACTATTTCTACTAATTTAATGACATACAATACATTGTCAAGCGATTATCCAAGTTACATTTCAACGAATCTAATCATGCAACATGCCAACAACCCATACATACATATTATGCATTCAATCATGATCGATCAGCAAGGAAAACATCTCGACATCATCATATAAAATTTCAGAATGCAATCCCTACCCATTCTAGCATGAAACTTAACTCGAACCGGTTCTTAAACAAGCAAAATTCCTCTGAAATCATCCCATGATCCAGATCTCGAATCACACACTTGTTAGCCTATGATTTTTCAATTCGTCGCACATGGGTTCATCCTCAGGTCCGTTCGCGTCCTGCTCCTTCTCGCATGTCACCTTCTGCATATGTGGGTGTTGTCAGTGGTGCTCTTCCATCCTCTGGCCACGCACAGACACAGAGGAAGAGAAAACAGAGGGTGAGAGCAAGTGAAGAAAAAAACTGAGAGAGAGATGGTGAAGAGGGGCTTTAAGGAGTTAGCCTCTGTCCCTGCTCTTCCCCTCCGCGGTCAACGTCATTGAAGAGGGGGGAGAGAGAGCGCCCTCTCTCTTCGTTTCCTCTTTTTCTTTTTTTTTTCGGCAGACGTCGTGCGTTACATAAAGCGTCAACAAAAAATTTTGAAAAGATTGAGTCGTAGTATTCCATTTTAATTGATTTAATCATATATCAATTAGAATAGTAATTAGGATTGTACAAAAGTAATCACCATGGTACATTCATAATCTGCTTTTTTATTTCTGTTAAAATGATTAATCAACTTCCTAGTGTAGCTGTAAATATAATAATGCCAGCTTGACAGGCCTAACTGGAATATTGAACAAAGTATTGGAATTGGATTAATCATACTACAGCAACAAGACTTTTTTTAATTAAATCTGTCAAATATAGAGCACAAAATAATAAATATTTAAATTGGAATCAGTGCCTATATGGCGGCGGGCGAGAGCACACATTTATGATTTATCCGCTTTTTTTTTTTTTTTCATGACCGTTCAAAGCAGCTCAAGTGCCAAACTCGCATCTATATGTTTACACTGCATATGGTCCGATTGTTGCCAATAAGTCGCGCACATTTTTTTTCCTTTGTTTATAAGAATTCTAGGAATTGAACTGTTACTTATTATTTCATTTTGACGGTTTTACACTAATTGATAATACTGTATACCTCCGTTTTGACAACAAAAAAATCAGCCAACTTATCAATTTTTATTATTCAAATGTACTTAAAATTAATTTATCAATTCAAACTATTTATTAAGAACTTAATAAATAATGATTCTACATATCAAATAATATATATAAAAATTTAGTCATCATAGTTTTCTTACTCTCATTATCACATACGGATTGCGAAAAATTCTGATAGCTATGTATTTGACAAAATGCTGTGTAACTATCGAATTATATATTAGGGACGATATGTCAAATATCGATAGTTAAAACGTTCCATTCGTGTTGCTCTCATATTTAATTATTTATATATTAATAATATCTTTTTTTATAAAGAAAAAAAGCATGGTCGGGCAAGGAGGAGTTGCAACGCGTGGCGATCGCTTGTTCCTGTCGGCTTCGCTGTGTGTGCGCCTACTTGTTTGGTTTTTTTTAAAAGAGTCCACTTCGAGTGGACGACGGTGGACGACTTCGCGGTTAATCCACGGCCCACGCGGTTTCAACAGTTTCCTCTTCTTTTCTGTCATTAATTAATTTGATTTTTAATTAATAATAATAATAAATCGTTGTCCAAAATGTTCACATTTTATTTTTATCACGAAACTGCTCGCCCGAAATCTCACCACGTCCGATTTTAAAACTTTGCATTATAATTTTTTTCTTTTTTTTTCTATGTGCAAAATCCATCCATTAATTTTATGATGATAATAAATAAATACAGTCTTCTATTTCCATTTTACGTAAAGCAAATGAAAAGTTTCACCTTTTCATTAGCGCGTAGTTTCCAAGTAAAATTAATGAAAATGTGATATGTATAAAAGCCTCCGATCGGAAGCGTCACGGATCTGCAGAAACACACCTTCTTTCCAACCCAAAAAGACCGCCCGTCAGACAATGTCCAACTTCGACGTTGAGAGAGGGGGCGCCGCCGGCGCTGGCGATGGGAAGAGCAACGGGCACTACAAGGGGGGAGTTCGAGGGAGGAGCTCGGCGCTGCCGCCGGACTCGCCGTTCTACTACAATCCCGGGTCATCCTCGCGGAGGGAGTGGACGTCGTGGATGGTCCCCATGATCGTGGTGGCGAACGTCGCCATGTTTATCGTCACCATGTACATCAACAACTGCCCCGCCCACCGGAACCCCTTCGGCTCCTGCGTCGCGGGCTTCCTCCACCGCTTCTCCTTCCAGCCGCTCCGCCAGAACCCGGTCCTCGGTCCATCGTCCGCCACGTAACCTCTCGCCACCTATCTTGCTGGGTTTACTTTTTGCGTCTTAGAATTGCAAAGATTCTGTGATCGACGGATTTTACAAAGATTTGTTAATTCTTGAAGAAAAATTGGTCTTTTACAAAGGTAAAGTGAACAAAATTAATTTCAACAGAAAAGGGGGCTTCTTTAGCCGTTTTGTTGTCTCTTGGGTCAAGATCTTTGACATAAATGACGAATTGATATGGTTCTTTACTTATGCTTTGATAATGGAAGAGGTCAGGTTTCTCCTAGAATAACGTTATGGTATCGCTTTGGTGTTGAAACGGATAAGGTTCCAGTTTGGGGAAAAGTCTAGATCTTCCCATTTTTTTCTAGTATAATTTTGGAATGCCCTCAATATACTGCATGAAACACTGTGGCACATTAATCAATTGTCCAGTACATCCAGCATCGCCGATTATTTTTCACCTTGAATTTCGGATCTGAAATGCCAGTTGATTGTAGTATTGAAATCGTTCTAAACAAGATTTACTGATAAAAAAAATATTCATTTATTGTGTATTTTATCTTGATATTTCATGCCTATTCAGATTGGAGAAGCTGGGAGCGCTTGAATGGAACAAGGTGGTGCATCAACATCAAGGATGGAGGCTTGTGACTTCTATGTGGTTGCACGCTGGGGTCATACATTTGCTTGCCAACATGTTGAGCTTAGTTTTCATTGGCATTCGCTTAGAGCAGCAATTTGGATTTGGTTAGTCTCTTATTACTGCTTAGTCCATCATATCATGGAATTCTATAACTTCTCCATAGCTAAATATTATTAATCGACATTTGCAGTGCGCATTGGTGTAATATACCTGCTTTCTGGATTTGGTGGTAGCATTCTCTCATCTCTGTTTATCAGAAATAGTATATCTGTTGGTGCTTCTGGTGCTTTGTTTGGACTTCTTGGAGCAATGCTCTCAGAGTTGTTCACAAACTGGACAATATACACAAACAAGGTAAATTGTTTTCTGCTTTGCTATTTCTATCAACTACAATTCTAATTATCCATCTGGTTCATGTTTATCATGTCTTCAATTTGCTTCTGCAGGCTTCAGCCCTGGTCACTTTACTGTTCATCATTGTAATAAATTTGGCTGTTGGGATACTTCCCCACGTTGACAATTATTCCCACATTGGAGGATTTCTAACAGGCTTTCTCCTGGGTTTTATTTTGCTGCTTCAGCCACAGTTTGGTTGGTTCGAAAGCCATAATGTGCCCCCTGGTAGTCGTGTGAAATCAAAGTATATGGCATATCAATATGTATTACTGGCAACTGCGCTGGTTTTGTTTATAGCCGGGTAAGTTCTTATAGGGTGAAAACTTTTGTTCGTGCATTATAGAGCTTCCAGATTTTAAATCTATTTTCTTTTTCACTTTCACAGTCATATTTTACCTTGCTGTTTCTATTAACATAAATAATTTTCTTAGCTTCTTATAAAACTAGCTAGCAGACTCTAAGGGGTTAATCGGGTTAGCGGTGTTAGAGTAAAACCTCTTTGTGTATGTTGTCTTGAGTATAAAACTAATGATGATGGTTTTTGATGGATCAAATATTTTAATCTGTTAGCAAGCTGAACAAATTGTGATTCTTAATTGAGGGGAACAGATCGTCTTTCTTGGCACTTGTTTAAGACTTGTTAGAATTGTTTAACTTGCCTAAACTTAGCTGTTCACGTGTCTAAGAAAATGATGGTTGACTAGCCACATAAAGTTGGTGTATTTATTGCATCGTATGATCTTTCTAGCAGGATCAAAGCAGCTCTTGATTCTCTGTTTCATTTTTAAATATGATCTATCCATGTCGATGCATATACCAGATCATATGTATTTTAGCATTTAAACTGTCCATGTCATTCCTTCGGATGATTTTACTCCTTTCTTTGAGAACTAAGAAAAGAATAGTCTGTAGTCTTGAACTAAATAGTTCCTTACTTTATGTAAGTCATCTTACGGCCGCATGGGGAGTGCAAACATTTCATTATCTAGTTATACCGTTCTCTTTTTGGATATTTCTATTTTTAGATTAATAAAGTTTTCTGTTGATGTGCTTTGAATTATGTACCATGTACTTAAAATTATGAAAGAAAAAAAAATGAGAAAGAAGGAAAAATGAGGATATGTGGCGGAAGCGGAGGCCCAAGCCCGTAGTCCACCACTGATTCTCGTAGAGGGTGCGGGAGGTTTCGCCCCCCAAGTATGGACCTTTATATATGAGGATTGGTGCTTTACATGACATATATTTTTTTTTGGCTCATAGTGAAATTCTTTTAGCGGCCTCCTTTACTCGTGGATGTTTCTCTCTTGTTCACGTTGATCAAGAAAGTTTTACCACGTTAAATCTCTGTGTTCATCTTCTCTTTCTTTCGTTGTTTTCATTGTTCATCGATCCTTTGTGTTTTGTTCCCAACAGTTTCTATATAATAACTGTATACATGTACCTGAGACTTGTTTATGGGAAAGCATTGGTAAGCTATGATGCAATTTGCTGAAATTATCTCATCTATTAAAATAACTTTAGGGGACATTTGATCCCCAATTAGCGGGATGTTACCACTGATGTACTTATTGCAACAACAACAACAACAAAGCCTTATCCCACTAGGTGGGGTCGGCTACGTGGATCATACAATTCATGTTCATGAGATTTGACAGGGTTTTACGCTGGCTGTCGAGGTCTAACACAACCCTCCTCCTTTATTCGGGCTTAGGACCGGCTATAAAACATAAGCGGAGTTTGATGTACTTATTGCAGAATTACTAAACTGATTTTCCTTTCTGTTTGAAAGATTTGCGGTTGGCTTGGTAATGCTATTCAAGGGAGAGAATGGAAACGATCATTGCCACTGGTGCCACTATCTGAGTTGTGTACCAACTTCAAGATGGAGCTGCTCAAATTAAGGACATTCAGGCGTTCAATGTGGATATCTGAGATATACTTGGCTTAAACATCTCTTTCTGTACATAGAAGTTTAAAATGTGTTTACGTGTACTATATTGAAGCATTTTGTCACCGCATACATCGAAAAAGTTTAACTGTTAAGGATTCTTTAATTGTGTTTCAATAGTTACCTTGATCGGCCTCCACTCCAGCATGCCAATACGCATATATATTTGTATACACACATACACGTATATATATCTTCTTATCTTTCCGCCTTTACTAAGTTCGACTAGACTATCTTGCTTTTCTGGTTATCTACGTTTCGTTGATATAAATTCATTGTAGTAATTCACTCGCAAACGTAATGTTAATAATGTTTTAAATCTTATCCCAACTAAAAATTCGTCTCGTCTGGATTCTAAAACACTTTCAAAATAAAAGGCGCTGTTGTGTGTTGGGGTTGAGGGGGGAGTCTTTTTATGAGTTATTCTGTATATGATTCGAAATTGATTTTTCTTTATTATGTAATATATGTTCTATTTTTTAGGGACTAATTGAGAGTTCCGATACAAAATTCGTAAAATGGAGTGCTTATATAAACTTTCTATGGGTTCAAATAGAAAGTAATTTGAATTGTAATTTTCTTCTATTTTTCATCAAATAAAATTTTGCGTCACATTAAATTTTTCGAGTTTCTTACGATAAATATTTTTTTTAGTGCAGAAATTTTAACAAATAAATTTTGAGTGTATAATTAAATTAAATTAAATTTTATTAAGGGGCTTAAGAGGTAGTGAATTAAATTTCAATTCTCACCTCAGCTCACATTAAATAATAGTAATTTGCACAATTCGCCATAGGATGAACAAGTTTAGGCTTAATCATGTGTTATAGTTTACACCTCCATTAAAAACAAATAAATATATTTTAAAAATATGGTGTAAATTTACAATTTTGTTTTAGTTCACATAAATGGTCTACAATTCTAACTTCATAGGCCAAACTATCCATTAGGCTTTATTTAGTAATTTAGTAATGGAGGGATAAGTTTACGATAAATGAGTATGAGTAATTACTAATTATATTTTGAAGCTCATTAGAGTTCATGATTTTTTTTAGTTTAGTGCCAATTCCAACAACACTGTTGTGCACAAACTGTTTTTGTTATGGACTCTACGCATCATTCTTAGTGTTGCCATGTGATTCATCAGAACTGTTGTTGGGGCAATCAATCAAGTATAACGAAAGCACTTATAGTTTTGACTTTGAACAAATCTTTCCACAAGTACTTTGCATAACTTCTATTCAACATATAGAGAAATTCTGACATCTTCATTGGTGCTTGTGAATTGTGATGCAGGAAAACTTAGTAGACATAATGTCATATGTACTCTATTTCGTTCCGTTGTTCAAAATCTTTCTTTTGTTTGGCAGAGATGCATTTATGGTTCTTAGTTGTGATTGAGATAACATATAATCTTAATTTGTGATATGAAATGAAGAGAATATAAGTGAAGTACTAGCTCTCATGTGTAAGACTGGACATTTGGGAGACTTAGGAAGTTAGGAGAATGGCATGTTTTAAATTTCGGTCTAACACTTGTATTCAATAACTAGAACACTAGAACTTAGATCTGTACTAGTAGGACATGCATGTAAGTAACACACTCCCAATGGTCCACTTAATTCGAAAAAAAATGAAATAATTTAAGTTAACATTGTGGATGACATTATACTTCGTAGATTGAAACTTGAGATGGAAACTTCACATTCAAATATAACAAAAAGAGCTCGTGGGCCCACATAAGCGACAACGTCTTTAGGGGCCATCACTTTCTAGTAGTTGTGTCGACATTGTTTCCACATCTTTATATAATGGTTCATTTTCACTCTTGGCATATTTTATTAATTTTAAAATTTTGACTTTGGCTCCAATTTTTGAGCCATTTTTTCGCTTTGTAACCTTTTTTTCTCAGTTTTAACCAATAAAATACAAAAAATAGGTATTTGTTTTTATAAAATTTTAAAAATAAAATTATAAAATGATGCATGCTATAAAAAATGAAGCAAAATAAAATTAAATATAATACTAAATATATGTTGTAAAATGTATGCATCACCCTAACCAAAAATATATTATTTGTTGGAGAGACTTCTGACTTAGCAGGTTTGACTGATCATTGTTCGTTGCCTTTTATAATCTATTCTCAATTTTATTTTTATAGTTATCACTTTTATAATGTTTTATTCATTTTTTCTTGATGAATATCAAATTACTTAAACAATTTTGGATATATATGCATGATTGTAAAATTGATCATTAGTTTTGATGAATACCATTATTAATGTTGATAAAAATAACATCATAGCTACATTTAAAGTTATTAATTAAATCGAAGCACATTAACAATTAAGGATCCACCACTTAACATCAGGTAAAAAATATTACAAAAGTGTAATGTATGTTGTGGCCTTTGTTATTATGAATGTTTTACTCCGTTAATCAACTTTAATATTTGTTATCTATTTTTTCGATTGGCGCCTTAATATTCAAAAATGATAAAAGTGTTAAAATCTTAGCCCCCAATATAGTAAATGTACTTTCGAGGAAGTGAAAAAAATATTAATATGTTGTCATTAATTACATATTTGATTAGAGTAAATTTCGGTGATGATCATCCAACTTAGGGGGCATTTTCAGTAAGGTCATTCAACTTCATTTTGTAACATGACAGTCATCGAACTTTAGAATCATTTCAATCAAGATCATCACGATCGATTATAATCAGTAAATCGCTAATGTGGCACTGACGTAGATGCTTATGTAGCACCACGTCAGCATTTTATCTCTCCTCCATGTCAGATTAAAATAGAAATTATCATATCAGCATTTTCCTCTCTGCTCCTTTCAAACTTAATTTTGTATCTACATGATCATCCAACTTTTCAAAACTTTCAGACAAAGTCATTTAACTTTTTAAATTTTCAATCATGATAATCATTAAAAACTTAAAATAAAAATTAAAAAAAATTTGAAGGCACTTAGACTGACTCGGTACATTTTTTGTCACGACCCATTCGGATCGAGTCGTCCAAACTTTTTATGTATTAAATATATAATATTATAATAACGAATAATATTTTAATTATGGAAATAAAAATAAAAAATAACATACCAATTATATCTTGATATTATATTATGATATTTTTATATAATACCGAGTCAAATCGTAATGGCTCATCCAACGAGGTGCTAGGCATGACCCAACATTCAACGGGTTGCCGAACCAAATGAGATTTTTTATATAATATTATGATAACTAATATTTTTTATTTTTAATATTATGATAATTAATAATTTGACTCAACAATCCGTTGAATCAGGTCGTGCACATCACTTCGCTAGATGAGCCATTAAGATTTGACTCGACCCTGATGAAATATCACACGAAAAAAGTATATTATTTTTTAATTATAATATTTTTATTATTTAAATTTTAGTGCAAAAAAATAAATGGCATGTCATTTTTTTTATTTTTTATTTCCTTAACTAAAAATAATTAATTATCATAATATTATATATTTAATATGCATAAAAAGTTAGGGCCGCTCGATATGAATGGGTCGTGCCAAAAAAATGTACTGAGTCAATTTAAGTGTCTTCAAATTTTTATTTTTAAATTTTTATGTTTATTATTTATTATTTTAAGTTTTTAATGATGATCACGATTGAAAATTTGAAAAGTTGAATGACCTTGTTTGAAAGTTTTGAAAAGTTAGATGACCATGTAGATATAAAATTAAATTTGGACGAAGTAGAGAAAAAAATGCTAACATGCCAATTATTATTATTTTAATATCATGTGTTGCCACGAAAATATTCACGTCAGCGATTTACTATTTTACTGGGTATAACCGGTCGCGATGACCTTGGCTGAAATGACTTTAAAGTTCGATTGACGTGGTGTTACAAAATAAAGTTGGATGACCTTGCTAGGAATGCCTTCTAAGATGGATGAGCATCACTGAAATTTACTCTATTTGATTACGATGAATGAAAGATTTTGGATGAAGAACTCTTATGTATTTAGATACTTGAATTTGAGCTATGAAAGAAAAAAGCAAAGTGATTTTGGATTGCTGATCATTCAAATGTGCCTTCATCTCACTTGGCTAGAAATTTTCGATGTGTATGTCCTCCACACTCTTTATTAGTGGTCAAATGTGTCCACTCATATTCATGATCATCGCAATCATAATAACCCCCTTGATGATTACTGATCTCCTTGGCAACCTTTTAAATATGTGTTAAATATTTTATTTCTATACCATTTTAGAATATGAATATAATTAAAAGTGCACACTATCATGTTTAATCATTATTGGTTTAATTATGTTTATACCATTCTACACATCTTGGTTAAATTATTTACCAAAATCAAATAATTGAGAAAGAATAGAAGATATACAAAATTTTGGAATGCATTATGACCAACCCGTTTCATCTAGTATGACTATCCCGATCCATATCTTTAGCTAGTATCTATCCACTTTCTGAAAGTAACGATTGCATATCGATTTGCTCATGACCCCAATATGCTTCGACAAGATCATACCACTTTAGTAGCTTACCTTAATTTAATTAGATTTCTATTATTTCTTTTGTAGTATTTCAATCATATTTGAATATGTTGACGTCCGGATATAAAAGGCTTGTAATGTGATGTTTTTACGGGACTGTGTTTTTTTTCTCTTGGACAACATGAACACTTTGAATCCAAGAATGATCCTTTCTCATTTTGAAGGATATGTAACTTTTATATATTATAAATTTTAATTTAATATTGTTGTGTTTTCTTCATTATGTCTCTGATTTAAATTATGAGTGGATTAATTCTTCTTGTTCTAAGGATAGATAAAATATATGGATTATTGATCGATTCGGTTAAAGTGAAACTATTTTACATAACGATTTATTAGTGTCATTTTTATTCTATTAATTAATTTCGTCTAAAAAGACTGAAAGTTTTAGAACAACTTTTTTTCCCATATAGTTCAAAAATTTCTAAAGTTTGTGTTTCATAGTTCTATAGTTGTAATTTATATTAATTATCTAATTAGTTATTGTATTTTCTTTCATTCACCACTAATTTGACATTTAAACAATAACAAGTTCTTATAAACATAAGATTTGAACTCTCTCATGTTGAACATGATCTTTTATTACTACACAACTTCATGCTTGCATAATTCTTGTCAAATTCTTGACATCTGATTAAAAAATAGCAATATTAGAATTTTGCCTTTGCTATTACTGTAGACACTGTCCTAGAATAGTTCAACCTATCATTGAACTCGTAGAATCAATTATTAACATCATGTACAATAATAAATTTGATAAATGAAATTATCAATGATGAAAAAATCGAGCCATGCACATTTGGATGACACTATTAATGAAATTAGTTGAGATTTGACCAATCCAAGTGGAAATGATCTAACTTTCATAGCTAATACAAAGAACTCAAATGAGTATCAATTGAAGATCAAACTAAAAACAAACCAACACTATTGTCGGCATCATGTAACTTCAAACGAATTCAAATGTCCATTTTAAGTATGGAGGATTAAAACAAATACCAATTTGCTCTAAGAAAATATTTTTTGATGGTTACATCTCTAAGCATTATAGTGATCTTGTAACATCTTTATGATCTTATTTATAAATCTCTCTCTCTCTCTCGTCTGAATAGGAAAGAGAGGTCTTTTTTCTTGTTTGATTGTAATTGAAAGCTACATCGAGAAGAAGGGCTTGGTATAATGGAATATGATTTCGAGGTGAAGAAATGGAGACATGATGAATATAGACCAAAGAATTGGGATGAATCACATTAGAAGATGTTGCTTCCTTTCTTCTCTCTTTATTTGCCTGCTTAGTCTTGTGTGAATTAGTTTTATGTCGATTTTTTTTTGCATCGAATTTATTAAGTATTAATTCTCCCTTTCCTTTTTTGTCTTGGATCCTACAATTGTATCAAAATTTGGTTATCTTTTGTCCTTGATTTCGATTATTTTTTAAGAACTTAACCATCTTTGAGTTTTATGGCATCACCGAGTTCTATTATTTCAAAGTTTTATTATTGAACAATTCTCATACCAAACACTTATATTCTCTTGAATATGATTTATTAAAATTTGTTGAAAATAAATTTGGAAACAAAGTAAAATGTTAATGGTGTCTTTGCCTTATTTATATGAATATGATTATTTTTAAATTTCTTTAAAAAATTTTATTCTAGAACAATAAATACATTTCATGATTCTTTGGATTTTGATGGACTTAATTTTGTTTTCAAACACAGTTTTTCTCTAATATTTAAATCAAGTTGTTAGAAACATATTGATGTATGACATTCAACCAAAGGTCACCAGATTTGATGAGGAAAACAATCTACTACATGCACATCCATTGATGAAGTCTTTTGAAAAAAAAATGATAAAGAAGAAAGCTCGTCATTAACATCTACATTTGGTAATAATATATGCTTATTTGCAAATGAAGAGACAATTGGGATATCTATTAGCTCATCTAAATTTGATGATAGAATATAAAAAAAAAGCTGGAAATATTTTAAATTTACAAAGTGATATATCTTGCTTTAAAAGTATATGTTGTTAAAAAAATTATTTTGACTTTTTCTAACATTTCCTTGAATTATAACGGTTCACGTCTAAAAATTTTAAAAAAAAGATAAAGAATAAGGATAAACATGACAATCATGCCCATAAGTATTTGTGCTTATGATGATAATTTATTAGACTCACATTTGATTTTTCTTTTTTTTTTTGTGTGTGTTTTGCATTGTCATTACCTTTTCATCGTTATTGTATAAAACTAATACGAATTTCTAGTGAAACTAAGTTAATCATCTTGGACCCAATAGATTTATGTATCAAAAAAAAAAATCGATTTGATTTGATTTGATTTGTAGGTATGCATCACGTGAACTTTAAAAAATACTTGAAAAAAAAAGTTCAAATCTTGATCCTTACGAATTGTTATGAGGAGTGCATAAGTGATATCGAATAATGTTATATGAGTTATTTTTCTTGTTGCATTTAAGAATTATAAAATTAATAAAATGAAACTTTAAAAGTTGCATGTTATATTAATAAATGATATAATTATTAAAAAAATATTACTATATCAAGCTAGGACTGAGCTGGATGGGGCCAAGCAAGCCTACATTGGTCCGGTCCGATGTCCACACGCCTCCGTATTTATGTCTTTTTTTTCCAAGGGACACCAAATCATGCAACAACGATGAAAAGGGGGTCGCAAGAAATCCCTGGACAGGGCCGGAAGATCCTTAGGATTTGGACTAACTCAGGCTCACTCCATAACCCGGGACAAAAAAATTCCAAAACCGGAACTAGAGAACAAAACTTCGAATGACATTATTTAAATAAATATTAAGTATCCGACGAAACTAATTCCGACGTCACGACTAACCACTCCATTAATGCAACATTATATATGTGTATATATATATTTATATAGCAACGTAGCATGGCCGGCACTCACACCCGGCCACGCCACACCCCCACTCAAGAGCTTCTATATATTTAATTCCTTTTTACTAATTATATCCGCCTCGGACATTGATTCGGTAGCTTGACCTTTCGATTTGTCCTCCCATCTCCTTTCCCTATGTAATAACTAATAAGATTGTAGTTTTTTCTTGTCCGTTCTTGCTGCATCAGGGGCTAGAAAGATGGGAAGTATCACCTAAGAGGCTAACTGTTAGGCAGCATGTTAGGACTAGAACCAAAGGGGAAATATAACAGAGGTCACCATATCAAAAATCACTCTCACGCCAACCCCGAAGCCAAACAATTCATGAGTTGGACAGGGACGGACAACTGCACAAGAGTCGCTACAATAAATCACTCTCCATGGAAGATAATAAAAAAAAAATTTCTCGCCAATCTTGCAGCTTCTGCGTCAAATTATATCTTTGGAGAAGTTTTACTGTGATGTTGCAGGCTACTTCAGCAACCTGGGCGCTGCTAATCTTTTGCTAATGGATGAGTCATTTTCTTTAAAAGGTGACCACGTGTTAGTCAAAACATATTTATGTGAGAATTGAAGGTTGAATTAAATCACAGTCCAACTGCAATTGTTATAAATACATGCCCACAGCAGGTAAACAAACGATTGCACAAATAGTTACTGAGATTTTGATTTAAGATGCTTACTGCTTACAGGAAAGAAACAAACCTATGATTGACAGCACTTGACTCGAAGGGATAATCAAAACAAAGTCTTACCTCACATGGAAAGACCCCTCTCATCATCCACTTACAGAATCTGAACGCATTGGCAATGTGAAGAGCTTGACACTGTTAGATAAGTTGCTTGGAAATATGAAATCAAAAGAAACTATAATCAACAAACAGATCCGGATGAGACATGTGAAGGCAGAAGTATCGGAGCAGACTTCAACATTTTACTGGCATTCCTAGTCTGTCCAACCTGCCAGATCCCGGGTAAGCCTTGTTAGCAAACTTGGCTTGCAGAGAAGATGACCTCGTCCCGTAAGGATTCTGCATATATGCATGAGGCGCCGATCTCTTGATAGAACACTGATTCTCGTAGTCTGGCCTCTGCCTTGGCGCACTCTGAGACCGCAATTTAGCCCTCGAAGACTCGGTGTTCGCCATGTAGTTTGGATAGTCCGAGAATTCACTCAAAAAGCTCCGAGAGCACTCGCTCTTTGCGGGCGTGAAAGGCCCCTTTCTCGAGCTTCCAGGTCGAGATGATGTGGAATAGAAGTGTGGGCTTTCCCCATAGTCCCTGACATCAAATGGAAACCCCAGGCCCAGGCTACTGGGAGATTGTTCCATTTCAACAGAACCCGGGCTAGGAACAGACTGCTGAACAGTGGTGGAGTCGTTTGACGGGGATTCTGGCGTGATGGCGACGCTGCAGTTGTTCTGGTCGGAAGTCAGGGTGGAGCATGGCGAACAGTTGTTCAATCTCCTGTTATTGTACTGCGGCTTTCCCGAGTCTACTTCAAGGATCTTGGCGTTCTTATCATCATCTGCTGATGGGCGAATTCCAACTCTCTTACCGCTGGTCCTGCTGTCATAATTTCTCTCCTCCATCCACCCATCCAACCAATTCTGTCCAACAAAATTCACACTATCGCTACCATCCGCACCAAGTGACTTGCAGGAATTCCTCTGTGGATGAAAAAACAAACAGGGAGGGTTAATTATAAATCGAGCTGTTGCCATATAAAAAGTTGAACATCTGTTTAATTTACCCTGGATGTGCTGGATCTCTCAGATTTCATGACACTCCCACGAACAGAGTGGCTAATTCTTTCAGGTGTTGGAGATCCCTGTGAAAAAAAAAGCAATGCATTAGATTTCATGGTTCTAGTTATTTCATCAATCTTTGACTATTAATCAGTATAAGTGATATACTTCAGATATGTCTTAAAAAATTAGCTGTGAACCAGCTGTAGAACAAGAAAAAAGAGGCGAAGCTTACAGCACGAGTGCAGTGGCCTCTCTGTGTCCTGCTTTTCTCGGGCCGCAGTGCTCGACATGCCCGAGCTCGTGCCTGAACTCTGAGCAATGCCTGCATGCAGCGCAGCGTCTCTGCGGCCTGTTTCCTCACTATATTGCCCCTGACCAAAGCCTGTAGCTTAACCAGGCCTCTCAGTGCTCTGAGCGCTCTCCTTGCCTTCAGGAGAATCAATAAAACGGCAATAAATGCAATTGCATCATATGTAAAACTTCCTATTGAGAAATGAAACCATTTCGTCTTCATTATTCTCAGGTTACCATCCCTTTGATCTTTTAAACTAAGTTTAAAATGTCAGATGAATCAATAGATCAGGGGTTTCTAGGCCCAGAGGTGAACGCACTGGCAAGCAATAACACAGAAGATGGATAGTAAGAATATAAAAGGCAGTGGCCAAAAGTAAACAAGTTGTTTTAAAAGTGGTCCAGTTCAAGGTCATTTCCAGATTACAGATGTGAAATGGACAAATAATGCGCAATTGACAAGGAGAAGGAGACGAAAGGGTTCTGAAAGGACTCCAGTTATAGTCCATAAGCCAGCAACAAATGCTATAAATGCACACTGAATGCGACGAAGCAAAACCTACACACACACATAAACAACTCTCGACTTAAATGATCCAACTCATTGTGATGTAGAAATGCAGGTTTTAATGAAACAATCACGATGGTTAAGGCAAAAACGCTGAGATACAGCACGAGTAAATAGAAAGTGGTGCATTAAAGCTGAACAATGGGAAGTGGAAACTTGAGGTGACGTGATACCATAGGAATCACGCTACCAGGCTCTGTTTACCAAGGGGACTTCACTGTCTAGTAATTGCTTCGGCCAGTATTCAACTGTTCATTCAGAAGGAAAAAGATCAAGCTTTTGACTTCACAGGAGTACTATGTTCTATGATTCAATATATAATTGAATAAGAACCAGTGACCAAGCAGTGAGATGACGACCACCTTTTATTTGTACAATAAGATTCCTAGAAATAGTTCGCAATTCTGTAGCTGAGGGATTTCGGAGCTCCATAGTAAGCTACGAACATAAATGCCGCTTTTTTATTTCAAAGAGCAGACAAGAAACCTTTTGAAAAAAAGTGGAGGAATATCATACTTTATGCTGAATTTACAGCAAAATCGCAAGTCATTCGTATGAAAAAATCGAACCAAATATGCGGATGATCGGAAAAAGCGATCCACGATTTCTAAACCAAAATTTTCATAATCTTCACGAATTTTATTCCTCCAAAAAGGAGAAGTGAGCGGACTTGAGTAGAGGAGAACTAACCAAATAGCCGCGGAACGCGGACTGGATCTTAACCGCCGCCCGCTCCTCCCGCTTCCCGTACTCAACAGAGACGGCAGCGACAGCACCGACGAAACCGCCGGCGCCGCGCCCGCTACTTGTCAGCCTCACCACGGCCGCGGCCGCCTGGGCTGCTGCCACTGCGGCCTCCGCCACAGCCGCGGTGGCTGCCGCGACGGCGATGGCCCGCTTATTTTGCTCCTCCTCGTCGTCCATCCCCGCGTCCGCTCCAGCTCCATGGGCCCTCGTCATCGTCGATCTAACCAGTGGAGCTGCCCTGTACGATTCCCCCAGGCCCAGGTCCTCGGCGCCGGCCGTCTGCCGCAGCGGGCCCCGCTTCTCCCGGAACGACTTACCGAACCCCCATTTCTTCTTCTCCTTCACTGGCTGCGCTTCCGACGACTCGACGGAGTCTGCCGCCGGCGACTTCTTGCCGCCGCCAAGTAGGCCACGGAGCCACCTCGCCGCCCGGCCCATTCCGTTTGTCACCGATCCATGAAAGGACTTGGTCTTAAAACCGAGGGAAAAGAGCGGGAAATTAATCCGAAATAAAGCTGAAGAAGCAAAAACTAAAAAGCGAGAGGAGGAAGTGGAAGGAAGACGGAGGAGAACGGACTGGGGGGAAAAGATGGAAATATTGGGATTTTATATAAAACTTTACTGGAGCTGTATTGTTTAATAGCCATTATTTATTAGAGACTCATTTATTATTATTAAGCTAATAATTTGATCGAGCTGACTGAATAATAAACACACAAATTAGCCAAAAAAAGGGTAGGTTTTGGTCTGCCGGAATCGGATAAATAGGATTCTCACTGTGGAAGTACCGTTTTGCCCCTGAACCTGTTTCAGATTTTTTTTTTTATTTTCGATACTCTGATCAGTGTCGGCCGTACTGTTTACTGACAGCTCTGCCGAGGCTACGACCTTTCGTTAGGTTCACGTGGAAGCCATGGATAGGGTCAAAGGAGGTCAACCGAGCTGAAAACATTCTTTTCGCCCGTCGGATCGTCATCTGACGGCGGACCTTTAGTTGTCAGGAAGAGACGTTTTGATGCCTTCACCGACTCCCGGACCCTAAGATGTAATTGGACGGTGGCGATTGGTTGGTATCGGGGTACGGAGTTAAACGGAGCAGGGTGAAGCGACATGGGCCCCGCGGCGGGATGGCGACGGGACGACGCGGGCGGTGGCGGGTCAATTTCTTCGGCTTTGACGCTTTTTATTTATTTTTGCTGCAACTCTCTCGGTCGCTCCGACGGGGGTTGCAGAATCTTCAACCTGGTGTTGGTTGAATCCCTGCCTCGTTCACACGCCGGGATGGGGGAGGGACTGGGAAGACAGGAGAGAGAGAGAGAGAGAATCATGGTGATGTTACGTACTCTTTCCGTAATGTGGACGTGCCTGGTCAGGGTGAGTTATGGGCAGGGTGTTCGGTCTCGGCTCCTCCGTGGGACATGGCCGGCTTGTTCCGGTATTACGTGTAATGAAGAAAGAGTTAGATTTCTTAATGCATAATAATTACATCGATATTATATATACGATTGAAAAAAAAAATTAAGCATAAGTTAAAGATCGAATTAACTAGAAAGCAGCAAGAAAATAAACTAAAAGATTAGGGATAAAATCGTATGTAACGATGAAAGAATATGTTAATTATTCCAGCAGCCCGATATTTCCTCTGATGATTATGACTTTTATCGCAAGGGCGACGCGTGGCTCTGTTTTTAATACGAATAAAATATTTTAAATATCACTTGAAAAAAGATACAAAAGGATTTGATTGTAGTTTTATTTTAGAGGGTATCATTGTCTCTTCAGTTCATTAGCCCTAGATAACACATGAGAAATTGGAGTTAGGGTCAGAGTTCACAAAAATATAATTAATTATTAAGTGACTATTTGGTATACCGAGTTTTTTTTAATAAAAGAATTTCAAATCGTTCTTTTTCATGTACTGTCTGATTGTTTAGAGAATAGAACGAGAATCGTGCTCTTATTTCGTCTGATTCTATCAAATACCGCCTACTTTCGAAGCGAAAATAACTATAGTGAAACTAGAGTCACGTGACTCTAGTTTCACAAAAAAATGATGAAATCGAGAGGTGCTCTATTTTTTTTTAAATTCATTTTTCTTTTTATTTTCTCTCACACCATATATTTTATAAAATAAATTATTTAATAAATATAAAATAATTTTAATAGAGATTAATATAATATTATTTATTACTTATTATTTCATTAAAAAAATAATATTTCATTAAATATAATTTATTTTAAAAATGAAATTTTATATTTAAATAATTTTTTAACAAAAATTTTACGTAAAAAATTATTTTATAATTGTATTTTAATTAATAATAAAATTATATTTCATAATTATAATTATTATTTTTAATCTAAAATCTATCAAAAATTCATTCTATCATATTTACTTTTTTTCATCACATCAACCACATTATTTCTCATCATCAAATTTTACTTCAACAAATATAACCCGAACTAATCCGTCAATTCAATTATGCACTGAAAACTTAGGATCAACCGTGATTCTGTTTTTAAACTACCCGTAAAGAATAGAAATTGATTTTCCAATCAAACGTGAGTTCTCAATGTCACATAAAATCAGTTGATCTCAAGTTGAGATCATTTCGGATGCATCCATACGGTCTTTTCAATTTTGACGAAATTAAATTTAAAAAGAAAAAAACGATCGAATTCCAACCTTTATCAAAAGAGAAGTATTTTCTATTTGACCAATATCTTTTTATGCTTAGGAGATTGATCTTTTTTAAACAAAAAGACTTCAATGAGCCTTAAGACATTGGATAGGAAAAATCTACAAATAAATGAAATGAATAGGCGGGAAAGGTCTACGAGTGATTGAAATGGATAGGTAGAAAAAAAACATATAAAGAATAGCTAGAAAATAGAAGTGACATGTTGATTTTTCTTTGGTGAAAAGTCATGATTGAAAATTTCAGCCTTTATAAAATAAATAATGTTTTATAAAATTTCAGCCTTTATAAAATAAAATAAATAATGTTTTTCTGCAGGTTGCTTTGAGCCTCTTGTTATTGATTGTATATAATTTCTATGATCAAATTATTTCTTTACGCGAAAGAAGACAAGCCAAATCCAGAGAAGCTGCTGCAGAAACTGCTAGACAATCCATACAAGCTCGTGGAAGGTGGAAAGCAGCAAAAGCTGCAGCAATAAAACATGCTTCTGGACTTCAACAGCAGCTTTCTTATAGACTTTCGCGCAAAAGGATGAATGAATACACTGAACTAGAGAAGTTTCATGGCCAACCAAATAACTCATCAAATGAATCCATTACAGAGAATGATGAACACATTATAATAAGTAACATGGATCATCCTTTTGAGGGAATGCCAGATATTTATGAAGACCACAATGTTAATGATGGAGAGAAAAACTCTAGGAAGGATAGACCTAAAAGTAAACCCAAACATACTGACAGCCAGATCTTCAAATACGCCTATGGTAAAATTGAAAAGGAAAAAATTATGGAAGAGGAAAACAAAAACATGACATTTTCAGGAGTCATCACTTTGGCTGCTAAGAAGGAGATCAGGACCAGACCTTTGATAGAGATTGCTTTCAAAGATCTAACCTTGATTCTGAAAAGAAACAAGAAAACACTCTTGAAATGCGTCACAGGAAAGCTTAAGCCTGGATATATAACTGCTGTCATGGGTCCATCAGGGGCAGGAAAGACTACCTTTCTAACTGCCCTGACTGGAAAGACAGCTGGATGTGAAGTGACTGGTTCGGTTCTTATAAATGGAAAGGTTGAACCAATACGATCATATAAGAAACTGATCGGCTTCGTGCCACAAGATGATATTGTTCATGGAAACTTGACTGTGGAGGAAAATCTTTGGTTCAGTGCAAGGTGTAGGTACGTTATATGTCAACACATTCAGTAATGCATTCATATTTTGTTCATACTCTTCAATGATTAGGCACATCAATGAGTTGGAAATATCAAATTTGCATCCCAAAATGTTGCACTCCTTTTATGTTGTATGGTATTAGTTCTGTATTTTGTATAGAGAAGTCAAGTTTCAATATTTTTATACTCTCTTAGAATTTGATGCTGAAACATGGTGGAGGTAGTAGACGGACAGCAGATTTTTAAACTCCGCCTATGTTTTATAGCCGGTCCCAAGCCCGGATAAAGGAGGAGGGTTGTGTTAGGTCCCGACAACCAGCGTAAAATCCTGTCGAATCTCATGAACATAGATCAACGAATGACGTCGTATGATCCATGTAGCCGACCCCACCTAGTGGGATAAGGCTTTGTTGTTGTTGTTGTTGGATAAAATAAATAATGTTTTAGGCTCTTGGCAATTACTGATTTGATATGATTAGACGACTTTTTAGGGCTGGGTGAGACAGTGGAGCAGACCGGGTGGAAGATATTTGAAATATTTTTTTAATCAGAATTACTATTAAAGTAGATTTATTATATTGTCTTGTTGAAAAAGGGAAAAAGTTTCATGTATTTGATGGAGTGAATAAAATAATTTTTTTAGTAATAAATTAGCTAGAAATGAAAAAAATATTAATCAAGAATAGTCAATCTTACTCTTTTAAAATTTTCATGTTCAATAATTATTTTGACTGAATAGTTTATTCATCCCATTTTTTATCTATTTTAAGAAACTAGTAATTCATTTTTATACTTTTTTTACAAAAACCTCCCAATTACCATCTTATGATTCCACCTATAATATGCAGATTTTAAACTTAAATTTGGTATCAATTTTATATTTGAGATATTAAATCCTATAATATTGCTCTAATATTTTTTTTATTTTTTCTTTCAAAATTTAAAATTTCACACTATGCAATATGATATCTTAAAAAAATAAAATTAAGAGAAAAATAATTAGTTATAATTCAATTTTAATTATTTTATAAAATAAATTTAATATTAATTATATTAACAGTTATTTGTATAATGCTACTCCATATTAATTATATCATTGTCAATATTTATATTAAATTATATTTATATATTGGTTGGAAGGCTATATTTGAACCATTACAAATTTATCAAAAAAATTATTTCTTTATAAAATTTAAAATAATAAATATTCTTTTCATATATAGATTAGAAACTCTTTCGATATGATGTGAAGTCCTTATTACAATATTATGCATTGATACAAAATTTGAAGGCCCATCAAAATTTTATTAAGGGGCTTAAGCGGTTGTACTATCAATTAAATTTCAATTCTCACCCCGACTCACATTAAATAATAGTAAGTTCAATTTGGAGAATTCGCCAAAGGATGAAAAGTTTAGGTTTAATCATGTGTAATAGTTTACACCTCCATTAAAAAAATTATTTTTTTTAAAAAAAATATGGTGTAAGTTTATAATTTTGTTTCAGTTCACATCATTCGTCTAAAATTTTTAATTCATAGTCCAAAATATCCATTATGCTTTATTTAGTAATGGAAGGATAAGATTATACGATGAATGAGTATGAGTAATTATATTTTGAGGCTCACTAGAGTTCTTGAATTTTTTTAGTTAAACTTTGCGCATCAGTCTCAATGTTGCCATTTGATTCATCATAGTTTTTATTAAAAGAAAATTGTGGTTATCTATTAAAAGTATGATAAACGTCCTGGTACATAAACTGAGTTAGCTTCGAAGGTGAGGCGTCCTTTCAAAATATATCTGTCGTGACAGAACGGCCCATATTAGCCAAAAAATCAGTCGACTGGTTGGTTTCTCTATAAAAATATGTGTAACAGAAATAAAAAAAAGATAGGAAAGTCTTGATATCAGTAATGAAGTTTCTGATGCGCCAAGGAGGATGGGTGATAGCGTTGATAATCTAGACTAAGGAAGCCGAGTCAATCTCTATATTAATTTTTCGATATTCCTTTGCTGAAGCTGCCTTGATCCCCATAAGAAGTTTCCAAGTTTTGAGCTCTAAGATTGAAATGACCTGCCTCCTGAGAGCTCCTGCAAAAAGAAAAGAACTATTAGTGGATCGAAGTAGATACCTTCCCCGTCTCGCCTGGCAAAAGAGACCCATCCGAGTTCAATTTAACCCATCCGGAAGTCGGAGGCACCCCTGGACCTGTATGATTTATCATAGTTGTTTGTTGGGGCATCTCTGCAATAACCTTCATACATTTACACTTTTTACTTTTCAAAAACTCCTAAGTTTCATATGTCATCAATCAAGTAGAACAAAACGCTTATAGTTTTGACTTTGAGCGAACCTTTCCACAAGTACTTTGCATATCTTCTATTTAAGGAATTCTGACATGGTCATTGGTGCATGTGAATTGTAGTGTAGGAAAACTTACTAGATGTACGTTCTTTCTATAATGTCATATGTACTCCATTTCGTTTCGTTGTTCAGCATATGTACACTTCCTTTTGTTTGGTTGTTTGACAGAGATGCATTTATGGTTCTTAATTGTGATTGGAATAACACGTGATCTTAATTTGTGATATGAAAAATGAAAGGAACATTAGTGAAGTACTAACTCTCATATGGATGAATGTAAGACTGGGTAGTTGGGGGTCTTAGGAGAATGATTTGTTTTAGATTACAGTCTAACACATGTATTCAATAATTAGAACACAAGAACTTAAATTTGCCAAGTATCAGAAGAAAATGAAATAATTTAAGTTAACATTGTGGATGACTTTGTTCTTCACATATTGAAATTGGAGAAGGAAGTAAACTACTTCACATTCAAATGTAGCAAGAGAGCACATGGGCCCACATAAGTTGACGTCTTTAGGGACCATCACTTCCTAAAAGTTGTTTCCTTGTTTAATTAGGACTTTGTTTTTGGAAACTTCACCTAGATGCACTTCTAAATTGTAATGTTGAAGTTGCATGATGAGCCTATAGGAATTGTGAACATTTGGCAGAGCTATATGAGTATGCACAATAATTGTAATGACCTGACGTTTAAAGTTCAAGATGATCTCATCGAATAATTTCATATGGGCAAAATAAGAAAGTGATTATGAACTTATATGTAGCTATCCATTCATCTATCAAAACACGTTTTAAATTCGTGCGGACGGATGACTCAAAGCGAATAATATTTTGGACTGTGATTGTTACAATAATGATCTCAAAAGCTACAAAAGCCAAATTTAGTTCTCAGTAAGAGTAGCATGCCTCGTGTAGAGCGCCAACCAAGATAATCAAGCAATTGAACTCATCAAGTCTACATTGAAGCGAGTCTTAAAAGCAAGCGAAAAGGTATTTATTTATTAAATATGATTTTTAACATATAGGTGTGACCGAGATTGTGTGCCAGAGGAAGGATAGTTATACTGATTCGGTATACTCGAAATACATCTTTGATACATTTAGCTATTACAATTCTTTTCCTGATCGCAGGTCATATGTATAGGACCAACTGGGACATTGGTCATGATTTTAAAGACATTTTAGAGGTTCATAATGGTCCATTTATAAGCCATGGACAAGACCGGGGCTATCAACCACTCAATCATCTCTTCCAAAGGTAATTTCTATTTTATTCCTACAAATAGAATATGACTATATGAGATGATGCACTAATCATAAGGGATTCGAACAATTGCTTCAAATACAATATCGGGAAGCACAGCTTGCGGAACTTCAATATCCATAGGTTTATTAGCTAAATGGCAATTGGCACATACAATTCGTCCAGTCGCTTCTCGTGAGTTTTCATAATCCTGCTGCGCAAAAATGGGATATGCATGAAAATAAAAATATGTTAAATGAAAATAAATTGATAATTTGTAATAATATGAACTTTCATACCGATGACTAAAACAATCTAAAAGCAATCTTTTTAGTACCGACTCCATCTACGAAGTCTCCGATATCCAAATTTACTGGGATCTGATTAGGGACGGAGCCATGCTCCCAAATTTTTTTGACACATTTGTATTATATAGTATATATTTATATACATATTATATAATTATAAGGTAATAGCCAAATTTGCCACCCCTAAATTAAGCTAAATGAAATTTAAAAGCATATAGTTATATGTATTATATTTTTGATATTTTATTTTATATATTAATATTTATTATTTTAAAATATTTGTTGGTCCTCCCTTAATTTTTTTTCTTGGCTTCGTCTATGTAGAACAGTAATAAGCCAACTGATTTCTAAAAGCAAATTTTGACTATAAATATACAAATGAGTTTCTTGGAATAATATTTAATTCATAATAAAATATGGGAAAAGCTATTTCGCCCACTCTTGTAAAACTTGATCCAGTCCTCAATTAGTGGGACTAATGTCCGGATACTAAAATGATTTGTAGATCATCTCAAATTCGCTCATGAAATTGATCTACTTTAACATGATTAAACTCAAATTCAATCAGCCGACTCCAATGAGATTGAATGACCTGCCTGAGTCAAGTAGAAAAAAAAATATTGAGACGTAAAATAATAAAAAAAATTGGGAACATTATTTTTTTATATATTTGAAATTTATACTTCAACACTTTTTTATTTCCCTCTGTCGCATATGAAATTTCATTGATATCACGTGAAGAATCTTTTTCTTTATCTATTAACATTGATTGATGATGTATGCTTAGTTTATTATATTATTTGATTTAGATTGTTATATTATATTTTAATACATTATTAATGTATTTGTTATATAAGATATTATAAACCTTTTTAATTTATATTATTTTTATTAATTTATATTATTCTGTACGATCATTTGGTTTGACGTGATTTGTCTTGATCCATTGATCAATTCGAGTTTTACAACATTGATATAGTTACAATTAAAAGAAAAGTTTATTTAAACACTACAAATAGAAGAAAAATTGTCATGTAAAGAATGAACACCGGACCGGGCTGTCTGGAGCAAGACGCCATTTTAGTGGGGGCGCTAGGCCTAGCACGGCAAAAGATAAAAAAAATTAAAAAGATTAACTTTTATAGTTACATAATAATAAATTTATAATACGCAGTACAAGAATTATATATATATATTATTTATATAATATTGCAATAGATCATTGAAGCATATATCATAAATAATATACACTTATGTCAATATATAGTTTTCATCTAAATAGGTCAAGTATGTTATAAAATAAAAAAAAAATAAGCTTGACTTATAGTCTATAACAAGTCAAAAATATAATGACTTATTTGATTAATTTTTAATATCTCATCTAACTTATTAATCTGTCAAGTTGATAGTATACTAAATTAAATATAATAAATTTTATTTGTTAACATCATTAATTTACTTTTTTAGACATATAATAAAAATAAAAATATTGATTTTAAAAATTAAAAAAATATTTTATTTTTTAAAATTATATATGAAATGTAATATATTAATAAATCTTAAATAAATTATAAAATTAGATCAATTATTAAGAGGTAAGTCTTTTTAAAAACATAAGTTTTTTTTATTTTACCTGATTGAAAAAACAATCACTTTAATAAAAAAATGAAATCACGAATATATTGAAATTGGAAAACTTAATTAGGAAAACCCAAAACTTCAATAAAAAAAATAGAGAAGAATTATTTTTATTGTTAACGCATTTTTAACTTTATAATACATAATCAGAATACATACTTTATATATTTATTTATATAATATTACGATTAAAAATTATAACTAAAGCCAGTACCCTGAATAGACCAGGCTGAAATGTATAAAAATTTGAAATTAAATTTGGGTGGGGGCCGCGCGGACGCGTACCCCCGCTACCACAAATTATGACGTCCACTCTCCCACTTGGGGAGATGGTAAGCAAGCGCCCCCACAAAGTGCAATGTGGGCCGCTGGCCTAGCCCACAGGCCTTCATGATCGCCCGTAGAGCCCGTCCAGGTAAGTATGTTTAAACGTTCCACGCCTTCCCCTTCTTAAGCACCTCCCCTCTCCCCGCAGCTCCTTCCATCTCCCGTGTGGGACTAAAAGGTCGCAACTTGAACAATATAAAGGTCTTCCATCAGAACGACCTTTAACCAGTTGCCAGTGACATATATTTCCATACTGTAATATCATCATGGCCATTCGTTGCTGGTGTTATTTGGCATCATGTAACTCGATCATAACAACAAGCCTACAATCCGTGTGGGACTAAAAGGTCGCAACTTGAACAATATAAAGGTCTTCCATCAGAACGACCTTTAACCAGTTGCCAGTGACATATATTTCCATACTGTAATATCATCATGGCCATTCGTTGCTGGTGTTATTTGGCATCATGTAACTCGATCATAACAACAAGCCTACAATGTATAAAGACTCGCATCAAGGAAAACTATTCTTTTTTTAATTTCAACTGCTGTATCTTCGTACATAGTTAAGCTGAAGTGAAGAACACTAATGCATCTAATTAACGAGCTCAAACGAAGAAAGAAGAAAAACTAGCTGGTTCTTATTCAAAAGCCCGACACATGTAGTCCACGCATAATTTTCAAGCAACCTACACATGACAAAACACAGTAGAGAAGTCTCAAAGCTCAATCAATATTACTTCATAGAATGCTGCAATGTTTTTTAGTGTATGGCTTCGTTCTATCCTTGTGACTTGTGATACGTACGATTTAAACTTCTTTGAAACAAAATCTTATGAAATAACTTACCAAGATGATCTTTTATGTGTCTCCAATAAGCACAAAAAAGATAATTATTTTCATTTTCTCTCCAAACCATCAGTTGAGTTCTACTTTCCCTATTTGGTCTTCGTTTTCTACGCACAATTGTTATCTACCTCTTCCAGAACTCACTCCTCTCTTTCTTAGGTAGGGAAAATGATTGTATTGAAAGGTAACATAGAAGTGCCGCATGTAACAAACTGTTCCAAGCCTATTTTTGCTTATTAATTACATTAGTCTCTCTCGTGACATGTCTATTCATTTTGATAAATTTATAATCATTGCATTGGATCTAGAAAGCCGACTCAAGGGACTTTAAGAATTATAATTCAAATTTCTCGAAGCTCGCTTAATTTATTGGCTAATTAGATTAAAATTCTAATTTAAAAGTGCATGGAACTATCATTTCTTATTTTATATGGCACAGTTAAGCATTAATTAAATCTAAATGGCTCGTAGTAACTTATTAAATTATTGTAGTTCGTTATTTTTAAAAATTTTCTTTGTGCTATTTTAAAAAACTGCTTAGAAACTTAGTATTGATTTTATGCTTTTTGTCATACTATTATTTTGATTAACAATTATTCGAATTGCAACTTATTAATTAGGATCCTACTAAGTAGAATTCTGTCCTCACTCCCAAGTAAAGTTATTTACGTTTAGCATTAATTATCTAGTGAATGATTTCATCAGAAACTAATTTCCATTAGTAAATACTTTCATCAGAAACTTTTCTTTTCATACAAATCCAAAACTCCTTAATAGTTACTAAATAAATAATTAGGGGGGGGGGGGGGGGGGGGGGGTCGAGTTTAACCTGATCCGACCCCGGATCTTATTCGACCCGTCCGATTTTAGTCGGGTCGGGTCACTCCATTTTTTATGGTCGGGTCGGGTCTACCCGACCATCATTTTTTCTTTTTCTTTTTTTTTATTTTTTTCTTACTTTTATCTATTATTTAATACCAAAATATTATATAATATTTATTTAAAAAGTATAAAATAACTTATTCAACATTTAAACATTATTTTACATATTTAAAATATTATATTTTAATATTTTGATACATAATATAGGTTGAAAATAAAAAAATTAAAAAAAATCGGATCATCGGGTCGGGTCGAAAAATTTCAACCCAAACCCGATGATCGGAGGATTGGGGTCGGGTCCGATCCGACCCGATTGAATCGAGTCGGATTATCGAGTTCGCGGGTCGATCCAATCCGTTGAACAAGGAAGGAACCTGCACACAACAAAAACTAAAATAAATAATTGACCGTTGTCGGTTAGCGAACCTTGTCGCATGATAAAAGTAGCAGGAGATGCTCGCGGTGCGATCAGCTGTGGGCAGCGCCGACGAGCGCCTCATCTCGGGGCGTGGGTTTCCATTCTGCCCTGATCCCTTGTGATCCACCACCTTCCTGTCGTCGTTCGTGTTGCATAATTTGGGGGAAAAGAGGCACCTTTGCAGAAATCTCAGTCAAGTTCCCATTTTGTTTCTGGATCTCCCGGTTTTGATTTTACTTTCTCCTTCATAATCTGTTAGGAACACTATTTCTGATATTTTGTTGAACCATGTAATTGAACTGCGTGTCTCTAGATGTGTGTATGTTTTGGTTTTATATTCAGTTTTTGCGTTCTTGTCATTAGACTCGTAGAAGCAGTCGGGAAAGGTGCGGATCTTTGTATTTGTGATGACTGATGATTGAGGATCGGAATGCCTAATTATTTTTCTTTTTTATTTCCTCAAAATTCTTGAATTAAAATTTAATTCTTGTGGTTTTCTAAATTTTGGGAAATGCATAGTCAGTGGAATTGATACAATGAAATTTACTTGTCCCAGCAGTAGTACTTAACCGTGTTACTTATCGTAATGCATGTGCTGATATGAACTAAGAAGTGATCCAATCTACATTTTTAAGAAGCTCTGGGATTGATAACTGAGCCAAATTGAGAAATTAAGTTTGCTTTGATGTGGATTTCAATGTAAAGTCGGTTATAGTATGGAGGGGAATTGAACTACACTTCTCTGCATTTTTTTCTTGATGGAACTTTTCCTGAAACTACCTGCTGCAAATCTTCATCACAGAGCAAGGGAACACCTGCCAATTGACAGGCAAGATGAGGAATTAGGGTTGGGAAATGCCTAATATCAGTAGAACGAAAGAATAAAACAGTAGAAATGCATTACACTTATCTTCATAAGTCTTCTGCCTGTCTATTATGGACATTGAGTTAGTCAACTCAGTTTTCATTTGAGAATACTGGTCATATTGGTCTTCTGTTGCCTTGTCCCTCAAATTATTTGGCAATGTGCAATATTTGGCTTTGATCCTGCAATTCTCCTAAGGATCTTCAAGAAACATCGTAATATTACAATTATATTTATTAACAGATTTCTACTGATTAAATCAGGAAACGAGTCATAAATGGTTGAAGACCAATAGAAGATGTTTCAAATACGTTGTACTAGGCATTGCTATGGACTAAAATTGTCTTCAATGATCTATTTGATCACATGGATTTAATTAGTGACTATTTTGGTCACCTGAGATACTTTAAGCTTTTCTGGCCATTTTTTTTGTTAGTATAAGGTACATATTTGGTAGGACAGATCGTGGTTCAGTCCTTGTTTATTGTACTCAAAAGAAGTTTCTGGGATTTTACTTCCTTTAGGTAGCCATCATGGCCTTGGAGTTTGGAACAAGAGATAAAGGACAAGCGAATGTGCATTATGTGAATGCTCCTATGCCATGTGTGGTGGAAGAGAATTTTGGTGAATATTATTTTGATGATCTTGATGATTTAGCATTAGCAGAGGAACTCCAAAACCAGGTTGGAACAAAATTATTTTCGCTTTTGTTTCATGTGAACTAAATACTTTCGAGCATGCAAACCCTTTTTGATATTGGTATTGTCTTTATTTATTATGATGTAAAACTGCAGCTCTTAATCTGGTCATTTAAACTCTATGATAAAAAAACAAATGTTCTTGGCAGGAAGGTCTGTATCAATCATTCCAGAGAAATGTTCAGCAAGGAACGAGTAGAGCTTCCTCAAATACTAATGCTACATTGGACCATGTTCAGAGTGTTGGAGAGTCTTCAAGGACTTTTGGAAGTGAGACACAATTAGCAAGGGATGAAGCTTTTGCAAGAAGATTGCAAGAATTAGAGAATCAGTTTCATGATACTTCCCTTGGTGCTATTGCTGAAACAGAAACTAGTAAAGATCATAGTGATTCTTAATTATAACGAATGTTGTGCCTTTTCTAACAATCATATATGTGCTTCCCACTTTTTATGTTTCTGCTTATCTGCATCACATATGCATTGAATTGTCATGCATGATAGAACTCAACTACTATAGAGCTCAAGAAATGTAGAATTACTATTCAGACTTAATTGAACATAACTTGTCTTCTACTTGTGATATTCTTATGTTAAACCAAATGAGTAGGTTTCAGCATAATTTGTATAAACAAGGTAAAGGCATCTAATGAACTTAGTGTTGAAGTAATCTATACGATGCTGATGTGATTCTTTCAACTAGATCCATGGTACATAAGTTCCTCTTCAACATGCACATGTCTTTGAAGTGTTTGACTCCTACAGGAGTCTAGCTTTTGTAGTTTGATTGTCATATTCTGTGAACTCACGCGTTTAAATTTATGTGGCTCTTCAAGATGCAACTCACTCACAATCTGCTGAAGCTAATGTTGAGCATAATTCTGTCAATAGATCTTCTCAGGTTAGTTGCACTGAAGGGTACTGTTCCTTGGGAGCATGTTGAATTGCACCTCTGAAAGTAATATCTAGATTCTGGTGGTTTACAGGTTGCATGGGAAGGCGGAATTGATCCAGACTCTATGAGCTATGAGGTTTGTTTGTTAAGACCATATAAGGAGTATATGTTACTGGCTTCATAGAAATAGTTGGGGCATCTGTATTGAATAAGTTGGCTTCATACAAGGAGTATATGTTACTGGCTTCGTAGAAATAGTTGGGGCATATGTATTGAATAAGTTGGCTTCACTAGTAAATATTCTCCCTTGCCTGCAAAGTTTTTATCAGTATCCAATGAAACTTGGGTTCAGGAAAACTTTTATTGGCGTTTTTTTTATCCATTTCACATGATAAATCTGTTTGGTGTTACAATACTCGATAATGGAGAAGACATTCAAATTATATGCCCTGGATTTTTTTCCTTCATTTTTTAGTGAATCTAACTCCGCCTATATTTTATAGCCGGTCCCAAGCCCGGATAAAGGAGGAGGGTTGTGTTAGGCCCCGACAGCCAGCATAAAATCATGTCGAATCTTATGAACATGGATCAACGAATATATTGTGTTAATGCTAGGTCGTTACCCGTAAGTAACGCGCTGTACAACTCGGGTACAGTGATAAGAGAGCAAGAGCCGCTGCATCCTCGTCTGAATGCAGTGTTAAATGAGCAAGGGCTACCGCACTCTAATGGACGGAGGCGGTTAAAGAAGCTAGTTCACGAGACTAAGGTCAGATTAGGTTCTTGGAACATTGGGACGTTGAATGGGAAGCGCCTCGAGGTGGCACAAGTAATGGACCAACGTAAGATTAGTATCTTATGCTTGCAAGAAACTAGATGGGTAGGAGAGGGAAGTAAAGAGATTATGTTAAATGGTTCCAAACTTTGGTACACAGGTAAGGTAAATGGAAGGAATGGTGTTGGTATTATCGCGGATGCAGAATGGAGGAAGAATGTTGTGGAAGTTAAAAGGATTGAGGATCGAATCATATCTGTGAAAGTAATTGTTGGAAAGGAGACTATGAACATTATTAGTGCATATGCACCCCAAGTAGGAGTAGAATCACATTTCAAGGAGAAGTTTTGGGCAGATATGGAGGGTTTGATTGAAAGTATACCAACAACCGAGAAAGTTTATATTGGGGGAGACCTTAATGGACATGTTGGTAAAGAGACAGGACCACATGCAAAGGTTCATGGTGGTTTTGGTTTTGGGGAGTTGAATGAGGAAGGACAAACTATTATTGATTTTTCTTTAGCATACGACCTTAAGATTATCAACACTTGTTTTAGGAAGAGAGAGGAACATTTAATCACATACAAAAGTGGAACTCATAAGTCTCAAATCGATTTTTTCTTGACAAGAAATACTGATAAAAGACGTTGTACTAATTGCAAAGTAATTCCTGGGCATGAGGTGACTACACAACATAGATTGTTAGTTCTTGATATGCAAATGAAATGTATAAAATCAAAATCCCGAACAGTTTTTGATCGAAAGATCAAGTGGTGGCAGTTAAAGGGGAAGAAGCGAGAGACTTTTAGAAGTAAGTTATTAGAGGAAAGTGTGTGAGAGTTAGAAGGAGATGCTAGTATCATGTGGAAGAATGTGGCAAAAAAGGTTGAAATGGTTGCTAAAGCCATTTTAGGAGAATCAAAAGGTTTTGGACCACGAGATAATGAGACTTGGTGGTGGAATGAGGAGGTCCAAAAAAAGGTGCGTAATAAGAAGAATTGTTTCAAGATGATACACTTGGATAATAGTTCTGACAATTGGGAAAAGTATCGTTTGACGAAAAGGGAGGCTAAGAAGGCAGTTAGTGATGCTCGTGCTAAAGCATATGATGGGTTTTATAAGGAGTTAGGGACAAAGGCTGGTGAACAAAGGATTTACAAGATTGCAAGGAATAAAGAGAAGGAGTCGAGAGATTTGGATCAAGTAAGATGCATAAAAAATGAAGTTGGCAAGGTTTTAGTTACTGAAGGAGATATTAAGAACAGATGGGAAGAGTATTTCTATAAGCTATTTAATGATGGATGTGAAGGTTCCCGTTGTGATTTGGAGGACTTGACAGTTAGCGAATGTGAGCTTAATAGGTCATTTTATCGTAGAATTAGAGTTTCGGAGGTTAGCGAAGCTCTTAAGAAAATGAAGAATGGTAAAGCCGTTGGACCGGATGGTATACCGATTGAAGTTTGGAAATGTTTAGGAGAAAAATGTGTGTTGTGGTTATGTAAACTATTTAATGAGATTTTACGATCGAAAAAGATGCCTGATGATTGGAGATTAAGTACATTAGTTCCTATTTACAAAAATAAAGGGGATATTCAGAATTGTGCAAATTATAGAGGGATTAAACTTATGAGTCACACAATGAAATTATGGGAAAAAGTGATTGAGCATAGATTGAGAATGGAGACTAGTATTTCTGAGAGACAATTTGGGTTCATGCCAGGAAGATCCACTACAGAGGCGATTTATTTACTAAGGGGGATGATGAAGAAGTATCGAAGTAGAAGAAGAGATTTACATATGGCTTTCATTGACTTAGAGAAGGCGTATGATCGGGTACCAAGGGATGTACTTTGGAAAGCCTTGCAAAAGAAGAGGGTGAGTGTTGCCTACATTAATGTAATACAAGATATGTACGATGGGGCATTGGCTAGGGTTAGGACACCCGGAGGTGAGATAAATGAATTTCCTATAGGAATTGGTCTACATCAAGGATCAGCTTTAAGCCCGTATCTATTTAACTTAGTTATCGATGCTATAACCGAGAGTATCACAGAGGAGGTACCTAAGTGCATGCTATTTGCGGATGATATAGTACTTTTAGCGGATTCAAGAGAAGAGATTAATACAAAATTGGAAATATGGAGAAATACGTTGGAGTCAAAGGGTTTTCGTTTAAGTAGGAATAAAACAGAATATATGCATAGCAATTTCACAAATAAACAACTTAGAGACGATTTGAAAGTTAGGCTAGGGGAGGATATAATTCCTCAAGTGACAAAGTTTAAATATTTAAGATCAATTGTAAGACAAGATGGTGAGATTGATGACGATGTTAATCATAGAATTCAAGCTGGTTGGTGTAAGTGGAGGAAAGCCACTGGAGTTCTTTGTGATAGAAAAGTACCCAGTAAAGTTAAAGAAAAATTCTATTCTACTGCTATAAGGGCAGCAGTGTTATATGGTAGTGAATGTTGGGCTATGAAGGGACAACATGAACGTAAAGTGGGGGTAGCTGAAATGAGGATGTTGAGATGGATGTGTGGTCATTCAAGATTAGATAAGATTAGGAATGACTATATACGTGAACGAGTCGGAGTGGCTCCTATTAGTGAGAAAATGGTAGAGAATCGTTTGAGATGGTTTGGTCATGTTCAGAGAAGACCATTAGATGCGCTAGTAAGAAGAGTAGATCAAATAATCTGGAGTCCGATTAAAAGAGGGAGAGGGAGGCCAAGGCGGACACTTGGCGAACTAATAGAGCAAGATCTATTGGTGAATAATATACCGAAAGGTTTGGTTACTAATAGAGCGGAATGGCGTCGTATGATCCATGTAGCCGACCCCACCTAGTGAGATAAGGCTTTGTTGTTGTTGTTGTTGTTGTTGTTTTAGTGAATCTCAATCTCATCTTTTGTGTGACTTAGGAGCTGCAACAATTGGGTGAGGCTATAGGTACTCAAAGCAAAGGATTGACTGATGAAGTCATTGAGCTGCTGGAAACTGGCATATACAGGACGGGTTTATTTTCCAAAAGGGACAAACATGAAGAGTATGTCTATTTACTTTCTAGAACACTAATGTTCTTTCTGCCAAAGTTATATCTGTTTATTTCAATGAACACTATTACACTTTCTGCCAAATATTTCTAAATATATAGTATACCAGAGACGATTTCATCTTTTCTGAAGATTTCCCAGTAGAAGTGAGTATTTAAATTTGGTTTCGGATGTAAAGTTTTCTATATCTGAGAACTTTTTCATGTAAGTGACTTGAAACTCGTTTGTGAGCATTGGAATAATTATAGAGGTACACGAGATATCTTTGTTCAAATATACCCATACAAATGAATAGGTGTGTCAAGTTCTAAAGATTTTCTAATTTTGTTGGACTATCAATTAGATTTTATTACTCATTGTTAGAGTTTGACTTGAATTCCTATTAGAGTTTAAATTTAGGGCATAATTAATAGCCTCTTTGTTTAGGGCTCTATTTTCTTACTCTATTAGAATTATTCTTTTCTATTTAGGTTAGGATTCTGTTTTCTTATTTGATTAAGATTCTGTTACCAATGGGATGTGAGGTTTTCCAGTTGTGATTGTATTCTATGATTCAATATGCTACAAATAAGGGGGTGCTTCTAATCTCACAGGTACCATAATATGAAATCTCTAGTTTGTATCGCCCATCGGGTATCCTATATGGGGCAGCTTCAGCTGCCCATCTGTCAATGAGCCCGGGAATGGTTTTGAAGGGATCTATGATGACCCTCTGTAATTCTTAGAATCTGAATAAAATTTCGTATTATGTAGTATTTTTAAGTGTTAACGGTGAATCTCATGTGTCATTTTCTGGGTGTGATTATCTTTCTTGTCCGACGTCTATAACACTCATTATTATGGTAGCTAGGATATCCAAATTTCAGTCATCCTTTTGGTATTCAGTCTTAACAGAATATATGCCCCTGGGGTGAAGACTTGTAGAAGAAGTGATTTAACCAGAAATTAACCTACACTCATAGGAAAGACAAATATTTACTTATCCTATTGTTTTCAGATATGAGTCATTTTATTGAATTATGGTTCTTCCAGTGATAGCTTGGGCTTATAGGTTTAACATTCATGCAGATGTGTTATTTGTTGTCAGAGTTTTAAGAACCGTGATAAATGGATCAAGCTACCATGTTTGCATCAGTATCACGGGCACTGCATTACAAAATGGTTGAGGATCAACAAGGTACCATTTCGTACGTGGCAGAATATATATATAACATATATATTCTTTATGATAGGTTTTGAATTATCCTTTTGGTGAACATCTAAGATTAGCTTGCCAAATTTCATTTTCTTCTTTGAGCAACCATTTTTTTTCTCAATATGGAGTGAACTTGTTAACCTATCTACTTGTTATGAATCAGAATCTTGACACTCATTATCACTACATCAGGTATGTCCAGTGTGCAACAAAGAAGTGTTTGGTTCCTAATGGATCTGCAGTGGCGCTTGATATGATTCCTATACTTTCTATGTCCTATACAAGACAAAAGTACTCGAGGATGTATCCAAGATGGGCACGAGTAAGATAGGAAAACAGCTTATTGCTAGTGAAGTTTGATTCTAGTTTCCAACCCCATCTGACTTGGTTTTAGTTGTCTAATATGGATGTCTCTCTTGTCATAATCGTATCTTGTTGGCTAAAATAAAATTTCTCGTCATAATCATATCTAGTGCTGTTGAAGGTTTCGACTTCTTGCAGTTGGTTGTCTAATTTATTAATTGATAACCAGTGCTTCTTTTCCTTCTTTTTCTTTTTTTCTTCTCTTTTTACTATGAACCTTTGGACTGGATGTTATTACAAACCTGAATATATGAATCACACCGACCGTTGGTACACATTAAATTGGTTTACAGCAAATAGTATTATTATTGCAAGTTGAATTTAGTTCTTAATACAACCAGTTGAGGAAGAGACTATGCGAAGGAGGTGAATATTAAGATGATCACGTCTTCTATATTTTGGATGAGAAAGAAAGGTCTCAAAATGCAACAAGGACAGGAAGAATTTTCTTATTGCACTATTTTCCGGACATGTTGAAGCAAAATACAAGACCAGAATTCATTTGTCTTCGTCAATAACGTTAAGAATATGTCTCTTCATACAAGCTGAAACTTTTACGAAAGATAATTAATTCATTTAATTAGAAGTTTACATGGCATAGGATGGAGGATAGTTATTAAATCAAACTTCTAGAACGTTTGTTCACTTTCTTATGTATAATTTTACAAAACAAAACTCAACCCAATTAATGTCTATCGCAAGTAAGAGAAAAATGTAACTCATTAGATCTTTCCCCGGCCAAACTTAATTGGAACAGTTCAGATGAAGAATGATGGAATAGGAAAAAAAAAAATTGTGCGGCTGTCGATATTATATTCCATATGAAAAAAAATTCAAATAGGATATTGTTATTGAGACCACAGGTTTACAGGAAATTATCTCACATTTAGAAACATTAATTAATTCTCATGATCCGAAATAGAGCCCATTCGTACAAGGAAAATATCCAGTCAATTGAGCTCTACAATGTGCTTCCATCATGAACTAGATGTCATTGTCCCCCACGGGATCTTGCAATAAATTAGGTTGTTTTTGTTTCTACGAAATTATTTTTTTCGGAAATTTCTTCTTCATCTTGTAGCGTAATAGAAAATTCTTACTGATGAAAAAGTAATATAGATGCTGGAGAGAAATTATTTTTCCCCTAGAGAGTATCTCACATTTCACAATTCAAATAGATGCTTTATTTATATTTTTTGAGACTTTTTTTCAAACAAAACTGAATATAAAAATGGATTATTTTAAAATGTCTCAAATCTTTACTTTTGTAGAGCAAAGAGGACAACTTTTTCTTTTCTCCTCAGGCATTGTTCTTGAATCTTTTTATGTAAAAACTTGTGGGGAGTTGAAGATTTCCTGTTGGTTTTATTGGATTTTATATATCCCGTGAAATAATCGAATGCATAATAATGCCAAATGAAACTACTGATCTACTTTGTCTTTTTTCAAAAGATATTTTTCACATTAATCTCCTTTATTCGTTAATCTCTGGCCTATGATCAGCAAAGAAGTTAGAATGTAAAATAATTAAGTGGAAGAAAATGAAAGAGACTCGCACTTTTTCGATATTTCTGTTGAAAATTTTATCTGACACAATGTAACTTAATTAAATTAGTTGAGTTCGATGATGAATCGATTTTTAATTTATGCACGAGTTAGACCATCTTGACACAAAAAAAAATTACATATCATCTTTAAATTGAAATTAATGGCTCTTCAATCGTTCTCTGACATTGATTGACTAGAAAAAAAAATTTGACGGCTGAGAGAGCATCAATTGCACAGTGCAATCTCAAGCTTAAATTCACTGGAGAAAATAATTAATGAATGAGAAAATCAAATGAAGATGGAATCTAATAATAAACCCTAAATCCAACATCCCGGGGCTAATTCAAGTTATTAATAAAATATAATGACAACAGCAGATAACGAATGGAACAGGCTGGAAATGCATTCCTAAACACTCAAGCTTCACACAAAATGCCAACTTGGCCTCCAAATAGCACCAAAAGAAAGAGACAACACCAGCTTGGGTCACTAGGGAGCAATAACTTTGGAAAAATATCTAGCAGTAATTTAAATTTTATATATCATCATATCTTAAAAGAGTACAATCGCAAGCCATTACTTCTTTTTTTTTTCTTTTTTTTGGGATACTCGATTCAGGGTTTGATGACAATTGACTGCATCAAAATCTCGCATGTCCCTGCTTCCATCGCCTGAAATGGGGCCAGTGATGCTGAACCTTTTGAAAGGAACCGCAACGTCAATGATTGATTTTTATATCTTTGGCTAAAAAAAGCTTAATCAGATTTTAACTATTATAAACATATATATTTATAATATTATGCAGTAAAATGTACAATAACTAACAAGTGAATGAAATTTTTAGTCGTATGTCAAATCCTCATTTACACAAATATTAACTCTACATATTATATAAAGTATGGGTAAAAGAAATATAATGTGCAGTATATGCTGCTTCATAGTAGGTAGTATACTCAGTACCTTGATTCATGGAATTTACAATCCCAGCTACTTAACATCTCTTGTTCTTTTTTTTTCTCTCTCTCGTTTTGGATATATAATACAACAGAACATTAAGAACGTCAACAAAGGCCTAACATTATTCACATAAAAGACTCGTTTGAATGTTTTAAAATTGTTCTAGAATATAATTCAGAAATGTTTTCGTTCGTCTAACTTCTCTAGAGAGAACTTATCTTTTACTTTTGTAATTATTATATGTGGAACTCACAATAATGCTAAATGGTGTTCGGTAAAAATGTGAGAATAAAACTCTACCAAACAGGTCAAAGAGAATAATAAGATTTGTTCACTTTCAATATATATATATATATTTCTTTTCTCGGAAGAATAAAAAAAACTCCCCTTTCATTTGGAAACACAAGACAAAGAAGTTTACGAATCTGAGTTAAAGTAGATGAATCCGAAGCCCTCTGAACAAAGACAATTTATGTGCATGTCTTGGATCCACCCACATTTTTGGATGTTTCATGGAGTACAAGTCCATGATAATTATATGTCCCGTCGCCAGATCCGTGAAGGGCTCATCAAGTGAATGATGTGATGAATTGGGGAATGCATTCCAACCTCAATAACATCAAAAGCCCACTTCAATTTTCTATTCTGATTTTCACGTCACCGATATTTCCAGAACCTCATCTTTATATATATATATATTTGCCTAATAATAATAATCGATCAGGACTGAGTTTAATTGTAAAAAAAATTAACATATTCTATGCAATATTGTCTCATACCCAGCCCAATCTCGGATCGGTGTTCAAAGCTTAAAACGATCGACGGGTCGATTGAAATCTAAGGAAGAATTTAACTCGCTTTGATTCGGTCAAACTCGGTCAAAATTCGAATTCAACCGACTGATCGATCGGGTTTGACCGACCTGATCGGGTCAATTTCTAAAATAAAAAATTAAATATAAAAATTATTTAACCATTTAAAAATATTATATATATAATTGTTTAAAATTTATATTTTGATGTCCTCTTGTCACATATATAAATTTTTTGATATTTTTTTATTTATAACTACCTCATAAGAATTTTTTATTTATACTGATGACTTAATTTATGTTACTTTATTATATTATTTAATCTTAATTATTTTATTTTACTTTACTTTACTATACTGTATTATATTTTTTTTGTTAAATATTATATTATATATTAATAATATTATAACAATCTCTTTAATGTATTTTTTTTTTAATTAATTTATATTATCCGATCCGACCATTCGGTTCGATCCGGTCCAACCGGTCGAATCTAACTGGTTGATCAATCTGGGTCGATGATCGAGTCGGGTCTTATAACATTGAATCTACGTTGGGACCGAGTTTTGAATAAAAAAGTTGTATTCTTTCTTCCATCTGATTATTGAATATTACACTATACCAAGCATGTATTATTTATTATGAGAATTTCATGCGAGAAAAATATAGATTGAAAAACACATTAAAAATTATAAGTCGACTGATTATTTTCTATTCCTAAATCGTAACTCATAGAGACTTTATTTAGACATTTCTTCTACCGCGAGACTTCTGTTAATGCGATGCCACCTTTAATTGCGAAGTATCTTAATTGTTTATTCAAGGCATTATCAATCATTTATAAGTTTTAATATGTATTATGCATAAAATGAACATATAGATAATAAATAACAAAATGAGGACTTTAAATTAATCATGCTTAGTATTATATTTTTAAGTTTATTCAAAATATTTATAAACTAAGTTTTGTTCTAACTTAATTTGTGGTCAATTTAATAATCCGATCTGGGATTCGATAGGGACCAATTTTGTGATAAGGTATTAAATCTTCTAAACTCGACCAAAATCGAATAGGGACCGAGTCAAATTTCGAAGCTGAATTGATCACTTTCTAAGCCAGACTTTAGTTTCAACATTTCTTACATAATTTTATTTTGAATATATCCGATATTTTTGGATTGTTACTTATAATTCAATTCAAATGTCTCTTTCAATAAACTACTTATTAGGATTTGAATTTGAAATTATTAACTCTCGTACGAAATTATCCGAACGTCCAACTCGATGGCTCATGAAAACTTAAGTTTTAACCTTTGTACATGATTTATTTATTTTTTTAAAATAAACAAACTAACGTAGATAAAGTTTAAATAGAGAAAGAAGGAAATAAGAAAAGAACCAAGTTGGCACTTTGTCTTGGTCAAACAAAAAAAAAATCGAAGCGATTGGTTCCCTAATCAACTTAGTTTAAATAGACAAGCCATCAACTTTTGTTTAACCAAGTTAGCCAATTAATTGGATTAATAAAATTGGATAATGATTTTATTGTAAGATAGCATAAAGATTCATATATAATTTATTTTCTAATCAGTAAGATCATTCCGAATTGTGTGTTTAACAAACAAAATTTTTTTGTATTCACAAAAATTTAAACTTTAGACATCTATTTAAATTAAGAGGAGCCGCTATCACTCCATCTCAACTCTTGATTGTAGAGAAATAAAGATAAAATTGATAGAAAAAAAGTAGAGAAATAGAATGTTAAAAATTAAATATGATAAATTATATTTGAAAATAACACAGAGATTTTTTAGTTAAAAAGAAGGAATCTCTATATTTTCTATTCTTTTACAATGATAAAAATAACATATATATAATATTTAGCCTTCTAATATTTACACTTTATTTTTAAAAGTAAACATCTTCACTGGAACTTGTCCATTCTAGCATGCTCATCCAACATCTATTACGTTAAGATTTAAATTATCAATAAATCATGTTAATAATGGCAAGTGGCACTTATGTATCTTATCATTCAACTCCTAACACAACGTTACCTTATTTCATATTTAATAAATCATATTTAATTAGTTTTTGAAAGGCATACTTTGTAAATTAGAACTTTGACAACTTTCAACAACAAAATAAGTTGTTTGTTTATTTATTTGAATTGCCACATCTGTTGTGTAAGCACCATGGGTTAAGTGCCGGACATTAAAAATTTAGGTATTTAAAAGTTAACATGTGAAATTGATCCATCCATATATTTAAATGTACGTAATTACACTGCAATTTCATAGATTGATTTTAATCTGACGACTTAAAATATAAGTAATTTGAACCATTATATCAAAATAATGTCAATCTAATCATTCAAAAGTATGAGATTGCAATATATATATATATATATATAATGAAAAATAAAGTATAATAATTCTAACAGTAAAACTCGCTGTGGGGTCAAATTTTCGATAAAAAAAAGCTAGTTATTTTTTTGATCAATTTTTAAAATTTTAAAAATTAATCTAAATTATTTAGAAAAAAAATCACCGTCTACCTGTCTAATTTTTTTGAGTGATTTTTTTGGATCTATTTTTATATAATTATACTTTAAAAATATAAATAATAAATTAAAAAGTAACATAAAATATTTAATTTTACATTAAATATGAAATATACTATTAAAATTGTAAAGTTGCCTAATTAAATTTTGATAATGTGATAAAAAATATGAAATTATATATAAAAACTATTATATTTATAATAAAAAAATTAAACTTATGAACTAATTATATAATAAAAAATGGACTCCAGAGATCTTTATGTTTTTTTTTGTGGAACCTAATTTTAACGGATGAATATTAATATATTAAAAGTTTCTCTAAATGATATTGGGGTCATTATTTTTAAATTTTTTCGGTTTGTTTTTTTTCGAATTGGGTAAATTATCTGGGTTTGTCGGATCTTTTTAACCCACTGGCGGAACCTATGATACTTTAAAAGTTGAAAAATAAGAATAATAAATCCCCAAAGTAACAATATTCACATTTTTCTAGAGGGTAGAAATATATTCACATTATGCTTGTGCGTGAGGGGGACTGAGAGCAAAAATTTTTAAAAAAAGAGTAATCGAATCCTCAGCCTTCTATAACTAAATAAAACCATGACATCAAAATAAATTGTGTCGAACTGTCACGCTGAAAAAAATTAATTCCTCAATTTATATATTAATACGATTTTATTTTTTAGTTCTACAAATTATATATTAATATACGTAACTAATTAAAATTCTAAAAATAGGGGGTGGGGGCGCTTGTGATTATAATATAAATCTCATTGATGCTAAACGGCACCCATTGCGATTGGATATATACATTAGAAAACTAATTTAGGAATACGAAACCGTAAAATGAGTCATCTAAAGGTGTATACAAAGATGAAACTGGAATTTATGTCATTTACATTAATATATACTTGTAAATTTTACATATATATATGTGCTTGATTAATTACAGATATGCAATGCATAATATGCATCATTCGTCCTTATCCTAATTACCTAGAAAATGCAACGCGTATTTAAAGCGTGCGAGAAAATAGAAGAATGGGTCGATGCGAGTTGCAAAAACAGGGGGGAGACAGCGGCTGGTCTCTTGGGAGTCCGGCTTCTGCAATCCTCTCCTCCTTGAAAACTCTCATCTTTCTTGTTAACCCGACTCCGGTGCTATTTCGGCCGAGTTGTTTGGATTCTTGAGCTGTTCGGCGCTGCTTCGATTAGTGTTTTCTGCTGGGAAGCCGCGGGTTTCTGGGCGATGGGAGCGGGGGCATCGAGCTTGATGGGACCGGAGGGGGAGGCCGGGTCTCTAGAGACGGCGCTGGAAGACCTGCCGGAGAGCTGCGTCGCATTGGTGCTGCTCCACCTCGATCCGCCAGAAATTTGCCGAGCGGCGAGGCTCGGAAGGAAGTTCCGGGGAGCGGCGGCCGCGGACTTTGTCTGGGAGACCAAGTTACCGAAGAACTATCGGTACTTGATGGAGTTGGCCGCCGACGTAAAGAGTCCTAACAAAAGAAGCCGCCTTTGCAAGAAGGAGATCTATGCCAGGCTTTGCCGGGCAAACCCTTTCGATGGGGGCACAAAGGTGCCATCTTTTCACCTTAAATTATGATACTAGGCATTGCATTTGTTTGTCAGCTAATTTGTTCGCAGTGTCTCTACAGAGTATTCTTTTCTTGTTTCGAGAACAAAAAATTGTGACTTTGCATTTGTTTTCTGCGGTAGTAAAATTAAAATATCGACTGTAGAGTATATTTGAATCGTTTGTAGAACAGGTGTTAATTATCCAATTTGGGATTAGCCTAATTGAGGTTTCTGGTATTTTGGATTAGGAGTTCTGGCTGGAGAAGAGCAAGGGAGGGATTTGCTTGTCTATTTCCTCCAAGGCATTGCTGATCACAGGGATTGATGACCGGAGGTACTGGAACTACATCGACACTGAGGAATCAAGGTAATTTTTGTTGTTTAGTTCCTGCTTTAATTGTAATGCCATCTGTATGGTTCAGGATGTCGATTCATTGTGATAGATCAGTTTCTCTTAATGACCTTTCTAATGCAAAAATACAATTTTCTCACTGCGTTCTCATAATCTTAAATACATTAGTGATATTACAGAAGCTTAATTGAAAACTTGAAATGTTAAACTATAAATATTAAATATGCGTCCAACCGTATAGACTTCAATTTTCAGGATGGATGATTAATCCATCAAAATTATGGCATAGTGTGCGAAGGGGATCACAGATTCTTATCTTGAATATTTTCTTGATTAATCCATACAATTTTCTTGAATATTTTCTCCGCTCAGTAAAATTATGGCATGTTCAGTGATCGAAGGGGATCACAGATTCTTATCTTGAATTATTGTAACAGCTCCTTCTCGAAAAAAAAAAATTTATTGTAACAGCTGCAATGGACATTCACCCACACTAGTGTTTCTTGTTCTGAACAAGTCAGGCTGTTGAACTGGGGTGAACACAAGTTAAATCGTCCATGAATATCTTGTGGCTCGGCCTATTTTAGGCTTTATTTCGGCACGGTTTTTTTGATAAACAAGTCAAGCCTGAATTAAGAAGTTGGAATTTTAATTTGACTTGGTTTGTTTATATTAACAACCTATAAAATTAATATATATTATAATACAACTTAAACTATATACTAAAGTATTATTCTGTTTTATAAATACTAGAATTTCTTGAATTCTATCTTTTCTTTTAAGTGGCAATTGATTAACTTTTAGATTTTTGGGAATACATTTTGCTTGTCAAATCCACTGTCATTTGAAATGCTATGAACATGGGCAACTGCCAAATTTTGGCCAAGCTTGCCAAATTTATAATGCCAAGTATTAATCTTGTAAGCTATTTTCATGCTTCTTTAAATTTGAAATGCATTTTGGCTCTGAAAATGCATTTGAAGTGTTGTACAGCTTGGTCTTCTATATAAGTCACTGAGAATTCATTTGCATTTTGATATGTTATACTAGTGATTATAATGCGGTAGTAAACATAATGATTTATGGAGAATAGAACTTGACTCCACCATTGTCGTTTCATCAGATTCCACACAGTTGCATACCTTCATCAGATTTGGTGGTTTGAGATAGATGGAGAAATTGACTTCAGCTTCCCATATGGAACCTACAGTCTATTCTTCCGTCTTCATCTGGGACGACCCTTCAAGCGACTTGGACGTCGAATATATAACTCTGAGCATATCCATGGATGGGATATAAAGCCTGTGCGGTTTCAAATGTCAACATCAGATGGTCAGCACGCAACAACTCAGTTGCATTTAGACAAACCTGGGCGTTGGATCCTTTACCATGTAGGAGATTTCGTAGTAAAAAACTCCAATGCTTTGACCAGTTTAAAGTTCTCAATGCAACAGATTGATTGCACTCATACAAAGGGTGGTTTATGTGTTGACAGTGTGTTTATATTTCCTAAAGGTTTTAGGCAAGAAAAGGTTTCTGCGACCTGTGTGTAGCTTTTCTTTTTTCTTATCGTGATCGTAGTTCTGCAACGGTAAAGTTCATCTGTTTTGTTCTTTAGGTAACTGATGAGTAGATTATTGTACATAATCTCCTTGTGTCAATTTTGAACGAAAACGCCTGGCTTTATTTTTCCTGAGTGCTTATGCTAAAATGATTCTTTGCCAGTCCTGATTGGTGTACTAGATTGAATTGTAGTTTTGTCATCTGCACTACACTTCTGTAGACTAAGCGTGAAACTAGAATCAGATTCGAGATTTCTTAAGTTGGGTGTAACAATGAATTATTAATTAGCAACGTTGATATCATTATTTAGTCCTCAAGTGTCTATATTTCAAGACCGAGAAGAATGGCAGTAGATCATTGGTTAAATGAACTAGCAATCCACAATAGTGTTAAACCTCTCCTTTCTATGGGTTTGCAATCCACAATATTAGTATGCATATTTGTGTTAATTATTGCTACCGGGATTGACCTATGTGACAGAACTTTCAATTACTTGCTCATGGAGGATTGCATAATTACTCGTCAGAAACAAGGAATGCATGCTCGCGGAAGCTTATGATTTTTAGTTTATCATCTTTTTTCTGTTTTTTTTTTCTTGACACGGACATGAAGTTGTTGGAGTTCCGGATTTATAAAATTTGTGTTCTATGCAATATACTCCAACGATTATGGAGTATCCTCTTTTCCTGGAGGTTAAGATTTCAATCTAGCGTACCCTCTTTGTACGTTTCATTTTTATTCCCATCATTTTATTTGCATTCGTCGTGCGTTTCATCCGTTGAATATTAAGAGGGGATTTCTCTTCATTTCCGTCTTTTTTATTGCAATGCCGTGTGCTTGCGGCAATCCTGTGACTGGAGGAAGTGTGATGCATTGTTGTCTTTCCTTAGGGTTGTGTACGATTTAACTGAAACCATGCATCTCTGCTTGCACAACTCATGAACCTTTTATCCGCAGTTAAATGATCTCAAAAGAGCATGCAAGCTCAAAAATATGTTACTATGTTTTCAACACTTGAAAAGTGTAGCAAATACTCCGTGTTCTGAACAAAAAAATATGGCTGAAACGTCGCAGAGCATAACTTTGCTCAATTTCTGTGTGGGATGGTAAAAGTTCATCACAATAACTTCTCCAAGCCATAGATCAAATTCTGCAGAAAAGCTCTGGTTAGAGTCGATTTTTTTGGCTACTATCTTTTGGAGCTGACCAAATGGAACTCGACCAAGTTAGCTTCTTACCTTCAACCTCACGACCTTTCTTATGGCGAGAATTAGGCCTGGCATAAGGCACTCCACATTTGAGATATCATGTCTCAGGGAGTACACCTGCAGATTTACCTGACTGTCAAATCTCTGAGATGGAAAATGACTTCAGTGCAGTAAGAATGGATATGGATGCATACCTCTCCAGGCCCTGAGAAATGGACCGTTGTGCTGGAATCAAGACCTGGAAGGACCAAGCTGTGCACCCTTACCCCATCTTCACATAAGGCTTGTCCCCTTGCCTTGGAGAAAAAAAAAAGAAAAAGAAGATTGGCTTAATTCATTTATATCATTGCCTTGGACCAACCCGCAGATTGCCTTTTTTCTTAATAGGATGATTAATGTTTTTTGGCTCATATGATTAACTGACTGTTGCATGTAGCTTGTAAGGTTTAGATTTATTCAACTTCCTAGTGTCAATGTCAAACTGTCATAAGAAGCAACAACATTGTGCCATCTTTTTCATTCTAAGCATCTTATGATTTCAATCATTCTTTGGTCCACCTATCTTTCAGTGATTTTTTGTGCTTGATATTACATGGAATAAGAAGGTCAAACAACATCACTTTATAAGTGTATGGAGCCAAATTAGATGTCATTCGTTAACTGCTGTAGTACTTTTATAACATGAATAGAATTGTGAGAAATCGTGCACTCACTGGATTGTCTGTTGCAATGTCTTCTCTGTTGTATCTCTGACCAAGATCTGACAGATTGTTGGCAATTTGAGCTGCTTCCTCTGATGGAAGATCCTGCAAGCATAGATCAAGTGATTTGATAATGAAGCGAGTGAACAGAAGATTACACCTAAGATTTATCGGTCAACACATCCACATGTGTTATTACTCTATTAGGTAATATTGGAAGAAGAAAAACAATTATGTTGAATTGCCAGATTTGAACACTGCTGCTACATCTGAAACTTCTAGAGTATTATAGCTAAGCCATCCAATCATGAGGTAAAAAGTTAGCTTACTTGTGGCTCAGGTCTTGTTTCTACAATCTCAACATTGTTGTAATGGAACGAAGCTTGTATTGCAGCTTGTTGTAGGAGAACAGAGCCAATGGAAAGTGTTGGAGCCACAAGACAACCCTGATTGCAGTAAAAGATGAATTCATAGATCTCCCAGTCTCTGAATCATCAAGAGTCATTTCAAGACGACAAGCTTGCTAGAAGAAAGATTTCAACATGGTCTTACACAAGCTCACCATGCTGGCCTTCTCACAGAACACGGATAAAGCAGATATGGTATCCATTTCGATCTTCGGGACATACACAACACTGGTCAAGCCAAATGCTGCAGCCTACAAAATTGTGGGCATAATGTAAGAGGAAGAACATAACGAAAACAGCATTCCATTGACAGGCTAATTATTCTTTGATGCAAGACTTGCAGTTCTGTCAGATTAATTCTTATCTTGGGTTAAAACACGGTGGATGAACATGGGTCAAAAGCATATACAGAAACTGTTGCTTAAAAGATAAAACATAAACTTTACACCCTGCTTTGGTGACTTCCAAACTACCTAAATCTGAGCCAATTAACTAGTCCACGACTTACCTGCTTCACATTATCATACACCGATGAAGGCTCAGTGAAATCGACCATCACCCCTGTCGCTTTTGACTGACATTGCATCAAGGCGTCACATTTATGTACACAGTTAACAAGTAATCAGCACAAAATTGATCATCAAGTTGCTACCTGAGCTATCGAGCCTAAGATCATGGTCAAGTCATTGAGGATAGGAATCTCCAAAGGCTCTTCCATGCCACACACCTTAATGCCATCCATTAATCTTGTCAAAAACTATATAATCCTACATCTCATGGATCGCAATTGAAATATAAACGTGAAGGAAAAGAAAGCAAAGAAGAACTATCGAATAAAAACAGATGCGAATTAAGCAAGGCAAGTTTCAGGACCTGCCCAGCGTCCTGCCCAACCAAACGAGTGTCCAGAGCGCCGGCTAATTCCATTCCTCTGGCTTTAGTCACCGCCGCAATCGCGGCCTTTCCTATCTCTTTCGTTGCCCCGTTTATCACCACCTCTTTCCATGGACGTTGGCAACGCAAGAAGAGAACAGAAACCAAAAGGGAGCAAGTCCTCAGTTACAGAACAAAATTGCAGGCCATCTCTTCGCTACGTAGCAGAGCAGTTCATGGAGATTGATACCTTGATGCTTCTGGAAGCAGGCTGCATCGAGCAAGAGAAGCCGGCGGCGGCATTGTTCCTGGAGGCCTTGTTGCGGCTTGTGGCGTGGAATGATGGGTAGTGCAAGGTGGCCATTTCTGCCTGAACTGAACCGCCTGTAGGATGATGAGAGGCCTTGGGAGTTGTCTAAATATCTGCCTTATCTCCTTGCAGATGTGTCAGATGACTAGATCTTTTTGCATAATATAACCTTATGGTCAGGTCAGGTCATGTGTCATGACATTTGTGACAATATAATGTGCTTGTCATGCTAAACGTGTAGTATTATTGAACATGACAACAATTAATTATGTCCATGGTTTATTAATCCGTATATGTGCGTATGATAAAGAAATCTAATAGAGGAAGAGAATACTTGCTTACCACCTGATTAAGCATTTAGTTACAAATAACTATAAGCGAGAAAATATTATTGGACAAAAACTATAAAAAATAACTATAAAAAATATTATCCCGTTATTATTCGTAATGTAAATAACTATAAAAAATATTAGTTAAGCGAGAAAAAAACGTTAAAAGGAAATATTTAGGAAAATGGAGGAGATAACTAAAATAAAGTAAAAGGAGGGACTGAGCTACAAATACAGATTTGCACGGGTGTAACAAGGAATTTTGCTTCCAACATTAGCACGGAATCCATCTCCTAGCAAAAAAAAAAAAAAAAAAAAACTCCTCAGTAGTCACGAACACGTACGCAGCGGACCGAATCCAAGAACCAAATCTTTCATCTTCTATTGCGAATCAAAAAGTGCTCGTCTTTCCTCCGTTTGCCCCAGTCCGCGCCCTCTCTCTCTCTCTCTCTCTCTCTCTCTCTCTCTCTCTCTCTCTCTCTCTCTCTCTCTCTCTCTCTCTCTCTCTCTCGTAGTTGTAATTTTGATCTGTGTGCTACCTTGTGACGATTGTAATTCCCTCTTCGGTTGTAAGAGTAAACTGTATTCAAGAGCGTATGATTCATGTTATTGTCTTGATGTCACAAATTATTTCTTTCGTCCCTGTTACAGATGTTTCAATCTTTCTTTAAGATTTGTTATTTATATCTCTCGTTGAACTTCTTTTCATCACGCTATTTATAGCTATAACAGGAGAAGTTAATTTGAACTAATAAAAGATTGGTGAGAAAGACTGCTAAATCTATAGGTTTTTTATTGGGATGACATGTTTCAGAGAAAGCTCTGGTAGAGATCAGGGCCTTATTGTTAGTCCCCTAGATTTTTTTTAATAGTCCCCTAGAGTTTACCGATGTTGAAATTGAGCGGCGGCGTTTAAAATCTGTATAGTTTGATACTTAATGGAAGCATTGGCTCGATGGCTGCTTTAAGAAAGCAACTCCTTTTTATCGGATCTTGTATTGCTCACTAGTGAGGTTGCACTAACTGAGATAGGCTTTTCTGATATGCTATTGCACGATGTTCCAACTTAGGAACTTAATTAGCATCAGAAGAATGTGAAGTGAAAATGAAGCCGTTGCCATCAATTACCCAGTTACCTTCATCGTATCCTGAGAATTCCATTCTCAGGAAACCAACTAGATGTAGTTAGTTGCTCAAAGTGCAAGGGGGCTTCCCATTGGACCTGCTACTTACACTTTTTGCTTGCATTTTCCGAATGCTACCTTGATGTCTGCATTTGATGATGAATCAAGGACAGCACATAATTGTTGAATTTGTAAAACACGTATTGGCAAGCGAAGGTGGCCATATGGGAGAATTTCCCCTCCCTTTCTATCGTAGCTGGTGGCTGTTGGTGATGATGAATTTACTAATTCAATGAGAGATAATGCTGAAGGAATTGTCCTCCCCACAATTTCCTCATTGATTATATCTCATTTTAATAACCATTGAAAACCAGTTGTGATATACAAATTACTGAAAGTTTTAACTGCCGAATGAGCTAATGACTGAGGATTTGTTTACTTAATAAACTAATAGATTAACTGCACTAAGAGTTTAGATCAATCATCAATGAGGATGCTTCTCACTGGATATTTGTTAAGCATGACCTTCCATCCACTCTTTTCTTTGTCAAACTCAAACTGCTGAAAGTGTGGTCGTTCTTGCATGATCAGAAAACTCAACAGTTTGCCAATGCTAGACTTTTCTTGAGATTTTAACACAGTTTTCCTACTTTGCTTTTTTTTTTCTTTAAGTTCAGTTGTAACATTTGATTGTCAGGTTAAAGTTAGAAGATGACATCAAGCACATTAGATGTAACAAGAGCGGAGCTTGCTCTTTTGGTCTTATACTTGAACAAAGCTGAAGCAAGAGATAAGATCTGTAGGACTATCCAATATGGGTCGAAGTACTTGAGTGATGGTAAACCTGGAACAGCGCAAAATGTAGATAAGACAACTAGCCTGGCGCGAAAAGTTTTCCGTCTTTTCAAGGTTAGCTTAAATTACTCATCAAATACAAAGGATTGAATACCTTCATATTTTCACATAATTATTATTGAATTTGCAATTTGTTAATGATCTTCATGCTCTTATAAGCCCACCTCCTGCTGGATCTCCACTTCCTCTGGTCTTGCTTGGAAAGGTTTAAATATCTCTAATGTCAATGAGGTTTCTATCTGAAATATAACCCTTCAGTGTCTTTACATTAATCATTTATGCAGTCCAAAAATGCATTGTTGTCAACTTTCTTGTTCCTGGATCAAATTGTATGGTTAGGCAGAACTGGTAACTACAAGGTGTGGATTTCTGATTTCCTTGTCAACTTCCTTTTCCTGCTTAAAATGACTGACACATTTATCATGTAATTTTCATTTTCTAGAACAAGGTACGGGCAGAGGTAATTGGCAGGATATCTCTTTTTTGTTGGATGGGCTCCTCAATTTGCACAACCTTAGTTGAGGTTTGTATCCATTTAGGTCTGGTGTCTTTAGTAGGTTAATTCTAGCCGACCCCACCTAGTGGGATAAGGCTTTGTTATTGTTGTTGTCGTCTTTAGTAGGTTAATTCAAACTTTTGATTATCTAGTTTGATCTCTCTTTACCTTCATCCATGTTTGCATACTTGAGTACATTGTCCTTTGTACTTACATTATGTTGTCGATACTTTTTCCAGTTAGGCGGACTGGGAAGGCTATCTGCGTCAATGAAGAAAATAGAGGAGGAACTGAAGCAATCTGACAAGTATAAAGTATGATTCGGAGATACTTGTAAAATAGTTTTTTCTTTGTGTTGTCTTGCATCCTAATCTCTTATGAATGATTGCAGGATGAGGATTACCGATTGAAGCTCAAACAGTCGAATGAAAGGTTGCTATCTTTGATAAAAGCTTCTTTGGATGTAGTAGTTGCAGTTGGGCTGCTTCAACTAGCACCAAAGAAAGTTACCCCTCGAGTTACTGGAGCATTTGGATTTGTCACTTCTCTCATTTCCTGCTACCAGGTACTATTCAATTTAGCTAATGTACTAATATGTCTATATGTGTAAGTTGTAACATGGTTTCTGATTCCACATTGCTATTTGCATGTGACACAGTTGCTTCCTGCCCATGCACGCCAGAAGATGACATAAACCTTTAAGTCATATTCATTGCTGCAATACAAGTAGTCTAGTTTACTAGGCAATTGTTCAAAACTTCAGTTAGTGGACGTATCGAACTTACCTACTGTTGGTTATTATAGGAACTAAAGTGCTGTTCTTGGATGACTAAGTTCTTTGTCACCATGCTGAGTGGTGTGTGGATGTTTTCAATGTCTATTTTTGTGTTTGTTTTGCTTTGCATCTTCTGGATTATAATTATTTCGTTCTTTCTTGATAACTGTCGATTGACAAAACCTGAAACTTGTTTACTTTCATATTTGACTTGAGCAAGACACACCCTCCTAGGTCCAACAGTTAGATGTCATTTTATTGCAGTATTTTACTCTGAAAACCAAGACCCGGATAATTAATTGTCAGGCTGTCCTGATTCATGAGATCTTTACATGCCATTCATGTTGGAGAACGGGATATGATTCTAGCTCAGTAACAATTAGTATTGCTTCCTGGAACTTGGGCTTTCTTCATTTTCTCGCAGATTCATTTCATAATTATGCATGCATGGATATTTTTATTAGTAAGATTCTATTCATTCTAGATGTTCTCGATTATGAAGAGTGTGTTGATGAATGAGCGATGACAATGGTGAAAGGACATGATATATAATCCTAGTCGTTCAAAACCTAGGCCTTTATAGCCAGTAGCGTTTTGTTGGAAGTTAACTAGGGGAATATACGGATATTCTTTGGTCAGACGCGTGTTTTATTCTATAAAAAGTACAAAAGACAATTCTATCATTTTTTAAAAAAAAAGTTAACCTTGTAAAAATCCGTGAGTTATCATATTTTTTTATGAAAGGTGGAATACATTTAATCGAGTGCAAACTTAAAAAAACTGCTTAATTCGATGAAATATATATCTTAACCTCGACCTACTTTAACCCTCTACCAAAGGGGGTAGGTGTTCTTTGGTTGGGTTTGAGTTTTTTGGGTAAATTTTGACCTTTTTGTGCATCCCGCAGAGGCGGACCAAGACTGGAAATTGGGGGTGTCAATTGAACCCAAGACCAGCTCATCAGTTCTAGGCGTCAGAATCAATGTGGCAAACTATATAAATGTCACGCACATATATTTAGGAGGGGTCCGGATTTAATTTTAATCCTAAAAAATATGCAATACTAGTCATCATAGAAAAAGTGGAGGGGAGGGGGGACACCATCAAATGGGTCCGCCCCTGGCAGGCATCCTACTTAGGGGTCTTGGTCAACTGATTGTGAAAAAAAGAAATCAAACGAGATCCATTTCAGTTCTTTACTAGAAAAAACATAATGAATTTAAGAAAACGAGATCAAATAAAACAAAACAAAAGTAGTAAAATGCTCAAGTGTGACAAATAATACTAAGATAAATGACCAAAAATATTGAAAATTAAACATTCAAATATGAATAAAATAATAGGTAATACGGAGATTCATCGGATGGACATCCCCATCTTCCTATGATCCCATCGATGGCTGGCATTCGAAGTCTCAACCCAATTATAATTGAATCGGACTGGATCAACACCTTAAACATTTTTGTTATCCTCAGGCTTCTAGTAGAACCTAACCTTGTTAGCGCCTTATTGGATCCTTCCTTTTTTGTCCCTGGCTTTTAGTTCTATCCATCTTCAGCAACGGGGATGGTTACCTTGGGCTTTTGTTCAAATGCAACCATCTGCATGGACTTCAGCAGAAGCTATTTCATATATTTCGGGGATAGAAATTGTATCCCCATAGTAGCTTTGACACAAAATTGTAAGAGCCGTTCTAATCAGCGAAAATTGAGCCGTCAGCTTCGTTTTTCAACAACTAAAAAAATTAGAATAACTTTGGTATTAACAAAGGATTTGTTTATGATAACTTATTTGAATACAATGAGATGTCAAGAGTAGGGATGACATTGGGTCATTCGGAATGAGGGATATAATTCTCGTTGGATAAATTTCACTAAATATCTTTTAATTTTATCCATTTTTTTAACTTTATCATCCAACTTTACTTTACAACTAGATTGTCTTTCAACTATTAACTTATTTCATCAATTGCTTTTTTTCACCGAATATAGGTAGTTTATCGATCATTTTGCTTTACATGATCAACCATGAAAAATAAAATAAATATAAAATGTTTAAATAACATTATAATTGAAAATACAAATAAAAAGAGGAGGGGATAGGGCGCCTCTATGCAGCCATCGGCACCGGGGGCGTTTCCGCCCTATGTGAGTTAGGTGGTGCATGTAGAGAAAAAAAGGGGGAGGGGGTGATGCCTGCCATTTTTGCATCGGGGGCTTCGAGGGGATGGCCCCTAGTGTGACTGTGTAGAGGGGCGACGCCTTCCATTTTTGCGTCGCGCGCTCCAGGGGGATGGCCCCTGGCGTGATTGTGTGGAGGGGCGCCGCCCCCTCGCTTCGGCATCGACGCTAGTGTCTGCGTAGAGGGGCAGCGCTGGTGAGGCAACCCCCTCTTCTTTTTTATTTATAATGATAATATTATTTTTAAAATATTATTTCATATTTATTTTATTTTTTTAATAATTTATTAAAATGATAGATAAATCGTCTATATCTTGGTGAAAGAAGTTAAGAGTTGAAGAGCAACCTGATTACAAATGGAAAGATATAATTGAGAAATGGATAAAGTTTGATAACATTTAGTTAATTTTATTCAATTTCTGCTAAATTGCTCTCTCCCCGGTCTTCGCCTCGGAACCTCGGGAGGGTCTGGTGCAAAGCCCTGTCCTTGAATCCTGTGAAAAGAGCAAAAAAAGTTAATAGTTGAGGAGCAATCTGATTATCTGATTACAAATGGAAGGATATAGTTGAGAAATGGATAAAGTTTGATAACATTTAGTTAATTTTATTCAATTTCTGCTAAATTACTCTCTCCCCGGTCTTCTCCTCGGGGAGGGTCTGGTGCAAAGCCCTGTCCTTGAACATAATTAATAATATTATGGGTCTCTGACCTTTCGTAGGCCCCACGCGGATTTTGAGTTTCCGTCAAATATATATGCTATATATATTAATCATATAATATTATTAGTTAAAAATTATTTGCAACATAATATTTCATTATTACAATATTAATTCTACAACGTTAAGAATCACATATAACAAAAAAAAGTTTTAAGCAATTTTAAATCATTCAACTATTATAAAATTTAAAATAGTTTCATACTTTCGGAGATCCAAGACCCTCGAAATGCCTAGGTCCATCTCTTGGCCGGAGATTTTTGTCACCCTATGTGAGAGGATGTAAAATTTTAACATGTAGAATTTGATTAGTTAAAGTTAGTTGAAATCAAGTGGATGACTAATCAGCAGAATGCCTGATATCCATGAAAATGGTAAAAGATATCTAAAAAATTATTGTTGAAAAAGAAGACATCTTAACCTTTCGTCATTCAAAAGAAAATGTATCAACATTAGGTTCCCAAATAATAATGATGAATCTGAGCTTTCGTTACAGGATGCAAAGTTGAACATCTTAGAGATACCTTTGAATATATCGTGCATTTTCTCATGGGTTGAAAAGGATGTCCTAGGTTTTTAATAGGGCGAGCTTGTGTCCCAAGCAACTTTCTAACATGACAATTTGTTCCCTTCTCAATCAGGTCTTCTTTTTCTCTATCGTCCTGCTAATTCAAATCTCATTCATTACTACTTTGGCATGACCCTTTAAGGCAAGAAATGCTAGAACAACATGCCGACTGGATGACGATCGGTCTTTTGATTAGATTATTATTTAAATTTCTAGATTAAAGAATAGGAAGCTCTATCTATGTCATAGTGTACAAGGTAGGAAGTCCATGCCCAACCCTAGTCAAAGAATGGAAGAAAATACCTCGAGTAGACTAGTTCGAGAGAGTGAGTAGATAGAGTAGATGAGTGCATAGGAGGATTCATATGTAAAGCTGTGGCAAGAAACCTAGCTCAAGCATGAGATCTTAAGCATTAGTGCAGGAATTTGATTAGGTGCATGGTTGTCCTTCTCCTTCCTCTCCCCTCTCAAGAAACACCTGAAGAATCTCCATATATCGGACGAGAGCCTTTGTACTTGGCACTATCGGATTGTGTCATTGTGGATTTCCCCATAAAGTGAAATGTCGCAAGTCTTTTAGGTTATCTCACCATGCATCTCTCGTCATCAATTCAATTCAACCTCTACTTCAACGAAAGCTCTTAGATTTCCTAGATCTCGAAGCACCCAAATATCCTTGGAAGCCCTCTGGTCTTCACCCTTAGAGAGGCTTAGGCAGTCAAGTTTCAAGAAAAGAAGAGAATTTTGATAGTCATTCAGGTAAGGAGGTATCTCGCGCGCTCACTTTGCACTTGCGTTCATGAAGTATTTATCTTTCTCTCATCTCAGCTAATTCACAAATGCGCTAAGTGCTTGTTAATGGCAGCCACTAAGGAGGCGTTTCTCTGAAAAAAAGAATTTTGATAGTCATTCAGGTAAAGAGGTATCTCGCGCGCTCACTTTGCAATTGCGTTCATGAAGTATTTATCTTTCTCTCATCTCAGCTAATTCACAAATGCGCTAAGTGCTTGTTAATGGCAGCCACTAAAGATGCGTTTCTCTGGAGATAATCTTTATAGATTAAATTATTTGGGCCCATCACATTATCTTGTTCACTTATAATAAATAATGAGCAATCTGCATTGCCTAGATAATCCATATTATTTATGAAGTGATAATGCAGATTGCCTATAGGAGAGTAGGCAGTCCACATTACCATCTGAGTTGTAATATTTTAAATTTTACATTCCGCATTTATCCTTTACAGTTTTATTTAAATAAATTCTAAAACACATTGAATAAATTATAATAATAATAATTAAATAAAGTATAAAATTAATCAAATAAATACTATAATTATTATGACTATATTATTATCATATTTTATAAATATATTAATTATTTTATAAATTTTAATTTTATAGGTGAGAATATATATATTTGTGATTTAAGTTTACGAAGTTAAAAATAATTTATATATCTAAATATAATTATTTTGATTAAGAGTATATTAGTAAAAATTGTATATTAACTTATAAATATGTATTTTCTTATAAATAACTAATATGAATTGCCAGATAGATTACTTATATATAGTAAACAAGGTAATGTACATTGTTGATAATTTAATAAATGATAATTTTTTTAGAGACAATCTACATTGCTAGATAATGTTGAATACTTGAATGACAATGCAGTGAACGCACCTTAAGTGCTTGTTAGGCTATTTAGCCTAATTTTGTTTCATAGGAAAATGAAGAAAATATTTTTTTCTCATTTTTTGCACTTGCTGTATATGAAAAAAAGCATTTATCAAATTTCATTTTCCTCTAGAAATTTATTTTCAAAGGAACATATCCTTAGTGATGGAGAGATGATGAGAGATAAAATGAAGATAAGAAAAAGAAATAGGAAAGGAAGGGAAGAGGGTGAAGAGTGAGTTGTGCTGTGGCAAAGACGAGCATGAATGCTGGAAAGATGATCCATTCTTGTTTTGACAAGATAGTGATAGAATTATTTTATTGAAAAGACTTTTTATTATCATTGCTCATATATTTAAATTTAAAATTATCTTATTAATTTCTTTGCATTTCCTTAAGATAATAATATATCTGGTTATGTTAAGCTTATTTAGTTAGGCTAAAATACTAAAAGGAAAAAAACTGTAAATTTTGGTTAGTTGAAAATGTAAAATTAAAGTTATGAGCTACAATTGCTGCACCAGGGTAGATGAAGATAATTGTGGTGTGTGACTCGATCTCAATTGTTCAAATTCTCCAACGTGCATTTGAGCATCACAATAGCAAAACTGTTGGAACATTTATCTCATTTTTTCCTAGTATGGGAGTATTGCAATTTATCTTAGTATTCAGCATGGTTATCACGAGGGTATTGCTAATCCAGTGCCGGAGGAACTTTGGGTGGACTCGGCTACCCACGAGACTTTTCCATTTTGATTTCTCGATAAACCCCATGTGCTATTTATTCTTAGAAGTAGAAAGTAGATTATTCTTATGAGAAAATGTAAAAATTAGAAAGTTAACTAATCTTCCATGTTCCTCTCCTAATTAAGATTTAATGATTTAGAGGGTTATATTGTTCCTTTAAAAGTTCATTCCTCCTCGAAAATTATCTACATAAATGAACTTATCAAACCTTCTTTTTGACAAAGTTGTCAAATTTATCTAAATATTTCCGAGGGTGCAATTACCTCCAACCCCCATAGTAGCTTTGTTACTTTCTAAAAGAAAATTGCTAGCGTCAAAATCATTACTCTAAAATTGTTGTAAGTTAAATGCGAGATGGACAAATTGCATCATGAAACTAATGTTCCTTGGCGTTCTTCGCATTATTGGCACGCCCAAGAGCACTCCAGCCATGGTGCCGTGCTGTGCGCCAACAAAAGATTTGACAAATAATACGAGCTCGTTACTGAGGAGAGATTTCCGGAGCGATGACAAATATTATCAAGGGACTCGTACTATACAATAGATCGATATGCTAATTATATAATAAAATTTTATTTTATAATAGGTCGATGGACCTATTTCGAATGCTGCAACTTGCATATTATATTACATATACTCCTTTTAGGGATATTATCAATCACATTGCATGTGATGAGTTGAGATTCAGACGGCAAATATTACATGAGATAACGTCCATTCATAATCACATATTTCACCTCCTCGTATCCAAACAACCACCCCAAGATATCCACCCAGGGTATTTGGTCCCCCATCCCCACGGCATTGTGCACGTTCAATAGGATGTAGATAGACCTTCACCGCCGCCCCCCCACCCCCGGTCCTTTCCAGTGCGGGAAAAAAAGGACGTGGTGCCCCGCAGGCCGCCCTACCCATCGCTGCCTCCACACAACGATCCAACTGCGGGGCGCCAGCTGTCCGCGACAGACGCCGGAGGCCACTTCCAAGTCCCCCGATTCATCCATTCCGATACGTACACACCCCGTACCAAGATTCCCCCTTTAGTTCTCCCTTCCCCTCTTTCTCTCTCTCTCTCAACTCTCAACTCTCTCCTCTCCGAGGCACGTCCATGCCTAGTCCTCATCCCTGCCAACCTCCACTGTTAGACATTGCCCAAAAGCCACCCCATGCATGGGGCCACGCACAAACGTTACGACCTTCAATTCGCCCTGCTGCTCCACAAGGCATCTTTGTAGACTCGTGTCGATCACGGATTTGCCCGGCGTAATGTCATTTTTTGTGTGCCGACGACGAGTGCAGCGAGAACTTTGCCATTTGCTGCAGTGTCGCTGCACTATTGAGTAATGAGTGCGTGGAGTCTGCTCCACGCTACGCCCACAAGTGCACTGCTTCTCATATGTATGAACTCATTCACTTTCACCCACAGGAAGGATGGAACAAAGCATCCTGGAATTTGTCCTTTTGACGGGCTCTGTTTCCTAGCGTTAATTAAAATTCCATGTACAGACCACAAAAAATTCAACAGTGAATGAACTCGGTGTAACATTCACTTGACCCACCTGCCAGGAAAAGGAAAGGGTGTACGATTCTGCAGTCAAACAGTGAGGCTGCAGGGCCTGCAAACAGTCAACCATATCTATTTAAGTATTTTATCAAATCGATATATTATATAAACAAACAGCGATAGAGAGGAGAAAAGATACCACGGATCACACGTCACGACTGTGTCAAATATATCAACGTTATGATTCATCAAATCTAATAGGAACTTTTTTGAGTTTTTTAAACCACTCGCCCTCGATTTGACTGTCGACGCCACTATTTCTTAGTCGGCCTGTGGGAACATTTGAAACTTCTGTTAATATTCTCTCGTCACCGAGATTTCATTTCTAATTTTTTTACGTTTGTCACATCTTTATTTCTCAGTGACACAGAAAGCACAAAGGACGTATCGTTGACATCAAATACTAACTCCAATAGCATGCACCTTAGATTTTGGCACTCAAACGCAGAAAACTACAAGAGAAGGTTCCACTTTGAACAGCACGAACAGCGTTAATGTACATGCCGAAAGAAGAACTTAGACCTCGCCCTCGTTAGACCGTTATCTGCTCTGTTTCAGACATTTCAATACATATTGGATCCAAATTCTGAACTATTCTGTCTTTCTATATGGTAAAGTCACGATCTAAGCCCTTCTTTTCCGCAATGCGATAAACACTTGTACAGTTCAAAAGAGAGCCATCGTCTCTCTCGAAAGAAGACTTGGAATATGGGATACGCGCGTATAAGTCGGCACTTGGCACCTCAGAGGTTGCCATGAGTGGCTTGTAATTTATCAACTTACCCCCCAGTTCGGGTAATGTATTACTGCCGACTAGCTCTAGTTGAGGCAATACAGTTTGATGGTTGACTAGTATCAGGGCATTATAGCTTCTCCGAATAAAAGGACCAGCACAAGATGCCATGCAAGACTTGTGGACGCAGATCCAAGTGATTAAGTTGTAGCATAATGATTGAAAACGATACATCGCTAGCATGTCCGGACCTGCACAAAGGCGAAAGCTCATGTCCTTGAGAAGAAGATTATTTGTACGTCTACGAGAGATCAGTAATTTGAGAGAGAGAGAGAGAGCGAGAGAGAGAGAACCGTTCCCTTCTCTGTTTACAGTACAGATGTCGAATCCGCATGTTTCATGATTACAGGGGGACAAAGTGTCACTTGCTGCTGAGTTTAGAACTCCTAATTCCTTAACAACACCTTAAGTTGTTGGTAGTTCGCAATTTGACAGCTAGCCTTCCTGAGCTCAGTCGCTCTCTGATGTGTAAAGTTATGACCAAGTCAACGTACTTTTAATTAGTTGACAACCGTCATAACTTGATTGTAGAATATGAATTCAGCATTCAATTTGGCAGTGTTATCTCTGTCTCCTTTTCTCTTCCGTTTTTTCTTTTCTCCTTAGGGAATGAATAGTCAAACGAGCAAACAAAGCAGAGAAGTGGACTTGAGATCGTTCTTTCACAGTAGAATACATATATGTAACTCAACGTTAGATTCATTTGCATTGAATCTACTTCCTGTTAATTTGCATTGAAGTAAAGGGAAAGATAAGAATGTTGCACCCATTAAAGGACTCAAAGCACATATAAACGTCTCGCGCGTCATATACCAAGTCCGTTTTAATTCACTTTTCTTTCTCCCATTTCACATGTCTCGTCCATGCCCATGATGCAATAGCTTGTTGCTATGCATTGCATGCCAGAGATTTATCTTCTTTTGCGACTTTTCCTTATTCTCTGGTGGATTTTCCTGAGCCGATGATTCGTGCTTTTTTTTTCAATCAATACAAAGCCAATGACATCCCAAAAGAGAACAAGCAACTGAGAGTTTCAAAAGCTTCCTTGGAGTCCACGGTCATTTCTTGTGAGGAGAGTATTCCAACATCCATAAAGGCGTACATATCATATGGGGGATCACGAAAGACTGCTGGCGACTCGCAGTAGGCAAGAGGCCAAACATGTCCCGTTCCCCCCAAACGAGCACCGCGCCCTGTCGAGTACAGGCGCCTTCGATCCTTTGGGCAAAACCTTTGAGAAAGTACAGTCCTAGAGGCGAAGACAAAACCAAAATCTTACATGCAAGTGTACTATCAAACTCAGAGGAAGCAGAGTGCGTGAGGAACGCCATGGTCGAGCAGGCCCATTCATTCACGTTCATGCATAAGCAAATTGAAAATCTCCAGATGAATTGGTCAAGCTTTAATGTCATATAGCACTCCAGAGCACGAAGGAAACGCCATGGTCGTGCAATCCTTTCTTTTTTGGAGAAAATCAGCGAACACATTTGGTGATATTTGTCAGTCTGTGAACTGCTGCAAGTCTGGTCAACCATGAAAGATGGATGCATTCATGCACCATAGATGCTTGAAGCCCCTCCTGCGTCAGCTGCACTGGAGATGCAATTTTAAGGGGGAGTAAAATGCCCCGTCGACATGGATGACTCCGTTAATGCATATAATAATAAAAATATTCTCCTTCATCTTTACCACCATCAAGAGGCGTTGGCTCCTTTGGTGAATCAGACAATTACGTCGTGTTGTTTATATTGTGCTGAACGAGCTTATTTTCCAAGGCTGTCACCAGATGGATCAAAGAGTGGGATACCACTGCAAGTCATCATTGAGGAAACACGCAATGGACCACTGCACCAATCACCAAGCTTTTGTGGCTGGTAACGTGCGGAATTTAATTCACCCCAGAAGGAATCGACGAAGAAAGAAAATGCTGTGTCAAGAATTTTTCAAACAAAAGCTGAAATCATTCTTGCATGTATATACATATGTATATTTATTTATCAGAAGAAAACAAAAAACAATTGAATATTACAATGACTTGTCCAAAGTCAAGCTCTCATTTATGGACAAGAAAACCTCCCTGGAAAATTAGATTTAAAGCTAATCCGCAGCTATCCAAGCAAAACTAAGCGTAGGACTCGAAAAACTAACTTTTAAAATCCATTTTGACTTTGCGAGAATTCAAACCATAACTTAATCATGGAAGGCTTAACGAATTGTATTACATAATACTGAAGACTTTTATCATCCATCTCATTACTCGTCCGCCTTATATAAAGGCAAGCCCCCCTTCGATCCATCATCCTCATTGGCTCGTAGAACAGGAGAAGAGTGGAGTTCGCTGAGGCAATCCGCTGCGCGTGGGGCTGTCTGCTGTGCGAACAACTTCTCCAACCTTCGGCCTCCTTTTAGGCGACAACGCAGAGGCACGAGAGAGCCATGGCCACACCAGCAGCCCGAGAACTAGAAGCTCTCCTCTACCGCTTCTGCCTTTAACTTTTCACCCATCCCCCACTCCCTCCCTCCTTCCCTTCCCTCCCCTCCCCTCCCTTCGCTTCCTGCCTTCTATTGCTCGCCAACGCATACAAAATACACACGACACACATATTGCAGGCGAACGCTTGGAGGAGAGCCGCTTATTATATCCTCTTGTCCCTTGTTTGCACTTTGCACCACCAGAACCATGTGCAAGCCTTCCATCCCTGGCGCCTCTCAATCATGCCAATGCGACCACCACCATAACCCTCATGGCCTCCTCAGCATGCCTTTCGTGGTGATCGAAAAGATCCCTCCGTACGAACCGGCCTCCGATGACGCGGAGGCGGCGGCGGCGGCGCCGCCCACTTTGAAGACGAAGCCCAAGGCTGCGGACGGCAAGACATGCGCGTCGCTCGTGGAGGCTAAGTCCATTCTGGACTTGGCTTTTCCTATGGTGCTCACCGGGCTGCTCATCTACTCCCGGTCCATGATCTCTATGCTCTTCCTCGGCCGCCTCGGCGAGCTGGCGCTCGCCGGCGGATCCCTCGCCATTGGCTTCGCAAACATTACGGGGTACTCGGTCCTCTCGGGGCTCGCCATGGGCATGGAGCCCATATGCGGCCAGGCGTTCGGCGCAGGCCGCCCCCGCCTGCTCGGACTCGCGCTGCACCGAACCATCCTCCTACTCCTATTCATTTCAGTTCCCATTGCGCTGCTATGGTACTACATCCGGCCGCTTCTCCTCCTGGTCGGCCAGGAGCCGGCGCTAGCTGCGGCCGCTAGCGTCTACCTCCACGCCTCCCTCCCCGACCTCCTCCTCCAGTCCTTCCTCCACCCGCTGCGGATCTACCTTCGAACGCAGTCGATCACCATGCCTCTGACCGTGTGCGCGGCAGTAGCCATCGCCCTCCACCTTCCCATCAACTATCTCCTGGTCTCTGTTCTACAACTCGGCATCAGGGGCGTCGCCCTGGCCTCTGTTTGGACGAACCTCAACCTCGTCCTCTTCCTCCTGGCTTACATCTACTTCTCCCACGTCCACCGCAGCACCGGCGGCTTAAACTTCTCCGCCGAGTGCTTCAAAGGCTGGCGTTCGTTGCTCAACCTCGCCATCCCCAGCTGCATCTCGGTGTGCTTGGAATGGTGGTGGTACGAGATCATGATCATATTATGCGGACTTCTCGTGAACCCACAAGCCACAGTCGCATCCATGGGCATCCTTATACAAACGACCTCCCTCATCTACATCTTCCCGTCATCGCTCAGCTTCGGCGTTTCCACACGCGTCGGCAACGAGCTCGGAGCTAACCGGCCGGACCGCGCCCGGCTCGCGGCCACGGTCGGACTCTGCTGTAGCTTCGCCCTCGGCATGACTGCCTTCGGGTTCGCGTTCTCGGTGCGCAACGTGTGGACCAAGATGTTCACCGCCGACCCCGCCATCCTCGGACTGACATCGTCCGTGCTGCCGATACTGGGCCTGTGCGAGCTCGGCAACTGCCCGCAAACCACCGGTTGCGGCGTGCTCAGGGGGAGCGCACGCCCGAAGGTGGGTGCCAACATCAACCTGGGGTCTTTCTACGTCGTAGGCATGCCGGTGGCGGTGGGGCTCGCCTTCTTCATGAAGCTCGACTTCAAGGGCCTCTGGCTCGGCCTGCTCGCGGCGCAGGCGACGTGCGTCATTCTAATGCTCATCGTCATACGGAAGACGGACTGGGAGTCGCAGGCCGAGCGTGCACAGCAGCTCACCGGAGCCGCGGACGAGGATGTGCGTGTTGTCATTGTTGCATGCGATGATGACCAGGAGCGCGCTGTGCAGAAGGCTGCTGCATTAGATGGCGATCACGAGACGGATAGTTTGGTCATCGACATGAAGGAAGAGCAACAAATTTTATCACGATGATGATTTAATTGCTATTCTTTTCTCATTGCTATTTTTTGTTTTTGTTTTTTTTTATATTATACAAATGACTTCATGGAATTAACACAAGTTACGAAACAGAGAATGCGAGAAATAATAATTGTATTAAACTGTAAGGAATGCATATAAATAGACATATCGGAGTTTTTTTTTCTTTCGTATATTTTTTTTACAAAAGAAGTATTTGTACATTATGTAAAAGTTTATAACATACAATCACTTATATACTAGATCTTTTTTCCCTGTTGTTGTGGACATAAAATGACATTTTTGCGCTTTTTAACTGGTGGTTCTCATGCTTCGTTAAAACAAAAGGTGTATAATCTGAAATTTGTTTTCTGTTTTGTGAAATTACATTATGGATTATGAGACAAATAGCGGTTCGCGCCAAATTTGTTTTAATATAATTAATCAACACCTACTTTTCTATGTGCTGTAAAAGATGAGCGGTATAAAAATAAAATTTGTTCTCAACTCCTTTTGAATTAGTGGTCGCGTCCGATGGCCGGCTGAGGCCGCGCGTTCACGTAAAGACCCAGTCGTTGGCATGACGCCGGTCCTCTCAGCATCGCCACCCGGTCCAATGTTCAAACTTCAAATCCATCAACTCGTCGCTGTGTGCACTGTGACTGCAACCTCTCTCTCTCTCTCTCTCTCCATTAAAGGCTCGTGGGGCCCGTTTCTCTTGTTGGTTTGACCCATTGACTCCATTAATGCCATTGTTTATTTGTTTGGAGTAACGATGATGATGAATTAGACATAATTCTTAGTTATCCCTTTCTTCTCTTATGTTCTATGACCATAAATGAATACCCACATAAATTATCCTTTTAATATCTTAAATGGCATTAGTCTCACGAACTTCCTTTTATTTAAATACAAAAGGAGAATTATAAAACACAAATAGCCCTAACTTCGTGGTTGCTTGCGTGTAATAAATGTCTCTACTATCTACCATAAGAGGAACGTCCAAGAATTTAAGGGGTAAATTATTTATGTCCAGATTAAAACGCAGAATAAAAAAAACATTCTATTTGATTAATTTTCTAAATTTCAGCAGTAATGGCGAGTTGGCAACATTTAAATACGTAAAAGTATAAATAAAATAATTAATATATACTCAACAGGAAACTTAGCTCGGATGGTAATGAATTAAAGTAACTTATTAGATAGAAAACAAAATCTCCTTGAAAGATGGAACTATATAATGTGGACTTCAAACTCAACGTTACAGTTTAATAAAAAAAAATCTAATTAACTGATAAGCAATTTTTAGCTTTCAGAAAAAGAAGATATTCGTATTATTATTAAGCAAATTAAAAAAACTCGACTTTGCCTATATTTATTAAGCAAACATTCACCTGACAATAGTCTTGATATGATTAGGGTACCTAGGTAAGCTGGCGTAGGTTTAGTTGACATATGGAGAGTGACGTGTCAACATTATCTGAACGAGTTTTTAAATAATTATCAAAGCTATTTCACAACAGAAGTTTTAATGTTTATAATGTCCAGGTACTGCCGGAATGAAATCTTAATTATGTGATACATATGTGGGGTGGGTGTCTATAATAAAGAGAGTTAGAGATGGAATCAAGTCTCGTTGCACGGCATGGATTGAGATCATTGCCGATACTATATGGAACAACTATGTATAATGCGACCAATGTATCCAAACTTATTAATCCCTCAAATCACTTGTCAGCTTAAGAGTTAATTAAAATTAAAATTTGAAAAAAAGTGATGTGCCATAATCTCTTGAATTATATATATTCTTAAAACTAATTAATGGTATGAGTCTATGCTACTTTCATATTATAATAAAAATATTCAAATATACAAGCTTGGTTGTGTCAAATTTCCATCACACAACACCAAACACAAAACTTGGCTCAATGACCTATTCTAAAAATATTATAAATTGGAAATAAGTATTTCATATTTGAAGTTTTAAATTTACCATTTTAACCTATCAGTAATAAAAAGATAGATGCAATAAGGTTAACGTTTAATCACAAACCTTAGTAATTAAATGAGTTAAAATTGCCTTATGAACCTAAAATTATTGTTCTTTAGAAATAATTGTTGCCATCTGTTTTCTTTTCCTGCCTCCGAAAAGGCAACACTAATATGTATAATTCGGCAATATCAATGCATTGACCAGCTGGCTCTTCTTTATTCGTTTAATTCGAGAAAAAAAAAAAGTAAACCTCATGAAGATTGACATACGAGTTATCAACGTGGCACTAAAATACTAAACCATATTTTATTAATCACAAAGTCAATAGTTCTTATCATTGGTTAGAGAACTCATTCAGAAATTAAGTCAGCTCCATTAAAAATTGCTAATTCAAACTTTCAATGAAATTATTATATATCTAGCTCTTACGCGCAAAAAGATAATTCATAATTAACGATGCCCAATTTAATATATTACATACAGCTTCACGTTTGTCCTGAATCAACTATCATCTGACATTAATTTTAAAATCAGCAATCTTGTCATATTTACATCCTCGACCATTTTATATCAGTGAATAGTAAGAACTTATTTAAGAAACAATATCAATTATTTAAACATAAAGATAACTTTTTAATCTAAAAAATAAATATGAAGATAACTTTATTTATAAGAAATGGATAAATAATTCACTCTTTTATTTAAAAATAAACAAGAGATCATAGTTATTCGACATTTAATATAACGTATGTATATTACAAATATTTTCTCGCATAATCTAAAATATATTTTTAATGGTTTAAGTTTAGCTTAATTTTGTAACAGTTCGAAAAAAATAAAAATAAAAATATCTTTTTTCCAAGAGAATTTTTGGATAAATAATGATCTCGTGACTTCAAAATAATTGAGAGTTGAAGAGATTGGTAAAATTTGTATTAAAGTAAAATATTCTCTCATGTAATCTAAGCTTATTTTTAATAGCCCAAGCTTAGTTTAACAGAAAAATCGACAAGAGCTTTGAATTGATTTCATATGAACAGTAGGTCATAAAAATAATATTCAAATAAAATATTTTCTCACATTATCTATAGTATTTTCTTTTAATGGCTTAAGCTTAATTTAACAGAAAAAAAAGAAAACATAAACTTTTGCTTTGATTTCATATATAGAATAAAATGGTCGGCCATAAAAGTTAGTAATATTTTGGACAGTCAATAGATATTACACTGTTTCAAATATTTTTTTGGCTAGCCATTAACTTTGACTGTTTATTGTATATTATATATGATATTTGTATGCCGATGCCTTCGGGATTTATTTGATATATAGCTCAACTCATGTCAGCAAATTTGATGAACAGCGGACTTGGGGTTTTTTTTTTTTTTTGAAAAAGCTGAAGCCTGTAACGTAGTATATTATAAAAAATGAAATAGTTATTATTTTCAACGCGGTTGGGGACTTTAATTTGGTTTGTATGCTATGCTTTTGAGCCATCGATGAATCTTTAAAATTTTCCTCTTCTCCTAAATAGAGCCAAGTAACTTTTGTAATTAACATTAAACATGGTTAATTTGGATATTAATTACTTGAGATACGTTGCAAACTAAATTAATTAAGTTCAAGACTTTTTGGATCCAAGATTCAAAGTTATCATCCCTACGATTGCCCTATTTGCTTTTGGCAACTTACACGGCTGTTATTGCTTTAACGAAAACGACGAAATGAGTTTATCGACATGCTTGCACTACCCTATCAATATACGCGGCCCACGTCCCTACGAGGCTACCATTTAACTTTATAGCATCATGATCTCACAGACTAGTCATGCATTGCATAGTTTTGCAAGCCAACCTCAAGAACAAGAAAAAAGAAGAAGAAGAAAATAATTAATGAAACCAGTCGTGGTCAAAGTATGCTCTCTATATTCAATGCATCTAGCTATCAAGGAAATGGAAATCGAACCAATGAGTGGTCAATCATCAGTGATTTTAAAATTAATGTCCTCAGAAGAAACCACAAGTTAGAATTTTGGAAGATAGATTAGTTATAAAACTCAGAAAGATACATTTTTATACACTGTTAACATCAAAATTTTAAAGAGTGGCCACGATCTCTAGCTAATTAGCTACTGAAATTATTATTATTATTATTATTATTATTATTATTATTATTATTATTATTATTTGTTTGGCAACTTAATGATAGAGAATTGTGTTAGGATGGTGCAGTAAAGATTGCTGATATTGAGTTGGATGAGTGTTTAATATAAATTAATGGAATAGATTAGATTATTTTAATTCACCTTTTGTTCGAACAAAAATTATAATACATGAGTTATGAAAATTTATGGTAAATAATTTTTTTATTACTCTTAATTATATTTATTTATTTTAATTTAATTGAAATAAATAAAAAGTAAAATATTTACAATTATTTTTAACTATTTAAAAATCATTAATTTGATGAATTAAATTTTAACTAGATGATGAACGTATGAATATCAACATAACCACACTTAAATTTTTTTAAAAAATAATATATATTAAAAGAAGATGTAGAGTTTTAAATCCATCTCACCCCAATTAAACTTAATGCATCCATGTTAATCCTTTCATCCAAACAAGATCTTAGAAAGCCAAACACGTTTAAGCTGTGTTCATAAGCATTGGTCAAAGGCATGTGGTGGTCAAATGGGGAGCCTTGTCATGGATTCCTTCTTGCGTCAACATTGCGCGGCTTTTAAGTTTTAACAAAGCAAAGGACGGCAGAAGCGAAGTGATGGCATTTGAATCCCAAAACATGACCTGTACAGTGATTGGGCGACAAAAAAGGGGTACGTTTAAGGTAGAAGCAAAGTTTGGGAGTCCCCTCTCGAACAGGAAAAACAAAAAAGCAAAAAGAAGAGGCGACTTGCACTCTTGAGGGCACAAACACGCACGGCGGCCGCGGGCGGGCGCGCGCGGGCCACGAGCCTTTTGACCGTGCACGCATCGCGCGAACGAGTTCCCTGGCGCCTGCTCGACTCCCAAAGCTTATCTGCCACCTCTTCTGGTTTTTGTCCTCCACGCTTTGCCTTCTCTCGCTCTCGCTCTCTCTCTCTCTCTCTTTCTCTCTCTCTCTCTCAACTCTCAAGGCCAACAACTTGATAACGTTGCAGCGTGCTGGATGAAGATTCATGCAAAACAAATTGATTGCCATCTCATGAACTGACATCACATACAGCAGGTGCACGCTGATCCCGCGGAATGGAAGTATCTCTTAATTAGGCAGTAGACGATTAAAGCTTCTTCAATTCGCGATACGATCGATCGGGGCTCCATGGTCAGTCGATGGCCGTGGAGCTAATCAAGCCTTGCTGTTGGACATGCTGGTGAATTGACCAGATAAATTAATGCCAGCTGCTTCCTGTGGGGGAGGTTGGTCGTCCTTGCTTTTAATTAATTAATTAATAAGCAATCAGAAGTAATCAATCTCGCTGACGTGCTGAGCTGACTTCCATTTTTATTTATTTATTTATTTGAAGCAAGATCTCAACTCTCTCTCTCTCACACACACACCAGATTGCTATTGCTGCAAGATTACCCTTTTCGCTTTTTATTCCCCTCGAGTTCATGTGACTACGTGAGCATCATTGATGAATGTTAATTAGAGGATTCCACATGAGAGATTAACTATACTTCATCGGGCAATTCCATGGGTTGTATATATATATATATATATATATATATATATATATATATATATATATATATATATATACTCACATGTAGACTAGCAGTAATCTCATGCATTATATAATTAGATATCACATGCATGTGTGTCCTTAGCTATAGGTCGCGACTTCGAAACTGTTCATGAATGAGGTGAAATGAGGAGACATTGGCGGTGCGCGTCGTGTATAATATGGTTGACAGAAAACGCCTTGGGTTAATTTCAATTTGCAGAATACGTACACGACTTCGAAAGTTAGCAAATGACGTTGTGTACAGTTCTACAATCATCATGTGGTCATGCATCGCGCAGCACGTAGCTTTTGATCTTACACGCCAAAGAAAAGAACGGACAAGTTTCATAACAGAAAAAGGAGAACAGGAAAATAGAAAAAAAGTAAAAGGCCACTAGCAGATTAGGAGCTCAAGCAATCATCTTGGACTTTGATCAATGTGTTCAGGAATACTGTGCATTGTTGCTATTTCCAAAAGAATAGTGCACAAAACTGCATAAAAAAAGTTCAATTATTCTTAAAGTTCGGACACCTGTGATTGAATTGATCATATTACTTTGAAACAGCGGGGGATAAGGCTGCTGATATGTTCCCGTTGATGAAAGAGTCCCTTGTTCTTTTTCTACCGAGACAAAGCTCCGATTGGTTCTTCCAAACTAAAGCAAATTAAGTTATTGGTTGACGAAAGTTGCCATCTGCAAAAGCTGTATAAACACAGTACATTGGAAACGATGTCTGACAAAACGAAGTAGGGGTTTATATGAAAATTAAAGTCCACCACAATGTGATCTATTTTGTTCTGGTGCTTTGCCCTATAAAGCTAACTACTTAAATTTATCAAACACATGTGTCGTAATAATCTAATGCATATCTGATTACTTCATAACAACTTCTTCACATATCTTTTAACTTTGACAAGAAAATATCACTCACTTTTTAACGTTGAAAAAAATGATGTACATCTTAATTATGGATGATTCCGTGCATGTGTTTGTTTATAAACGAAAGAAGATTAAGGTTCAATAGTCTTTATTCTGTTTGTCTCTAATTTCGATCCGTGAACTAATAGATTCAAAGAATTAATTTAACGGGCACAATTGAAGTACCTAGCTTGTCCATAAAGCTTAGTTGTCTTGAGTTAGTTGAGATTACAAAGTTTCAAGGTGCTGACTTTAGTTTTCTGAGTAATTTAAGAGCTGACTTTCATTAAAATATAGAATTGCTTCATGAAGCTTCTTTTTATTGGTTAAGCAAAGTATTCTTTCAGTAATGTCCAAGAGCTGACTTTGTGAAATAGAGAAAAATTTGCTTACATTAATGAAGCTTGAGTTTCATTGGTTAAGCATAGCATTGAAAGGGGTGATGCCATGAACACCAATAAATAAAAATCACAATGTGACATCCAAGACAATGGTACAGTATGTCCATAAGTAATATCAAATGATTTCACTAATTTAAGATTTAATTTGGCTAAGCTGTTTTCCTCATTGTAGTATTCAATAAATTTTGAAAAGAAACTATTTATCTTCAAAAGTACGCAATGTGCATCATTTTCTTACTAGCCTATCTTATTATTTCCTTCAGTCTTTATTCTCCTACCGATTTTTAATCTACTAAATAGAATAGAGCAAAACAAAATCAGACACATCAAAACCTTGAAGATCTCCACGAATTAAAAAAAAAACTATTCGAACTCTGTATTAGTCAGCCATCATTGTCTTCTTCATACATTCGTTATAAGGAGGTCCTTCAACGTAACTATTTGTTTATATGCATCAGTTAATTTAATGTAATGTTGGAAAGTCAGTAAGGGTCTGCGGATTTTATTTTGATTTTCGGATCAACTATGTCCAAGTTGCATCACCAGACGTTACATCAATTTAACAACAAAAGAAGACCAATATCCTAAACATTCATAACTTAATATGCAATGGTAAACATAGTTTCAACTTCTAAACTTTGATGGAATAATATTTGCATCTTGCTATTGTTTTAGTTCAAAGTCTTATAAAAGTACGATAATATTTTCCAAATCAGATCAATGTATCAAGTTGACCTCTTCATGGTTTAGGAAACTTTTTTATATCACTTAGAGCCATTAATTCAAGTAATGAAGAGTTTTTCATTGATGACGATCATAATTTTTTTCTCCTGTACGCATATTGCCTACTTATTAATTATTATTCTTATGATGACTATCACCAAGTATATGTGATAAAATTCAAATTCTAGCTTGTGATGAAGAAATAATGCAACTACATATAACCAGTTCCATTCTATGAAGACCTCATGACAAGTGTAATTTCACCTGCTCAGATTGACAAATATGACTTACTTCTAAGCCAAGAACTTACTACTTACATGTATTTTCTATTAATGGTAAAATAATCAAGATGAACGTAGATCTACAGAAATTAAGAAGAAACATGCACCAGACACGAGAGTTTGCTCACCACCTTCGCGTTCCTTTCTTTAAAATTTGCTCCCTAGTCAGTAATCACACCCTCATGAAGAAGATTACCAATAGCTATGCAATGGTAATCCGGGTGATAAAAATTTTATACTAAAAATTAACAATGTATTGACCATGGTGTGCTGGATGTTGAAGTATGCATGCCTAACAAAAACATATATGCAATGCGTGGGCTACATATATTAATTGTTGCAATTAATGCAAAGCTTCCTTAGTAGTTTCAGTTATTAAGAAGGTACTGGCAAGCTGCTGGCCACGCCCTGGCGTCGTTGCCGGAGAAAGTCTGCACTCCTGTATCCCCAGGGCTACAGCTCTTTCAAGAAAAAGTGGGTCTGGGTATCCATGCAGAAAAACCTTGGCAACGTAGTGTTTCGTTTGTACCACCAGCACTGTAAGTCAGTGCTACAGAAGAAGAATGGGTCCTGTATTCGCAGTTTTGTGGACAGCTTGGGTCTGGCCCATCCAATGCAACACTACTAGTTATGGCGTTCGTACTTCGTAGGTATTGCTGGAAATGTGATGAAAGTAACAATTCAACAGTTTTTATAATTTATAAATGTACCTTTTGATTCATGAGATATTTGGATCTTAATTTATTCAGAGTCTTAATGAATAATGATAATATATACATGCATACATACATAATGGTTCTGATATTGTTATCCCCACGTTTGCCTTGAGTTGTCATTAACAGGTAATTAAGCAGGATATCTACCTGTAGAATAGCAAATCCTTCAGCACTGAGCGTTGTGCAATGGCACACCAGATTCGTAAATTAAAAAAAAAAAGGTTTTTTTATTAAGATCACAACACTGGAGAGGGTTACTCGCGTCGGCTATATACTTTTGTGCCTTGTTTACTTAATTTGTAATAATAAAAAAAGCTTCTAAAGCAATATGGACTCTTTAATTATAAATCTAGCCCCAAAACCAGCTGACTGAAGTTTGAAACCTACCAAGCAGTTGATGACTTAGACATTAACGATTGGAGATGTCAATTCACTGTTCCCTACGTCAAATTGTCAAAATCTCAACTCATGATATTACATTAGTCTATAGATCTCGATACTATTGTAAGAATTTTAAGCCACATTTAAATTTTGATCTCTAATCTCATATAAGTGATACATTCATTTAAATAATAAGAATTATTTACTTAAACCATCCTTAAAATATAGTGATTTTTTGTATTTATTCCTAAATTATGAATTTACCGTATGTCGTTCCTAAATTTTAACGCGGTTTATATTTCAATTCTTCTGTATAATTTTGTTAACTTTTTTCATTATTTTTTATATTTTATTTATGAAAAGACTAAAATATCATTTCACGAGTTGTTCTTTCTTTTGATGTTTAAATAAAATAAAATATATTAATAAGTCAGTAATGTCGAAGATCATCTTTTTAAATATTTTAATTTTTATATTTATTCATGATATTATTATTTTATTTTAAAAAATATTAAAATACTAGATGACAATTCATAGAAGGATACTTTAGTCTTTTCATACATAAAAATAGAAATAACAAAAAAAATTAATACAATTAGACGAAAGGAGTAAAGTGAAAATCACGATAAAGTGTAGGGACGTTATACGGTAAGTTCATAAATCAATGTTAGACACAAAAAATTATTATAATTTAAAGGAGGTTTAAGGAAATAACCCAAATAATAAAAATATTCATAATAATAATTTTAGATAAAATTTAATGCATTTCTTCATTAATATTATATTTGAATGTGAAAATTGGTCGATTTTTTAAAACATATATTTTTATTAATAATTAGTTTGTCAATTTCATCTTATGATTTTTAATTTTATGATCTCTTATGATCTTATTACTTATCAATCATCTCTGTGCTTCAGGCTAGGAATCTCGAAGAGTGTGTTTGGATGTAAGAACTTAAGTTCTTATTAGTTTTCGAGAACTAATCGATTAAATAAAAAGTTTAAATTTGTTGTTTGGATGAAAAGTGTAATGAAGGGAAATTAAAAAATTAGTTTCACCAATAAATTTTTGTAGACGTTTGGATAAAAAATAAGCATAAGAAAGATAATTTATTATTTTTATTGATATGTAATTAATATTATAATGTATGTAAAAGATATATTTGAATAAATATTTTATATAAAAATATACTTAAGTTAATAAAATAATTTAATGAATAATATCAAATTATATTTATTAATAAAGACTCATGTACAATAACTATATATTATATGATATTTAATATTAAACTCAAATAAAATACTCATTTAATATTAGACCTAAAATAATTTATTTTTATAACTAATATTATTTCATTATAATAACTACAATGTATTAAAACATAATTGAACTTGCAATATATAATTAATTATCAACTTGGATGAGGAATGATATCAATTTATTTTGATAATATAGGAAATAATATATTTAAATAATATTATAATTAATTATTATTCAAAAAATATAAAAATTTTAATAAATAATATTAACTAATAATATTTTACTATACTATAATATTAGTTAAAGTATAAGGAAATAATTATTTAATATCGGATTTAATTAATAATAGATTTTTTAAAATTTTATTGTTCTCTAATACTAAGTTAATTATAGTAAATAGTTAATAAACTAATTATATGTCATTAGATCTAAATAAATTTATTTTATTATTTTTGTGATAATGAAAAATTAAAGAAGTAATTATATACATACATATATAATATAATATAGTTATAGATATAACATATTTATATATACATGTATTATATATATTATTATTAGAGTACTAGATAAAAGCAAAAATGAACCATATTCTAAAAAAAAAGAAAGAACATATGAGGCGAGTCCGCGCATTGCAATCAGAACTTCGAAGTTCTCAGCATGGATGAAAACTTTCATTGAGAACTTGTCGAAATTGCATGCATTAACCGAAACTTGAGTTCGGGTAGGGCCCACCAGATCTTATGTTGTTGTTTGGCAAAATTGGACTTTGTTTTCGCGAAAAATTCTCATCCAAGCACGGCCAAAAGAAATCAAATTGTAGCAACAAGAAATGAGTCCATGCAAGGCAAGATCAAGAGGAACTAGACATTTTACCAGATAAATGAGGACAACTTCTACTTGATTTACTAGTTACAACTACTTGTTTTGTTGGTTACAAATGGTGGTGAAAGTTGAACTCGTAAACAATTTGTTTAAATAAGATTTCGAGTTAAATTTTTTAAGGTAGAAAATTCTAATTGAAAATCTCATATATTTCAACATATAGTGAATGTGTTGGAACCATGAAAGTTATATAATCGGCGATGATTTCTGAATAATGAGGTGATAATACAAAAGAAAAAGAAAAGAGAATTATAGTGTCAACATTTGTAACATGTATTCTACTAGAAGCGGACAGATATTAATTAAGGCGTAAAGATTGCACTACATTCGATAGAGTATAACATGATCAACTAGAACCTCAATTAAGGTTTTCTTTTCTATAACAAAGAGAAGTTAATGAACTTGACATCTAGAAAGACAAAAACGTAAAATATTATCACTCAAACTAAAGACATTTTCATTCATAGTTTATCCAGTCAATTAAATTTTTGCAGCTTAATTATCTCAGTTTTAACTATGATCATGCTTCCCTCAATTAATTATTAAGTAGATTTTTTTATTCTCTTATATACCAACTCTCATGCTTTGACTGCATGCTGATTGCACATTTGAAGATATCTAATCAGCAAACATAGAGTGCAGTGCACTATGAGCTTCTTATGGAGGAAAACTTTTCAGGCGTCCTTACTGTAGATTGCGGCTTTTCTCAAATATTTGTTCTAGGACATGAAAGGAGTTGAGTTTGCTATATCTCATTGTATATTAAAAAATTTGTTAAGGCCATCATTACTTGCAAAACATATTCTCAATCTTCTAAACATGCATAACTCTCTCTGGACAAACATTGTTAAGTGCAAATACGCAATGCCTCATCCATGGTCTTATTCAAGCAGTCTTAATCAGCCAGTCTCCTGGTGCTGAAAACTATAACACAGACCTTGCATGACATCAGGTTGGGCATGCATATCCAAATTGGTAACGGGCACAACACTAAAATTTTTCATGATCCTTGGCTTTTCAACATTCCTTTGGCTATGCTACCTACTTTCATTAACATGTCTTATTCTCGTATTGGGCTATATGATTCTATGTTGGTTTCTGATTCGATACATAAACAATCATGGAAAGTGGAACTCATACAATCGATTTTTTTATGATTCTTTATGCCTGGAGATCTTAAAAATTCATTTACCTGTTGTGACATGTGATGACATGTGGTTGTGGTCTTCTGACCCATACGGTATTGCAAATGCTAAAAGTGTTTATAGATTTATTAGCCATAGGTCTTTGGAAGGCTCGATTGGAGGATGATATGGCGCATTCCGCTTCCCCCCAAACTCCACATTTTCCTTCGAAAGCTCGCTCACCACAAACTGCCCACACTTGATAGTATTGCCATATTCAATCCCTCCATGAATACATCATGTAAACTTTGTGATATCCACTCAGAAACATATAGTCATCTCTTCTTCCTCTGCCCTGATGAATCGCCAAAGACTATTCTCCGGGTAGTTTGGCCTTGTATGCATTGCATTCTATTAAGAACTCAATATGAAATTCCCCTTTAAAAAATATTATAGATCTCATCTTGGTTTCAAATTAACTGTACATGTTATGACATGTTTCTCGGTTCCGGGTGGACATTTGCTTTCTCCTCTACGAGATGATCTTTTTTAGATCACAGGAAAGAAAAAATCTTTGTTAAAGGAAAGTAAAAAAGACATGTTTTGCGAGGGAATATTTATGAAAGAAGGTAATCTAGGAGAATTCAACCTACCTGTAGGAGAAGTAAATGGTCAAGTTGGAAAGAAAACAAAGTCTCATGGAAAGAAAGCCCGTTCCAAGGAACCAAAGAACTCAAGAGTCCAAGGTGACTTTGATTCAATTTTGAATAGAGAAACTGGCATTGAAACCCCAGTGGGACTGGGTAGCATTTTGTATGCCGTTGTTGTCTTGTTCACGGAATGATGATGAAAAATCAGAAAGACAGATGAGCTTAATTTTGACTTTGAGTTGCAGGAGTCCTGGTCTTCTGGTCCATGGACCCTTGAGGGCCAACATTTGGACAACGGCTCAAAGTTAAAATTTCTCTTCCTGTTCTCCTTTTGCTTATGGGGGGTTGTGGAAAATGCGGAATGATATCCTATTTAACTCTAGTAGAGCAACTTTCCAGGTGATTTGGGAAAGAGCCCTTGTTGGGTATAATGAATATGTTGACCAGCACATGCCTGAGGCACATACCCCCAACACCCTATTAGGGTCAAGTGGGTGCCCCTCCCCAATTTCGAGTGAAGCTTAACTCGGATGACTCATTCCTTACTACTACTAGGGTGGGGGGGGGGGGGGCATGTTTCCTGCTCAGATCCTCACTTGTTATTTTTTTCTTCGCAAGGGCACTAAGGAGGAGAATCTCTTCGGTTTTGGAGGCGGAGGCGCTCGGGCTGTTAGAAGGGATCACAAGATGTCGGCAGAAGTTCTTCAGGCAAATTCACTTAGGAATCGACTCACTCATTTTGGTGAACAGCATCCTTAAAAGATCAAGAACCCCATGGCGCACCAAACACTATGTTTATGACATTGTATTACAACTTTCTGATTTTGATTACTAGGAAGTGAACCATTGTAATCGTGAGGTTAATCACGCTACTGATTACCTCACAAATTTTGGCCGATCCTGCAAGATCAATATTTTTTGGGAGAATGATCTGCCACCGGACCTCCTCTAGTTCTTGTATCAGGACATTTTGGATATTCCTTAATCACATACCCTAACTTTTCAAAAAAATTTTTTTTGTTGATTTCCATTCGACAAATGGAAAGTGTCACTTGCATATATGGGCAGTTTTTTTTTATTTATTGATTTCTATTGTACAAATTATAAAGGTTTACAATTAATTTGTACCACAACATGTTGGAAGTAAAATGATTTGGTAATGGATCATGATGTTTGGCGTGCAACTTCATCTGATGTCTACAATCTCTCTTGTGGGGTGATGGAGTTCGTGTTGCATCTTGATGCAAAAAATATGTAACAACATAATAGGTAGCAAGTGTATTAGTCGAAGTAATAAAGTGAAAAATAGAGTTGTTGATCCCATGAGGAATGAATAAATTTCAGCCATGATCATCCAACTTAGGGGGTGTTCCCAGTAAGGTCATCCAACTTTATTTTGTAACGTCAAGATCATC